>OX454416.1:38403372-39623818 GCA_949715475.1 Microchrysa polita
GTATTTGCGAAACAGTTAATTTTGTTTGACTATGTATTAATTAACCAATACACATGAACTTTATGAATATTTAAAGGCAATATATTGAATGAGTGTACGGGTATTAAGTGAATTGCGGCGGAGTGCTTTATGACAAGATACATGTATTTATGATGCACCGAAGATTCGTGTTTGATAAACTGTTTTAATATGCGTAAAAATCTTTGTGTATGTCGGTATATGTATACATATACATATGGTGAGCAGGTTCTTGTCACAATATATGATATATGATATGGAGCCTGGACTGCATAATAATCCCAAATATACACAATACAAAATTATACTACTTATATATTCATGAAATTTCCATCAAGGTGAACATCTTTCAATACCGTTTTTTGAAAGGAGCTCTGCATGCATACATATGTGGCGTGTGAAACAATTATTGCAAAAATGAATACGTATTTGAATTCTGATGACGGCAATGTTTCTTAGAGATTAATGTTCAGGGTTATTAATTTTGGTTGGATGAATAATACACTTTAATTAGACGTTTACAATTGTTCTGCCATCATAGAAACTAATGTCAGGAAGTCTTGCCGTAACTTATAATTATGTGTTATTATTTAATTTAATTGATGTTTATCTATTCACAATTAGGATGCAACATTTATTTCTTAGGGATGCAGTATGAATTCCTTGATTTTTACTCTAACTTAGGAATACTATCGACTTTTATTCAGTTAGCTCGTTACCTGAAGGGACTCCACTTAAGGAATAATGTTTCCCTTAAGGAATAAGGGTCTCCTTATAAAAGGAAAGGGAACCGTATTTATAGAAAAAGACAAATAAAATATTTAAAAGAATATCAAGTATATACAGAAGAGCCCCGATATTCTGAATTGATTGGGACCGCACCCTACGTTATCATGATTTTCGAAATTGTAACCCGGGTGGATCGTATTTATACTAAAATTCTCGAAAAAAAAAAACATTTTAGCGATAATTAATAAGTTTTCATTCGAAATATGTATGTCTCTCTTAAGTTTATAGAGCAGCACGCATGAACAAACTTTAGAAAATTACCAATTTTTATGAAAATTTAAACAAAATTTGGCTCAAATCCAGATTATTGAAATTCCGGATCATCGAGGTCCGGATTATCGGGGTCGTACTGAAGTTCAACAACTATAAACTCTACACAATTTGTCAAATGTATGAGCATCAGATTATGAATGTATGTAGATCACATTACTTTAATATAAACACTGGTAAACAAATTAAACTATATACTGTGCTACTGGTCGTGATACTCGTATTACTTCGTATAGGTCGTAAATGCAAATGAGGACATATGCATAAATGGATAATTTTGGTTCACAGAGCGTATTTACGTATATAAAATGTATTTTAAGTAATGTGCACACCGGTTTTGAATTTATGACAATATTGTCATGAAAATTGTTTTATGTTTATTTCTTAAGCTCAAGCATTCCTTTGCTTTTGAAGTTAGAAACTTTCTTTGAAGAAGTCACCTCTCTTTTTTCACATAGTGGATTCATAACGAAGATGAATCCAAACTACTGAATACATGAAGTCACTAGTGAATGCTACTACTCAAGGTGTAATCCAGGGTTGTCGAACCTAATTCTTGTGGGCCACATTGATGATTTAAAAAGCGATGACGAACCAAAAGATTTTATATATGTACATATAGGGAAAGAAATTCTTCTGTTTTTTTTATTGTTTGTAAGGTAAAACCCATTTCTGAATTTTACGGATTTTGTTCTCCCTGCCATCAATTATCACATTTCCCGGTTTTTCCCAATCCTAATCGTCACACAAATGAAATATTGAAAACTCGTTGGACAAAGGGAAAATGACAGTTGACAAAACCAATACTACTACTCTGAGCTACAATTTTAACTTCAGCCATAATAACATGAGTCTGAATTTTTGAATAGCTTTCTAAAATTCTAAAAATTACTTTAAACAATTAATTCTGCGAAAAATTGCCGAAGCCTCCACTTAACTATTTTATAGAAAATATTTATTTCGAGTGTATTAATGCAATTCGTATTATCGTTTTAACCACTTCTTATTCTGTCCCCTCAAATTGGTGAAATTTTATACAGACGTTTGCCTTTAAGATTTTACACTAAAAATCTGTCACCAGCAGATGACGATGCCCTGTCCTTTTTAGATCACGTGCACTAGTCAGCCCAATTATGGGTAAAAGTAACTCACGCACGCAATTTAGAGGGAAAATATTGAAATACTGGAAAAACAATTGAATGCATGAGATTTTGTCCAACATTTTGCTTAAATAACGCTTCCCCCACCCCTACGAATACGAAAAATCAGTTTTAGATTAAGGATATGTCTCTTAACATACTCACAAAATTTTAGTTATTACGCACAGAGGGCTGCACCCGCAATACGAAGGTTTTTTAGAATTCTAATGCATATGTAATACCGATTGTAAATTATCCTTTTCAAGTAATAAATAAAAAGTAAGCATAAAATAACCGAAATACTGCCAGGAAATAGCATAAAATAACCGAAATGCTGCCAGGAAATCAATTTTTCGATTGGTCGAATTAAAACCATTATAGAATGACAGGCGCTAGCCATTTTGGAACTGGAATATAGATTTACCATATTTCCGGTTTAAATAAATGGCAATGGAAAATGTACAGACTTTTCTATCATTTATCATTTCTACAAAGCTCCCAACAAAAAAACTTGTAATTGCTATTGTAAGGATATGGTTACAGACACAAACACTTAATGTATTAGCTCTAACTCCGTTAACGTTATATCAAATTTACCAAAAAAATATCTTATAGGGAATGTCTTCGATGATTCCTTTAATATGAATAACCACACACCTCTCTCCGATAAATAATCAAAAGGTTTAATTTATTGTGGGGACACCTTGTTGACTTGACGTACCAAATAGCAATGCTATTTGTGCATTCCTACCAAATTGTATATCGGTCGGTTGAGTCGATCACGAGAATTTCAGTGGATAGGTGAATTGACGCTAGCTTGGCATTTTGAAACGCCAATACCAATTTTAAGATTCCTTAAATTTCCTGTCTGGATAAATATATTGGAATGAAAATTTGGAGACATATTCCTCATATAACTTCGTTACCATTATTCGAAACCCAAAGAAAAGTTCTAAGGTGTTTGTGCCAGCGACTGTAACCATTCTACACATTCCTATCGAATTTGATGTCGATGGGTTGAGTCGTTCGTTAGTGAACAAACGGACGGGCACAAATCGATTTTGAAAAAAAAAATCTAAGAAACCCTAATAAAAATCAGAAAGTGGATATTAATTTTTTAGATATAAATTTAATTTTACACACTACTTGCAGGTAAAAAAGAAATTACAATCATTATAATCAGTGCTAATAAATATATTGCATTATAATAAATTTAAACATAAGAAAAACAGTGAGTGCTTTGTTAAAAAGTAAGAAAACTCGCCATTTATCGTTAGGTTAAAACGTTTTATATACACACTTTCGAGCATTGGCCGGAGCATCTAACTTTATCTATAATATTAGAAATATTCAACAAATATTTAAAAAACTAAAAATATAAATTGGGGGTAAACAAAGTTTTTGGGGTAATTGCCAAGTTTATGGAGTAAGCATTTATCAATAATAATTTTACTTCTCTACATCCGAAATGTTATAAATTCAAGAAATACCCAATTAATTCATTATTTTCTTCCATTTAACTTTTGATAATTGATAAAGTACACAAAGTTCGGCCATACATTCATACTAAATCTTTTAACATATTTTCAACGTATAAATATTGATCACATAACCCTCAGCTCTGAGTTTGGATACGCATTCAAGAACAAGGAAAACACATAATCCCGCCTAGGGGTATTTTGTGTTTGGTTATTTGGGATCGGGGATTTTAACAATAAGGTTTTTGATTTTGGGGATTTTGGTTTGTAGATTTCGGGCGTGGGGATTCCGTATCCAAAATTAAACTAGGACATAATATTATTTTAAAATATAATTGAATATCAGTTGTTTTTATGCCAAAATTATTTTATAATGTCGCCTTTTAACGCAAAGTCTCAACTTCCAATTAACGCATATAATCCCTTCCCTGGGTTCAACCAGTTCTCCCGGTAAATCCTCTAATTTTTGAGCACTTTCAAAACTGCACTCACAAGATTTCAATTTAGTGTAATAACGTTTTCCATTTTCATACAAATCATCTAAACATCATCACACCAATCAAAAAAAATTTCATTTTCATTCCCATTCTTTGCGTACATTACCGAAAACTTCAATTATTATGTTTAGTCATGGAACATTAACAACAATAAAAGTGTTGAACGAATTACAAAACGTACGTATTAAAACCAAACCAGTCTAAGAAAAAAAAGCTTAAAATGCAGCAAGATTAAATGTTAAAAAAATGAAATGTTTCTGGTTCAACCGTTAGACTTGGGCTAAGTGGATCACTGTAAATGAACTAAAATATGTACTGATGAACATGATTGCTTGAATATCGCGCATACATATTACATACATTTCTCGTACATATCAGAATTTTGAGAGCTGCACAAGAAAAAAAAACCAACGACACAGTTGCTTTACTTTTGATTACTTTCCATTTTCTTTCAAAACGATTATTGTGGAAATTTTAAGTGAAATTATAACATTCTTGTAACCATATCGCTTTTAGTTAATTGAAGAAGTCATTTAGTTTTTAAGTTATTTTTGGGTGAGTTTTCTCTTTTTGTTGGTTAAAATAATTATTATTATTGTTTTCACGGCTTGACAGTAACTATGCTACAAAGAATTAACAATGGAATGTTGAATTTCAACAAACATTTTGTTGAATGAAACAAATGTAAATCTATCAATCAAACAGTTTCATGATATGGATGATGATCATCGTTCAATTATGAATTAATCATCAACAATTTATTAGCTCAAAATTACCATGGAAAGCACGTGGCACATCTTTGGGGTTGGAAGGACGTGGTTTATTCAATCCATGTAATACCTCAGCGACTTCATTCAGTGAAGCCGTTTAAATGTTCAGCCCAACGTTCCTGGATACCGAAAACCATATTTAGTGTGTAACTACTGTTAATTCTTTTACATTGGCGTACGTTTCTCACTGAACGAAAACAATAGTACCATTAACTATTTTCCATATTAACCTAACTATTTTACCCCATGATTCTTAGCCTATCATGTCATATTCAGTAGCAACTATGAAACCTGGTTGATTTTTCACTTCATTACTTTAAATTAAATTTACTTGGAGTACAATCATTTCAACTATGCCCATAATTTTATGATAAAAAAAACATAATTTTCTCAGAGAAAGAACATATAACTCATCAATCATATAACTCATTGACCTCTTCTCTATTTCATTAACCTTTTTACGCTCTAAATTGCATAAGAAAAATCCTACCTACAGTGGGATTCGATCCCGAGACCCTATGATTTGGAGACCAACGCCCTACCTACTAGACCACCTAGACTCTATGAGTGATGAAGTTTGTAATTTATACCATACATTGTGAGACATCGCATAAAAGAAACAGCTAATATTCAAAAACTACTATGCCGTAGTTGTTTTCACTTGTGCAAAATATGACATTTAAACGATCATTTAGTTGGTTGAAAGAACTATTTCTTAGTACAAATCAACCATGTTCATGGTAAATTTGAAATAGTGGTATTAACTCGGTTGCATAATTAATGTTACAATAAGTTTTCTCTGAGTGTATGTATCTAAAGATTTTAACCTTACAGATTTTCCAAAGGAGCATATAGTTTAGGTCTAAACTCAAAATATATTCCGAATAATCATCCGATAAGGATTTAAGATTTGTGTTTTATCGCCTGTGTTTTCCTCAAGCCCAGTAAATATACATAATACAGGGTGGGCCAATTACAAGTTCGTTTTTAAAAATGCAATAAAATGAACAAAATTTTCCATGTCTTATGGCTTTATTAGAAAGTAAGTAAGCTCCCATTAATGATCACAACTTAATTCAAGTGGCTGCCCCGGCTGGCGTCGCAGTAGCGCATTCTGTTACACCAATTTTCCAAGACCCTGTTGATGGTTTCAGGATGTAGCTCACGGATTGCTTGGATAATATTGGCCTTAACTGGTTGAATCGTTTCTGGATTGTTGGCATAACATCGGTCCTTCACGGTTTCCCACAAAAAAAAAGTCCAAAGGGGTCAAATCGTAGCTCCAAGGCGGCCAATTGACATCGCCAAGACGGCTGATAAGACTATTTGAGAATTTGGTGCGTAAAAGATCGATTGTGGCCTGGCGCGCCATCCTGCATGAACCAGAAGTCGTCCAAATCCATGTTTTCAATTGCAGTAAAAAAAGTCGGATAACATGGCTCGGTAACGCGCACCGTTGACCGATACGTTGTTACCAGCCTCATTTTGGAAAAAAAAGGTCCAACCATGCCACCACTCCACAATCCGCACCCAAACTTTCACTATCTGTGGATGCATTGGCTTCTCGACAACAACGTGCGGATTTTCCGAGCCGAGATGGAAATGCCGCCGAGATGGAAATGTGCCTCATCAGAAAAGATAATTTTTCGCCCAAAATCGTTGTCCAATTCAAGCTGCTCTAAGGCCCAAACTGCGAAGCGATAACGAAGTGGACGGTCGTGCGACTTTAATTGCTGAGTCAATTGGACCTTGTAAGGGAATAATCCGAGATCTTTGTGCAGATTTCTTTTCAGGCTAGTGCGTGAAATATTTCACTGTTGAGATCGATGGCGTGTTGATGTTCGTGGATAGAGTCTCACACTCTGGGCTACAGCAGCCACATTTTCATCTATGCGCACCGTACGACGACTGGGACCGTGAGTGTTGTCCACTAGCATGCCAGTGTCACGAACTTTTTGCACAAACTTGCGTACGTGACGCTCGGTGGATGCTTCATTTCGGCCAAAACTTCTTTTCAATAAACGCATTGTTTGGGCTAGACAGCACAGCACTCACTTTAAAAATAAGTTTTCAATATTTCCCAACGTTGTTCAAGCGTAAAGCGTCTCATTTCGTTCCGCGGAGGTGTGATACTGACTTTCTATCCAGATTTCGAGCGAAAAACAGCTGTCAGTGTCAAACTAACCTATGATTTAAAAACGAACTCGTAACTGGCCCACCCGTTATATAGTTACAAATTGTCACCTACCACACGAATCAATCGTTTGCGTTTTCCTAACTCTTAAAACAGGGGTCAGCATGTGATTAACCAAATAATTGATTCATTTTCCTTTTTAAAAGTCGATTTTCCCGAATGGATAAAACTTCTATCAGCTTTTGCGTTCCTGCCGCTTGAGACAATACAGAGCAACAATGAACATATAAAACATATCCACAGACATGCACAGCGGTTCAAAACTTTCTGCGTTGTTACTACAACAACAACAACTACAAATGTCATGAAAATTATCCATCCCATTTCGTCACCAATTTGCCCGAACCGCGAATTTACATTTTCATAGTTTTGAGAAAAAACGATTTGCAATTTGCTCTGAAAAATCGAAATATTCATCTAGTCTAGACCAACACTCTTTTCTGAAATATTAGTGAAAGTATCTATTTTCGTCAGTAGATAGTCTAATTCATGTAAACACTAAAAATAAAGGATACAGTGGACTTTCGTGGTTCTTGCAAATTGCTTGGAGATTCGCGGCTCTGGCATATTGTCCGTTGTATGGAGATAGAAGATTCGCGGTTCTGGCATCTGTTTCCTTATATGGCTGTTGGAGATGTTTCGTTGTATAGATATTATGGATATGGATTGAAATATTAGTGTGCGATTTTTTTCCTTGAAAGTTGTATGTTTACAGGTTGTCCAATAAATGCACCGGAAAATGATATGATTCCTCATATAATTTCCATCAAAAAAGGTGAACGATGCATACCCCGGATTCTTAGCCCTGCCTTAGCTGCCACAGACGTTTGAAAATTTTTATAAATTTTATTTTCTTAGGCTACTAAAACCTCAATTTTTTTGTGATTTCACCATAAACCAAACTATTTTGCTATCTGCAAATTCTGAAACTTCTACCAAGGTGAGGTACTCGTATCATCTTTTTAAAAGTTGGCGCATTGTTATAAGATTATATCTTTCTCGCATGATTTAATTCTTCCTCGTGCCTTTCTGCCATTAAAAAGAGTACAGAGAATCAACAAATCTGTAATAACTTCTGGTCTGATTAATTGTGAGTTTTTTTTTTTAAATCTTCGAATCAGCATTATCCGAGAAACTACGAACCTTGTGCTTTTTTCAACTAGGCTCCCCAAGTGTCTAGATTTTTTATTTATAAAAGATTTTTTTTTATTTATGAAGTTTAAAAAAAATCGATTAGCAAACACAAAAGTGATAATATAGTTCAAATCGTAAATATTTACGTGGAGTACCCTATATAAGTATTTGTATGATACATTAAAAAAATGCTTATCGATATCTTCCTTACACGATTTAATGCTGTCTTCACTATTTCTGGTAGTTAAGTTACAACGCATTAAATACATGGACCATGGAGCATTCAGATTCGCGCTTTTGGCGTCTGTTCGTTTGTATGGCAATCTGGTATAGTCCACTCAAAAGATCCCAATTCAGGCCTCCAAATAGAAAAAAAATAGAGTAAGACTAATTTTAGTTATTTCGATTCAGTAGGGTCCCAGGAGTCTAAACTCGATTTCCTAAGAAAAATTTTAATCGGAAAGGTCCCAAAAAGGACAAAAAAGGGCACTAATTAATCTTTGATCAAAGGTGGGCATGCGGGGTGTCGTATCAAAGGGGTCGTCGAGTAAATTTCATTCCCATTCGTTTGTTACTTGTTTCAAGGACCCTCAAGGTAGAAAATCGCGCTAAAATTGAAAATGTTCGTGTTTTCCGTAACTCATCATCTCTATCTTTCCAAAGCCATAACTACGCGAATAATTAAAGTTGTCACTACCGTTTTTATTTTTTAGAATCTGTAATAGCTGGAGATTCTACCATGAAATTTGCTAAGAAAAAATTTTTTCAGAGAGCTCTGATAAAGGACATAAAAGGAGACTAATTAATCCTTGATCGAATGTAGGCATGCTGTGTGTCATATCAAAGGGAACGTTGAGTACATTCCAAATCCCGTTTTGTTTGTTACTTGTTTCAAATCAAAAGGAAAAAATCGCGCTCAAATGAAAAATTTTCCCTTTTCCCGTAATTTATCATCTGTATCTTTCCAAAGCCATAAATAACTACGCGAATAATTCAAATTGTCATTACCTTTTTCATTTTTTTAAATCTAATAGCTGAAGATTCTACCGTTAAATTTTCTAAGAAAAAAAAATGGATCAGAAAGCTTAGAAAAAGGATATAAAAGGACACTAATTAATCCTTGATCGAACGTGGATTAATTAGTGTCCTTTTTCAGAGCTTTCCAAACAATTTTTTTAGTAAATTTAATGGTAGAATCTTCAGCAATTATAGATTCTGAATTGGTTGACAACTTAAAATGTTCGCGTAGTTATGGCTTTGGAAAGATACAGATGATGAGTTACGGGAAACACGAACATTTTTAATTTGAGTGCGATTTGTTCCCCTTGAGGGTCCTTGAAACAAGTAACAAACGCCGGATATGGAATTTACTCGACGTCCCCTTTGATATGACACCCCGCATGCCCACGTTCAATCAAGGATTAAATAGTGTCCTTTTTGGGACCTTCCCGATCAATTTTTTTTTAGCCAAATTGAAAGAGGCGTTCTTAATTTTTGGCTTAATAATAGATTCGTCATTGCATATGAAGATTACAAATGAACTTATCTCAAAAATTCTGTAGTTTCACGGTTCTGGCATATTGGTGACGATATCATTCTCAATGAAACACCTTAACCTAGGTCAAAACATACTTTATTAAAGCAAACAATAAAGATTAACAAGAAATGATAAAAAGCGATAAAATCATCAACATTTTGAATTGTTTCCTTATGTCACTTCCATGATCAACAAGTGTGTAATAGTAGATTTTTTAGGTGAGATAAATACATATAATTTTATATTTTTTTACAATAATTGTTGAGTCAAAAATGTGCATTCATACAGTACATAATGGAAACATTCATTACATTAATAAAACAAAATTTTAATGGGATAAAAAAACACAACAGTGTTGAGTTTGACTTAAGATTTTTGTGAGAGATATGTCCTGGAAATAAAATAATTGAATGGATTACAGAGGATCTTATTTTTTAGTTTGATATGGTATTAAACTCTTATTGCCATATAATTTTTTTATTTAAAAAATTCGTTAATATGTAAATACTGAGAATGTCATATAGTAACTATACTGTCAAGCTAATTTATTTTACCCATATGTATGTAGGTGTGTATGTTTCGCCAAAATGGACAAAACATTGGAAATATTGATAACGAAAAAAAGAAAACTAAAACTATACTACAGTAGAGCGTCGATTATCCGAACTAATGTCGACAAGGGGTGGTTCGGATAACCGAAAGTTCGGTTAATCGAGTTTTCATAGAAACACTGGAGGATTGCCTAAAAGTTAATATAAGCAACAACCTGGAAATGTGCCAAACGAATAGCATTGAGCAAAAATATGAAATTCGAAGGAATTAAGTGCTGTTGGTGAGAATTTGCTTCCTTCAGGCACCTGATTTTTTCATTTGATTCGAAGCATTTCATATGAAAATAGCTAAATCCCCGGTTCGGTTAATCGAATGTTCGGATAATCGACGTTCGGATAATCTCCTTGTTATTCCACCTAAAAAATTATTATCATAAAATACTTGTATGAACCTATACATAATATTGTAATTCCTGAAAGGTCATATGCCTTACCTTCTACACCAATCAAATGGCAACTTTCGTTAAATAGCATCTTAAATGCTTTATGAATTTCAAGTACAAGTTTCAAATTGATTGCGTTGATTTTTATTATAGCCGCCAACACTTTACATACATATTTATGTCTATTAGTCTAGTACAGATAGCTCAAAACCCAAACATCCAAAAGAAAAAGGAATTTTTGATGCCAAATTGTTGAATACACTGCCTAATATATGCAGTAAAAAGTTACAATAATTTGCGCCATGGGTTAACGGGGGAGGGGGTAGCAAAGGGGTGAAAATTCAGTTTCTTGAAAATATCTGGAAAACTATGAGTCTGACCTTAAAATGTCCTAAGGACGAAAAAAACTACATAAAATTACCTTTGTAATGATATATAACAGTCTAGAGATTTTCTCAGAAAATTATACCTTAGACCTAAAAGTATTATAGTGAATTTACATTTTTTTAGTTTTACATTTCGGACTGTAACTCTTGATAGAATATACCTACCGTCATAAGATCTTGTCCATATATTGATAACAAAATGTATTTGATTTGTACCAAAAATTGGAGTGCTCCGATCATTAACGCCCCCCTCACTCCTCCTAACATTTTTCAAAAAGGCATGCCTGTAGCTTCTTTGTAAATTGAGCCAGGCTGATCAAATTTGGTGGGATGCCTATTCTAAGCTCCATTATCCTCCCCACCAAAAATTAATACCATCGCATCAAAACTAAGGGTACCCCCCATACAAAGTGAACGAAAATTCTAAGAAATTTCACGTTTTTTCACTTCTAAATTCTATGTAAAATACAAGAAAAAAATTTATCTCTTAGAACGTCATTATAACAGTTAATTGTAGTCTTGTGAATGTATATTCAAAAGGTTGTACCAAGGCGTACGCTACAAGTATCAAAAAATTGGGTTTGAAAGTCAGTGATACCAGTTCTAAGACTATTTGCGAATATTTCGAGTAACGTGTACTAGCAACCTTCAAACTCGATTTTTCGTACTTCTAAGGCACGCTCTTTTACAAACTTTCGGATATACATTCAGAAGACTACAATTAACTGTTATAAGGACGTTCTAAGAGATAAACTTTTTTTTTCTATTTTAGGTAGAATTTAGAAGTGAAAAAATGTAAAATTTGTTAGAAATTGGGTCACTTTGTATGGGGGGTACCCTTAGTTTTGATCGGATGCTAATAATTTTTAGTAAGGAGCATAATGGGGCTTAGACTAGCCACCCTACCAAATTTGATCTGCCTAGCTTAATTTGAAATGGAACTACAGGCATGCCTTTTTGAAAAATGCTAGGAGGAGTGAGGGGGGCGTCAATGGGCGGAGCACTTCAATTTTTGGTACAAATCAAACAAGTTTTGTTAGCAATATATGGACAAGATCTTATGATCCTAAATCTATTTTATCAAGAGTTACAATGCAAAATGTAAAACTAAAAAAATGTAAATTCACTATAATACTTTTGGATCTAGAGTATAATTTTCTGAGAAAATCTCTAGACTGTTATATATCATTGCAAAGGTAATTTTATTTAGTTTGTTTCGTCCTCAGGACATTTTAAGGTCAGACTCATAGTTTTCCAGATATTTGCAAGAAACTGAATTTTCACCCCTTTGCCACCCCCTCCCCCCTTAACCCATGGCGCAAATTAGTGTAACTTTTTACTGCGTATATTAGGCAGTGTATTCAACAATTTGGCATCAAAAATTTCTTTTCTTTTTGGATGTTTAGGTTTGGGGCTATTTTGAACCAATTGTACTGGACTATATTTGCTTTTATTTCACACCCGACATGCATTGTATGTGCATCGCGAAATATTTCGCGAGCCAACTATAGATTCGTAAACGTAAAAAGCTCACGCATTCACGCATCGCAAAGCTAAATTTTCCGCAAACAAAACGCTATTTTCAAATTTAATTTAATGACGAAAATGCTTTTATCAGCGAACGCATGGAAACAGAACGACAATGTGTGCGTCATAGATACCGCCATACTGCAATTTTCCTTGCACTGAGCGAATTCATATGTATTGTATAGTGTCCTTGCTAGCTTGCTAGCAAGCTTAGCTATTGCACTTGACGCTAGTGCAACCGTGCAAGATCACTACTAATGACATTGTGTGTATGTGATACCGCGCGCTCTATAGTTATAGAGTAGACGGCCTTTGGGGAAGGCAATGTCGTGTTTGCAAACTGTATCTGTATGTATTATAGAGACGCGCAGTCGTTAAGTGCAATCCAGCTATTTTATTGAAAATAGATTCGAGGGAAGTGCATTTATAGTTGCACAGCACAGGCCGCAGCTATATAGGAAAAATATTAATTGGAGAATTGATAGCGGTTCGCATAAACAACAAGTATGAATATTTGAGAGACACTGATATCAAGGAGATTCGGTATTGCATAGCAACACGATACACAAGTGATTTATTGAATTAATAAGTTTTTTTTTAACTAGCAATTTTAGCAAAACAGTTAGCCTTCCCAACACATACACCGAGACAATTCTTCCGGAAGTATTGGAAATCGGATTGAATAGACACCATCAACCTGTGGGTAGGAGCTTTCTCCATTTTTTTTGTTGATTGTGTTTGTTTTTCAGGCAGATTGTTTTTCTCTCTCATAATTTGTGTCCCCTTGAAATTATTTCCATTTAACCAGAGATATGTGTAATGAATGGCACTGGAAAAGGTCTTCTGATACGAATCGATAACTGCTCATACTTATATGCATGATGTGTTGGTATACAGTCTTGACTCGGTAATCCGGATCAATTATTACAAGGGGTAATCCGGATCATCGGAACATCCGGATTAGTGCAATCACACTTTTCTGAGGAAAAACAATCCAAATAAATAAAAAGGCGGAACAAAAGTCGATAATTGTTTTATTTCTTAGAAATTAGCCAGCATCATGTCATTTGCTAAACAGTTCCGTAAAAAAGTACGAGACCAAATCTACCATATCACCCTGAAAATCTCAAATATCCGGATTATAGAGTCAAAATTGCTGCCGAAATCCGGACTATAGAATACATAGTGGAAATATTTAGTGGTCCGGATTAGCGTGATATCCGGATTAAAGGAGATCCGGATTATCGAGTCAAGACTGTACTTATAAAATCAATATAAAACGAGTAATCTCTCGACGTATTGATGACAATTTCATGCTATGTTGGGGGTTGAATTGAGGCATACGTTTAACGGATGATGTCGTCTTTGATGACTTTGACTATACCAATCGTTTCGCCTTCGATTGTGAATTATCGCAAAAGCCCTGAATATATATAATTAACACTATGGGACAATTGTGCGCTGTTGTTCTTTATGTTTTATTTTATTTTTATGCAGCAAACAGTTTTCATGATTTGTAATCTTCTTGTTCAAAATACTGATTGACCATTTGGCTTCTTCTTCAGCCCAAAAAAAGCAGCACTCAGACAACACTTTTAGCATTAGCCATAAACGTTGACCCAATTTTCATCAATTTGAGAGTCACGGTCTATACCAATAGCAATAATATGTGAAAAAACATATTATACCCATCGCCATCTTATCTTTTCTGCACGTGACCATAACAACACATTTAACATTTTCTTCTTCGTAATCGTCTAACATTGAAATCGACAACAACATTTTGACGGGCAAAAGCAATATGTATATATCCAACCAATTTGCTTGAGGCAGTTATATAATTTTTCGTGATCCACCAAAAATTCAATGTCGTTGTAGTAACCTTAACTTGGCCACACAAAAAATGTGGGCATGATTAAATATGGGAGTCAATAAGACATACTGTAGATATTTTGTTACTGAGTTTTAGACTGCCTGTTGATACCTCCATCGCACAAATGTACCTATTAAATAACTGTATATATATGTATAGGCTCTAAAAGAAATACATGTGGTAGCAAAAAATCGATCAGCGGGATTAGGTACCAGTAAACATATTGCAGAATATAATATTAGTTTCGATACCAAAAAATTATATAACGCACAATGTTTGAGGGCCATCATCACTATGCCGCCGGCCGTTAGTTAAAAAAAATATAAAATATAGATTTTTGAAGGTTAGACTGCATACACAAGATACAGGAAGAAATCTTAATTATTTCATCTTTTTAAAGATCCATCACTTTTAGAAAAAAAGAATCTATTGCACTCAATGTTAAATTATTCGAATTGCATGCCTACTTTTTTGCTTATTAATGAAACAAAGTAAAAAAAATGAAACAAGTGTGGAAATCAACACAAAAAAATTTCATGATGCAAGTTCATGTATCATTGAGGTGTTTCTTTTCGCGAATGAAGCACGTGTAACCTCCGCTTTGTGATGTGATGATGATGCTCCTAGTACTTACTGTACACAGTATACTATACGTACTAGACTAGACATCTTTTATTTGGGGGTTTTCATTTTTTTTCTTTGCAAATGTGAGTATAGTTAACATTGAAGAACCATCGTCATGAAGCTTTCTTTTCGTTTACTTTTGGTTATGTCATGTGTGTAAATTTGTATTTTTTTTTTTGTAGCTATTGACTAATTGTAAAAGAGAAATTGAGATATTGTTGTTGATCATGAACTTTAAATGCAAAATAATTATTGCGAAAAAAAAAGAAATATTTTTTTTATCGTATATTTGATAATTGGTTCTATAGGGTTTTAATTGTGAACTTTATGAGATGACTTATTTATTTATTTTAATCAGTTTAATATTTTTCATAAAGAAACTAATTGTTAATATTTTTTTTTGTTATTTTTCAGGTACGCATTTGTGGAATATATTTTTAGAAAAATACGTATTACCTAAGAAATCATTTGGTAAGTTTCTTCTACAGTTCTCATACTAGTTCGTATCCTTTTTATGAATTTTCGGGCTTATCGTGCGTAGTGAAAATTAGTTTTATTCCATCTGAAAACCGGATGGATTGTTTAGCCCAGCCTGATAAATCCAATGGTGGACTATATTTGTCACCAATATGAAATGATTAAAAAAAACTTATCACTTGTTTCTGCGGAGGATGTACGAAGAACACTAGGCTGGCTGACGATCGCCTATTGTTTCAAAATGTGAATCCTTAGATAGTCAATTATATCTGATACGCTGAAAAGCTGAGCCGTAGCCTTATTTAAGTACATACACTGAAAAAATCATTTGGTAAAAACAAGAAAAAATGCAACAACAAACAGCCAAGAATTAATTTTTCCTGATTTAAGATGTATTTTCTTGTTTCAGGAAAAGTCCTTGCATAAAATAAATAAATAAGCATTATTTTAAGCAAAGACTTTTCTTGGAACAAGAAAATACATCTTAAATCAGGAAAAACTGAGCAAATTTGAGTTTGATGTGAATTCATCAAGAATGTCGTGTCCTGTTGCATGGAAAGAATCATCAGCACAACAGAATTAAAGGAACAACTTGTGCCAAATGGATTGGTTTGGGTTTATTACAATGTAGAGATGGATGGACCTTCAAGTTCATACATTTTTAGTGTTGTTTTCTAAAAAGGAAAATAAAAACGAGACCGAGGCTAATTTCGGGCGCGGCCGAAATTTGGATACCCTTCGCTCTTCTCCGGGCTAAAAGTGTTTTCGGGCGTACCTTTTTTAACGCCCCCCCCCCCCATTCTATTCCTTCCGTCTTCACAAAAGTTCCGTTGCGTCGACACAACAAATATTTGTGTGGGGTTTGGTTGGAATAAGTGGGCAAATAAAAATATTTACTCAGAAAATTTTATTGGGGGATGCGGGAGCATGGCCCCATAGTTTGATCCCATTTGTTTTGACCTTTTTTGTTGCTTTGACTGAGGCACATTAATGCAAGGTTTTGTGAAATTGGTATAAAAAAAGTTTCTTAGAAGAACCAAAATGGGGGGTTGGGTTTGTGAGGCAGCCCCTTGACCCCATGGTCCGATTCGATCCATTCCCACATATGTTGTGTGTCATCAATAGAAATACATTTGTGTGAAATTTTGTTGAAATTGGTGCACAAATAAAAAAGTTTTTCTCAGAAGAACCTAATTTTGGGGCTGGGTTGGTATGGCAGCCCCATTACCCCATGGTCCGATTTGATCCATTCTCACATATGCTGTGTGTCATCAATAGATTTACATTTGTGTGGAATTTAATTCAAATCGGTGCACAAATAAAAAAGTTTTTCTTAGAAGAATCTAATTTGGGGGGTTAGGTTTGTAGGGCAGCCCCATGACCCCATGGTCCGATTTTACCGATTCAAACATACAAACTGCCTGCAGCAAAAAAAAAGCATTTGTGCAAGATTTTAGCTTCATAGCTTTAAAATTGGCCGAGTAAATCGCGTAGCAACAGACGGACAGACGGACATCGCCCAATCGACTCCCCATGTTATGCTGATCATATATGTATACTTATTATACGGTCGGAGATGCTTCCTTCAATGCGTTACAAACTTCATGACAAAGTGAATATACCCTTCGTTGACTCTACGAGCGAAGGGTATAACAAGAACAACAATTTTTCTATTGCGCTTTTACATGAACAATGTTCTGTAGGATTAATAAAACCTGAGACTACTAGCTAGAATACTGAAATACCATGTTTATCGTTGCCAGCAAAACAGAAATAACCCCACTGAAATGGGATAACCAGTGGGATAAATTTTTATGATTTCGCCCTAAGAGTAATCATGTATTTTGTATCCCAATTATACAATTGCACGATTCTTTTAAAAATTGGCGCATTCTCTTTCTTACATCATTTTATTCTATAACTGCTTAGCAAATTTAATAAATAAAGAATGCAAAAAACTAAACTAAAAAAAATTAACTCTATTAAGCCGAAATCATTTGCGTCAACTACATCAGCTTATTTCGTAAGTCAGGACAATGGATAAGAATGGCGTTAGGACTTGAGTTTTGTTTAATTGATCTTTATAGTTTCACATATATGCTGAGCACAAGCAGATATGCTGTACATACAATGAGTTTGGCAGATGATCATAGAAAAATAAGGATGGACCCATACATCTCCACGTGTTGTGTAGGAATGAATTATTACTCGTAGGATTTAAGTAAGTGATACAAACTATAAAAATATACCAGCTAAGCTAAATAAAAACTGCTGTTGATTCAGGTTCTTAACCAGCAAACTTAAGAGGATTAGACATACTGTTTCTATGTCCTTTTTAACGATTTGTTTGTAATCCTCTTTTTATACCCTTCGCTCATAGAGTGAAAGGGTATATTAACTTTGTCATGAAGTTTGTAACGCATTGAAGGAAGCATCTCCGACCATATAAAAAGTATACATATATGATCAGCATGACTTGGGGAGTCGATTGGAGCATGTCCGTCTGTCTGTCTGTCTGCCGTCGCGACGCGTTTTACTCGGCGGGTATTGAAGCTAGCAAGCTGAAATTTTGCACACGTGCTTCTTATTGATTCACCCAAATTGGATCACTCCACTCCCCAATATGAGTTCTTCTAAGAAAAACTTTTTTATTTGTGTACCAATTTCAACCAAATTTCACACAAATATGTTTCTATAGATAACACAAAATATATGCAAGATTGGATAAAATCTGACCATGGGGTCATGGGGCTGCCATACAAATCCAACCCCCCAAATGAGGTTCTTCTAAGAAAAACTTTTTTATTTGTGCACCAATTTCAACCAAATTTCACACAAATGTATTTCTATTGATGACACAAAACATATGTAAGATTGAATTAAATCGGACCATAGGGTCATGGGGCTGCCATACAAACCAAACCCCCCATATTGGTTCTTCTAAGAAACATTTTTTTACACAAATTTCACACAACCTTGAATTAATGTGTCTTTATCAAAGCAACTAAAAAGTTCAAAACGAATGGAATCGTATGTGGGGTCATGCTCCGGCAACCCCAATAAAATTTTCCGAGTAAATATTTTTATTTGTCCACTTATTTCAACCAAGCCCAAAACTTTTGTCAAGACGGAAGAAAAAGAATGAGGAGGGGGATTAAATACAAGTCATAGGTACGCCCGAAAAAAACTCGTTACTCGTAAAACGTAGAGGTGGTGTCACTCTTGGTTCATCGAGAAAATAGACGAACATCAAAACGGCCAACGAAAATCTAAGTGAAGCGGAAACTATAGAAACCAATCCGGCCTAACGGTTATTTATAGAGCGACAGTCACAGAATTGCTTGTGAGCGCATTGTGAGTACTCCCGACTCCCGGTATAGTATAGTGATTTTAGCTGAAATTATGATTTTTCGCATATATCTTGTTAACTGTAATATTTACAGCAAAATGTTCTGAGGACAATTTAAAATTCACAAAAGTAGAAAAATACACAGTTTTTGAAGAAGAAGAAAACCGCTACAATCATGGTTTACGGAGCATGCAAGTTCACGAGCTAAGTAGACATATATTATATCCCCAAATCAGGGTTGTCCAACTTATTTTTTACAAGGGCCTCATTGTTGCTTTGAAAAACGATGGCGATGGTATGAGTACATATGAATAAGATGAAATCCTTTCATGGTTATTATCAGTGGTTCCCAACTCGCAAATGACTACTTACTACTGAGAAATCACCATATACCTCTTCTATGTCGAAACAATTTTCGGCCGACTTTGCATATCGCAGGTTTTGTCGAAACACGTGAAAAGTTCGGCCGAATATCTCAGTCGAACAACACTCAAAAAATCGGCGAGACTTCAGCCCGGGTGGCCGTCAATTTTTTGGGGCGGCATTTTGACTAGCAAAAAAGTTAAAACACCATTTGGCATAAAACTTTGGTAAAAGAAACTACATGAGATTGGTTTTAAAGTGGGTTTTGGCTAATGAGTGTATAGTATAGTAAGCATACCGCGATCCTGGTAGTATCATCGCCCTTTACCAGAGGGACTACGACGTAGAAACGGTGAATTGCAAGATTATTTACTGGCTCGTTGCCTTCCATGCCTGAGTGTACAGGCATCCAGAAAAGGTTGAGATTGTTGAGGGTACACACCCGTTGAAGGTTTTCCTAGCAGACCTCAGCAGCTTGGAGAAGTTTGTGAAAAATTTCTATAAATTAATGATAACGAAGAGGGGCCGAAATTTTGAAAAATCGTCAATGAGGCTCAAAGATCCTCCGTCATAGCACCTGTGCATTGGGTAGGTCCTCGATATACATTAACGCTAAGGAAATATTTAGTGAGCTCAGTGTCCGTTGCGGTCGGATTTCAATGATGTATGTATATCGAGATGAGGTGACCCATAGAATAACCCATGTTTTTAGGGGTGTGTCCTGCACAGAATCTGTTCTGGGCTTAAAACATTGAATTGAAATTGAACTGGGGATTTAAATATCGGGGCCTTGTGTATGCTTAAATGGAGGGCGGGCATAAAACATGCCTGAAAACCAGTAAGTAGTTTTTCTTTAAGCAAATACAAAATCCTGAAGAGTTCTGTAATTCAACTATTCGGATGGAAACATTTTCGATATTTTTCCTTTTTTTGTATCACCTTCTTAAAACATGACGCCACAAGCCACCAACTCTTTTTAACACAGAAATCAGGGGCGGCGATTTGTCCTTTTGCCCGCAGCGGCTTTAGCGCTCCACCTCTTGACCTTACTCGTAAAACGTAGAGGTGGTGTCACTCTTGGTTCATCGAGAAAATAGACGAACATCAAAACCACGAAAGCCAACAAAAGTCTAAGTGAAGCGGAAACTTTAGAAACTAATCCCGCCTAACGGTTATTTATAGAGCGACAGTCACAGAATTGCTTGTGACCGCATTGTGAGTACTCCCGATACACAGGCTTTCGCTTTGGTATTTATGAGGTCCACCAAGTCCATGAGAATCAAGAACACAAACAAACAAAGAGCAATATACATAGTGTCGTTCCTAAATAACTTGCGGCAGCAAATTGATGGTTCTACTAGGACCATCCTATAGCCGTCTTCAGGATACGATCCTGGTTGCGATACCTGCGCTTGCTGATGTCGGTTATTTCCCAGCAAGTGATATATAATAATTTTCTTGAAATACAAATACGAATTTGATGCTAATCTCCCATTCCAAATTTTGTATTTAAGTTTTCTCAAAATTCGCTTTGCTCCCAGAAAGTCCCAAATCATTGTCCAATGCTTAACTTTATTGAAAAGAGTTTGTATTGAATATTTTATGCATTGTACAAAAACTCCTCAAATTCGCTAGTTTTAGAAATGCAATTCGTTTCTTTTTTTGGTACAAAATTTTGTTAAGTCATACAGGGTGGCACAAAATTAATCATCCAATTCTGTTTTTGAATTCCTTTTTCTTTACTGAATAAAACAAAATGATTTTCAATTATTGATATCTTTATTTAGACCTTTTGCATTTTTTTATGTGGCGGAAAAAGTGATATCCATCATGTGGCTGGCCGCCAGAGTTGACACATTGTTGTGCCCGTTTTATCGCATTTCTATGACTTTTTGCAATATTCCCTGTGATAACTGTGTCTCAGACTATTTGCATAAACTTGTGACTGCTAGTAGCCCCAGGAAAGAAGTGTGTGATGGTTAAGTAGAACGATCGTCAAAATGAGAGATTACGTAACTAGGAAACGTCTCCGTCACAATATCCATTGACCATTGTGGTTTCCACGCTCTTACGGAGTACCTAATAGCGCTCCATCGCTTGTCTGTTTCGATGCTGTAGTTGTCTTGTTCACAAAATTCAAGTATGGCTCGCGTACGACCCCATGATTAATTTTACGCCACCCGTTATTATGATATGGTTGGCCTTGAGAGCACTTAATGTCCCTGAGGCATATGTCAGGATGATACGAGACGTGTATGATGGAGCTACGACTAAAGTTAGATGCACAGCCGGTGAATCAGAAGAATTTCCGGTGAATGTCGGAGTACACCAGGGCAGTGTATTGAGTCCGTCGCTCTTCAACATCATCATGTGCTACTTATTAACACGTATCTCCGACGGCCTAGCAATATCTCTTCTTTTTGCCGATGATATAGTCCTCAGTAGCCTAAACATCGTTGTACGATGTACATCCCGCACTCATGTATGGATCAGAATGCTGGACTATGTATGAAGGTTACGCGAAAGAAATGACAGCGACTGAAATGAAAATGTTACGCATGTCAGTTGGTGTAACCAAAAGGGACCACATCAAGAGTATCTACATCCGAGGCAGCTTGTCCATAGACCAACCAATCACCGAAAAGCTCGAAGACCGACAAATGGATTGGTATTGCCATGTTCAAAGGCGTCCGCCTGAGAACCCCGCAAAGAAAGCGATATCAATGGAAGTTCCACTTGATGGACCCAAGGCCAGAGGCAGACCGAAGAACACCTGGATGTGTCAAATGAAAAAGCAGCAACAACGCATTGGTCTGGGCGATGACACGATCCAAGATAGAGCTGCCTGTAGAAATATGCTGAGATATTACCGCCAAAACGGGCGATGTGCCTACACCGCAGGTCGAGCAACGCGAAACCATGGAGCGGTATAAAGAACGAGGCAAGGAAGAAGAAGTTATTATGATGTATGGCCAGTTTTTTCGAAATCGCTCGCGAGCCGGATGAAAAGTCTTCCCGGCCCGTATGTGCCGAGTTACCCCACCCACTTAAATCTCCTGTTCTCAGTATGGAATAACAATTTTTGTCTATCTTCTTCTTCCTTGCCTTGTTCTTTATACCATGGTTTCGCGTTGCTCTACCTGCGATGTAGGCACATCGCCCGTTTTGGCGGTAATATCTCCGTAATATATCCGAGATACATCTGATATGGACCTGTTCGGATATTCTATCATACAAACTCCCGTTCTTTTAATAATATAAAATGAACATTTGCACGTAACGTCCCCATATTTATGTACATGCAAATGCAATATCTTTTCTTTTCAATTACACCCATCCTCATACATAAATACTCACATAAAATATCTCTTCGTGCAATTACCTTTGGTCGCTTTTGACCTAGAGATTTATCAGTCTTATTAAGAAATCGTACTTTTTTTATAATCGGCTTCAAGATCGTCTTCAAGGATGAGTGCAATATCCGAAAAATTGGTAGGATATTTTATTAAATCAAGCCATACGTATATGTGACCGGGAAAGTTAAAAGGGGGCTATCTGGTAAAAACAAACAAGCGAGTAAACGGCCGATAAAGAAATCAAGTCGGTGCATAGTGTTTAAATGATTTGTCGTGATCTGATTTTTATGAAACTTGGTATCTATATACTTTCGATGATCCTGATTCGGATACTGTTACCGAAAATGTAATTAGCGGGCAATATAACAGTAAATCCAAATGCAAATTAATTTTTCGACAAGTTCGAGCATATTTTCAGCACTTTCTTTGCTATATTGTATGATTGTTAATATACATGATCCATTGGTGGCCACAAAAATGATTCAGAGATTGCATTGCTGACCAGTAACTGGAATAACAGTAAATCATCAATCAATCATGTAAAGATAATGATGCAATTCCTTTCAATTGTTTGCTTTGATTCTCTTTGTGTGCTGATTTTAATAAAACACAAGTAGTAATTTACCGTCAGGACACTTAATATCTAAAAGTGCATACTAATTCCAGGGAATACCCGTAAGGACAAAAGGTCCTTTTTTGCTAAAGAAGTCCAATATGGGCAATATGGATATGAAAATACAAGACTTGGTGGGACAAGCGCTCCGAAATACTATTTGTACATTTTTGAAATCTTCGGAAAGGATCTTCTCTCCTGAAAAGGACATTTTTGGAAAATTGGTTGTGGATAGGCAAGATGGGTTTCAAACGATAGGGACAGATTAGAAGAAGTCATTGAAATGGTTTGAATATTTTTTTTTTGCATTTGGGTACACCAGAATATCGCGATATTCTAGTTCGAATCAAGAATATTTTATTCGCATTATGTACCCTTTGTTTTAGATTGCGATTTCCATGATATTTACGTCAATAGTCTACTACCGGTACAGCAAATATTGTCGGCTATATCTGATTTTACAGCCGACTGGTCAGTCAGGATCTTCCTTTCCGCACTGTGAAAAGGACTTTATCGGAAGGGTATTTTATACTCAAAAAAATATCCATGAATTATATTTTATTAAATAAAAGTATACAATCACATTGTGTCTGATTGTCACTCGAGACAATGGCCTTTTTAAGACAATGATGAAAGTGTTTTTGGTATTGTGGATTGAATACCTAGATATTTAATTATAGTCGTTTCTTTCTTGGACAGACAGGATGATTGTCCAAGTAATACGCAAACGGATCAAAATTGTCCCCTTCAGTAGCAGCTTACTATTGTGTCATCAGTCCCCAACGCGATATTCTGAATTAGAACTTGCATTTGATATTATGCGCCGTGCAAGATTTAATTTAAAGGAAAATATCCCAGGAAATTTTAAAATGATTGACTTTAATGCTTAGAAACCAGATAAACTGAAAAACAAAATTACATGCGGGAAATTTTAGGGAAATTGTTTGCGGAGGCATCTGGGAGATGGCATTGGCAGATGATCCATGTCATAGCTTGGATCAATTTTACAGATTGTCGTTTTGTATGGGAATTCCAGTAAATATGGAAATGCTCCACAAAGTCGAAAAGCACTTATGACAATAAGCGCGTTTTTTACCATCGCGATTAACGCGTGAGTTGAAAGTAAAAAAAATCGCGGGTAACTGCTCAAACAACTTACAACTGTTCTACATTTTTGTCTCACTGTCGTCGGCTTATTTTTTAGATTTGACCGGTTTCGTCACATTTATCTGAAAAATCTAAGTACCTCAATAAGAAATATTCGCTGTTTTGTTTTGAATTGTAATTTTTTTAAAGGTAGGTACTCAAACTTAAAAACGAAATTGCCATATTTTTTCCCCTATAGATTAGCCATCTACATTTCATTCACCTAAACTCTATCCCGCGTAGGGTAGTGGCACGTGTGAAAATTAACTAGGTAGATGTATTTTTTCTTCTATGGAGTTTGTTACTCAAAACTACTCGAGATGATCAAGAAAACGCAATTTTTCAACGAACCAACGTAGAAAATTCTTGGTCAAAAAATGAAACTTTTATATGGGATGTAAGCTTATACTTCCACGTTATGTGTCGAGGACTAACGGTTGTCCTTAAAACATGTAACGTACAGCAAAGTTCTAGCGGCACAGAACTCGAAAGAATTACTTCCAGTCCCTAAACTGGGGACTTCTGTAAGGATGCTTCTTAGCATTTCTTTTATTATTAAGAAAAAACTCGAGGAAAAAGATTTTTTTTAATTTCAACTAAATTAACAACTAAAACTATTTTTTTTTTCAAATTCTACAGAATGTAATTAACTAATATTATCCAGTATAGATATTGTTCGGTGGAGATATACTCCAATCAACGGGGAGATTTTACCTTGCAAAAATTGCGGATGATATTGATATGAATTGATATGTTATAAAGACAGGTGGGGTAAGTTAAAAGCCAAGTTTGCGTCACTTCCCCCCCCCCCCCTTTGCTCCTGCCGCCATCTTGAAAAACCATCTACAATCTGCCTTTTCATCAGTTTTTTCGGTGAAACTTCTTTACAGTCCATTTGAACACAAAACGTGCCAAGACAATTTTGTAGAGGACAAAATTTCCTACTAGCTTCACCTAAAAAGTTGTATTCTACAATAAAAACTGACAGAGTTATAGCGCCAAGAAAATGCGGGAAATTCCAAAAATCATATCAATTTTGCAGTTTTTTGGATTTACATATCAACAACTCATTACCGCTGCATTGTAGCTTAAAGTCTTCTAAGTATGTGTTATAGGAATATTGATTGTCATCAAATTGCATCATAAATTGTGTTTGTAAGTTGCACAGGAAGAGAGTAAATCCAAAGAGAGTATAATGACTTTTATCGACTTGACAGGGTCTTCGCATGTTTAGGCTCGCCTCCCTACTCTTCCTATGCTACGAAATTTTGTGAAATGGGGCATATTTTTTGCGTTTGTTTGTTTGAATTTTTCCTATGCAAATATAATGATAGAATGTTGAGATATTATGAATTCTAAAAAATGAAAAAAGCAGTGGCAAATTGAATTATTTGCGTAGTTATGGCTTTGGAAAGAAACACGGGAACACGATAATTTTTCATTTAAGCCCGGTTTATTTCGTCGAGGTTTCTTGAAATAGGAAACAAACACCGGATATGTAATGTATTCGACGTCCCCTTTCATATGATGCCCCGCATGCCGACCTCCGGTTAAGGAATAAATAGTGTCCTTTTTTGTCCTTTTTAGGACCTTTCTGATCAAAATGTTGATTTGTTTTGATGAAAATTGAGCTAACTACTGTGTAGAGTAGGAAAAATACTTTCGAATGCAATTCATAACTCAATTTCGCATAAAAATGGAAGAAGCGAGTTTTGCCGCGCACCGCCTCAAATACAAACATGGTCATTATGAGAGACTCTGACATTAATCTTTTATACGCGCAAGAATGAAATATATTAACAGATTAGAATGCACTCAACGTCTCCTTTGATATGATATCGCACATGCCCGTTCCGCATTAACGACATTTTTGTGTCCTTTTTGGTCCTTTTTTAAAATCAAAATTAATTGTTGACATAGCTTGATATCTAGTACCCAAAATATTATAAAACAAAAAATTACATTTGATTATTTTTTCTATTGAACATTAAAAAAGGATTCCACTATTTAAAATTCTGTATAAAAGTCTACTTTATATAATTTGATAATAAATTATAACAGTAAAATATCATTACTTACATTATATACAATAATGCCTACATCTCATAAAATTAACAAACTTACAAAGCTTAAATTTCCTAAAAATGTTGTATTCGATACTACATTTTTTGTTTTCATGCCGCTCCCTACCTCAACTCATGCAGACTTATATGATTTGCGGTATTGATTTTTACTTCCAACTTAGTGAATGGCACGTGTTGAAAATTTGGGTAAATTTGCTTTAGCGGTTGAAAAGATATTCAGAAATACACAAAATTTCAATTTCACATTGGATTTTGATGATTTGATGGCGAACTTCAAGATCGATTTTCGGACCCATTTTTTGAATTTAGGCAACTGCGGTTTTCACCATCGGGAAGAGCACATTTTTTTCTGTGGAAATCACTAAAAAAGTGAAAATCGAAATTTTTACACGATAGCCCCTTTTTAACTTTCCCGGTCACATATAATAAAGATGTCAGTAAATATTATAGGTGTGAGTAATTCGTATGAGTCGTATGAGTTAACGCGACTCATTGAGATGCATGAGTGATAAGATGATGCATAATGCTTTTGGTTGCAATAAGGAAAATGGAAATGAATGAAATATGCGTTAATGAAGAGTGTTCAGATACAACGAGATTTAATACTGGTTATGATTTTGAGATAATTGTGGATGTTTAATAAAAATGATTCAGACTTTTTCTTTGAATTTAAGTATTTAATATAAATTTATATAGTTTTACTAAACAAATTGTCATTCTCGCTAATCCTGCAAAACAACGCATTTACTAAATGCATAATTGTCCATTAAACGAAGACGATAAATGGGTATCTTCACGACTGATATACATAATAGGTTTTGCAAAATTTACTGGATATTTTAATAAGGAATAGAAGAATTGACCACATATTCGTAGCTGTTTTAAGTAAATAAAATAAGTTGAAGTTTTAAACTATTTTTTTTTATTTAAATTGTATTTTTTTTAGTTAAAATCCATGTTTTTTCTTTTCAATACAATACAACAGATTTGTTTGTTAGGAAATTGTTTCAAAATGTTGCCTGAATATTATATAAAATTCCCAAACTAACACCATGCAAAGTACATAATAATCTCAGATACTTCCGTCAACAATCAAACTATGATGTATCTATTATGCATTCTGGTAGGTACATATGTATATTCACTGAACCCTAAATAAATGTGACGCAACGAAAACCAACGTATTCATTTGGTGAATACCTTTTAATTAGTATTGAAAGAAAGTTACAAATAGCCCATGTAATTTTCGATTGAGCAATAGATTTGTTGAGATTTTACTTCATAAGGTGATGGCAATGGTGGAGTTAAGGCAAACACAACAATAATAATAATGCCAAGCAACTATCGTTTTTTTTCATATTTATACATCATAAAAAAACAGTTACCGCGTTGAAGGTATGTAATATTTAAAAGGTCGTCGCAAGTTATAGGTACATTAAGTTCGACAAGTTATAGGTACAGTACAGAAGTATGGGTATGATGATTGATGGTACTTTTACGTGTGATAACGGTTGGCAAAGAACATCAGTTCAGTATGTTTTATAATTTATATAACATCGAAATTATTTAGGGTCTTTCTTAAAAATCCGTTGATTAAAATTAAATTTGCTGCGGGTATGCCTATATGGATTTACCAATTTCTAGGTTACAGCTCAGTTTCTTGAAGAAAAAGTGGTTCATATTATTGAAAGTAACTAAAAATTGTGTTTCACAGCTTTTCGATCAAATGTTTTTTATTCATTTGAGTATTATTGATACATTTGTAATAAATTTGTATATACACGATCGAATTGCTACTTGTATATACGAGAATCCGGATGTTTTGCATATCGATAAACTATTACTGGACGAATATCTTATTTATATCTACTAATTGTAAAAACTCAAAAACCTCCCCTTCTGTATTGATCTCATATCATTCACCATCCTAAGCATACGCTATCATTTTCACTCCAAAAACAGAAATCTGATCCAGACCACTCAAAGCATAACATTTCGCAAAACCCCTCTAAAAAAAAAACAATTACCATATCTACGCTTAATTTACCGCTTCAAATTTTTAACTAAACCGTACAACATGAAAAGCAAAAACCACCCAAAGAAATAATCGCGTCGAGCACACTAAACAAAACACCAACTGAATAATAGTTAAAATACTTCATGAAAAATAAATGATAATAAAAAAAAGCAAACCGTCAAGAAATTCGACAGTGAAAACGAAAAGTCTCAGAGAAGAAGAAGAAGAAAAAAAAACGCGCAACAAAAAATGCGCACAACCAAAAACTAAGTAACGAGGCCAAAGACAAGGTTATCTAGTACGTGAGGTTTACCTGTGTATAGTTGAGGTCGCGGTAATTTGGTAGGCTTAACGTTTACGTCTTTTTTATGTATACGTACGAATATGAGCATGTACATATTGAGATGGAAACATAAAAAGAGGAGAAGCAATTCGTCTGGTATTTTTGTAAATGGAGTTATCGGCGTTACAGCTCTCTTAAACGAAACTATCAAAACGGTTTTGGTGGATATTGGATATGGCTGTTGGGGTTTTTGCTGATAGCTTTCGATGTTGTGGAGATGATGATCAACCAAAAAAAGCGTTGAAAAGTATTTCTTACATATGAGGAAAGTTTGTGTATGATTTCAACTGTTTATAGATTGCTAATTGCTGGTAATTAGGAAGTACGATCGGGTGGTTTATGAATACCTATAGTGTACACGGATACTGCAAACTTAATATGCCCCAGGCCCCACAATGAGTGCAAGATAGAGTAGATAGTTATAAGGGAGATACGTTTTTTTTTTCACTTCCAATATTGAAGAAGAAATCATACAACAAAATGATAAAATGACATTTAGAGCGCCCAGAGCATCAAGTGACGATCAATATGAGTGCTTGTGTGTTTTTCAATGATGAAAAGTTTGTAATGCTTGTAATGCCCCCTATGTAAGGTCTTGAGAGTTGGGCGGTAAAAAGCAAAAACCGGTGCGGAAATTATTTTGTTTTCGTGTGAAAACTTACCAAAGCTGTATTTGAATTTGGTTATTCAAACCACCAGGGAAGACATTGCGGCAAAAATATTTATTGGGGAAACAGTTCCGTTGACATTGACCTTGGAAAAAGCCAACGGCCGTGGCTTTCCTTGATATCGTTTATTGGAGCGCCGAGGGTTGAATCAATCAAAACTCGAAAACGTCCCTGCGTAATTAGGTTTCCTCTGCATTTGAATAATAAATCAACCTTTAAGATTGAGCTTAAAATGATACTTTTTCACAGAGTGGAACTTTAAAAATTACAGATTAAATAAAAACTTGCTTTGATTTTCGATGGAACGCACGATTATATTGTTAATTAAGAAGTCTAGTAAGACTGAAATCATGTTCCCAACTTGTGGGTCATCAGCTCATGCTGTTAGTACGGACTAATGTGATTCGACTGTCGACTTTGCCCCGGGCGCCAAATTTCCTTCGCACGGCTCTGAGTAGTGGTTGTCAATGATGAACTATACCAAGATCAGGCACTCCTTATACGTGGGTCCCTAGCCCATCTTTATGAATATATTAAATTTCTTCTATCCGTTCACATTCAAGTTGTGAGAAATTGCGAAACAGAGATTCATATACATAACCCTTCATAATGACGATGTAAATCCGAAAAAGAAAGGAAACTGAACCATTTCGTATAGTGCTCAGTGTACTCTCAATGTTGCGTTTGTGCATCGAAAATTCTGCTATTTCGGGATGTTGGCAACCCTAAATTTAGCAAATGTCACACTAAGCTAAGCTACATGTATACTTAATACATACATACCCAAAGATGGGATAATCTGCTGATTTTCAATTTGTTCCGTCCTACTCTGTTCCATGGAATTTTTCGTTTAAAAAATGTTCGACGGAAAAATTGTTCTTATTGCCACCCCCTTGTGGTTATTTCAAATATGAATACAGGGTACCCCGCAACAAATAGGTAACAGCTAAGTGTACATGTTTTAGTGTGTGACTTTCGGTGTTTCCAGTATATGTACATGTTGTGTTGTGAAGTCCCAATTTCGCGAAGGTGTTTATTTGTTTCGCCATTATGCCGACCGCACAGCTTTAAAATTACGGTAGTGCGGTAGAGCACAACTTGCCATGTCCATCCATAACCCCCTACCATTCCACGGGCGAAGTCCTGAACTTCACTCTCCTTTTTTCGTGTTTTATTTTTGGTATTCGGCAATTTGCGCCTGAGTTCGGGTAAGTTTTTCATACATTTTAGTGGGGTAAAGTTTGGCCGGGATCCGTCGCCATTCAGGTCCACGGAGCTAAATTAGATGGCACCTGAGCGTCGGCTATTTTTTTTATCATTTTGTTCCTCATTTTTACCCTCTTGTTGTGTTGTAGAATCTTTTGGCATGCGATATCCATTTTCAATTGTAGGAGGAACGAGTGGCACAAACCCCACCCGTATCTCCTGAAACTGAGCTACAGCAAGCGCAAGCTCGCTCGTTGAGGAGCGCTATCTTCGTTGCTTGTAGTTTTAGAGGCATTGGCTCCGTCCCCTGGGCATCTTTGGATGGCCAAGTCCATTCATTACAATGGAAAGCTTGTTGTTAGAGAAATGTTGACCAAATTTTGCTTCTAACTTTTACCGTTACGTAGTAATCGCATTTTATTGTGAGTCTTTTCGAAAACAATGACAACCTTTAAAAAACATTGTTTTCCTAGCTTACGATTTATTAAAACCAAGAACTTTCATAATATTTTGAAACTACATTAAATTTTCAATAAATTGAAACCTTAAACGCTTTTAAGCTCTTCGTGTCTTCCACCGCTTAAATCCTGTATAAATGTCAAAACCAACTTTTATTGGCAAAATTAAATCCATTTTATGTTACGGTAAATTAAAAACTTGCAAAGTTGTCAAAAGTTGGCCCGTTATACGTTAGCTTTCGAACGACTTCATGGGCGTAGTCAAGGGGAGGCAAGGAGGAGCGCTTCCATCCTCCCCTGGACGATGATTGTAGTAAAAGTCATACTTTTGTACTATATCTACGCTACCCTGTAGTGTTTGAAGGCGTAAAAATGCGGGTTTGGCCATGGCCGAATACAAAATGTTCTAGTCCTGAGAATTTATGTAGTACTTTTCGAAAACTAAAATATTAAAAATTGTCAGAACTTTGATATCCGAAATTGGGAAATCATGTGGGAGTGGTCTTAATCGATAACATATTAAGATCTCGCAATCTCTCATTTCACTAATTGTGAAAATCTTGAGTTATCGTTCCATTTTATACACCAACTGCGGTGCATGTCTGTAGTATTTATGGCATGACAACTTACCAGCTCTATGGGAACTACGCGGAGCTTTGTCTGTTTGGAGGAGAAGAGCCCCAGCTTGAGAAATATCGAGTTATTCAATTTCGGAAATGTCACATTGGAATTTTTGCATCAGGACCTCTAAGCGTCTATAGCTCAGTAGGTAGAGTTGCTGACCTTGTGACTGAAGGTCGGAGGTTCGAATCCCGATTGGGACGAAACTTTTTTCCCTCATTTTCCTCAATTTTTGGTATTTTTTCCAAAAGTTTTGTGGTTTCGTACAGATAGACACACTCATCAGGTCTTGTGTCTGTTGTCTATCTGTGCACAAGACGACCACTTGAATTTTTTGCGGGAGAATTATGGAGATTTTTCATTTACCGTGAAGGCTACCACCATGACGCTCGACCGTGCAGGTCTACCGGTGTTGAATGCTCACATTGCTTTGGGAGTTGTAAAGGTAGTTAGATATTTTTTCCCTCTCGAATTTACAATTACTGTATTAATTCTGGTTCCTAATTTCTCTCATTTCCTCTAATCCTTCAAAGCTTAAATCTTTCCTTTAATGAGGTCCTAAGGGGTCCTGTCAGCCATAAGATCCTCTATTTTGTTTGGTTAGTCATTTCATGGCATAAATGCTTAACATTTAAAACATTTTTGCTGAATGTTTAACTTTTAGAATAAAAGATGATAGGCAATATGAAAGTCTCTCTGAGAAATTAATGGAAAACATATCATTCATTAAATTTGGTGAGAAAGCGTACCTATACAAATTTGCTTGGTAGGGACCATATAAAGAATAAGTGTCATATTTTCAGGCTTCCGAATCTTTTATATTTGGGGAATTAGGTAAATAAACCTAAATGAAGACTTTTTTCTTGATTAAGGTATGTACTGAGTTCACCTGGTGAAAAACTTCCATTTATGTCTCCCGTGAAAACGGTGACGTGGAGACTTGCTTTTTATTCACTCAATGTTAGATAAATGTTCACTCGCGTTTAGATTGATTGTCGATGACATTTTTTCACTGTGAAATAAAGTGCAACTGCATTATTTTCACTAGCGAATTGTCAAAAACCGGTGTGGAGATTTTCATGTGAAGTGAGTACCACCAAGCGAAATCGATTTCACGATCATCAAAATTTTGACAGTATTTGCATGGATTTCACGTGAACTGACGATGTTAGTACCTACTTTTACGTAGAACCTCGTTAATCCTTTTCCTGGTGTACTCTTTTCTCCAAACTTTGGCCCTTTTAAGCATCAAGTACTCGCATAGGTGTACACGAGCTACGGGTCTAAAAAGAATTCGCAGGCGAATTGGATGTAATCAGGAGTACAACTCAAAACGTGATGTGTTCAGGTGCCACTTATCGTTAAAAGGCGAACAAATTTGGATTTAAAATTTTTCAAACATAATTTTTGTGACTATCCATTTGAATAAATAACTAAAAATATTAATTGCTGGTATAAATTTGAATTCCTTAAAAAACAACAGCTGTCATTTGGTTTGTGTTATTTACAGACTATACATTTTTCCCCGTTCACAAATTACTGTTTTCCGCCAAAGACAATGGCGTAACGTACGGTTTTCCATGTGTTCGGTGGAACACGGGCCCCCAACCATCAGGGGCCCCTAGCGTAGTTACGCAGAGTAGCAAATTTTCTGGGTCACTGAACTATAGAAGCTGTTGAACAAGTAAGAAGTGCTCTTCTTTGCTACGAAGCAGCTTTAACCGAGAGTTTTAAGGGCCGGCAAGTACGAGGTCCTGGGTAATTGGCCGGCTTGGCACCTAAAGCTGATATTGCATGTTAAATTTGCCCGCCCCGATTAAATTCGGAATATTTTAATCGGAACTTCTGTTCTGTTGAAATTTTTCGAAAGTTAAAAACTCAGCGTAAAAAATGAATTTGGGATAAGCCCATAATTTTTAGTAAATGAAAAGGTGGATTTTGCTAAGGCGGACTGGTGTGCCGATTGGTAAATGAGCCGGTGACCGACACTTTGAAAATACATACAGCGGCTTATTTCTCTTAACAACTGTTATTGGTAAGAGAACCTTACTCCCCTATCCAGTGGTATAGATAAGGAGAGGATCAAGAGAATCCGCCTTAGATGACACAAAGGGTATTAATTTAATTTCAGCATTGAATTAAGTAAAAAAAAAAAGCAAAATTTTTACTGCGTAATTTTCAAGATAATAAAAATTTATCATCATTAATGAGAGGTGTAAAAGCGATATTTAAAATTGAATTTTGAAGTAATGAAATATGATTTCACACAAATTTGAATGCACTAGAATTTTGTACAACAATTCAGGAATAACATGCACAAAATTCTCTACAATATTTGTACAAAAACTAGTCAGTGTAAGAATTCAGACTATTCACGATCCCCTATACTCCTAAGAAAGAATCTAGTCACAGATCCCCTTCCTCCCCGAAAAGCTATATACGCCATTGCTCCTATCAAAGAAGAGGATACGAATGGCTGCAATAAAAATAATAGCCATAGCGGACAAAAAATATGGTCGTCGGCAAAAAGTTATGTCATACGACAATAATTGTATAAGATGCAATTATTCCTATACTCCGTAACAGTAATATGTATTTAGAGTTGACAACGGAAAAAAAAACATTTGCTTAATTTAAATCGGATGAAATTAAATCACAAATTGACACTCTTAACTGGAGAGTGAAATTAGGAATCCAAACATATTTCATATTAAATCCTGGTGAAAAAATACATCCCAACAAAAACTTCTTTGGAAGTCCTTTTATCAGCCTAGGTTGGAATTCATAATTTTAAATTTACCAACAAGTGTTTTGGGATGTCTAATGTGTGGTGCAGGTCATTCACCGATTTCGACTGATTCTGCGAGTTCTACAGATCCCTTCATGTGATAAAAATTACATACAAATTTAACGTATCACCCTGGGCCCCATAAAACGTATAAATCTCATGAGTACTTATAATAAATGTAAAATATTGCAGATTTACGTAGCATTTCGTGCATACCTTCAGTTATTTTGCCAGAATGCAAAAATAAATCTCCTTATGACGTCATACGATCATTGACCAAATTGGTCAACGGTCTCCTGAGACGATATCTGCGTACAAAATTCTCCTGTACATTGTTCCCTGTTCGTACATACGTTTATAGTGCGATGGTCAGCATCAGCATCGCATTGCCACCAGTGTGCCATGCTGCACGCCAACAATAACAACAAACATTGCAAAATGGGAGCCAACGACCTCAACCGACCTAACTCAACATTGTGTCTACCACGGCCGTCACATGGTACACATTGTGCCGGCTATATACATGTGACCATGTGCGGCCACATATTCATGATGTGTGATGAAGAAATCGACTTTAGGGAGCACTGGGGAGATCCCGGGAATGTGATTGGAGCGCTGCTCTTCTTCGTCTTGTTGCGCTCCGCTCAGCCCAGCTATCGAGACTCGTATACACATCCCGGGCGTTTCTTCTTTCTTTCACCCACCCCGTGCGACGAGAAATGAATCGCAACCGTCGTAGGTCGGTTAACAACTCCTCGAATGATGTAGTTCAGGCCATCGCCTTCGTTATCATTCCATCTGTGCACACGGTGGTTGTCTTGTTTTCATTTTCGTTGATGTTTTTCTTTTGCATTTCTTTCGCGCGCTGATGCTGATGTTTTGTTGCTTATTGAATTGTTTGTGTGTGTCTGTTGAGAGCGAAGGGGAGATGTGCCCCATTGAATCTGAAGGCGAATGTTTCTTGGCGCTTCGTTCACGTGTTTTTCATTGGGCGCTCTTCTCTGCCACACACAAATGCGAGAAAATTTTTCTCAAATGTTGCCGGTGAGCAAGGGAGGCTAGCATCATGCTGCCCAACATGTATGCTCTTAAACTTTTTCTTCTCTTGATTGAACATGAGTTTGATTGGGGTAGCGAGATTGATGTTCAACTTTGCATTGTACACAGTTCAATGCCATTGTTGTGCATTGTTTTGTTGAATGTGTGGGGACAATACAAATAATATAGTGTGTGGCTTGGCTGGCTGAATAGTTTAAATGCAGGAAGTTTTTGCTTTTTTTATAGTATGAAATTTATATAGGTACATAATTTATATGCATGCAATTTGATTCTACAAGCACCAGTGGCGTAGATAGCTTTTAGGGGAGGGAGGGGATCATTTTGCAAGATTGCTTATACTTTCAAGGGTATAAGATGTTGAATTTCAGCAAATGTTGATGCAAAATAGATAGAAAAAACTGAGTCCTAAAATAATTTTGGCTTTTTTACTACGGTGAGTGAATCCACAGTATTCCAATTTTCGATACTGTGATTGGAGTACCAGAGCTTTTTATTGGGTTAGATCAGTGGTTTTTCGGAGTCACGGAACACCTAGCATCGCCGCTTTTATGGCCGGAACACCTAAACACAGTTATATGTCCAGAAAAGGGTGTGAAGACGAGAGCTCGTTGGGGATGCCCAGTATATGCGGATAAAGTAAAATCGAAATTTTCCGAAACTCAGAAATTCGTGAGTATATATTTTTAATATTTCCAAACTTTTGGGACACCGTAGTAGCTAGCTATATTTGCTATAAATTTGGAGGTCATGCGTAAATTTTACGTATGTGATGTTAGCACCCGCCCTACTTTCGAAAAGCAAATGTGCTAATTAGGTAATTATTTAAAAAATATATTAATTGGAGTATTACTCCTCTCTGCCTCTCATTTTCACCAGAAGGACATTGCATGACCCCCAGTTTTTGCCAAAGGGAGGGCTACGTAATTTTCAAGTAGAGAACAAGCATGCAATTTTTTTGTTTCATTTATATGCGATATTTTTTGTTTAGGTCTGATGAGTGCCACTAGTAAATATTGAGCTCCCGAAGAAATTCATATGAAATGAGAAATAGGGAGTCGCATAAACACTGACCGCATAACGGCCGGCGTTTTGTGAGAAATGTTATGTCCAAAGGCATTATTTCTTATAGTCGTTTTCGATAATTTCCATGGAACTGCAATTAGCCAAACCTTTGCATGGATGGATTTGGTTCCGATTGCATTGATTCATCTAGTATTGGAGAGCACACTACAAGGTGGATTGGATTTCAGCAAGAACCACATAACACATTGCCAGAGCTCCCTTCCTCGGAAATGCTAATATTGGAATTTGGCTTTAGGTTCCGCCGAATTAACTGGCTCTGACCTTATTCTCTATAAAAACTGTCGAGATGGTGCATTTATAAAAATAAGCCATCTACGTTGAAAACCCTGCAGAAATCCGGCTAATTTAAATTTTGCGGCGGCCCAGTTTTTTAAGGAAAGTTTTTTATGAATACAACTGCACGAGGTTAGTAATTAAAAGTGAGCACAATTTGTTGACTTAACATTTTTGAGGGCAGAGTTTTCTAAAATGTGTTGAGTGTTTTCGGGGAATTTTACGCATTAATTAGTTTGAATCCCATTGTGAGCATCAACTTTTGTGTTGTCTTTACATCAGCTGGTTTCACTATGTAAATCGTTTCGGAGCAACCCATGAGGGACCATTCACTTGATTTATGAGGAAAAAATGCTCTGAATCGATTATACAACAAAGACGTCCATCGATAGGATCATACCATCAACCTGCCTGGTACAGTTATGTTATCTTGCCCGGAGAGACGTAAATGCTAGAGCGGCCGCTGTCTAGATTTCTTCAGTAGGGCTTGCCTGTGCAAAACTCCAATTTGAAAAAGTGCTGTAGTGTTTCTATTCTGTCGATACGATTATATTATAATGTACTACAATTGAAATTTGAGGAAGTGCTAAATTTTCTATTACTGTTCTGAAAATGGTTTGACGTTTTACGAAAGACTACACACGTTTGCTTTGTTTTACGTACCTAAAGTATTAATAAAAAATTGGCGACCGAGGGGGGGGGGATTGATCCCCTTGATCCCCCCCTTATCTACGCCACTGACAAGCACCAACATCGACAAAACTCCGTAATGTGAAAAGAATATTTAGTACACCCTTGTACCGCTTTTGGTATGTCTTTCTGGAGAAAGCAAAGAGGTATACATTAAGTGTTCGAAAATTACAAAAAGGTTTGGCTAATTCTAATTCATATTAGTCGCTAAAAACTTAAGCAGAAATGCAGGTCTCGGAGAATTTGTGTATGCAAAAATCTCTCTAAATACCCTACAAACCATTTTACGAATGCTTCGATAATGATTTTGGTCGGACCTCAATACATTATTTTGAAATTGAATTGAAAATGTTGCACGCGATTGTGAACATAGGCACATTTTACTTAAAATTGGGTCGTTTTGTGTACATATGTACATATTTTATTTTATATAAGCAGCAAGAATAGACTGAAAAAGTTTTTGTCCAAAAATTAGAAGGGGTACAATTACTGTATTAATTCTGGTTCCCAATTTCGTGGGTGCGAGTTTTAACTAATTGTGAAAATCTTGACTTATCGTTCCATTCTATACACCAACTGCGGTGCATGTCTGTAGTATTTATGGCATGGCAACTTACCAGCTCTATGGGAACTACGCGGAACTTTGTCTGTTTGGAGGAGAAGAGCCCCAGCGGGAGAAATATCGAGTTATTCAATTTCGGAAATGTCACATTGGAATTTTTGCATCAGGACCTCTAAGCGTCTATAGCTCAGTAGGTAGAGTTGCTGACCTTGTGACTGAAGGTCGGAGGTTCGAATCCCGATTGGGACGAAAAAATCAAAAATCTCCATAATTCTCCCGCTAAAATTCAAGTGGTCGTCTTGTGCACAGATAGACAACAGACACAAGACCTGATGAGTGTGTCTATCTGTACGAAACCACAAAACTTTGGGAAAAAATACCAAAAATTGAGGAAAATTAGGGAAAAAAAAAAAAAAAGTTTCGTCCCAATCGGGATTCGAACCTCCTGCCATGCCATAAATTCTACAGACATGCACCGCAGTTGGTGTATAGAATGGAACGATAAGTCAAGATTTTCACAATTAGTTAAAACTCGCACCCACGAAATTGGGAACCAGAATTAATACAGTAATTGTAAATTCGAGAAGGAAAAAATATCTAACTACCATCACAACTCCCAAAGCAATGTGAGCATTCAACACCGGTACAGACCTGCACGGTCGAGCGTCATGGTGGTAGCCTTCACGGCAAATCAAAAATCTCCATAATTCTCCCGCTAAAATTCAAGTGGTCGTCTTGTGCACAGATAGACAACAGACACAAGACCTGATGAGTGTGTCTATCTGTACGAAACCACAAAACTTTGGGAAAAAATACCAAAAATTGAGGAAAATGAAGGAAAAAGAAAAAAAAAAGTTTCGTCCCAATCGGGATTCGAACCTCCGACCTTCAGTCACAAGGTCAGCAACTCTACCTACTGAGCTATAGACGCTTAGAGGTCCTGATGCAAAAATTCCAATGTGACATTTCCGAAATTGAATAACTCGATATTTCCCCCGCTGGGGCTTTTCTCCTCCAAACAGACAAAGTTCCGCGTAGTTCCCATAGAGCTGGTAAGTTGCCATGCCATAAATACTACAGACATGCACCGCAGTTGGTGTATAGAATGGAACGATAAGTCAACATTTTCACAATTAGTAGAAGGGGTAGTTTTTAAGCATTTTTACGGTGTCATAAACTTGTATTCCTTGAAACACGTTGTAATTAGACTCAAAAATGTATCAAAAATAGAATGTTATACCGATTCCTATTAGTTACTAAAATATTTAGAGATTTCATGTTGTTGTAGTCTGGCTGGTCTAGCGGTTAGTGCACCTTCGGTGCACAGAGTCATGAGTTCGAATCTCGCCGTGGATCATGGTGTTTTTCGAACTCACGAGCTTGTGACGGACTATGATCTCACTCAGATGTAAAACGAGTACCCATTTATGGGGATAAATAACACTGCTGAGCGTGATGCTGATCCCATTACCTCAACAAAAAGCAGATAAGATGTTGGTAGTCCTTAGTCCAATGCTGGATTGTCGCGCCTGTTATTTATTTATTTATGTTGTTGTTACATATTATGTTAGTTTTTTAAATTTATTTCTAAATTTTAATCCACTGAAAAACATTTTAAGAAACAATCGTACAAACTTATAAAAAACGTCTTCGTAATGTAAGATTTCCAATAAATACTATAGACGACCTTATAATCAGTCCCTGACACTACATGACTTTGTTTAAATAGGTGACTTGGTATATGAAGGGGAAAGAGAGCGCTAAATAAATAAATACAAAGACAAAATTCACAAAGTCAAAATCCAAAAAGACGAAATCCATAAATTCAAAATCCACACAGTCAGAATACATAAAATTCATATTCACAGTAAAAACAACAATTTACATCAGTTTGCTTATCACAATTACCAAATCCCGGAGCATATGCGCTTTAGCTGAAGACAAGGAAAAGAATTGATCCGTAGCATATACGATTTAGCCGATGATACGGAGAGGAATGCACCCAAACCATAGGCGCTGCAGGTAAAGACAGCTAAAGCGCATATGCTCTGGGTGCATCCTTCTCCGTGTCTCCAGGTAAAGCGCATATGCTCCGGGGTTTGGTAATTGTCTAGTTAAGCGACTTTTCTGAAAATCAATCTAAAACTTTAGGTTTTTTCTTAAAAGGTTCCTTGGAAAAATTCAGTGTTTTTTATAGCCTAAAAATTTCAATATTTAGTTCCCCCTGTTCTGCATGGAATGACTACGTATTTTGATTCGTTTTTGTTTGGCTAAATTGGTCGATTTTAAGTATAAAATTAATATTCCAAGTATCCGGACCAGATTTTTTGCTGACATTGATATACAGTAGAAGAATCTTAATCACCTAATCAAAAAAACGCTTTTGGACCATTTCATGATTATTTTTGTAAAATAAAAAACAAAACCCGCACTGACATCACCGAATCGGAGCCCACGCAATAAGCATTATGGCTCTCTTCATACAAAAATTTATGGATTTTGACTTTATGGATTTTGACTTTGTGGATTTTGTCTTTATGGACTTTTGGATTTTGACTTGTGGATTTTGACTTTGTGGATTTTGTATAGAACCCCTAAACATTGAACGTACAATTTCTAAATTAGATTATGCCGAGTGGAAAGCGACAATCTGAAGGAGAGCAGCTTTCGATGAACCACTGTTAAAGTATAAGGATTCAGTAATCGAGAAATTGCCAAAATAATTAATCGTTCGAATTATGTAATTACTAATTTGATAAAAAAGAGAAAATTGCTGTCTAAAGCCTCCCAACTAAAGGAAAAACAAAGCTATCATTGAGGGGCAAAAACAAAATTCGCCGTGAAGCCACGAAAATCGGCTTAAGGCTAGAGAAATAAAAGAAAAATTGGGCCTCTCCGTGACGCACCAGCAGTTAACCGGACAACCCCTAACATCCGTTATATGAAAATTAATTCGAAACCCAATCTAACCGAAGTCCATAAACAAGCCCGTTTACAATTTGCCAAAAAATATTTTTCAGGGGCGTAAAAAAAGCGTACCTCTATTGGACTGGCCAGCTTGCAGCCCCGACCTAAACCCAATGGAAAATTTGTGGGGAATACCTACGGGTAAGGTTTATGCAAAAGGAAGGCAATTTGAAACAGTAACAGAGCCTAAAAACGAAATTCGTCGTTGTTGGGATCAAATCGAAGTTTCAACCCTGGGTTTGTTAGTCAGATCAATACTTAGAAGGTCGTTTCAAGTAACACTGAACAGCAGAGGTGCTACAAAATACTAATTTATATTTTTCTTTAACTTTTTCTTGGCTTATCATAAAACTGATAACTAACTAACGTATATTTACCCTATTTTAAGAATAACGAAGAAATTATATTAAAAGATTTAAATTTATATTTTTTTTGCTATAGTATAGATAGTTTTAGCATGTCGTTCAAATATAACGACATAGCTCCGTATTTTGGATATTCTGTAAACAGTCGAAATTGAGAATATTATTTGTCGTGATTATAACCCCATGCCTACTTCGGACATGCAAAATTGTTTTGCGTATTGTCGGCAAGCGATATTTTTGTATGGAAATGTCAAACTATGTCGTTATATTTGCAACGACAATGTAAAACTCTCTAGTAATAAATATTTTGTAATAGAATAAATTGAGGGAAATATGGAACAACGTATGATGCGAACATACATATCGTGCTCTGTGGCCGTGATCGTTCGGTCGCCACTCTGTGAAATAGACACTCATAGAGAAAAGAGTTTCCAAACTCGGCACGACTCGTCGCAAGTTTATTATTCAGAAGAAGATGATAAGAAATATTCTTATAGTGGAATAATAAACTAACGATGCGACTAGGAAGTGGTATGGCTGACAACCGTATCACACTCCGAATTCAATTGTCTTTGTAACGTTGATGGACTACACACACGGTAGTCATCAACGCACCATGTTCCACTAGGAGTTACGGTAATCGAGAGAGAGAGAGAATATGATGCGAATATAAATATATGTGTACCACTGTATTATTATCATTTTCTGGATTTTGACAAATTTGTATGAATTGTTTTTTATATTATCCTGGTAACGGAATACAAATCTTAAATTCCATTCAGGCGAGGTCAAGGTGCTTAACACGTTCACTGTCTATGAGTAACATGTGCACACAGCGTTTCTCCACGTTCACGTCTATGAGTCACATGTCACTCATGTCGGCGAAAAGCCAGGCAGTGAGCGTATTAAAACGACCCGAGCAGCACAGCATCTGGCGAGCCGAGTTCGTTAGGTCTAACGTTTAAGGGGCCCAAAGGATGATCACAACACCTGTTATTGAGAAGTCATTAGCGAAAAGTGAACCTCGGGGATGGGTGTGCCCAGAGGACCATGGTTCATATCCATCATAGTGTTGGACTCGAGGTAATTATGGTATTAGACAAGTCGACCAGCTAGAGTCGCAGTCTGCGGAGAGGTCTCAAAGGAATGCATCCCTGCGGAAAAACTCCGCCATTCCCGCAGGGAAGGGAGGTATAGCCTAGGTAAGGTACTCCTTAAGGCAAGTCTTGTATCCTTGTGTGCAAAAACCAAATAAATGTTTCCCCTTCTATATATAGGGTGTCCCGCAACCGGTATATTGTGACGGTATATTCAACAGTTTGTTATTAAAAAACTGAAATTTAGAGTAAAGAAAAATTCAGGGTACATTCGACGGAAAGCTAGTATGGCCGAGTGTGTCCCGAAACAATGTGCTGAATTTGCCTCGGTAGCACTTGCTTCGCTTTTTTCCGTATTTCTATAAATTTAAGAATTATATTCTGACGATTTACTCATCCCTTCATAAAAATAACAATATGTTGATTATTCGGCTATAATTAACTTTATTATTTATTATTATTTTGGAAAATTTATAATTAAATACGACTGTGACTGAGACTGATGACTGAAAAGTGTGGATCGACCTTTTCTAAAATAGTTTGTTCCCTTATACCTTAGGTTAGGAGTGCGTTTCGATATTTCATTAATTTCAAATTTCTGTCAACTTGTATGGAATGACTATGGCTATGACTATGAAAAGTGAGGATCGACCTTAATTTAAGCATTTGAAGCGCTTAATTAAAAATCATTAACACAGATAAACCCAAGCGAGGTAAGGTGACAGGTTAATCTGGCGGGCGATTACGTCTGTCTTGTCTTAAACACTTTTTTATCTGAGGATATTTTTAGCTGGCGGTTTAGCTTCCTCCAGAACGTTTCTCGTTTTGACATCCCTAAGGATGATGTCATTATTGACAAATGACCTGATTGGACTTTTAAACCGTGCCCCAAATTTGAAGGCCCTAGATCCATATTGGTTTTATAATCGATTTGTAAAGAGTATATGAAGGTTGTGTGCACTCTGCACTTTCTTATTTTGGGTTTGGGAGATCCTATTAAATGCGAATAAATAAATTAATTAATGATTATTCTTCCCGTCAATGATTATCATTTTGTGGTGAATGGAACATCCTGGTTTGATTGTCAATTCTCCACTATCCACTATCGTTGTGGCGACTGCCAAGGAAACCTGGCAGATTACATCGATAGTTTTGAATAACTAACGTCCAATTGTTTGTTGTCTCTAGCTACACCCAGGAATCTCAGAGTACAGATTTCTGTCATCAGCAAATGTAGTAGCCGCCTCTCGTTAATTCGAACCTCGATAATACGAATTTTTCGATAATCCGAACTAGTTAATCTGTCGCTTCGATAAATCGAAAAAAGAGCCAAATTTGTATGGAGTTGTATACACTCGATAAAGCGAAGTGATTTCGTTCAACTGAGTGGTCGCTAGCATTTTATAATTCGAAATTTGCATTTGGAAACCCCTGTTTATTCGAATTTTTCCTGAAATGTTTCTGTTGCTATCTTTTTACGGCTAATTGTGAAAATATTACACATTTTCTTCAGTTTATTGTTAACATTCAAGTGAAAATGAGTTCGAAAAAGTACACGTGCATATCCGTAGATGTGAAAAGACAAATTATCGGAGCAGTAAATGGGGGAAAAAAAAAGATGTGGCAACGAATTTTAAGATTTCAGCATCTACTACTATTTTAAAACAAAAACAAGTTTGAAAAAAAAAACATATTAAAAAAAACCAAAAGAATGCGATAAGGTATGCTACTTTCTCATTAAGTTAAGCGTTTCTCCAGTCGATCACAAAATAAGAACAAGAATTGTTTCGATATTTTTTCATAAATTTAAATAACTTTAGTGTGACTATTACCCATGATGCGTTTAGGATCTACCCAGTGATGACATATAGTTTTCGCTTTATGTTGGAACAAAATTTAATTACAGATGAAAGCCTACTATTGAAGGAAAGCATTTTAAAATGGCAGTTCCACGAAAACAATTTCCGGTTGGAGGAGCTTTGCTGAATTGTGAAATAAATTATGTTTTTCCCTTTTTTTCGATAATTCGAACACTCAATAATTCGAATTTTTTTCGTTGTCCTTTGGGCTTCGAATTATCAAGAGTCGAATGTACATAGTTAAACATATTCCGGAAGTAGGAAGATCAGTTGTAAAAATTAGGTAGACATTTTTTTTTACCTTTACCTTAGTGATAACTAAATAGGCATTGCTATTTATAATCAGTGTTTTGTCATCATATAACATTAACATTACTTTGGATACTATTTATGGAGTAACGAAATATTTGGCCTCGGATATGACTTCGCTAATATATTTTCCGCTGTATTATTTATTATTTTCCGACAGGATATAATTAGTAGTGAAAATTTTCTGAAACATTGTGAAAGAATTAAAATTCAGTCTCAATTCTTATCTCTTATTTAAAATTTTAAAGTTTATTTTAATATAGGGTCTTGAATTTTGACAAATTGAATTAGGATAAATAACTATTTTTTAATTAATCATTATTTTGTTATATCTGGTTAACACAATGATGGCAAACATTTTCCAGTTATTCAACATTCCAAAAATATTTTTATATATTAATAATTTGAAAATAATTTAATTCATTTAAATATTTTACTTAGTTTCATTTTAAAATCTACTACATACTGCTAAAATCGTACAAACTATAAAACTACTAACAGAACAGCATATTCATATTAAATCGTTAAAGAAAAACGAGGTTAATTTCGTTTTTCTTAGAAGAACCTAATTTGGGGAGTATGACAGCGCCATGACCCTATTGTCCGATTTTACTGATTCAAACATATAAACTGCCTGCAGCAAAAAGAAGCATTTGTGCAAATTTTCAGCTTCATAACTTTTAAATTGGCCGAGTAAAACGCGTCGCAACAGACAGACAGACGGACATCGCCCAATCGACTCCCCAAGTCATGCTGATCATATATGTACACTTTTTATATGGTCGGAGATGCTTCCTTCAATGCGTTACAAACTTCATGACAAAGTTAATATACGCTTTCACTCTATGAGCGAAGGGTATAAAGATTAAAATCGATACAAGGGAAAGGATAATTTAAATTTCCATACAAATTCCGCATAAATTTTTCCTGTACTCGATTCATGTCAAATTTGCATGAGAAGTTAGGTTACTCTGTCCAGGACATTTCTATGTACGCATTCGCAGCTAATATTTTTTTTACATTTTACTCAAGAATATTCTGGCGAAATTTGCTTTCATTAGGCGTTCAACTTTGTAAGTTTTACCAACATTTTCTTGCACGCAACATTCTCGGAAGCTGATGTTCCGGTGGTATACACAATACACAGCACCGAAGAACTTGACAAAGGTGTTGACGGAATGATTACGTTGGTGATGCTGACGATGGTAATAACAACGATAATGTTGCTGATGACGGTTACAAGCAAATATGATGATAGATTTTCATGATAATGATGATGACCATTGCGTGACCGAGATATGCAACAGTGAGACAAGGCAACGACAAAGATGTTCCTCTTTGAATATAGGAACGCAACATTCATTGGAATGTTACATTACATATTCTGTTGGCACGCAACTTTCTACTTTAGATTTTTCCATGTGTTGTTTTTTTTATTTTGTGTTAAATTATTATTGTTTTGCTAATTGTTTATTTTCATTCTTTTCAGGTGAGTCTTTGCTTGGATAATGAGTTTTCGGTTGACTTTACGTACATACATATAGATATGTAAGTTAATAAATAAAATAAATAAATACGAGACCGAGTTCTAATCGTGCGAATAGCACGATGAGTGTATACCCTATACCCATGTACAGACCTAGAAGGCACGCAAGACCCAAAATATTCAATTTCATATTTCTTGTGGGGGAGGGAGGGGTAGATGGGTCGGACCTGACACATCTTTATTACCTTGTCAAGGTATCTAACGGCTACCATTTGATACTAATTTGAAGTTTTTCGTGATATTCTATCAAAAGATATGGCTGAATATTACTTTGTAGGGGAAGTAGGGATAGGGGTAGTCGGACCTACTCCACTTTCCGTCGACTCAAAGTATATGTCAGAATGAGATATTTATCAAAATTTCAAGTCGATAGCGATATTCTACCGAAAGTTATGGCCAAAATAAAATATCAAGGAGGGGTAGTTTGTATGGGAGGTAGAGGAACCCGTGGTCCGATTTGGCCCATTTTCAATTCCGTCCAAGATTTTAGCAAAACAAACATTTGACCAAAATTTCAAACCGGTAGCTTTATTATTTCGGGAGTTATCGTGCTAATAGACAGACACACGGACAGACAGACAGACATGGCTTATTCGATTCAGGGATCGACCCTGATCATTTATATATATACTTTGCCATACCTCCGGTGGCTCCTTTGATGTGTTACATAATATCGGCGTAACAAAAACAATATACCATATAGGTACCATCTTATGGGTATAGGGTATAAAAATAAAATATATTAGTCAAACAGGATAGCTAATATTTTGGGACGAAATATCGAAACATGTTAACGCCTGGATATCACCCCCTGTTAAGCTAGGATTTTATTCGTACGAGTATCGAGTGACACAACCTTGGGCGCTGCGACTTAACTTTGAGGCCTCTGAGTACTTCCTAAATACATACATAATATTCTATGCTGATGTTGATTTCCGTTATAGAGAAAAGTAAGTAACTTATATTTTTATATGGAAGGCTCTGCTCGACGGTACGTACCACATTCTGTTCATCTATAATGTAACGTTTAAAAGAATGCTGTGAGAGTTTTTATAATATATCTAATTACAAATTATGTGAATTATTCATATTTTTTTAAATTCATTACAATTATTAATATGTAGGTACATATCAGTTCTCGCAGTCTCTCAGACCCACAAATAGGTACTTTGCAACACATTTCAGCTCCTGGTGTTATGCTAATGTATTCTTCAAAATCAAAATCCCTCTCAATTATCACTGTAGCGACATCCAGACGCACTTTTTGCCGTCATTCGAATTTTCACTTTTCTTTGCGTATGCTCGTGCGTTAACTATGTTGTCATATTACATATTCTTCGTATATACAGATAGCCCACCTTATTTTCAGCAACGGCTACACACCTTTAGCTTTCGGCTCCGTCTAGGTCGCGTTTTTTTTTGCTCTTATGTATGGATCTCAAGGTGATCGACAATCACCTTGGCCTGATTTGGCGGAATGACTTCTTTTTTTAACGTCTGTTGTCTTCACCATGTCTACGGCACATAATAGTAAGTAGGGGGACCTCTAGATCTAGATATACCATCCGAATCGCGACTCAAGCCAACCAACAAATCAATCTGTCCATCACCTTCTATTTATGAGAATTGGTAGCAAAGCTGTTGTTGATTATGTTACTGATTTCGGCCGCGCCGTCGGCGGGTCGGGTCGCGCAAGCTTGGACTTCTTTGATGAAACCTGCGCGTGAAGATCAATTTGGAAGATAAATATTTTGAGTTTGGCAATCACGATTTGATTGGAATTGGACACATAAACGCCACACGAGTAAGATGACTGTAATCGTAGTGAAAATGTATACGCAATTGTAAAAGTTAGTAGGAAACGTGTTTTGGGCAATTTGTGATTAACCAATGGATTGCAACAGTTCCGACTTGGGCTTCTATTATTTTTTTTTTCTTGAGATAACAATCAAGAAATGCGTGTATAGTGATTATGACAATGCGTAGAGATGAGATACATGGACGAACATTGATTCGGTAGAAATTTTTCGACTTTTTGTGTGTTCATTACGTAACTGTGCGATATTTGAAGTGTTAGTCTATTAAGGGGAATTAAAGTCAAATCATTGGCACATCTTCGCTTTAGTAATGAAGTGGGAAACATTTTATTGTGTGTAGATACATATGTACTTAAAAATCCAGTTAAGAACACAACTTTTGTTAACTTTGTACAGTAGGGTGGCATTAGGTTGAACACACACACGGATTTCGAGTCCCAAGAAACTCCATATAACAAAATGACAGCTGGGCAAGCTGTAATTTTTTTAATGTATTTTCGTTGAATTCGGAATAATGGATTCTCCGTGTGCGTCTGATTAATTGGATCTATTTTGTATGAAAGCAGTCCATTATTGAAATAGGGGAAAAATGTCTTCGGTTAAAAGAGTTGTGCGGGTATGGCGTTTTTGTACATAAACGGTTCCCTACCTTATGAAAAAATTGGTTTGACTTTCTTGATAAGTTGAACGATGAGTCGTATTGAGGAGATGATGCTTCATTTCAGTACATTATTTCTGTATAGTTATGACAATACGTTAAACCGCATTTTTGTCTGATATCACATTTTTGGGAACGAATAAAAGATTGTGGACAAAAAAAAATAAAATTGCTTATTTTCGGCATCCTGAAAACCAACGTTAACAACAGATTTAGAATTCTGAAAAAAAAACTGGTCGATTAGATAATTTTGTTAAATTTAGGAATTGCTAACATGAGAATCATTCTTAGACTTAAGGGAAGAAAAGAGTTACACGTTGGCGCAATGGGTTAACCCAGAAACTCTGGGTCTTAATGGGTTAACATCTACCTATTTAAATTAGCCGCCAAATATTAAAATGTTTAACCTGCTCTATACCACAAAAAATGTCTATCAAGTGAATTATCAGAAAGACATATCGGTGATATTCGTTACTTTTATTCCGAGTAATCGTTACTTTATATTTATTACTTTGTAATTGTTATTTTCGAAGAAACTCATTAAAAAAACAGGGGTACCATTTTTTGGGCGGCAACCTCAAAAACATTTCTTTTCTTGGCTTTGACCTCAAATTTGGAATCAGCTACCCAAAGTTACCTTAGCGTTTCCGGAGAACCATTCCATGGCGTCGCGTCGCGTTGCTCAGTCTGCGGTGTAGCCCCATTCATGGCGGTGATGTATCAGTCTTTTTCTACAGGCCCCCCAAATTTCACCTGTCTCCCCCATCCATCGGTACCAACAGCATTTTACTCTAAATCCAAATGCGGGATTCATCTCAATTGTCGGTCACAACTCTTTTGCGTGTGTGTACTAGACTGTTTCCACAATTGTTACTTTCTTCACACCTCCGCCGATACCTATAGCATTTCATTCGAAACTCAAATGCCGGACAAAATTTTTTTCGAATACTGCACCAGCAAAATTCATCGCGAATAATTCGCTGCCGCGTTCATGAACAGTTGATACTGCTGGAGTTCTGACGCTTGTACCTGAGAGTACATGTTCTTGAGTTGCCCTAACTCCAAGTGGAGCATGGTGCGTTGACAACGTTTCAAAGACAACTTAATTCTAATTGTGAAACGGTTGTCAGCCATACCACTTCCTATTTGCATTTTTGTTTATTATTATATGATAAGAACATTTCTTATCTTCTTCTGAATAATAAACTTGCGACGAGCCATGCCGAGTATTGAAAACTCGTCTCTCTATGAATCTCTATATCACAGAGTGGTGACCGAACGATGACGGCCACAGAGCACGACAAAGATAACATACATACGTAGTAGAATGCTTTGCTTGTTTATTTTTCGTTACATATGTAGCGACCACTTTTTGTACTGGGTAGTCGTTACTTCCGATATTTAAGAGTAACGATTACCTTAGTAATGATTAAATCCTTTTTGGTCATCTCTAATGTAGAGTAAATGCCAAGTGCCCAGTGTTTAAATGTCTTGCGCCATATCTGTGGATATCAGGGAAGGGCTAGCACTACAATGGATGGGTATGGTATAGTTAATTTGATCTGGTTCTGAGTCCATGTTCACTGGACAAAATTTCCGTTCTCCGACCCATTTTTTATGGCAATATAGGGAAGGCATCATTTTATGGGGAAACCAACTTTCATTTAGAGCGAAGTCACGCACCATGTCCGCAAGGCGTTATGCAGAGGGACAGATATGCAAAATTATATATACTCTTTCTAATACATACTAATATTAATATTACATTCGACCCCAGTTATTTAAACTTAGCAAATCAGTTATAATAATGTAATTTCATTAATTCTTTTGTTCTGAGAATTTGGCAATACCTGAACTTATCCCATGCAAAACAACGCTATTGAGTTATATATCGCTAATACACGTACTTTTTAAATAAACTGAAAGCAACATTAACAATATGGAAAATCTCATGAAAAAGTTGAATGGCCAGGAATCATTTGGGTTGAGATTTAAATATACACGGGGTGTGTGATTGTGTTACGCATATAATTTAATAATCTACATATGTATATACTTTCGTACACATTTTTTTTTATACTCAGAAGAACATATACCCCCAATTCGTTTTTCATCAAATACAAATAAAAATGTTAATACAGGTGTCGGCGCCCTGTTTAATTATACTTTCTCAAACCTCTTAAAAATAAATAGAAAAAAAAACTTCGATGGCATCAGATGCAAAAAAATTAAATAAAGCAATTTCAAATCGAAAGCATATCTTAAGAATATTGGATATGATGTTGATGACGAATGTTCGTCTAATTTACGTTAAAAAGTCAAAAATGTGCGTAAGTAAACCAGCCAGTGGCTTATATGCAAATCTTTTTTTTCGCCTTCAGATCGCGCAGTATTCTTCACGTGGGTGGTGGCTGAATATAGCAATTGGAGGTATATACAAGTATTTTGGTTGTGATATATATGAGTCTGTATATTTTGAAAATTTGATGATTATTTGAATGGTCAATAACCTCGGAACAATGATTGTCGTTGTGCTGTATTTTTACATGTTCTTCTATTTTTTTTTTATGTGAGAGAAAGAAGCCATGCCGCGCTTAGCGCTACTGTGGCTACAGCTGTTTGATAAAGACCACCGTGTATGCTAAGATTGCCATTTTCCTAGAGGCTTCTTTTTTTAAATTCTTAAATAGCTCTGTGATTTGTGATATGAATATACGTGTATAGTCAGCAGCAATATGGTATAAAATATGTGATATACAATCATGTTTGTTGTGTTTAATGGGAACATACATACATACTTTTTGTATGTAATCTGAATGAATTAAACAAATGATCGAATAAAATTCTATTTTAAAATCTACTTATGTATTGTTAAGTGGGTCAGTAGTTTCCATAGAAATGTCCCGTCAATGGATTGATTTTATGAATACATTAGAAGAGACAAAGTATTTCGCTGTCAAAGAAATTAATTTATCTATTATGTTTTATTATTAAAAAATAATTTAATTTATTTTAATGGTTAATAATTTTATTTTTCAAAATCATTAAAATCATTGCAAAAGCATCTCGATTCTATGACCGCTTCAAAAAGGAATGAAGGTTGATTTAGGTCCTCCATAAATATTGAAGAAAAAGCATTTATATTTTTTAGTTTGTTTAAAATTTGCACAAATCAAATTATTGCTCTTTAAATAGTTCACTGCATTTATGATTAATATTTAATCATTTATAATTAGTTTCAATAATTTTTAGGGACATTTATAGTTTCTAGAAAATCTTACACTACCGAAATATAAGTGCATGCACAGGACATGCAATGCACATGATTTGTACTATATGTATGTATATATTTTTTTAGGAATAGTGCATTTATAATTGAGTGTATCTAATAACAAATTCAAAATGGTTTATATATTTTTTTAGTAAAAAATATATTTTTTTATGTTGAGCCCCTCTTTTAGCATTTTGGTGTAAGTTTTTTTTCACAAGGTTAAAGGTCAATCCACACTTTTCAATCATCAGTCGCAGTAATTTTCCATTCAAGTTTGTCAGTCAGATTGTCAGTCAATCAACCTTAAGAATGATCTGAATAGAAAATTAGAAAGAGTATTTATCATCCTAATGGACGATTTGATTAGTTGCCAATACCCTAGTGAAAATTTTAAATATTAAAAACAAACGAGTGAATAAACACATTTTTGAGCTAGGCTCTAAATTCAAGGTGCTACTATTTCACAACTCAATGATAAAGACTTCATGGATTTTTTTATGTACATATTAGAATAAATTCCATAAACAAATAAGGCTTTTGACTGTGATATCATAGTACATTTGATATTATTTTCATGTGTGCCATTCGGTAGCTGATAACTTTTCTATGATTTTAAAGCTTAAAGGGGTGAATGATAAATTTGTTATAAAACATAAAATTTTTCGTAAACGAAGAAACAAAACACTTTTTTAAGCAAATGACGGTTTGGAAAAGAAACGATCCCATTTACTATAATTTTTTGGACAAATTAAGTTGTTCTTTTGACTTTGGTAAATTTAAATTTGGCTAAATTTGGTTCTGAAAAAGAAAAGTTTTTTTTTTATGAATTTGGTTTGGGAGTGAGGTCTGTAATGATAGATAGATAGATAGATAGATAGATATAAGTTTTATTAAAGAAAAAATAATTAAATACATTTATATACATTTTAAAACGATTTTAAGACATGGCATATCATAGCCGTTTGCCTGATCCATTTGACATTTGTGTATTTAAATTTGTATCTTTTATCATTAGTTAAATTTCTAGTTCAAGTATCATTTTCTATTTCTATGTAAATATTTAATTAAATGGTCTTTTATTTTACAGTTCTTACAGACAATAACAGTTAATTCTTTCTATTTGTTCAGTTCATTTTATTTTTGTAGTTGACTTTTGCTGTTGTTAGATGCGTTGACACTCGAGGCATATTAGTTGTTCGTCGTAGCCGATCTTGATCATTTTGTGGACTTGCGAGAGCACAGAGCGATGAAGTTCACACAACTCCAGATTCTGCATGTTCATCTACCCTGCGCTCTCTATCCACTTGACGCTTCAGAAGCTTCCATCCAGAATGTTTCGGCGGTATCTCAACCCAATTCGACAAAAATTATGCAGGTTTTCCCAATTGACTCCATTTAGTACTTCAATTACTTCCCTCTCATTCAGCACGTTTCGCCCAAAACAAGATCTTCGGATTTCCCTCAGTACCGGACATACGGCAATAAAATGCCTTGTATCCTCTCTGACTCCCATGTTGCACAAACTACATAAAATTGGCAAGTCCGGTCTATGTGGTTGATAATTTAATGGAAGTAGTTCTCCCCGTGCTCTAAACAGAAGCGATATCTTGTTAACGCTGAAATCATTTTGAAAGTAAGTGTTTTCCTCTAAAACGTGGTTTAATTGGACGTATATCTCTCTATGTAATGACTCTTTAGCTCGTTCTGCTGTTTTCTTTATTGCATTTCGTCTTACGTTGTTCAAAAGTAGTTGTAATACATTGCGGTTCGCGTATGTTCCATCCCAGTTGAACTCAATTCCACTCTCATTCGCCAGTGATATCAGATCCGTATAAAACATCTTCTTTTTATCTACAGCATACATCAATATTTTTCTGGGAAGTCTGTCACTACTCATTGAGGATATTTTTGTTAAATATTTTAAAAACGTTTTGAGAGTTTCTAGGAAGAGTGGCGTTAAACCCGTTTCTTGCTGCAACATGTAGTTGGGAGTTGTTGCCGGCAGTTGGAATGTTCTCTTTAAATAATATCTTTGCAGCTTTTCTACTTCGTCGAATTGATTACCGCCCCAGACTTGGGCGCAATATAGAAGTATGGATCGGGACACTGCTTGATATATCTTGTACTTCGCCGTATGACTTATTTCTGCGGAATTGAGACAATTTTTCCATACCGAGTTGATGGCCCACTTCGATTCCTTGAGTTTGTTCTTTAGGTGCGGCTGCATATTTCCATTGCTAGTAACCAAAAATCCAAGATATTTATATTCCTTGACGACTTCAACATCGCTACCTTTGTATTGCCACTTCTCCTCCTCAGCCAATATAAAACGCTTTTTGAATACTAAAATCTTCGACTTATCCAGGTTTATGGTGAGCTTCCACTGGTCACAATAGCTTTCCAAATAATTAATTACTTTCTGCAAGTCCGAAGGCGTTTCTGCGAAAAACACCATGTCATCCGCGTACAGTAGTCCTTTCAACACTTCATTATAAGCTTCTGCTCCTCCAGGGCTTTGGTCTAAAATATCGTTAACAAAAACTGCGAATGCGTCCGGGCTAAGCTTACAGCCTTGTCGAACTCCGATATTTGTAGTGAAGGATTCCGAAAGGTTATTTCCATTCCATACTGCTGCCTGCGTATTTTCGTAGAGCTTTTCAAATACATGACCAAATTTCGAAGACATGCCGTTATTATATAGTTTATAGAATAGTGACAAGCGATCAATGGTATCAAATGCTGCTCTAAAATCGACGAAAAAAGCATACAATCGTCGCCCTTCGCTTAAAAAATGCCGCGCAAGATTGCACATTATGAAAATGTTGTCATATGTACTGTATCCCTGACGAAATCCCGCTTGATATTCGACTAGTATTTTCTCAGACGCTATCCATTTCGCGAATCTCATTTGCAAGAGTGTTGTGAATATCTTGCCCGATGAATTAAGAAAAGAAATGCCACGATAGCATGCCGGATCGTTTATATCTCCCTTTTTAAATATGGGAAAAATGATAGCATCGCGAAACTGCTCCGGCACATTACCGCTGTCGAAAATTCGGTTAAATTCATTGCATAACAAGGCTATTGAGGACTCTGTGCCATACTTATAAAACTCCACCGGGATTCGATCGCTACCTGGAGCTTTATTATCTTTGCATTTATCCAAGGCTGCATGCACTTCACCGATGGTTATTCTCGCATCTAGTATATCGTTATACCAATTTGGCCTGGCAAAATTAATCATAACTTCGTGCCCATTATCCGAACTTTGCAGCATTTCCCTGAAGTGAAGCTGCAGCATTTCGATTCTTATGCCATTTCCAATTGAATGCGAATTATTTCCATTCAGACGATTAGCTGCTTGCCAAAAGCTTTTAGAATCTGTACAACTCGATAGTCGCTCCGCCTGTTGCCGATAAAAGCTTCGTTTCTTTGATTGGCATTCTACCTTATAGGAGGTCTGTAATGTCATGAGCTAATAAAAGAAAAACCAAATAAAAAGCGTTTGAAATTCTGAGAATTTCTGATTAAATTATCAACTGATAGGAACGTCTAGGCGACATGCCATTTATATGACGATGACGTTAAGAAGTTAAGATCAACAGCACGCTCTGCCGAGTTATTGGGTACTCATTTAACATCTGAGTATGATCATAGTCCGCTACATGGGTTTTGAATTCTAAAACTATTCTTAACTGAATTTTCCTACAGCATGGGTTCCCTATATTTTTCGCGCCTATAGATGTAGAAGACATTTTTAATCAAGCCTTTTATATTTTTATATTTTTACATATTATTTTTCGCTGGCCTAACATATTTCAACGATTTTTGAAATTTTTGGTTTCAAAAACGGCATCAACATTTGAGAATGTGCTCTATCCTTTCTAAACCGTCACGCCATGATTTTGCGTCTGGGAATCACTATCCTACCCTTCTGTATGGGATTTAAACCCATAACGGCCCTGTATTTTGAAGGCGAACTAAATTTCAAAAATGTGTTGGAATCTAACAGGTTTGTAATATAATGAATTATGATGACTAGTTTTTGATTTAATGAGACAAAATTGGCAACGAGTTGTGGTGACTATTTCCTTGTTCATAATCAACGGCTACACCACAGCGGTAATACAATTTGTTGGTGCTCAAATTCTGTACGATGTTATTGAATGATTAGGGGGAGAGATATTGAACAGGTGAATGTTGTTTTTGAATTTCAATTTTGAACTTTTGAGCTGAAGCTAAAAGACATGTACGTATAAAACGGTTGCACATTATGAACTAAAACGAACTCCAAAATGTGTACAATTTTTATCCAGTTTAAATCTGTGGTCAATCATTTTGACGAAACCTTTTCCACTTCAAAAATCCTCCAAAGGTATTAACTCGTGTAGAATGTGTAGCTTTTATTCGCGTCTCTGCATCTCTGTAAAATACAACTGTGGTCGTCTAGAGAAGATTCTGTTCTAACCCACTATATGACAGCTCTCATGACTCAGTAATGAAACAGACACAAAAACATTTTTTTTTTTGGTTTTAGGATTATTGAGTAAAAAAACGTAGTTAATCCTTTTTTGGTGAACTCACTGAAATTTGTAAGAATGGAGCATCTTCTAAGGCACTATATATAATTCTTGTATGATCTAATACTAATTTAAATGCACAGATTTTCATAATAAAATTTAAGAATACTTCCAAAATGAGATTTTGATGACGTCATTTTTTGGACACCATTCGGCTGTCAGTGTGGATTTCGTTTAAGCGCCAGGTGACCGTTGTTTTGTGAAAGTTTATTTTTTTTGTCATCGACTAACGGAAATTCTGTATAGTATACTGAACATGGTTTTCTTAGCCCGCCCACACACAAAGCGTCCGAAACAATTTTTTGGATTCTTCGTTCTGCCAAATTCATACATTTTCTTCATTTTTGACAGAACGAAAAAAAATGGATTCGGATTGACCGTGTGCGGGTGGTCTTACGTATCTGTTAAAATCAACATCCATCGACGGTTACAACGACATAGCGATATACTCGCAGGTACGAGTATGCAGCATCTCATCATAATACAACAGTCTCAAATGTAAATTGCGTAGCAACACAATATTCTTGTATGTTTATAAAATATTTTATCTAAAAACAGAATATGTACCAAAAACGTGTCTAGATACCAGCGACGTGCATTCATAATAAGCAATTCCAAACTGCTTGACTAGGAAAAACTCCGGATTCATTATCACCGACATCACCAAATATCATTTTTGACAACATTTTCTCCTCCTGACGATTTATTCCGAAAACCCCGCGAAGTATGTATGTACATGCAAAAACTAAAACGAACACCATGCCGCACATAATCGAACCAAACTTGTTTGCAGCATGTGTACGGACTTGGCGAATGTATCTATCATCTATCATATCATAATTCATGTACACGTACATGATGCAGTGAGCAAAGGAACATGTTGATTCCAGATGCTTGAGTCGGTTCATATGATGGGCGAATATTTTTTGTTTGTTTTATGTGCGAATTTATATGAGCGCACTCAAGCAGAATTGGTGTTGATTGACTTACATGTTGCGTGTGGATTGAATATGGATAGTAGACGTTAAATGCATGTTGAGAGGAAAATATAAACTTCAGTTACATTTTCCAGAAGAAATCAGTTGACTACAGGTGACTTTTTGTGGAATTTAAAAAAATGTTCAACTTTGTGTGTTTTTTGGGAATTTCAGAATTTTCGACCCTTTTATTCGCTAAGAAAGGAGGATCGTTCAATCTGGGTGGTCAAAATTTAAAATTCATTTTGAATGTAAACAAAAAAGCTTTACACGGAAATTTAATTTTGAAACATATGAAAAGTACATTTGGCTTACCGGAAGTTGTAAATTAAATAAATTATTTTGTTGGCCGTGTCTTTTGTTCGAGAATCTGTTTGGAATAAATCCGGACTTAGCATTTAAATATTTAACGGGTTCAGCTGTAAAGCACGCTAGTTCGGAAACACATCTTCAGTCGTTAATTAAGTTAGATTTCTTCGGATCGCAAAGAATAGAGCTTATGTTAAATTACCAGGCGGCATTATTGATTAGTAGGGACCGGATTATATGCAACTTAAAAAGGCTGAAATAAGTATGCAAATATGCATAATAAACCTTTGAAATATGCAACTAAAATGACAAAATATGCAATATAAAATTAAAGAGAAGACTTATTATTCAGTCTTTATTAGCAGTTTAGAGCACGGAAAACACATTTTAGTTGGTTCCAGCCAAAGATTGGTTGTTTTTATAGTAATTAACGATTTTATATTGTTCAAACCTAAGCAACAATTCGTTAGCTTTAAAGAAGCACTTCACACTGTAGCAATCATATAGTACCACGAAATCAATATATCGTGTGACATCGCTTAAATAAATATTTTGATCCGATAAAACATTCTTAAAGCATTTTCCGGAAAGCTTCTATGATCATTATGGAATAAATTTAAAGATGGTGGTATAAGACTTCGATAAAACTGTCTCTAAACGGTAACCTAAAAAGATACTCCTTCAAATACTCCACTCCAACACATGGTTTATTTGATGATGCAGCACACACAGGCAATATAGTCTCTCTAAGTTAACTCACACACATGCATTTATTCTTCTATAGCACAGTCGGTTTCATTTTTATAGTGTAACATTCGTATATTGCCGGTACCGTTGATATAATTGTCAATTTCACATATTTCTTCGTTTCCAGGGTTGTTATCAAGGATTTTGTGAAACTTTTTCTTGAGTTTTTCTGCGAATATAGCGGGTAGCTCAGCGTTCACTCTTTGTACACTTTTCATTAGTTGAATGGAGTCCTTTAACTAGGAGATGCTACATTCTCAAGGTTGGCATAGAATTGAGTACTCGCAGTTGATGGTAATGCTTTCTTTTTCTCTATTTTCAAATGTGCAAATCGAGAATTATATTAAAAAATATGCACCATCAATGCATTATCAATATAATATGCAAAAACCCAGTAAAATGGGCAATATATGCAAATGCATATGCAGTTATGCATTTGCATATAATCCGGTCTCTATTGATTAGATTACATAACGAAAAAGTTGACCGTAATCGGAATATTTTGAAACGTTTAATCGATACGATGATTCATCTCGCAGAGCAAGAGCTTCCTTTATCGGATTCTATGATATAAGTGCCAACCGTAAGGCAATAACTTCTCATATTTTCAAAGGATTTTAAATTATGTCGGTAATAAGCTTAATGCACAATGCTACGATGGCGCAGCAGTAATGAGTTATCAAATCCGCGGAGTTCAATCTCTAACTCGCGAAAGATATGAGCCCGCATTGATCGTTTCATGCTATGCTCATTCACTAAATTTGGTTTTGTCTAAAACGGTTGAATTGATTCCAGAAATTAAGCGTTTTTTTTGCGTGCATAAACGAGATAGCTACTTTTTTCAGTACATCCACTTAAAGGGCAGATCTTTTTTCATCTATAGTTAAGCGCCGATTACCACTTGTTTCCAAAACGCGTTGGCATTATCATTTTCGAATTATTAACGTTATATTTGAAGACTAGGATGATATTATAATAGTTTTTGATACGATTTTAAATAATTCCGAGAACTGGGATGGCAATTCCTTGACCTCTTCCGATACGTACACATCATAATTTACAGAATTTAGATTTTCATTTTTTCAGAAATATTCTCCAAAACCGATGTTTAATTTAATATAATTCAGAGTAAAGCTATAAATATTTCATATGCAAGCCAAACAATTATTGGATTTGAGAACTGGCTTGAAAAAGACTTTTCTCGGAAGTTTGAAAATTTATACATATTCGAAAGTAGCAGAAGAATATGGAGCCACCGCCGCAAAAATCTAGAAATTCAAAAGGTCCGATACAAAATTTGCGAAGGATATTTAGAGAGATTGTATACGTCATTATCGGGCAAATTCGAGAGAGATTTAATTCATTCAAAAATCTTTCATTCTTAGAATTACTCGAACCAAATTATTTTTCCAAATTTAAATCAAATTTTCCAGAAAAAACTTTGACTCGCTTATTGAGATTCACAATTAATTTTTAGATAGAATAAAGCTAAAAAATTAACTTAAAGTTATTTTTTCGTCAGAAGAGTTTAGAAAGGCAAATGTGAATCAAATTCTAGAATATTTACAAAATCGGCCTTAACTCGCGCATAGTTTTAAACAAGTATATATTCGAGCAAAATTATTAACAATATTTCCAGTCACTGTGGCTTCTGCCGAGAGGTCGTTTTTAACTTTATACCGTATCCATACATTTTTAAGAATCACCAATCCTAGGAAAGGTTTTCAGATCTTGTTTTGATTGCTGCCGAAAAGGATATTCTCATACAAATGCGAAGAGAAATTTTTTGTTTATAAAGTAATTAAAGCTTTTTTGGATAAAGAGAGGCGTGAAGAATAAGAAATGCTTTATTTTTTTATTCCTGATTTCTTCTAGAAGGCATAAAGCCGCTTGCTTTAAACGCTTTTGCAACTGTGTTTATTGTATTATTCAGTTCATTTTTATTTATGTGAAATTGGCTTTGGAATGATCAACTGCTTGACTATGAGGAATTTTCACTGCACGTCACTGCTAGATACTCTTTTATTGTTTTATGCATTGGAGAGCTTAAGTCCAGGCCTTGAACAAAAGCGGCGAGTGTTTATTAATTTATACATAAATGTACTTTTTTCTGCACACTGTTCTCAGATTTTTAACTTTAATTGCTTATTTAATTATTTTTTTTTTGTAAATTAAAACTAAAATAATAAAATACAGCTGAAAAATGGCTAAAGTATGAGTATGTACGTAGTACAGTAAAAAATATGTACCTACAAATAAAATACGAAACCACTTCGAAAACTGTATAATTGCAAATCAGTTTTCGTGCTACTTTTTGCCAAAAATAGTACAAAAGATGAAAACGTAGTACTACTAACTACAAATTTGACCCTTTTCAACTTATAATTTTAGTTTATTCGAAAATTGTATTAATTATATCCGCATACAGAATAAAACTATAAAAATACCCTTTTCATATTATACATTTTACCCCGTTCGGGATAGAAAAAATTGCATTGATTGTTGTTATAACATAAAAGGGTAGGATCAATCCTACTATGTTATTAAATCTACACTATCAATGCAAGAAACCCATTCAACCTAGAAATTTATTGATTTGTAGTCTGTCTGGTTCAGTGAGCAGCGCGCTTGCCTACAAATCACAGGATTGTGGATTCGAAGCCGACTGCACTCGTATTACAATTTTTTTTTCCGATAAATTGGTATAAATTTGCTTATCAATTTTATCCTATTGAAGAGTAACATTTTTATCAAGAATACTTATACTTTTAATATAGTTCACTTATACTTTTTATAAGGTCCGTTGGTGTCGTTTTGATAAAGTTTTTATATGGAAATGTATGAATATATTTTTTTTATAAAAATTACACCAAAATTTTCAGCCGTGTACCATTAATATCGTCCGATAGAAAGACAGTTTGAAGAATTCCCACAATATTGATCACAGGTCGGGCCGAAAGGCTCGTTGTGTAACACATTTGATTAAGTCAAGAATGCTGTATATTTTGCTGTACGTTTCTGAATGCTGTACTGTAGAGCAAAATGCTGTACGTCTGGTCAGCTTATCCTACCCCAAATTTGGCTGAGTTATGACTACGCCTTTTTGCCCAATTTAAATGGGGGTTAATCGGGGTCCTTGATTGCATATACTAAATTTTCAGCAAAAATAACTTCTAGCTTGTTGCCAATTTTTTTTTTAGAGTTTATGGCGAGTTTGAAAAACTGTCAAAACTGAAAACTTTAATTTAATTTAGTTTTTGTTTTAGTCTTTCTAAGAAAAGGGTGAATGTATTATTATACATTAATACAAATGACATGTTTTGTAGTTTATTTCGTGCACACACCATTTTTTGCAACTTTTATTGTTTTTAAAATAATCACACAAAATAACAAAAAAAAAATACCCCTTTCCCCTTTTTTGCTCAAGCTGTGAACCACCTACGATCTAGGACTGTTTTTTCCAAGTCCCTAGCAATCCTGCAAAAATTCAGTGATACACAATTTTTGACCACCAATTATTGTATTTTTCTTGGACTATAACAACAATAGTACAGTGCCATTAAATTTAAATACTACAACACATTAATCTTAAAATTAAACAGTAAATCGATGGAATGTGTTAAGAAATAAAATTAAAGTACAAGTATGTATGAGTACCTAGAGTACTTACTAACTTCATTTCAATCATAAAGGTATATTGCAGTAACCTTTATTCAATTTATTAATTTATTAGTATAGACATAATTACACAGCATGCATTGATGGCCATGTCCAAGTGTAGCTAGATTGAAAGGTATCATTGTACTGTAACTCAAAATTTGTCGAAGCCCTTTCAGCCTTAGCATGATTATACACAAAAGTGTTTAATGTACAAGTACTTGAAATAAAAATTCATGGGATCATTATTAAAGATTATTGTATACTATTTATGATGGCGCATCGGGTGATATAAGTTTATTCGTCTATACAACATAATACTCGTATTTAAAATTTTGGGAAGGTAATATTTCCCAGTATGTATGTACATACATGCATGCATATATGAGTATGTACTTTAAAGATAAGAATAACTCTGTTCAGAAACTTTGAAGGAGTTGCGGCTTTATCAGTTTGATGTACCAATGAAGTTGTGACCTTTCATGATAAAAACTCAAGGTTTAGATTTTGTGTAGATCAAAATACGAATATTTATGGACATAACATTGAACTAGAATAATCACTCATCTAAGATAAAGTCAATTGTCGATGTATGTTGCAATAATAATGACGTTTCCACATATTTGAGATGTGTTGCAAGAATTATTTTATCTTGACAATTTGATTCGGATATGCATGCATTGAAAATAAATTTTCAAACTGAAGATTTTTAGAATGTTGACTGTTTTTTTAGAAGTGCATGATAATATGCATAATATTTGAAATTCTTAAATACTAAGTGGGATTAAATGTACAAGACTTTTCATTGATGTTGGTAATTCATGTCTTGCAATCTGTCAATTTTGTTAGATACCCATCTTTCAAATCAATACTTTATTGATGATGAGGAGGTTTTTTGCGTCAATATTTCATTCATAGTTAGATAATCACAGTCACAGATAATTACAGTCACCAAATATATAATTTTTCAAAAATATGTTCACCCAAATAATTCTCTTAATTTTTTTACTAAAACAAATAATACAATAAATACACATAGATGCATGCTAAAACAGAGAAATACGTATGTTTGACTCTATATCGAAATATATTATTTTGTACTGTGACTGGGTGAATGGCACTATTAATTAAAATTGTATTATTCATTTCTATTATATTTTTGTCTAAAAATAAACAGAATATTTTTTATTTATTTGAAAGTAAATCTGGTGAAAATATTTTAATGAACTTGATGACATTTCGGGCGTTTTTTTGTTGTTGTTGTTGTTTCGAGAGTGATGATAGAAGTCGAAAGACTTGCACAACAAATGTTTTTTGTTGCTTATTTTATTAAAATTTGTTTTATGCTATTCTTATTGTTGTGGACAAATGTGATAATTTGTTGTACGTATATGTAATTATAATTTATGACTGATGTCAAGTGTAAGTCAATGAGCTGTTAATCGTTGACTATCTTTGGAGTTTTGTAGTTCATCCATACTTGAGGTTAAATCTGTCGATATGTACATATTTGTATACAAACATATCGATGGTTAAGCGCGCATATGTGCTAATTGCAAAAAACTAAATTTTACAGGAGAGCTAAAACAAAAAAATGCACTTCTTCAATTGTGAATTCACTGGTTGAAACTGACCTTATGGGCTATTAAGATATTTTGAATGACTCTGGGGTTTGTTATATATAAATCGTATGTAATAATAGGTAGCAATTTTTCATTTTTAATATTATTTTTGGTCAAATTTCAATTAAGTGTTCACTTACCACATTTGGCACTAAAACTGTTTTCTACTTATCACTAAATGATTATAGCTGTAAATATCTCAAAAGATGAAAAAACCCAATCAATTTGGATGTTATATTTATTATATTAATGTTAGAGAATAAGATAAGGCAAACATTTAAGCAAAAAAATACAAATAAACAACACTGTTCATCATGCAGTTCTTTAAGCGTTTATAGAAGTACATAAGGCAAATTTTCAGTAAATGTTTTGTAATCCAGCAGATATTTTTGAGTGAGCTGAAGTCATAGAAATCATTGAAATGGAGGCATTTAAGATCATATGGTTTTGGATTTATTCTTGAAGAAGCGATAAAGAAAGCCCATCACGTGTTGTCCAGACTGCATATACTTTAACCATAAAGTAAGAAATTGGAATAGAGATGGAACTCCATATAACATTAAAATCTACTGAACAACATTTTACATTTGAGTGTATGCTGTATGTAACGTTTACATAGGAAGATATCTTCTTGTATGTACACGTTACATACAGCACACACTCAAAGGTAAAATGTTTGTAGGTTTTAATGTTATATGGAGTTCCATCTATATTCCAATTTCTTACTTTATGCTTTAACCACGTATCGTAAAGCATAGCAGCTGCAAGGTACTTATTCCGGTTCTGTCCTTCACATGTGTCCGCAAATGTTATCAGATGTTTGACGATAAGGAAGAGCCTGAGTGTACTATAAAAGAGATGTCGCGATTTCTGAGCTTCTCTTGCCTCCTGCGCATTCCTGCCAAACGTGGCACTCCCTGTTAATGTCATGACCCTTGAATATTGTAAAATTGTAATGGGCATGGCAAACTTTTTGGTGATGATCAATCGTTTTTAATCGGTTAATATTAATGTTTTCTAGGTGATATTCCCAAAAATAATTCATTTGGAAAATTACGCCTTAAAAGTTAAAAAGTGTTTTAACCCTTCTGTCGGCACGAAGGTCTGGCCAGACCTTTGGCACTATATTTTGGTGTAAAAAGCATAGAAGATGAAATCACAGCGACTTCATATTTCATGATATCCTAGAATAATATGTTTGGAAGCATTTTGCAAAAATTTGAAAAAAAAAACGGTTGAAGTTTTGAGTATGTTTTTGGTGATTTTCAATTTATAGTGCTTTTTGATACCCAATAGGTCTGGCCAGACCTATAGTTATTCCCCAATTTTCCTCTTGAAGTAAGAAGTGCAAATATTAAATTCTGTTATTTATGATGTAATAATGTCATTTAAACTCAATTTGAACTATAAACGATAAAAATTTCTGAGATTTTTCTATAAAAAGCCGTGAAGTTCGGAATACCCATTTTCCGATTTCGTCACATTTTATAACACCACCTAATCAACTGAGATTTGATCCTAGGAAATTCAACCCAGTTTTATGTCCTTTGTAATAGTAAGGACTAAGTATGAAAGACTTGCAAACGTCTTTCTAAATAGATTTGATCAAAAAATTTACGAACAATTTAGAATTAAATGATTTTTGCCTTGAAAATTCCCTATTTCTTCCCACTTATTTCCCTAAATCTGCAGACTAAAATCGAGGTAAAATCTGCCAACAAAGTGCTTAATATTTCCCCAAAGATATTGGAATTAGAAAATTCGATCGAAATATCTACTAGATAAACACAATGCAAATAGCGAAGCAAAAAAAGAATAAAATAAGGGAGAAACACGTTTGTACTAATACCACCTCAAAATATATCTACTTAAAAACGTTTCCAGTATATCTACAAAAATTATTTTGATGCTTTTATTGTTGAAAAATTGCAGTAAAGAATGGATAGAATGATTTTACCGATAAAAATTTTACTTTTTCTAAAAAATAAAAATTTTTTTCTCAGTAGGTCCAGCCAGACCTATTGGGTATAGAATATGCATATTGTAGTAGGTGCCGACAGAAGGGTTAAAAAAGTTTAAACCCGTTATTTTGCAAAAAAAAAAAATATCCCAAGACAGCAAAAAAAATAAGTTTCATGTTGTATAGCAAGTACTACGAAATTGCAATAATTTTTATTTTTAAATAAATAAGTAAATTGTGGGGCTTAATTCTATTTTACTCTTTGGCATGGTATATCTATTTTTCTGTTAAGAAACCCATGCGTAGTATACTGAATAGCCACCACGAATAATCGGCTGGAGCGAAACAGCAAACGAAAACGTAGCTTCCATCCATCGGTATGTGCACTTGTCACATGTGTGGACAAACATTTACTTTTTTCCAAAGTGCACTTATCACATGTAGGCCAGTCATTTTATGATTTTAAGTCGCAAAAAATAGCTCGGCTCTGGTTTTTTGGGACATTGTTAGGGTAGATACCAGAAGTGTACCACCAAGGTTGCAACTCCGAAAAACCTGTGCTAACCCCGTGACCCTCGAAAACCCCAAAATTTTCGGACATTTTTCATATTTTGGTCTTTAATTTCCAAAAGGTGCTTCCTAAAAGAAAGTCGTCTACTGGATTTTTAAAGCTAACAAACCCTTCTTTAATTTGAGTCCACCTCCAGCTTTGTAGGTGCCAAGGATCCCAAGATACAGCACTTTAAACATAATTTTTTGTAAAAAAGTTCGAAATTGTAATTTTAGTCATTTTCTGAACTAAATATCAGGTTAAATGCGCATTCTACGGAGAAAGTCATGTGACACGAAGTTATAAACCAGTTACTTATGTGTATATGTCGAAACGAATGGAATCGAACCATGGGGTCATAGGGCTGCCCCTGAAAATTAGGTTCTTCTAAGATTTTTTTTCTTTATGTAGCGATATTAACCAAACTTCACCCAAGTATGTTGCTGGTTAAGCCTAAAAAAATATCTAGGAACGTATGAAATCCGAACACTACGTCATAGGGCTGTCATACAAACCAACCTCTGGAAATTAGGTTCTTCTGAGAAAAACTTTTTTCTTTATGAACTAAACTTAACTAAACCTCACCCAAATGTGTTCCTAGTAATGCCTCAAAACATATCTAGGAATGGATGGAATCGGAACATTACGTCATAGGGCTGTCATACACACCAACCCCTAAATATTAGGTTCTTGTAAGAAAAACTTTTTTTCTATTTGAATCTTAACCAAAATTCATCCAACTGTGTTCCTGGATTAGCCTCAATGCATCCAGGAACAGATGGAATCGGAACACGTCGAATTACTAATTCTTACTTTTTTACAAAAAAAAACATCTTTTAAAATGCTGTATCTTGAGATCCTTTGTACCTACAAAGCTGGGGTTGCACTCGAATTAAAGAAGATTTTATTAGCTTTAAAAGTGCAGTGGACGACTTTCTTGTATGAAGCACCTTTTAAAAATTACAAACCAAAATATGAAAAAAGTCCGAAAATTTTGAGGTTCTTTGAGGGTCACGGGGTTAGCACAGGTTTTTCGAAGTTACAAACTTGGTGGTATACTTCTGGTGTCTATCCTAGCAATATCCCAAAAACAATTCACAAAATATATTTATATGCACTTAACACGGAAGTGCATTTAGCTTTGTGGCGTTCCTAATAGATAATCGCTTAAAACGTTTGTGCAGAAATATAACTATAAGGTCGATGAATTAAAATATGAAATAAACTCATTTTCATGAAAATTGCACTTAACACATTTGCGCGCTTAGGCATCGATATGTACCTAAATTAAAATATAAGGTAAAATATAATACAATTAAGACAATTATAATTCTCTAGGTATGTATTTTGTTGGTTAACTCTATTTGCGCACACTTTTGGTACAGGGTCGTGGGTTCGAGTCTCACCGTAAATCAATTCAGTTGATGGTGTTTTTCGAACTCACGTACAATGTGACGGACTATTATCTCACTCAGATGTTAAACGAGTACCCATTTATGGGAATAAATAACACTGCTGACCAGCCTGTTGATCTCAATACCTCAGCAAAAATCTAAGCAGTTAAGATCTTGGAAATTGGATGTCACTAACACATTTGCGGCCTTTGTCCATAATTTTGGACTGTCGCACTTGTTGTTTTTATATGTGTTTTGTATATTATCGATATTAATTAGAAGTTTTTGTGTCTTTCTATGTTAATTGTAATGGGGTAATGTCCTCGCACAGATCCATTTCATTTCAGTTCCAAGAAAACTCCTGTCGAGAGAAATGTCTATTTGAGGTATATGTATGCGTTTAGGAATTTTCTGTTCGGCGATCCGAAATCAAAGAGGCAGTGACTTTTAATAACAACGCAATCCTTTTGCATCTGAACATAAGCCGTAAACAAGCAATAAAATCATTTCATCGCTTTGTTCTTTTGCTCTGATCTGAGTTTCGTCGCTATGCTGTCGATCCCCTGCGATAGCAGAATGTTATTTCAATACATTAATAAATTACTACTGTACTTAATATTCCTTCAATGTTTTTCAAGTATTCCACGCACTTCGAACGTACTATGTACATGAATTCAGTTTGCCGACATCAAAATGCAAACACATTAAACTTTTATTTCTGTGACCATTACGGCCTTCGTCCTGTCCTCATCCATGCACCGTATTAAAGCCATCCCAGCTATCGTCACTTAAGTTTAAATATATCAGTATTTATCTCTATACTTTGGAGGTGAATACATATCGCGCTCGTGGATTGAGAATATATATTTATGCATCATGATGATGTGCAATGCCTGCCCAGAATTCTGAGTACCCTTTTGCAAAAAAAGCCGCTGTGCCGCTTTGGCTATTTTTGTAACGACCGCGACGCCTAGTAATGAAAATCTTGTAATTCATGCCTTTAGTTCTTTCTTTTGTAAGTTGTGCGCCCAGTAGTACGGATAGAGTACGAGCACATCTGACCCACATCTGGATCTGGCATATAAGATATAACCGTTACGTTACTATACACAAAGTGTCTTTTAGCTGATTTTGTATCCGCGTTTTGAAAACGTGAGAACATTGACAGTGGATGCGAGTCAAATGTGGGATAGATTTTCCATGGGATTGTAAATGGGTAGAAATATGCAATACAATATTATAGTTACAATAAAATTAATTGAGAAGTTTGACATTGGTTGTTGTTGACATATTGGAACTTTTTTTCCAAAATTATTATTTAGTTTTTATAGTTATTTTTACATATAGTTTTTATAGGTTTTTTTTTACATATTTTCTCTTTTTTTTCTTCCTTGCAGGTAAATATTTCTATGCCTATGAACAGTTTAGCAGAAACATTGTGTAAGTTAATAGACAAAGTGTTGAAAGAAATAAACATTTGGAAATTAATTTTGAATAAAATTTTCCTAATTAAAACAGACATTCAAAAATCGTCAAAAAAAAATGCTGGCAATAAATCCGGTTCCGAAACCGTTGAAAAAATTTCAAAACTAAAATGATTTTTCGGTATATACTCGTATTAATAATAAATAATTTTCGAATGTAAGGAATAAGTTTCTGAATTTAAAATCCAATAAATTAAAAATAACTTTCCAAATTAAATAAATAAATGTTTAAAGCTGAAAATTTGAGATACCCAGCTGTCTCCGTTCAGAAGTTACAGATGTGACACACGTCCAAACAAATCGTAAAAAGCGATTAAACGCAAACCGGAACATTTTGTTCGAAAATTAACCCTAATAGTTACCATATGGTAACCCACATTTAATCTCTACTTAATCCACTCCGTGCCTCGAAATGAAAAATGTTTTGACTGGTTTCGCTGCCCAATCTGTTTATTTGAGGCTGTCGCAATCGTTTTGGGGAGTAAAGGCTCTGGAGGCTCGCATTTGATTGGAGTTAACATTTAAAGCCATATTTTGGTTAAACTTATGAGACCTCTTTTGTTCATTTACGATTTGTTAAAACATGGAAACCTTCTTCTTCTGGGCCATACTTACTCACAAACGGAGCAGATTCTTAATGTCCCATATCTCCTGAAAATTGATCTTTTCATTTGGGATCTGAAATTTAATTGAATCACACAAATTACTTTCTCATTGAAGTGTCAAAGCAATTGTTGCTCCCTTCTTTATGGAAACGTGGTGCCTCTCGAAGATAATTTCATGAGTGAACGTGACCACTATACTGACGACGAGCTAAATCTAATAATACAATTAGACATGGTATATTACTAACAAAATTATGGCAAATAATTTTTTAGCATTCGTATTTTTCTCTCTGGTTAGTTTTAACCTCCAGTCGAGTAAAGACTCTCCACCTCACTCTATTACCATCATCTTCAGTTTGAACTGCGGTCAGCCTATAAAATTGCTCTCAATCTATCCGCATGTGCTTTTAGATTTCATTAGGCGGGTAGCATCAGCTTTAATATTTGAGAGAACAGAGAACTTTAATCTGTGACTACCCTTCAAAGATAAAATATGTTTGATTTGCTCATTGTTTATCAGCTTCGAACAATTCCTAACCAAATAAAATGAAAAAAGGTTGGCACTAACTATGCAAGATTAAAAAATAAATTAAGGTTCTTCATATTTATTTGGTCCGGTCAAGGTCCTCCATTAATCCCCATTTATATTTGATTAAGCTGATTCTTGGTGGGGAATTTAATACAGCTCCATCGATAAAACAAAATTTAGCTGCCCAGTGATCTTATCTTTCTAACATTATTTTATTGTAGCTGCATTATTTCTCTCAGTTTTAATACCTTAAATGTAGAAGACTGAATAGGATTAAATTTTGTTTAATTTTGGTACAGTTGATAAAATCCAGATTGCAGAACATTAGGATCAGTTTCAGCCAAATTGAACAAAACTTAACCCCATTTTCCTATATTCAAGGTAAATAAAACTCAAAGTAATTATGCGCCACCTTCTAAAAGAATCATACAAGCAACTTGGCAAAAATTTGAGAAAATATAAACGGAAGAAAAATAAATTTATTTTAGTGTAAAATCGATTTTAGTGCGTTTGTTTTTTTTTTTCAATTTGAAAGTTTGTTATTTATATTTTGTTTTTCCATGCTGCGGACCCTCTAATCGTTCAGGATTTTTATACCCTATACCCCATAAGATGGTATAGGGTATATTGTTTTTGTTACCCGATATTATGTGACACCTTTAAGGAGCCACCGGAGGTATGGCAAAGTATATATATAAATGATCAGGGTCGGTCCCTGATTCGAATAAGCCATGTCCGTCTGTCTGTCCGTCCTTGTGTCTGTCAGTTCGCACGATAACTCCCGAAATAATCAAGCTAGCGTTTTAAAATTTTGGTCAGATGATTTTTTTGATAAAAGCTTGGATGGTATTGAAAATGGGCCAAATCGGACCAAGGGTTCCCCTATCTCCCATACAAATGAACCCTCCGTGATAGTGTAATTCGGCCATATTTTTCGACAAGATATAGCTAGGGACCTGCAATTTTCACCAATGCCTAATTGTGACATATGCTTGAAGTTAGTGGAAAGTGGAGAAGGTCTGACTACCCCTACCCCTACATCCCCTACAAAGCAATATTCCGCCATATCTTTTGATGGAAAGTCCTGAAAAACTTTAAAATTTATAGCAAATGATAGCTGCTGGATGCCGTTATAAGATATGAAAGATGTGCGAGATTCGACCCATTTACCCTTTCCCCCTTAAAATAAAAAATAAATTGAATATTTTCGGTTCTACGCGCATTCTAGGTCTGTACATGGGTATAGGGTATACACTCATCATGCTATTCGCACAATTAGAACTCGGTCTCGTCATTTCTAAAATTAGAGAGTAGTCCCCCTCCCCAACAATCCTGCTTACATTCAGAGATACATGATTTCATAAATCAATCAGTAACAATTGGAAATTTATGAAAAAAAAAAAACATTCCCAATAGTTACTAACCCTTTCATTCCCAAATTAAATTCCTTCGGGAAAAAAAATAATATTGTTGTTATTTCGTCTTTATTTGTGTCTAATAATACATTTTCAATGAAAACAAGGAAAAAAAATTATGGGTTTGGGAAATAATAGTATGTAAACTGCAGTTTACATTGGGATTGAGTGGGAACTTTTTCAAATACAAATATTTTACGGCAATATGAGTTATTTATTTTTTTATTACGGAAACTATGAAATAAATTTTCTCGATGAGTAATACTAAGGTCCCGCCCATTTACTGGAGCTATGTTTACAAAACAATAGTGTAAAATCCGGCCAACCCGGACCTCAACATCCGGATTATTTGTTTGATAATCCGGATTTAAGGCCATTTATCAGTAAATTTCAAAATTAAATTAGAGTTTTTAAATTAAAATAAATTTATAAAAACTGGCGAAACTATACGTTTTTCTGATTAAAGCTACTGGTGCTAAATTTATTAAAATTAGTTAGAATTTTAGCATAAATGATATATTATTGACGAGGTTGGAGTCTTTATCGGTGCATTTTGGAAATCCGGACAATTCGATAATCCAGGCATTGGTCCCAATTAATCCGGAATATACCCCAATATGTCGAAATCGCTCAATTTTTACCATCTGAAAGGTTTTATGCTACTTTTTCCGCCTAGTTCATCTTTTTCATGTCGGATTCATTCCAATACCGGCAACAATATCATTCCATAAATGCCCAATGTAAACCACAGTTTACATAGCTTTCAACGTCCCCCAATGCCGCCCTATTAAATTTTTGTCACAGAAAATTCTGGCAAATGAATCTTTTGATGTTGGCGAATAACGGTATATTTTTTTCACGGATGGATTTTGCACCTAGAATTACGAAGGAATTCACCACTTGTCACAATCGACGAAAACACCCTGACGGCCTTAATTCTAAATGCGTTCATAAAAATTTCAATCCATATGCATTAACTAAATGTTTACTATTCGAATGCTGTTATATGTAAGTTTCAGTGTATGTAACTCATTTTTATTTAAAGTAAACCAAAACATGGAAAAAGTGTTTTAAAGTTGATGTAAACTGCAGTTTACAATGGGAATGAAAGGGCTAAGGCAATCAAAAAATTTCGTCAGCAAATGATAGCAAAAACCATGTAAACCATTTAACGCGATACACATGCATTCTAGGGTTAATTCGTGCATCAGTAGGAGATAGTTCAGTCGATTTAAAACAAAATTTGCCCTGATTCGGGAAAAAAATTAAATGGTTGTCGGTTTATTTTACATGTTGCCCCATAAGTCAATGTCAAGCTGCCGAAGGTAAATAATAAAACAGATAATAAATAACAGGCGCGACAATCCAGCATTGGACTAAGGCCGCAGGATGTGTTAGTGACATCCTATTTCCAGGATTTTATCTGATTAATAAAACAGATGGTGCTGCGAAAAATTAAAAAAAAAGTCAGTTACCTATTTTTAGTTATACGCAATGAAAAGATCATCTATCAGCTCTAACCCCACCCGAAAAGTAACTGTTTTGGTTTTGGAAACAATCTTCTTTGTGAAACCGAGAGATAAAAAAAAATTGCACCTGGGTCTTGCGACAAATAATTTTAAGGGTTTACGCATTTTGTTTAGATTCCATTGTGGTATCACATTTGCTTCATTATATCTAATTTTAGTCGTAACATTTTTTCAAAAACCCGATTCCAATGTATTTGTAGCTAATTAATTGCAACACTCAAAATGTATACAGTGAACCCTCGATATTCGCGGTCCCAACATTTGCGAATTTGCTTATTCGCGAATCATATTTTGCGACACTTCATCAATATTGGCGATGCTAATTCGCAATATTCCTAATTCGAATGCGAAAATACGAAAAAATTAGCAAACTGACTTTTTGTGTTCGTTTTAACTATTGCGATTTCTCTGAATGCAATAAAATCTGAAAATAGGTTACATTGGGTGCGGTTCTGAAACGCACCGGTCGCATATGTTCCCAAAACATGTTGTCCATTCTGATCCTATAACTGCGGTTTTGCGGATCAGCAATAACTTTCGGTGTTTTCTGTATGTCTGCCTATGTAGAATATGTAAACGAAAAGTTCCGGAGATCATCAGAATGGACAACATGTTGTCGGAACATATGCGACCGGTGCGTTTCGGAACCGTACCCATTGTTGGTAACTCTAACTCATTTCAGGTTGATACACTTTTCAGGTGGTATTCTAGGTTTTTCATTCATTTGAAATTAGAGGATTTCAGAATCACTCTACAACAAAAGACGTTGACCTAAACATTTAACGTGAACCGCTTTCCCCGATCTAAAATTTCATGTTTGGAAGTTAAAATAAAAAATCACACGGGTTTATCAAAGTACGTATGTAAGTAGCTCGTAGCTCCTCTCGATTACCGTAACTCCTAGTGGAGCATGGTGCGTTGATGACTACCGTGTGTAGTCCATCAACGTTACAAAGACAATTGAATTCGGAGTGTGATACGGTTGTCAGCCATACCACTTCCTAGTCGCATTGTTAGTTTATTATTCTACGATAAGAATATTTCTTATCATCTTCTTCTGAATAATAAACTTGCGACGAGTCGTGCCGAGTTTGGAAACTCGTTTCTCTATGAGTGTCTATTTCACAGAGTGGCGACCGAACGATCACGGCCACAGAGCACGACAAAGTAGCTCGTAGCTAAATTCTATCAATTAGACCGAAAAATCTGTATGGATCGCACTCCTCCCATACTCCATACTCCTTCTGAACAGTTTTACCCAGAAAGACCACTATTTGACTTCCTGGCTTGGTGTCTGGTGATGAATGCTGGATCCAAGCTTCATTTACGATCATTTGGGATGAAAAATAACTTCGCTATGGTCACACAATTTCATTTGATATTATTAATTGGTGGCCATTGCGGAGAGAGCTTCGTCATGTCCCTAGTAGTCGTGCCTCATGTTTCCCACATGTTCATATATGATCATATGATATGTCGTTGACTCCTCGTATTTGCTCCATTCATTGACCAATCAAGACCATGGACTCAGCCAATCATTTGGAGCCGTTCTGGGATCTTGATCATTCGGAACTGATAATGGAAAAAGAGTCGAAAGCTTCGTAACCCTACCTAAAATGATAACCGTGAGTTGTTGGATTTCCATGGTGCCCATTGAAATAACCAGAAATAACTGGTAATTCACCAGTGAAGAAAGCGAATTCGAGTTCAGCTGCTGTGTATAGAGTGCAGGGAATCGAAAATGACTCCAAAAGTTTAGTTTTTTTTATATTCTCTTTTGCATTGAGTGTTTTATTGACAAGAAAAATATGAATTTTTGATTTTTTTCGACGATTTAACAACTGTCAACTGCCTTTTTTATATTTTATGAATATTTGAAACATTTTTCCCATTATCCATGGACACTGAACAACATTCGCGACTTTTTCGTGGAACGCAACTCTCGCGAATGTCGGGGGTTCATTGTAGGTCTCTGGAGATCCATAAAGTACAAACTTGGCTAAATAACGTCAATTTTTCATTTCAATTTGAGCATTACATATTCCAAGGTGCCTTTTTACATTTTTAGATTGCAATTATTTTGCTAAAGATACCATGGAATCAGATCCTTAAAAAATAATAAAATAATGAACAGAATTAGGACTAATGAATAAAAAGAAAAATGTTGAATTACATAATGTACCCAACATATGTACTCATTATTGTAATTTGAAAATGCAGCTTGCAAAAAATATTTTTTTTTACAAAGTTGCCAAATCTAATTAATTTTCTCACACGAACTGGCAAAAATTAAAATAAGATAACTTGTGGTTACTCCTATTTGAAATCCCACAAGTAAGAAAACAATATAATTTCTTCATCTTACATAGCGCTTTCCCCTGTGCCGTCATACCATTTCTTCGTTCCCATCATGCGCCACAACACACGAGAAAAACTCAAGAATCAGTCATTCGCCACAAAAGTTCAATAACATCATACCGGCAAGCATTATGCAATATGTTTTTTTTTTCTTCTTCATTTTCTTACCAACAATTCCAAGCATATTATGCGCTACTCGCGAAACATATGTGTGTATTAAAGAGATTCAAGAGCTCGCAGTTTTTACAGATCATTTGGCGACTGGCAGCATCATGTTGCTGGTGGTGCATTCAAACAGAACTGTGCGAAAAACCGTGAGAGTGCATTTTATTGTTGCATGCAACGCCGCAGCAGCCTCCAACAAAATATCATATGAATGCTGTCGTCTCTGCCTCCGTTGGAGGCTCTTCTTCTGATCAGTATCTGAGATGCACATTATGAAGGTTGAAGATGTAAGGTATAAGGAAAAATATTGTTGGAATCGCTGTTTGCTATTTCGCTATTTGTCTCGTGGGAATTGTGCAAAACTCAGCTGTTTTTGTTGAGCGTGTATTTAGAACTATACACATTCAGTTTAAGAGGGAAAACTCTTAGCACACTGTAAAATACGGAAAATATATAGAAAATTCCGGAAAATTATGAGTGAATTTCTCTTAAGTTCAGAGAAGAAAAACGATAGAATGAAGAAAAGTGGAAGTGTGGTAGTAGGGAAAGTCGGGGAAGACTTTTATCTTGTGTCGTACATTGACTTTTCCGGACATGACGAAAAATTATTGAAATTGTTTTGTAAATTAGTTTGTATATAATTAAATTATTTTTTTGTTAAAATAAGAAGCTTTTCTTCTAGTCTGAAGATGCTGCAAGAAAAATTAAAACTTAAGTGACTTTATTTATGTAGGTAATGATGACGTCAAAAAAAGAGTACTATGACGTCAAGAAGTACATTTCTGCATTTGTGCAATGAGAATCGAGAATCTCTACAGAAATTGCACTTAAATGCATCATCTCTCGGCACACTTTAAAGAGAATTTTAGTGTTACAATTACATTGGCGAATATGTATAACATTGAGAAGATGCCTTGATCGTATGCTGTTATTCGCGATGAAAGAATGAAAGTACAAAATTTGCTCTGGCGACATCCAAACAACCAGCACAAAACAAGAAGAAACCCAGCAGCGGGGTGAGCATAAATCCGAGAGGAACACATTTTACTCGTAAAAGACGATTGACCGCGTTGTGCGCGAGGAAAACCATACAAAGAGAAAAAATGTACTTTTTTTGTGTGTATAGAATGGCATGCGATGGGGTTGGGGAGTGTGTGGGGATGTTGTTGCGTTGCTCCCAAGGAAGGTCTTTCACCCGGATTCGGTCATTGGCGTGTAAACTTATCAGTGCTTCTCAATTTCGCACGGCTAAATGCAAAAACCAAAACGACCGCGAGGCGGTTGCAATCGCGCTATGAAAAGAAAATGCAAGTTGCACCATTTGACCGTGGATGAAAAGATATGTATAATAAATTTTTTGTATTATTGTTGTTATGTATGCAAGTGTGTGGTATTACTCGTACTAGTAGATTTGCGGTTGTGATGTTGATTACCTGTGACGGTGCAACATTAAATTGACGAGATTTGATTAGATAAGGATTGACTTGGTTATGCATTGCATTGGTGCACAGTGTGGAAATGAATGCAAGCAGATGGGTGAAAGTCATTTGAATCGATTTAAGTGGTTATCTGGCCCTTGAAACTTTTGCTTGTGCTTAGTTTTTTTTTCGGGTTCAAAACTACAATGTTTGTAGACAAAAAAGGTACATTTTGCATGAGTCATTTGATTGCACTATTATAGAATTGTAAAGTACATACACACTTAAATATTTAGATACATAAAGGAAATTCTATATTCCCATCTATATTTTTTTCGTTTTTGTCGAAAAATCACAAAAATGACACGAAAACGATTTCATTTAAAATGCAAAATTTGTCATAAAAAAGAAAAATCGCATACTAGTAGTTTGGAGGATTTTTTTCATACCATGAAAACAGGCGTCAGGAAGCATAAATTTAGAAAAATGAGGGAGACTTAGAAACCTAAAGACAAATTGGTCGATAGTGTCAAACACTCTTTAGCACATCAATGGGAACAATATTTCAATATTACTCCTTCTATTCGCAAAACTTGCTATTGCTGCAGCGTAAATCCACAAAGGCCCGACCGTCAAATTATCGTGACTTCTCGACTTTTTATAAACATTGGGATCTTTGAATGAAAATTTGGGAAAACTTCGGAAAAATTAGGGGAAAATTTGATTTTTGCATGAACGTTCCTTTCGAGGTCCTACACAAGACCCCGAAAGTCCCCGGCTGTACGATTGCCGCTAGCGATGCTACAATGCTAAAACATATTTTTTTTTTATCTCGATAACGGTAATATGTGCTGAAGAGTGATGTTTTGCAAATTTGTAGCTCTTTTGGTTCCAGAATAAAATGTCAAAAGTCGGTTTTGATTCGAGCATTCCTAACGGTGCCAGGGTGACTCAATGGCGGGTATTTTTAACAAGGTTTCAAGAAAATCTTTATAACGGTAACTCTGGGTAAAAGATGTATGGCCAATTCGTAGCAAATACGGTTCTGAAAAAATTGGCCAACTTTTTCATCAATATGTACACCCTTAAGGGTGCTATGGTGCTATGCTCAAACTTTAGAAAAACGAGAATTTTTGGAGGTTTCGTGAATATCTCTGTAACCGGGGTGTATGCTGTAAAATCTATGTCTATGGCAAATTTGTAGCTTCTGTGGCTCAGGGGTGAACCCAAGGGGGGGGGGATTTGGGGGATGAAATACCCCCCGAAATTTTAAAATGAAAATTATAGGTATGAATAAAATTCACAAAACATATCTTTATTGATAAATCAAATACCTAAGTGATGATTTTCACTATGCCCGACGTCAGACTATCGTTTTAGAGTGCCCATAGACCTTCCAACCGATTTAAGCAATTTTCTGATTGCCCGATAAATTGGAAGGTGTAGGTATGTGACCATCTAATCCATTTTTTTTTAATTGGACGTGTGGAACATATTGCCATGCAATTTTTCATACAATCTGTCATGATAATCATGTGTTTTCAGTTGCTGATTTATTGACATAAACCAGTGGTCATTCTTCATGTTGTGGTTGTGGCGGTCATTGGCTATATCCACACATGCGCGCTTTTGTCTTCCCTATCGTCTTCAAGCTCCGTTTCCACTTTCAACATTGAACTGATTGCGTCAAGTAATCAGAAGAGATGAATCCACATCTGTTCATTATTTATCGTTAGATGTGTGCCGCGGCTTTGTTCAGGACAGATTAATGATCAATTCTTTCGTTAATAGTATGAATAGATGGTGAGTTGTTGACATATTCAACATTTGCAATCGCGTTCAAGTATTAATACCTTTCTTAAATAGCAGGCCCGTGCGCAGGAATCATCCAAGGGGGGGGGGGGGGGGGGTTAACTTATATATTCAAATTTTTCAAATATTTAAAGTTAAAAATATACAGGCTATAATAAGGTGACCAGACTCCCAAAAGCCCAATGCTGTACACAAACTAGCGGAATTCGGTTGTCAAGCAAATACAAAATCATATATCCAGGTTCCAGGTCCGAGGTCTATGTCGCAAACATGTTGGCTGTTTTTCTAATGCACGACAGACAGAGTCTGAGCGCGCAGAGTATTCTGAGCTACAGGTTATACGGACGAGTCATAGGTTTAAATTTCACGAAATGTCGTCCATTGGCTTACCGATCGCCGCGCTTGCACCTCGCCTTATCATTCTTAGCACCATCACTGCGTCGCAAATTTAGGCGAATTCTGAAAAGCGCAAAAGGCATGGCGAGGTCTGGAGGAAGCGAAGGGCAAGGCACAGGATTTAAGTAAACTTAAAGACGAGCCAGATGTCTAAATTTTACGAATTGTCATCCATTGGCTTACCGCTCGCTGGACTTACCTTGTTCCGCAACAGCACTATGTCGCGAATACTAAATAGCGAGACAGATAGAGCGAGGTCTGAGCGGAGTAAAGGGCGAGGTGCAGGGTCTGAGTATATGTATGGACGAGTCAGAAATATAAAGCTTACGAATTGCCTGACATTAACTCACCGCTTGTTGCGCTCGCTTCATCATATTTCCAAGCAGCGCTACATATCAACTTTTTGGCGAATTGTGAAAAGGGCGACAGACAGCGAGATCTTAGTTGATAGACGAGCTATAGGAGTTGAGTAAATGTATGGACGAGCCAGATATCTAAATCCAACAAATTGCTTTCCATTAGCTCACTGCTCGCTGCGCTTGCACTTCGTCTTATCCTATTTCGCAACAGCACTGATTCGCAAAAATATTGGCGATTTCTCTAAAGGTACGTATTCGTAGAGACGACTCATGTGATGATCGCTCAGCGATCGTAGTTAAACCATCGGTTCTGAGCACTATACACACATATTTTCTATATAGACATGTTATGGTCGACACATGGAAAGTAACACCATTACAATAATATGCAAATATGGCTCGGAATTGGATGCAAAACTACGATCGCTGAGCGATCATCCCAAGAGTCGTCTCTACAAACACGTACCTTAATGCGAAACTGACAGTGTGAGATCTGAGCGGAGCGAGGGGTGAGTCACCGAATTATAGTAAACCAAATACCAAAGGACGAGCCTGAGGTATAAATCTTATCTAAACCTGGTGGCAATATTTCACGAGGAGAATAAGGATTTCTTCATAGTTACGATAGGGATGCCATGTCGTTCCCCTAGGCTTTTACCTACCTTGATTTGCCCTAACTCCTAGTAGAGCATGGTGCGTTGACGACTACCGTGTGGCATGTGTAATCGTCAACGTTACAAAGACAACTAAATTCGGAGTGTGATACGATTGTCAGCCATACCACTTATTAGTCGTATTGTTAGTTTATTATTCTACAATAAGAATGTTTCTTATCATCTTCATCTGAATAATAAATTTGCGGCGGGTCATGACGAGTTTAGAAACTCTCTCCCTCTCTCTCTATACACACATCTCTATATCACAGAGTAGTGACCGAACAATCATGGCCACAGAGCACGGCTTGTAACGCCGTTTTAAATGGATTTTAATGAAATTTGGGAAAAAAAACTACCTAAAACTCATGCTGAGTAATTTCTTTAGTATGCATTTTCCTATAGAGGTTGATAAAGGAATCGGAATAGAATACAATGGCTGATTTTTTCATCTTAAAGACCCATCTTATGACGGATGTAACCTCTAAACCTTGGCAGCTAAAGCCTTGAAATGTTGCAATCAACAACAAATGCCCTGCAATGCCATACAATAGTTCACCCACTACAATCTACACATGCCGCGCGGTTACATTTATCTTTGAATTACAATACGTTCGGTATAGGGAAAATACCGCTTTTCGGATTGCATACCAACACTTATGAGTTTCTACCACGAATGTGCTTGAACTGTCCGGAACTGGATGGTGTCCAGCGGCGAGAGAAAATTCTTTTGGCAAGGCGTAAATTAACAACGCCAGTTTACATTTTTATGAAGTTAAATTTTTGCCTTATGAGAACAATAGTATTTAATAACAAATTCCGGCAACATTTGCCGGGTTTCAACACCTGCCCGCTAATGGGAGCTACATGGGGTCAAACTTGAAAAAAAAAAACAATGTTTTCCCGGGAATTGTTCTACATACATATATAAAAGCATGTACTCGTATAGTCCAGAAACTACCGTATAAACGCACCGGAAAATTATTCCTCATGTAATTTATAGCAAAAAATCTGTACTGGACGTACCCCCAATTTTTAGCCCTTTAGCTGCCACAGGCATTTGTAGATTTTTGAAAAATTAATTTTCTTACATGACTTAAACTTTAATATCTCCAAAATAGACTAGCAAGAATAGCGAAATAAGATTTTCACTGCAAACAAATTTACCTAAAAAATAAAACTAACCGCACGAAAATCGGAGAAGTAGTTTGGTTTTTACTGAGCTTCAAAGTCATTTTTTTGTGATTTTGGGTTAATTTAATTAAACGAATAATTTTTTCGTTTAACTTTTCTCCAACTTCTGTAAAGGTGAAGTGTTGGTACGATTCTTTTGAAAATACACCCCGGTTACAAAAATATTCACGGAAAACCCAAAAATTCTCGTTTTTCTAAGGTTTGGGTCCCCGGAGCACCCTTAAGTACGATTGGGTTGAGACTAATACTACGCCACCTTCTCAAATTACTGGTTGCAATTATATGGTGCATTTATTTTTACACCATATCTAAATTTATTTAAACATAAATGATTGCTTGGTTCGACAAAGTACATCCCTTAAAAGTAAAATAGCTAAATTCAGAAATAGTATGATTTGCAGTTCCAGTCAATAAAGAAAGTGCAACGAGGTGTGCATTTTACGTCTAATTACATATAAGTGCGGAAATACGTGATCGATTTTAGATACTAAGGCACCGATATTTTATTAAAATAATAAATTTATTATTGTATGTCAAGCTGAATCCTGGAAGCAACACAAAACCACCAATCATTAATACATTTATTGTTTAGCTTCCAAAAAAGCTACTCCATGTTATCCAATCTACAACATCAGCGTTACTAACATTATTTTGGTACATACATACTTACATCACGAAAACCAACAAACAACATTGATACTGACAATGATTTTTGCCTACTAGAATGCAAAATGCAAATATGGTTGATTGTTCACATTGGCAATGATCTTTTAGCAATGATCGTGGCAATGAATTTTCATAGTCGCACTTTCGATTGTGATATTACACTCATACATGTAGGTGCGAATAAAAATATAAAACTTGAATTTTTTCTATCTCCTATTGCAAAGTTATATTATGCTTGTGTACCTACCTATATGTACGTGAATTATTTTGAATTGTCTTATGATTCATATTCATAATAATTATTGCCTCTGATAAAAGTGTATTAATACTCGTACCTACTATGTATGTATTTTTTGTGGGAAGAAAATTCAGCCGAACGATCAAACAAAATGCAATTTGAAGTTCTACTCAAAATTTATACTATGGCCTCTATGCATGGTAAACATTTCCGGATTCATCGGTCATACAGACACTCCAAACTCGGAACTTCGGATTTTGTTTTGTTAGTTGGTTAAAAACTAAAAACAAACAGGTGAAAAAAACTTTTGCTGTACATTTATAAGTTTAGTTCGAGTGCAAGTTGAAGGTTATTCGCTTAATGCACTTTTCAAGGATAATAGTTTCTTGCTGTTTTGGTGGTAAACAGATGCATATCTAGATAGGAACAGTATTAAATTACATATGTATAAATGCACTTCTGTATAGTGTTTTCCGACAACGACATAGAAACTTTGTCTTCTGATTAAAATTTGCATTTTATTTCATGTATTTACGATCAGTGAATGAAGAGTCAATAGAAGCTACAATTTTTATTATGTTGAATTTCAGGAATGAGAAACGTTTGGAAGTCGACTGGCAAAGAAAAGAGTGCGATTGCAAGTTCCGAAATCGAGTAATTTTGCCAATAAATGGCCAGACTTATGCAATTTACACTAGATTGCTCTTTACGGAGTTTTATACATTTTTGGTGAACGCAAAAGGGCTAACAACGACAGAGAAGCTCAGAAACAACACTGCCTACGAATTTGCAGAACAATTTTGATTGATACATACATTTTTAGATTTTTAATGGAATATTCAACCCTGCAACCCTGGTATCAATTTAAGATATTTTTGTACATTTTGAATCGTTTTCTGTATGTTGCTGCAGATAGCTCGCAGTATTTTCAGATTGATTTATTGTTTTGAAAATCGTTAAATATTTCAAATCAATTGAGTACCTATACTACCTACCTTTTGGACTTAAAAAAAAAACATGAAAAATTAAAACGGATATTTGTTGGGTCTACAGGGGCGGACATTTGTCTAATATTCTATATCACGCAAAATTGCATAGGCATGTAGTTTCAAAAATATAAAACAGTATAGGCAAATTTCAAACGTTTTTTGGATTTATTTAGAAACTAATCGAAGACGTGACTTATGGATGACCCGATATAAACGTGATCACATTTGATTTACGTAATCGTGATCACGTTTGAGTTCAAAAATCTTGAATCTTCAAAATTAGTCTTATTTGTACAATCATAGAATAAGTCTTTCGATAGCAGCTATTCTGATAACACAATTACATATTGTGAAACGTAACAAAAAAAATACTTTCTCTATTTCTTAAGTTATGATCTGAAATAGACTACACATGTAAAGCATTTCTTATCATAATTTTAATTGCAATTTCGAAGAAAATAATGGAGAAAACCATTAATTCAATTAGATATCATATGTCATTGCTAAAATGAAAAGGAGATAATTTTTTGCGATTCTAATCGTATAGTGATTGCAATTTTCACTCTCCATATCAAACCTTAGACCAGCCACGAGACATTTAACAATTGTACAACAAACTGTAGGTATATCTATATAGAACAGAAAAGAAAATCAAAAACGCGGCGGTTGTCTGTATTGTGGTGTATCGCGAAATGTTTCCTTCGATTCAAGAAAAATAGAATGACAAAAATTGCTTGAATTACCACTACAACAATGCGTATTATACAACTTTGTTAAATTGCACAATATGCAGGGCTAATATTGTCGACGGTGTAAATATTGATAAATGTAGACTTAGTACAATAAACGAGGACATTTGATTAAAAAAAAACAAATATGTACATATATCAATCAGGTCAACTGTCAAAATTTAGTTCCGGTTTGGAAAAAAATCATATTTTAGAAGTAATACAAATTTAAGATATTTTTGTACATTTAATATAGTAAATATTTGGACAATAAGCAAAAAACACTATAATGTAATATTTTAACAGTATTACAGATAATATAAAACTCCGCCATCATTTTCAAACTTTGATCGGTCACTGTGGTTGATCCAATTTTGATCCAAGAGTCGCCATACACTGTCCAATCGATCTGACGATGGATTGCATGGAAAATATCTGTATTCAAGGTAAAATAACATTCTCACGATCCACACGACACAACACAGCGAAAATAATATATTTTGTGGGGATGGAATATGGACATCCTTCGCTACTTTCGATGAAGAATGACCGCTACAGCCACAACATGCAGTATGTGAAAAAATCAACAACTGAAAATTCATGATTGTCAATCAATCATATGACAGACTGAACGAAAATTGCAAGGAAATATCAACCACAGGTCTAATAAAAAAATTGGATTGTTTTGTCACATACACTATCAAATCGATCTGACGATCAAAAAGGTTGTACAATCGATTGGACAGTGTATGTCGACCCTAATTTGCAATTTATTGTAACTTCCCCTACACGTCGAAATACGGGAAATAAGTTTTAGATAAGAACGAGATCGAGTTTTAATCGTGCAAATAGCACTGTAAGATCCAAGGCACTGCTACCACTTGGTTCATATTTAAACTTTATCGTCGAACATTCTGTCGAAATATGTGGCAGTTTAGAGCGCTGAATGTCCCACTCGGCATTGGCCAAAATCTCAGATCCCTAGCGATATTCTGTGGAAAGTTATGACCGAATTAAGGTATTAGGGAGGGCAGTAGAAACGTTGGTCCGATTTAGATCATTAGAGAGTTTTAGCATGTCGTTGGAAATAGAACGACATAATTTGGCATTCCATATGAAAATTCGCTTGCTTACCTACCGTATACGAAACAATATACATATCATAATTTTGCATGTCCTAAGTAGGCATGGGAGTAAAATCCCGACAAATTATTTCGATTGTTTCCAGAGTATCAAATATAGAGAAATACACCCATGCCTACTTGGGACATGCAAAAGTATGATATACAGGGTTTTCACTTTAAGTTGCTTTAAGTTCACCCTTTTGCAAATGGAATTCACCCTTTTGCAAAAGAAATTTTTTGCAAATAAAATTAACCTTTTTGCAAATGGAATTCAACGTTTACTAAAAACGAGAAAAACATCAATTAATTTTAACGCTTCAGCTTGTGATATAGATGATTCTGATGATTTGATTTGAGCAAGTCCATTGTTAAATCCGCCCGGTGTACATTACGTACATACAAAAATCGTAGCCCAGAATATCCCGTTTTGTATACAATCTGTGTGTAACATGTGAGAGTTAACACACCGGCTCTCGTGAAACCGACCGACCAGCTGTTAGAGGACGAAATATTTCCTTAATTGTGGCAATTAGTATTCGAGGTGTTATATGGCACGAAGTAATTCAGCACTCTGTGAACTCGAGTACTTTTTGTGATTTTGTTCGAGGATTTAGTGCAGAAATTAGAAGAAGAAAACCTGGACCAAGTGTGGCTAATTGTGGACAACGCAAGTGTCCACAAGACACACAAAGCTCAAGCACTTATTGGTCGAACAAGCCATACACTTGTTTTTCTTCCACCGTATTCCCCGATGCTAAACCCAAGAAGAAGAAGAAGAAGTCTTTGCAAAAATAGAAACAATACACCCTTTGGGTATAGGGTATAAATAGGGTTCTCTAACATTCTCACAGAATTTCAGCCATTACTTATTTTGCTTCAGTGGCGTTTTCTGGTCTTTGTTTGTTGTACTAAAGTACATACTTTTTTGATTCATTTTATGAATGAAATAAATTGAAAAGGTTACCCCTTATGCATACTACATACATTGTTGAAGCTTTTGAAGTGTTAAGACATAAAAGCGATCGTTTGTATTGTTTCATCAAGAAAGTATGTTTCCGGATAAACAATTCTAAATCACTTAACATTGTTATGTAATGAATAAAGTACAATTGAATGCTGTTTAACACACCTCTTGCTTTGGTGGATGCAATCCACGGTATATTCTCGTGGAACTAATAATCAGTTGATTTCGTTAAGCAATGAACTTGCATAATACAAAATTCGCTTATATGCACATACATATAATATTTTCCTGAAATTCACAATATTGAAATCAGGAAACCATTTTCATTTTAAAAGCGGGGCCACACATATGTGGTAATTGGTATGATTTTCTCTTGAAACATATCCCTGCTAGATTTACACTGATCTCTAAATTGGTCTCCTTTTGTTAAGTTCATTGTTCTTAAGCCGGCCCCACACCGACCGGAGTGTGGCACACACCACACAAAAGACCGATTCCAAGAATGATACCTTGGAGTCGCCCAACCACACTGCTGCACTGCTGCTGCACGCTTTTTCGTATCAGTCTTTTGTGCGGTGTTTGCCACACTCCGTTCGGTGTGCGGCCGGCTTTAAGTTAACCTTAACGTTAGAATATGTGTTTCCGTAAATTCGACAGATTTTTAAGCAAAGCACTAGTTTATTATGTATATAGTCAAGATTTAGTATTGATATTCTCAAACAAATAAACTAAATAGGAACTCATAAATAATTTCCCAAATATGTAATTCAAATACTTAAGCAAAAAAGCCTGCCGATCTGCATTAGGGCCGATTACTCGTACATTTTATCTAGTGGTTTGTCTTATCGTATAGACAAGACGCACACAATTTTCTGAAAGATTATACATTATATTGAATAACATTTTTGTTTGATTTGCTTATTTACGCCATATTTTGCTTGGTTACGCTATCACCTGAAATTGAGAAAAAACATATTTTGCTTGGTTACGCTATCACCTGAAATTGAGAAAAAACATTACGCAATTTCATACAATGCCGTAACTAAGCAAAATATGGCGTAACTATGTAAGGTGAACATGAATTCAACTCAATATAATGCCAAAGCTCCCAGAAAATGGTGTGCGTCTTGTCTAGATAAAACGTACGAGTAATCGGCTCTGAATAGCACAAGATTTATGCGCGTGCATAATTTACTGAACATTTTAAAAGTATAGTTAGTTTCCATTTATCAATCTATGGTATATTTCAAGCTCAACTCCAGATGTATATAGCTCGTTAATAAATCTACATAATTGCATATTCATTAACGGAGAACTTAATAAAATTGAATACTACAACAAACTATTAGTTGGTGTCATTTATTCAACACCTTTGATTAAACGGAATTTAAACGTTCAATCTCATTATGCTCGAATGTGAAATATGATAATATAGTTTGCATAAAAAGTAGATCAAAGATTTATAATTTTCTCTTAACATTTTTCCGGAAGACAAACTTGTCTGATTTGTTAATCATTTGGATCTAAAAGAATCTACTGGTCTGTGTTAAGATAAGATAAAAAGATTTACATAATTAGTTGATATCAGTAAAAAAATACGCACTAGAATCTATTTTAGTATGTAGTCAGGTAATGCACGTATACCTATGTTACACGAGACAAAATATTGATTAATTTTTCCAGCACTTTGTGTTGATTTAATTAAGCATCTAGAATAAATTAATACCATTGCATTATAATGACGGTAAATAAATAATTGTTTAGTTACCTGCATGCGTGCAATTCGTCATGTGTTTTGTTGCCTTTGGATACCGGTTCTCTTCCATTTGGTCAGCAGTAATATGATCCAGATAAATGTAAATGTTGTTGTTGTTGGCAGTGTGAATTATGGGACATTATTAATTTATTAAATAATTGTTTACTCCTAAATGCAAATTGACAGGTTTAGTATGCATAAAGATAATAATGGTTGTAATTATTTTGTTGGCTGAGGGTTCCGCGGCAATGCAGGAAAAATAGGGACTCGGCGGAAGATAATTAAATTTAGTTGGTAACATGTCATTATAAAATAAATTAATGAAACCATCTCAGCTCAATGATATCAGTGTTTCTGTAGGCCAACCTTACACACAGGTTTCCGAACCAAGCGAAAAAAAAAACAACTGGAACATAAGTAACTGAATTCGTCATTAAATTAACTTCCCGCCATTTTGCCTCCATTCATCATCCCCACGAACTGACCATATTTGTTGCAGGGTCGATACCCGAGCAAATGCTATGCGAACTTTTCACTTTCATTATAAGTAAAAATTTTATCCCTATAATACTTCATAGAATATTCTCTTCAAACAATGATAGGGGCGCTTTACAGGGTATAAACACTGAATAATAGTCCAATAATGGCATTTTGCGCAGTTTTTTAATCCAATCGAACCTTGACTATTGATTGCCCGGCCTACGAGCTAACCAATCAGCCAAACTCAAATATACTCAGCATTGCTTGCAAACACTACAAATAGGTAGTTCTATAGAAATGCTTCACAATTCTTTATCGAATTTAGATTTCATAGATTCGCGAATAAAAGAAATCGTTTGTGTGAGAGACTTTTAGTGGTAGTAGTACTAGGAAAAACTTAATATGAATGATGTTCACCAAATAGTCAAAGGTGTTGTACATTTACATTTACATTTGAGTAATATTAAAAAATGTGAATATATAATAAGTGTATTTATTTATAGGGTGGGTCGTGCCCACCTTGCCCACTATGACGAGCCGCCACTGTTCCGGAGCACTAAGTTTCAATTCTTTCAAAAATCACAAAGACAATCCTTCTATAAAACTACGCTGAATAATTTATCGGATGACAAGACAACACGGATGTCACACTATTAAGATGAAACCGACTGTGCTATAGAAGAATATTGGATGTGGTAGTGTTAATTTATAGAGAGAGACTATTGCATATGTGTGTTATTTTATCCAATAAACTCTATAGAGAAGTATTTAAAGGAGTAACTTTTTAGGTTAACGTTTAGAGAAAGTGTTATAGAAGTCTTATACCCCCATCTTTAACTTGATTCGATAAGGATGTTAGAAGCTTTTCGAAAAATCTTTTAAGGAATGTTATCGGATCAAAATACTTCTTTAAGCGATGTCACACGATAAACTGATTTTGTGTTACTATATGATTGCTACAGGGTGAAGTGCTTCTTTAAAGCATACGAATTGTTACTTGGGTATGTAGGTTTGTAATTAATGTGGGATCGAGACATGGAGTCAAGTTCAAAAATGTTCTTGGAATTTTCCTGTCTACAAATCGCCCAGCTACATAGAAATGTTGGGTCCCTTTGATTCAAATATTCTAATGTTATTATATAGTTCTATTTTACTCCCAGAAAATATTATATGTTGTAATATATTTTTTAAATTATAGTCTGACTGTTTAAAATTGAAAGAAAATCAAGCGCAAGCTTTCCGAACCACGCGTAAAAATCCGAGCACGCCACGCGCAATCAGCTTGATTGAATACATTTTTATTACTGGAAAAAAAGCGCAGTACTGTGAAAATGGCTGGGTTCAGAAACGACAGAGGGGATTCTGATCTACCGAGCAAGCGATCACGTTTAAATTCCGATCGTAATTCACCGATAGACTTTTTCTTCTTCATTGGATGTGGATTAGCTACGGAATGTCATGCAGAGTAGTGTAGTAATATCTTCTTTGACAGTCAATTGTCCGATTCTAGAATTAGATTTTTTTTAAGTTGACTTTGATAGAAAAGCCGTTTGGAAAATAAAAGCGAGCGAAATATAATGTGCTCACGAAAATTAATTGGTGAACAATTCATTTCACTTTATCATGTCTAGAGCATGGTTGTCCAACCTTTTGGCTTCTCAGGGCCGAATTTCCTGAAACAAACGGGCCGTATAAATAATATTAAATAACACACGTTGCACCAAAGCGTTACAATCTTTGGTGCAACGTGTGTTATCTAAATGATATTGCTTCCGAAACGAGCAACTTGATAAATTTTGTAATAGCCTCGAATTACTAAAACAGTTTAAAACAAATGAACCATTAAGAAAGGACGAATTATGCTGTTTGAGGTTCTTCTTGAAGTCAATAAATTTCGAAACTTTATTGCACTGCAAATATTTCGGTGCATAGCACAGTATTTAAAAGATGAAGAATTCAAACAAAGAAAGAGTCACCGACATACTAAACCATGGGATAGGATCATAATGCCGGCAAGGGCTTCCATATCCATCAGGAATCAAATCCCCAAAAATGGTTTCAATCGAAAAAATATATTCCCCGATTGTGTCGTTATATTAAGTGCATTCACGGCAAACTGTGAGCTTTCGAGTTCTGGGAGCGACTTCTGCAAATTGTAGCGAAAAAGAAGAGCTATTTATTATCTTGTTTTATGAAAATAACCTATTACATTATGATACACGCTGCCAGTTAGTTATTTTCTTACATGTATACGCAATGTATACGTATGTGGGCAGCGGGCCGCGGGTTTGTATTTTTTTCTCAATTAATGAAAAATTATGGCATGTTCTGCTATCCGCTTTAATAGGGGGAACTTTTGTGTTTCCGATATTTTCCGCTATATGTCCGCTATATGGCGGACGGTAAGATAAGTGTCGCTAGTGTCGATAACAAGAACAAGAAAATTCTTCTTGCGAAGCTGATAGCGTAATGTTCCAAAATTATAGCTCACGCAAAAAACGTCAAAAGACTGGCTATCAATCGTGTTCAACGCGCAGTCATGTAGCCTCTAACATATTCATGGGCAGCTCTTCGCGGAAATGAACAGTTTCAGAGTTATAAGCCGAACTACGAAAAAACTCCGAAAATGTTAGGGTTTTCGCGATTTTGAGCCTGTTTCGCAACGAAATTTTGGTGGGAAGCTCTGGATTTGTGCATCCCAAGTATCAAAAAAAAAAAACTTTTTTTCCATACAATACAAGTCATGCTGCGGAATTGGGCTTCAGATTTAGATATTTTGTTTAGAGTCCATAACCAGGCTTTAGATGAATCGGTTGCAGGGTTATTGCTATGTTGACGTATGAAGTAGAACTTATTCATAGAGAGTGCGTGATTTTTGACTTATGCAAGAATATACAGCAAGTTGTCAATTTGTTAGGGACATTCTATATTTCTTATCTCCTTAAAAAGTGCTCTAATTTATAGAAAAATATAATTTTAAAAAGTTATGATTTGTGTGCGGCTACATTGTTTCTTTAAAATAAATCAGTACACATTACTCTTCTTCTTCTTAGTACCGTATAGCCCCATGTGGGCCATGGTGCGTTAACTCAGCCGTTCAAGGCAATTTCGAGTCAACGTTACATTCCATATAATTTCGGAGTGTATATGTATAATGTTGCAAACACTATATATATTTCTTATCCGCACATGTACGGAAATTTTAGACCACGCCGAGACTCGATCTCCTGACCTCTAGATTACTAGCATCGTAGAGTGCGTCTCAACCAAGTGAGCCACAGAACGGGTCATTACTCAATGGAGGGAAAATCAGCCTGCAATAAAAAAATGTCGTCACCCGCCACATTGATTTTTTGAAAAAAAAAAACTACATATGTATTTCGTGGAAGAAGTACAAATTAGTAAGTAAGTTTCGCATATTAACTAAAAAGCCAATTTCATGGGAAATTCTATTTCTCAAAAACTAAGTTTCCGTACCTCTAAACATGGAAGGGAACCCCAGGCGGAGATCTACACATTTATCCGCCGAATCCGAAGAGCTATATTACCATCTGGAGTAAGTAGTCTTTCTGATATCTTGCATTTTTCCGACAGGCCCTGACTGAATGGACATAGGCATCTACAGGGTGTCCCGCAACCGGTGGTACATAGGATAATGGGAGATAGTACAGCTCATTTGAGGACAATAAATGTTCTACACGACCCTCTATCTTTAACCGTTAGAAAGTTATAGCATTTTTTGATAAAAGTGTCAGAAACCCCGACTTGCCGAGTAAAATCACTATTTGCCACGCTCCCAAATATTGGATCCGAAATTTGACTTCACTTTCTGAAACTGCACAAAATTCTACATAAAATAACGGTTTTGCCAATTAAATTATTTAAAAACCTACCCAGATACAACCACTCAAACTTTAAAGAAATTTGGAAATTGATATTTTCTTGTAAATTCAAATTGCAAAATCGTAACGGTACTTTGAACTGACAAATGTGCAAAGTTTACAAAAGTTGCATCATTATGTCAGCTTTCGAACGACATATAAAAAATAGGGTCTTAAGGACTGAAAAATTGAAAATATTACGTGTTTAACAGAAAAAAAAACATGGTCTCAAGAGAAATTCAAAGTATACATTTTATTAAGTAAACAATATTTTTTTTATAAAAACTAAAAAGAAAGATTATTGAGAATAGGAACTTTTATATTATAAATGCTGTTCAAAGTGTCCTCCTCCATATCGGACACAAATTCGGCACCTTCTACCAACAGAAGAGACCGCCTTAAGCATCTCTTCCCTTTTTTCGCGCAAATTATTGCAAGCCATTTTAATTTTTTGCAAAAGATGTTCCCGGGACACTATTGGCTCATCGTAAACTTCATTTTTGAGTCTACCCCATACATGGAAATCAAGCGGCGTTAAGTCGGGACTTCTAGGAGGCCAAGCGACAGGCCCGTATCGTCCAATCCATTTTTCATGGAACTCACTATTCAAAAATTCCGTAACAATTCTTCCGCTGTGAGCCGGACATCCGTCCATTTGCCACCATATTTCTGATAATCTAGCTAATGGAATTTCATCTACGACCTTCGGCACGACTTCTGTTTCGAGAATCTGGTGGAACGCGGATGAATTGAGTCTTTGAGGAAGAATAATTTCAGGTAGTAGTTCATCTCCAAGAACACCGATCCAGATATTTGCACTAAACTCGTGCTGGTATCTCGAAGTACGAGTTTCGCGGGGGTTCTGATGAGACCAGAAATGGGTGTTGCGGGTATTGAATACACCACTCCGAGTAAAAGTAGCCTCATCTGTCCATATTATTTTTCTTTGGAAGTGCCGATCCGCTGCCAATCTTTGTATGAACCAACTACAGAAAGTCCTTCTTCTTTCAAAGTCGGAAGGCAGTAGATCTTGCACTTCCGTTAAATGATATGGATATTGACTATCCTCTTGTAGTGTTCGGTGAATTGTCATACGAGGCACACCCATTTGAATAGCCGCCCTTCTCGTGCTTGAATCCGAGTTCGTCCTGAAGTGACGAAGAATTTCTTCTTGCAGCCGTGCCGTAGTACGTTGACTTCGCTCTAACGTGTAATGGTTCGGTGTTCTACCAGTTTGTCGCAGTGTGTTAAACGCCCTAACAAACGTTCGGCTGTCCGGAACCTGTCTTTGGGGGAAGCGACGACCATACTCGCGAACTGCTTCGCGTCCGTTACATCCAGCTATACCATACACCAACACCATATCAGCGTACTCGATATCCGAATATTTTGTCGCCATCTAATAAAACATCACACTAATAACGATTTTAATAAATACTACTAATAATAATACCTGTTTTAATATTAACGTTCTAGCAACAGATCAATTGTGTGATAATCAATGCTAATCAGTTGAATTAAACTGGTGGAATAACGAACTGAAGCAAATGACTTTAAAATAACAAGGATTAACCGTTAATATTACCGTTTTCTCAACAAGTACATTTTCACATTTTTCCAGAATGAAACATCTTCAAGGCAAAGTTCGTTGACACCTTAATTTCACTATTTTTTGAAAACCATTAATAATAATTGAAGTATGTATGTATGTATTTTAATTAGATTTGTTCTGCTTTAGTTTCGCGTTTTTTTTTCTTTTACACGTAATATTTTCAATTTTTCAGTCCTTAAGACCCTATTTTTTATATGTCGTTCGAAAGCTGACATAATGATGCAACTTTTGTAAACTTTGCACATTTGTCAGTTCAAAGTACCGTTACGATTTTGCAATTTGAATTTACAAGAAAATATCAATTTCCAAATTTCTTTAAAGTTTGAGTGGTTGTATCTGGGTAGGTTTTTAAATAATTTAATTGGCAAAACCGTTATTTTATGTAGAATTTTGTGCAGTTTCAGAAAGTGAAGTCAAATTTCGGATCCAATATTTGGGAGCGTGGCAAATAGTGATTTTGCTCGGCAAGTCGGGGTTTCTGACACTTTTATCAAAAAATGCTATAACTTTCTAACGGTTAAAGATAGAGGGGTCGTGTAGAACATTTATTGTCCTCAAATGAGCTGTACTATCTCCCATTATCCTATGTACCACCGGTTGCGGGACACCCTGTATAGTGCTTTGCCACCTCTCTCTACGACAGAGATGATTTATGTTGATCGTGACTTATATAAAAAAATTGAAGCTATATGATGAGCTAAATGTGTCGAAAATCGTGCAATTGCAGCGACTGCAATGGGCGGGACATGTACAAAGGATGAACGACGATCGCATGCCCAATATATAAATATTTCTCTTAATTTGAAAATTAGTCACACTGATCCAAGTGAAATGCCATTAGCAGCGCTTTAAGGAAAAGTAACTTTAAATCAAGCAAACTTTCCTTATGAAAAAGACAAGAGAATCTAAACAAAAATAAAAAAAGAAACTTGCATCCAACCAACATCGAACCCATAACCCCATTCTTCCCCAGAGACACTTCTGACTATCTACTACAACGCTCCAATATAAGCTAAAATAAAGCTTTCCCACGGACTTAACATGGAAAATGTCAAAAAAATCTATTATCAAGCATTTGTTTGCTTGAATTAAGAATAATGGTTTAGGCTTGAATTTACTTCCTATTTCTCAAAAGAAGGTCTTGCAAATAGGATCGATTCAAAAATTTTCACATTTTGCGAAATTATGTCTAAATTTGGGAATTTTGCAAATGAGAAAAGAGTTTCTTAATTTTTGATAGCCCAATTTTTTCAGGGTAAAATTCCCAGACAAAAAGTACACACGTTGTAACGATAATATCAAATTTTCATTTTCAACTTGTGTAAACTTGACATGCGGTATGGCAATTCTCTATTTCAAGTTAGCGGAATCTTCTTTCTATCATCGTAAGACTTTGTTAGTCACTGTTACGCGTATTTCATCAGAAAAAAAAATAATTTTGTATGATCAGATTTTTTTTGCAGAAATTAAATCTTATTTCCTTAAGGAAGACAAGATTTTTTAATATAAATCGCATATAAATATCCAGAAAGTTGGCAATTATCTTCAAATCCGGAGGTGTATTTTTAATGCTATAATTATTAAACGTTATCTCCATTTATCTGAATTCCGATCTTAAGCGCAAAGTGGGGTAGCTATCCCACATTTATCCTATGCAAAAAATGAAAAGGTGACAAATTTGTTCGTTGATCGGCCCCATGTTTTTCTTATTTTATACACAATACGATTTCTTAGTTTTAGTATTTTTTCTATTGTAAAACAAAATAAAACCTTTCGATATATGAATATACATTTATAAGTAGAGAATAATACTAAAACTGTAATAAAAATACTTTTGTGTAAAAAAAATACTCCTTAAAAAAATCGGCATACCTTCTCTCTTCGCTCTATATCTTCTCTAAATATCATTCAAATATGTGTGTATTCGATTTGGTATGCAAATTTCGGATTTGATAATCGCAACGACACGATGTATTCCAAAATCGAAATGTAGGTTAAGGATAAATGAGTAGTAGATTATAATATGAGATACTGATGATACGACTGCTGCTGTATCTTGCACAAAAGTTTTTAGTGAATTATGTTTTTCGACTATTTGGACTTTAGCGTGTATGCTTTTTTTTGGTTTGAATATATTAGCGACCGCGACCTTAACATTTGAACAAGTTATGCTATTTAGAAAACAACATGACTTTTTGTTACATATGTATGTACTTATTTACAAATTTCAGCCAATAAAAATCCTGTGCTTGAAGTTTGTTTGGCAATCTAGGGTAATCCTAGTTTTGGGTAGGGGAGAATTGGGAGAAAAACAAAATATGTAGGTATACATGTAGGCTGTCTATGGTTTGCTTCATATACCAAAAACTGATAAAAACTTCTGTAATTTCAAATTCAAAATGCACAATTTCAGTTGAATTAAATTTACACTATTCTTTAATTTATTTAAGGAACAGATGCTGATTATGTGTTTCTGATAAATGTTGACACATTCTGTTTTCAATGTCAGAAAAATTTCTTTATTAAATTAGGTCAATGTTAATTAAATGACTGCAAAAATATTTACGATATTTTGCAATAAATGTACATGCTTAAAAAAAATTACGAAACAATTCTTTTTGAGTGTCCGAATTTTTTTTTTTAATCTTGTGATCAAAAACTTTAAATTATTTTTTTACTATTCTAGTTGTTTATGATTCTATTAAAAAAAATTTTTTTGTGAAAGTACATACCTATATTAATAAAAAAAATTAGATTTTTTTATGCGAATAAATATGTCATGTCTATTGCCAAAGGATATTCGTAATTCGCCTTTATCGAAAATATCCACATAATGCCATATTATATGGTATTAACTATAAATCTCATAAATATTGTTCGTTCTACGAGTATTTGGAATACATATTTGAATACTTCGTTATCATATCGTTTTACAAGACAAGATCATTTTGCATTCATATGTGACAAATTTATATGTCTGGCCGATTTAAGCAAGTCCATTGACACAATAAGCTCTAAAATATGCACTTTATTACAATGAATGGGTTTTAGGAGTGTAGGTGGTATGTGTTAAGTATTTGTTTGAAAACTATACTTTTTTTTAGCAAATGGAAACATTTTAAATGCATCGATATTAGCAAATTCGATATATTTTATACTGAATTTGGAAAGAAAGTAAAAATGAAAATTGCTGATAAAAATTTGTAAAAGAATTATATTGTATTTATTACCATTAGAAAAATTAGCATTTTCTATTTTCGTCAATTTAAAGTGGAATAATCAAATTAAAATATTCGGATAAAAAGAGGGTTAACATAGCATAATAAATAATTTAGTGAATTTCCCTTTTATAATTTGAAAAATGCGAGGACAAACATTTTCTGATGTAGAAAATGTAACAAAATTTTTGTTTTAAAAACACTACTGCTGTGCAAGTGATACCAACAAGCTGCCTAGTTGGCAGAGAAAGTAAATTTAGGAAGTTTGATTGTTGTGTTACGTTGTGAAGTTTAAACGACTGCAATGGGCAGGACATGTAAAACGAATGGACGATAATCGCATGCCGAAGAAGGTGATATGAACGCGCAATGCGTTGACGAGAGCTCCCTGGAATAACTCAGTATGAAAGTACGCCCACCATAGCAGCTGGGCTTCTGCGACAATTGGAGGTCAACGATTCAAATCGGCGGCCAAATCCGAAGTCAGGCTATTCTGCCATATTGATGATGTTTGAGGTAGCACACCAATGATTGCACTTAATCTAATTCGATCGTGGCAATACAACTCTTAAAAATTATTTTTTTCTCTTTTATCACATAAAGTATATTTATTTAGTTATTAACAAAAATTTACACCAACAAATTTTAATTTAATCTATGAACAAACACGAAACGCTTTCATGTGTCGTCGTGCATTGAGTGTCGACCTTCGTTAGAGCTTTGCTAAAGCATCTCTCAACAATGAAAAACCTCATGTAAGGCTTTTTCTTTAACCATAAAGTATAGATACTAATACTATACGAGTAAGATTTTAGACTTAAAGTCTACATAGTCTTTTCATGGTACGTATACAAGTATCTATAGCAATAGGTATTATGTACTATTATTGCATTTTGTTTGCTTGTCGCGCACTATACTACTATACACGCTTATTTTAAGGCCAACCGCTACTATTCGCGCGATAGGCAAGTTTCGCCTTCAATGCACGAGTATTCTTGTAAGATGTATCGCCATACTTGGGGAAAACTTATAACGTACGATATTCATTAACTTCCGCATAGTCATTGCAGGATAACCTTCCACGCTGGAGGAAGACAAAAGCTAACAATTAAAGTATATAGAAACATGCACCATGATGCACAACCGGCGAGGCGCGCGTATTGATCAGTGCATGCTGACATGAAACTTAACGTCTCAGAAAAATAGAAAAAATATGAAAGAAAATAAATTCCTCTCTAATTATTATTTAGATATACGAACTATTCATACTACGGATATACCGGGTGTCCGGAAACTGCCGCATAAACGCACCGGATTATGATTCCTCAGTTGCTTTCCAGCAAAAAAGTTGTACGAACATACGAACAGGGTTTAAGTCGTGCAAGAAAATTATTTTTTTAAAAATCTTTAAATGCCTGTGGCAGCTAAAGGGTTAAGCTGAGGGGGTATGTTCCGTACAACTTTTTTGCTGGAAATCACATGAGGAATCACAATCCGGTGCGTTTATGCGGCAGTTTCCGGACACCCTGTATACTTCTTCATTTTTAAATAATTTTTAATCATTGGATTTTCGGATATGTTGTACCCAGTAGCTGGTTTCGCGCATTCATCAGATGCGACAGTCGGCACTGCGCAGCGCAGCTTGCTATATTTATGCTATTCATTTCATTTCGGAAGAAAATGTGGCTTCCGGACTTTTGTGGACATTGGCCTTCAATCACGCTATTATTATTTGAATCTTTAGTTGAAACATGATTGGATTTTATATTGAATTGCAAATGTGTTTTTAGATTATTTATTTTTAAGTATGGTATATTTTAGATTTTATTTATTGTATTTCAAACAAATACAGCAAAATAAATAAATTTAGCTTTTTTATTTATAAAGATAATTGAATTTTAATTGCAACGAAAATTTAACTATAAACGCATTGAACTATATAACAATTTATTACCATCTAGAGCACTGGTTACCAGCTCGCAGATGTCAGCGGACGTTGTTGCAATGCGGACCAGATACAACAATTTGCTACTCCTGTAATAGGTCTATTTCCAAAGCCCTTGTCGAGAAGCAGATACGTATATTACAGGAAACAATTGTTCGGCAAAAATCGTTTAATTTTAATCACGAAGAAATATATATTACACTTTTGTAAGTAATCACTAAATTCTTCTGCGGACCACCTCCGAGCCTCTCACGGACCACTTTCGGTCCGCGGACCACCGGTTGGGAAACAGTGATGTATAGCAACGGTTCTTAGCCGGGGGTGCACGGAGCTGAAGTAATTTGAAGTGGTTCGCGAAGCAGTTGAAGAACATCACTTATGACGGCCTACACCACGAATTCCATTTTTTCTTCAGTTTATCATAGGCTTGTGAGTTTTTTTTTATGAATTATCTACAATCCTTAGCGCTCTATGGCTAATCTAGAGGTCCAGGCATCGAATCTCGGCGTTGTCCAACATTTCCGTACATGTGCGGATAGGAAATATAGGGTGTTTTTTTTTATAGGTAGAGGTGTGGTTTTCAAGAAGAAATAAAACGCATCTAATTTAGTGGTATGGCTAAGAACTTAGCTTTATTATAAAGATAAGGGTTTGCCAAAGGTCGTCCACATCAACATCCTCCAATTTAGGTACGAAAAAGTCATTAACCATGTCTCTATAGCGTTCCCCATTGACTGTAACATTATGGCCGGCTTAATTTTTGAAGAAATATGGACCAATGATTCCCTCTGCCCATAGAGCACACCAAACAGTGACTTTTTGAGGATGTAACAGCGTCTCAACAATGGCTTGTGGATTATCATCACTCCAAACGCGATAGTTTTGTTTATTAACATACCCATTCAACCAAAAGTGAGCTTCATCGCTAAACAAAATTTTCTTGTGAAAATCGGGATCGGTGGCCATCTTGTTTTGGGCACGATTGCAAACGTTGTTCCGGAGTAAGTATATTTATTATGAAATGACAAACTAAGCTGAGCATAAATCAAGTGACAGCTGCCAAAAAAACCAACTCCGAAAAAAGTTATGACAGATTGAAAACCACACGTCTAAAAAAACACCCTATATATAGTGTTTGTAACATTATATGTATACACTCCCGAATTTATATGCAATTTAACGTTGACTCGAAATAACTTATAAACGGCTGAGTGAACGCATGCCCCACAAGGGGTTACGGTACAGAGAAGAATATCCTTAGCGAAATTAGTTAAACACATTTTTAATGAGTTTTTAGTATCCAGCGATGAAGTGTTGTGACTGAGACAGATGGTCGTATATGAGGCTGGCAGATGCGTCTTCAGGATTTGCTACAGAGAGCTTGAAAATCTTCATGATTTTCGTTATTATAGCACATCAGTAAAAGAGAGATAAAGATGAATCTCGAACGAACAACAGAAAGAGAATTTAACGGAGGTCCTCAACAAAAACTTTGACCTTTCAATCCTACTTCTTCTGGAAACATTATAAGACTTCCGCAAATGGCCAGAGTTAATACCAATGTACCATTTAATCAAGGCACTTGGATTATTGGAAGCGGATATCAACGTTACAGCGGATATTCTCTTACTCTTAATTCAAGAGTGTTGGACAACCGAGACTCTTCCTCACGAATGGAACAAATTGGTTTTGATGAGGCTTTCTCATGTAGCGATCATATCAACATCCTCCAAATTATAATTGAACAATCCGCCAATCCGAAAGGAGATTGAAGATGGCTCTAACAGCGATAGGTGGAAAAGAAGCGTAGTCAATGCCCCATGTCCTATTAGGGGTTAAAAGTAACCAGAGAATGCATGGTTATTTGGTCATTTATTACAAAATGCAGAGTATTGCAAAACTATGAGCTTGCTGATAGAGTAATGGAGTTGGAAAAAATATTGTGTAGGCACGACATCGTTGGTATATGTAGCATTTTTTTATACCCTTCGCTCATAGAGTGAAAGGGTATATTAACTTTGTCATGAAGTTTGTAACGCATTGAAGGAAGCATCTCCGACCATATAAAATATGTATATATATGATCAGCGTGACGAGCTGAGTCGATTGGACGATGTCCGTCTGTCCGTCTGTCCGTCTGTCCGTCTGTCCGTCTGTCTGTCTGTTGCGACGCGTTTTGCTCGGCCAGTTTAAAAGCCATGGAGCTGAAATTTTGCACACATGCTTCTTTTTGTTGCAGGCAGTTTGTATGTTTGAATCGCTAAGATCCGACAAGGGGGTCGTGGGGCTGCCATACAAACCTACCCCCCAAATTTAGGTTCTTCTTAGAAAAACTTTTTTATTTATGCACCAATTTCAATAAAATTTCACACAAATGTGTTTCAATAGGCAACACACCACATATGTAAAAAGCCACCAAATCCGACAATGGGGTCGTGGGGCTGCCATACACACCTAGTCCCCCAAATTATGTTCTTCTAAGAAAAACTTCTTTAGTTTTTCATCGATTTCAATCAAATTTCGCACAAATGTGTTTCTAGTAATACCACAAAACATATGTAAAAATGGACCAAATCGGATCATGGGGTCATGGGGCTGTCATAGAAACCTAGCTCCCCAAATTAAGTTCTTCTGAGAATTTTTGTTTTATTTATACACCAATTTCAACCAAACTTCACACAAATGTGTTTCTATTGATGACACAAAACATATGTATAAATAGATGGAGTCGGACCATGTGGTCATGGGGCTACCATACAAACCTAGCCCCCCAAATCAAATTTTTCTAAGAAAAACGTTTTTATTTGCCCACCAATTTCAATCAAACCTCAGAAAATTATGTTCCTATTGATGCCACATAACAAACCACATAAAGAAATCGGACTATGGGGTCGTGGGGCTGCCATACAAACTTGACCCCCAAAATTAGGTTCTTCAAAAAAATACTTTTTTATTTGGACACAAATTTCAACTAAACCTCATGGAAATGTATTTTTATTGATGGTACAAAACATATGAAAAAATGAATTATATCGGACCATGGGGTCAAGGGGCTGGCATATAAACCCAACCCCCAAATTAGGTTCTTCAAAGAAAACCGTTTTTATTTGTCCACCAATCTGAACCAAATGTGTTTTAATTGATGCCACAAACATACGTAAAAATTGATGGGAAGGCCATAGGGCTGCCGTACAACCCCCTTCCCCCTCTTTTTGGTTCTTATAAGAAACCCACGTCCCCGCTTCGCCGAATAATTCTTCGCCACGGCACTTATGAGAAAATTCAAAAGCATGGAAGCGGGGAGGACTGAACACTAGTCATAGGTACGCCCGAAAATACTTTTAGCCCGAGGGGAGCGAAGGGTATCCAAATTTCGGCCGCGCCCGAAATTAGCCTCGGTCTCGTTTTATTTTAAATCCGCCACCGTGTTCGTGTTCGCCTGACCTCGCCAGGACAACCAGTGTCTTTTCGGCTTTGATGAGATTTTTGAACAGTCGTGTAACGTTTCCCAAATTTCTTGTGTTCGAAATTAAAATGGGCGCTTCACGTTCGATTTTTCTTACCAGGAAATATTGACAGAACCCGTATTTACCTAAAACAATCAATAACCATTTAAATTTGAACAATTAAATGGGAGAACTTGTTTAAGATCATCTAAATGGCCTTTGAACTATCTATCACCAAATTCAAGAGAAACGGCGAAAAAAGCAAAAACTAAATGAGTGCCCAGGCATGTATCGTCATTGATTCATTGATTCTTGACTAGGAGTATGTATTTATCCTAAACCTAAGGACCACATCAGCTCGCTTACATGTAGAGCTTTGACGACCCTAGCCAAGTAAAAGTACCACCAGTCGTTGATGTATCCATGTCCAAGCCGAATTAAATCACCTGAAATTAAATTCAAGGTAGAGTACATCTCCCCCAAATGTGGGCGAATCCATACTTTCTGGACGGAACGGTTTACCGGCAGGCATCTATTTCGTGATCTCATTAGTCCTAGTTAAAAAAAAAGACTTCTGACTTTGGGTTTTGTTGAATAATCCCTCTATTTTTGATACTGCAGCTGGCATGCGTGTTTTTTTTACAGACTATTAAAAGTGAATGTATTAAAAAGAACATATACTCTAGGATTTACAGCTTTGCTTTGATGGACCTTGTGGCCGGGAGGCCGTGTTCCACTGTACACATGGAACACCGTACGATACGCCACTGGTTTTGAAGCTTTAATATAATATATCAAAACTGAGTCAGGGCTTCCTATGGCCTTGTTTCACCATCCAAGGCGAACTATAGGAAAATGTAGAGGATATGTACACTGAAAAAGTCATTTGCTTAAAACAAGAAAAACATACAACAAAAAACAGACAAGGAATAATTTTTCCTGATTTTATTTTTGCTTAAAATGATGCTTATTTATTTATTTTAAGCAAAGTCTTTTCTTGGGACAAGAAAATACATCTTAAATCAGGAAAAATTATTCCTTGGCTGTTTTTTATTGTATTTTTTTCTTGGTTTTAGCAAATGATTTTTTCAGTGTATATGTAATTTTGATTTTTCTAATTTGGCAAGTGATCCCTTATGAGTAAAAGCTTAAGAACCACTGATTATATAGATATGCAAATTTACTACATATTTTCAAACAGATGTACGGTTACAAATTAAAGATTTTTCAAATAAAATCAACGCTTCAACAAGTCAAATTAACAGCTTGACGGTGACAAACGATTTACGTAATTGTAAATTTGACTTGCTAACGCGTTATTTTTAAATGCAAAATCATTAATTTCATTTGATTATTCATCAAATAGTGAATTTGTCCTCAAAAATGTGAATTTATCCTGAAAATTGTACTCGTATGCTTTACATGCAGGATGTGAGTACATATTACATCCATTGCATAAAGGTTTTTAGATCCGAAATATTTATTTTCGTTTTTTATCCGATAGGTTCTTTCGTATTTCATTTGATTGTTTTTTCAAGCGCTGATTTATTCAAATCGGTTATCATCCCTCTAATACGTTTTGTCGCAATACCCAACCATCTTCACCTTTACGTTAGCACTAAACAACTGCTTTAATAAGCATATTCTAAAAAAATCATGAAGCAAATTACACTTGATTGAATAATTACCAACGTCTATTTAACAGGTTCGTTATCAGAATCACATTCAATTTAACTTTCCAATCGATTTGATAATTGACATAATGAACATGTTAACGTCCTTTCGCTTATAAATTATACGTAAAATCAATTAGTTTCGTAAGTTTAATTGCTATTTGTCTTGGTCGGCGATTGCATATACATATAGAGGCGCATATACGTTAAACGCATATAATTTGCACACCCCTGAATGTAGTATTAATTTCATGCAATTATATGGAATGATTATATGGGTAAACTTAAAAACGGAACAGAAATTTAATATTCAGTTCAGATCATAGATAAATATTGTCTTTTTCTCGTTCATACATAATTATCTTTTTTTTAATTCTGTTGGTCATAGTTGCAACTGTATGCAGTATTCTACTAGTCTGATCTTGTCTAGACTGCCTCACATACAATGAATGTCATTATCACAAGGAAGACATATGGTTTGTCTACTTAAGTCATTTGTTGCTAGGGATGGGACTTTTTGATAAAACTACCGGTTGTCCGGTTATTCCGGTTATTTTCCTCATCGGTCATACCGGCTCGGTTATTGAAATAACCGGTTAAAACCGACTAACAAAGAAAAGGCCCTCCTGTTCTATATTTTTCCATATTTTCCATATATTTAAGGTAGCATTGTGAACGCTGCGTAACTTATTAGCAAGCGAGACACCTCGCATTAGCATCATTTCTTAAAACACGACATTTTGCACAAAAAATGACAAGTTTCAATAAGAAACAATAAATTGAGGCGATGCGGAACTTAGAATTCTAATAGAAAAACTCAACTGCATTGGATGTATTAATTTGATGGTGAAGCTGTGCATCCTGCACATACATGGCGAAATAATGAATTCAAAGCTTTATCCACACTGCCTATTGGCAGCTCGCGATGCCAACAGGCAGTTATCATTGCATCTACACTGACTACCATTTGTTTAGCTGTCCAGTTTCTCAGTCTTCTCGAGTTCAAAGTGACAATTTTCTTCTTTTTTTTTTGAAATTGTGTAATTTTTGAATGGCATAGTAATAATTTAAACGCGCGTTGTCCGATTTTATAATTAAAAAAAAAAACCTCCAAAATTTTGGTTATAATTTTTTCAGGCTCCATTTGGTAGCTAGTGTAGATGGTAAGCAGCTGCCAAATCGCAGCTCACGACCCCGACGCCTGTTTTTTAACGAGCTGCCATTTGGAGGTAATGTAGGTACAGCTTTAAATACATTTTAATTTGTGGATTCGCCGTTTATGCGCGCCGTTCGACTAACTGACTCCATTAAATCGTACACCCGATGCAGTGAAGTTTTTCTGGAAAAATTTTAAGTTTAGTTTTACCAAATAGAGCTTTTTATTGCACTAGCTGCTTGTTCTCTGTTGAAATATTGTGTTGAAATTTGGTATGTGCGTCAATTTTAAAAGTAATCACCGGTTATTTTCGGTTTTTCCATTTTAAAAATAGCACCGGTTAATAACCGGGCAAAAATGGTACCGGATATAACCGATTTTTTAAATTGAATCTACCGGTTATTCAAAATAACCGGTTATTAATTCCCATCCCTAGTTGTTGCATATTGCAATTGAGTTATTAACATTTTTTCGAGGTGTAAGTTATAATTAATCAAAAGATTGTAAATTTTTCAATCGATAAATGTATTGACCCCGAGATTTATAAAACGCGCTATATCAGAATTAATTATATTTTCAATTTTAATTAATTAAGACATCATCGTACTTTAGAGTAACTTTATGACCATTTATTCGTGTAACGTATTCACTATACATATAGTTTATAATAAATATCTTAAAACATTCTTTAATATTTTTTTCATTATTTTCAGGTAAAGAAAAAACAGGCCAGCGTTACCGTGAGTTCTAATACTTGAAAAATGTTTAACTATGTTTTTTTTTTATTGTTGGCCTGCCATACGAACCTTCATGTGTCGTGTGCATTTTTATCGCACTTTTCTTTTTGTTTTTGCACAAATCAAACAATGCTCACCAAGAGAACCGGGGAAAAATTGCAAGCACAATAGAGAGTTTTAACATATCGTTTGAAATAGTACGACATAATTTGACATTCCATATATAAAAATTCGCTTGCTTACCGTATACGAAATAGTATATCATAATATTGCACATATTTCCATGTATTTGACATCTTTAAACAGTCAAAATTGTCGGGTCGCGATTTTTAGTTGTCGTAAAATTAGTTAAAAGCTCTCGTAAAAGTTTAACGTCCGATTCGCGCAGGAGTTTTTCCTTGGAAATTTCGAATTACGTATACGGTGGTTTATACGTCAGTGTAAAACTCTCTAATATTTTGAAAGTTTAGACAGACACAATTCTTGACACGTTATTTTTGACATGCGAGTTTTCTCAAATGTTTATGTGTATGCTAAATTTCATTTTTAATGATTTTTTTAAAAATATAAGAACATTCTAGTTTTTTGGTAGCACCTCCACGCCAAAACCTTTTTTTAAATTAAAAGTCAGCTATGCGGTGATGTTAAGCTAAGTTTTTAAATACAGTAGTGCCCCGATACTCCGGATTGATTGGGACCGAACCCTATCCGGATGATTGAATTTTCGAAATGTACTAATTTTAACTGGTGTGGACAGTATTTATTCTAAAATCATTACAAAATTTAATATTTTGACCGTAATTAATAATTTTGCGTTCCAAATATGCCTGTCGTTATTTATAGTAGGTGCAGTACGCATGAACATCTTGGCAGAATTTCCGAATTCTATGAAAATTAAAACAAAGTTTAGCTCAAATCTGAATTCGGTTTATCGTAATTCCTGATTCTCGAAATCCGGATGATCGGGGTCTTACTGTATATTCAAAACTGTCAACGGGAGCATTTACGAGTACAGTCTGTTACAACTGTTACTGTGTATAGTTCAGTAATATCGTGTCGATTTAGTACTAATCCGTGAAAAAAATACAGAAGTTTTTTTCTCACTCTTTCTTTATGTATTATGGGGCGCTGATTCCGATTATGAACTTTGCACCCTAAAAAAAGTGCCGCAACCTTTAAAAAATACCGGCGTACAGAGGGCTGCGCCCGCAATACGAGGGTTTTTTAGAATTTTGATGCATAGTGAATATTTTTTGTACATATATTTTATAAGCAATAGATAAGAATTGTGCACAGCATTAATGAAATGCTTCCTGTAAATCTATTTTTGGATTTGTCTAAATAAACGCGTTCCAGAATGAAAGGCTAGCGCCTTTCATTCTGTTCCACCTTTAATTAGACAAATCCAAAAATAAATTTACTATTTACCCAGTTTGTATAGAAGTACTCCAAGGCAAATCTACAGGTATTTTTCCATTTAAGATTTCTGATGGCATTTGAGCAAAAAGAAACTCAGGCAAACGTAAGGATGGCTGGGCTTTATATGTATATGAATTGAATTATTAGCTGTAAATCTACTGTTAGTGTTTTTTTAATCAAGGAAAAGCAACTTATACGAAATGATTCCATTGTGTCCCCTGACATAAGAGCCCACGCAAGCTTTCCGATGAGTATTGAACAAGTATACTTTTGCAGCTATTCAGGGACACCTTGTTATCTTGGTCCTACAAACTTCAAAAATATTTGTGGCAAACACTATTACCATTCTATGCATTTCCACCAAATTGCATGTTCATTGTTTCATCAAGTTAAAAGATATGCATTGAAGAAATGCTTAAGAGGCTTCCTTTGCATTGTGAAAGGCCCTTACTAAATACTTACTTGGCTATATTTCCGGTTTGGATACAGTTATTCGAATGAAAATTCGTAGACATATTCCCTATGTAATTTTCTAAAAACCATAGCAAAATTTTCATAATTGAAAACCTAAGATGGGCTACACACGAACAAATTGAAATTTTACAAATTTACTGTTATTTACTTTTCCTTAGCAAAAGTCAACAGTCTTAATATTTAACGTATATAAGGCCATATTGACCAATATTTGTGCAAAGTTTCATATCGATCCCTATAACGGTTTAGAAAAACGGAGGTCGGAAAGGAAGTTTAACTTTAAACGCCAATAACTTTTTTACCGTTACCCCAAAGTGGAAAATTTTAACTGATATGAAATGTACTCGTTTAGATCTTTGATTTAAGTACCCATACGTCAATCTCCAATAAAAACTAAAAAAGTCAACTTTTTTCAAACGTTCGGGACACCCTGTTATCTTCTTCCTACCAACTTCTAAGGTATTTGTGCCAAAGACTGTAACCATTCTACACATTCCTACCAAATTTCATGACAATTGGTTGAGCCGTTCGCGAGTTATTTAGTGAACAGACGGACAGACGGACAGACGGACGGACGGACAAAATCGATTTCATAAGGGTTTTTTGAAAAAATATTTTCTAAAAAACCCTAAAAAGGGGGAAAGGGGTGCATTTTTTCGTTTTTTTGCGATTATTTCAAAAACGGTAAGAGATACAGAAAAATGGTCTGAGGACGAAAAAAACTACATAAAATTATCTTTGCAATGATATATAACACATTAGAGTTCAATTGAATATCTCGGCGTTAGAATAGAACATAAATTAGAATATTTTCATTTTAGACTTTTTTTAAAAGCTCTATAACTTTTGAAAGAATGTTAGTTCAGCCGTAAAATGTTGTACAAGTATTAACAACAAGTTTAAGATAATTTTAACGTAAACGCTGAGTCGCTCCGGTCAAGGACCCCCATTATCCCCCATTTAAATTTGTCAAAACGGCATGTCCATAACTCCCCCCAAAATTGGAGCAGAGTGCTAAATTTTGGTTTGTGGCGATTGGAGGTCATAGTCACCCCACCCACCAAAAATCAGCTCATTCGGATAAAAACTAAGGGTATCTCCCATACAAAATTGAGAAATAAACTTCTGTATTTTTTTCCTGACGAAAATACGATATTATTGGACTAGTAACAGATTTTTAGTGGGAATGGGTGAGTACATAAAAATAAGTATCAACCCTCTCTTTGGGAGCATCATTCAGTTTCACGTAAACCAAATTTTAAACACTTTAACATACTTTGTTATGTACTATCAAACGTTTACAATATTTGGAGGTTATCGTATATATTTAATGCTGCCCTTCGATAACAGTCAAGGTTTTAATGATAACAAAATGTACGAGTACATACCATTGAATTGAGTGTGGTACGATAGGCGCATTTGTGTTTATGTTCAGTGTGTCAGTTTCGCTTATTTATTTATTTAATACATATTCGTTATGGTGCATTGTTACAATCACTCGTATATACATGGAAAGATGTTACCTCAGTGGGCAGATAAGAGGTGGATCAAGGATTTTCCACAGCCCCCAACCCCCTCTTTGTGGTCACAAATATTTTTTTTTGTGTTAAATAAATCATATAAATTTAGTTATTTTCTACATTTGGTAAAAATATTTGTTAGAACGCACTCCATTTTAGGAGACTTTGAAATTGAATCTTTTTACAGTAATACTCGTGCTAATTAAGTTACCTTAACCCCTTGTAGGGCATAGCGCTTCAGAGACATTTCTTTAGCATAATTAGATTTCAGATGCGCAAGATGCTGGGATACACATTCTACCCTTTTAGTCACCTTATACGACTACGACAAGCCAGGAACGGGTTCATTCTATCCCCACACCACAGAGCTTTATTCGGATAACGCTGGAAACTAACGCCCCGTGGAGAACATAGAAATTGGTCGGAGCCGTTCAACCTACAAAAAAAATTTTTTTTCTCTTTAAGCTTTTCGATTTTTAATTTTTAATTTATGTGTTTTAATTTTTGTAATAATTTTGTTATATGAAACTCCTCTTGCATATAGCTAAGGTTCCGCAGTTTTGCTACAACTGAAAAATATGTAGAAATCGGTCGGGGCCTTTCTACCTATACATATATCTCCTGCCTTACGGGGAAATAAACTCGGTATTTGCTATATCATAAATATTACTGCCTTTGATAATTCCTAGCGCATTCTGGCGTTCTAGAGGTTTGGGTTTCTCGATACAGACGCCATTTCGTAGATAGTGCCGTGATCAGGTGAAATTGAACAAAGATAATTTTTCATTATAGCCAAAATCACCATTCCGATTGAGCAGTACATATATTATGGTTACATGCTGAACTAACTTTTTGGAACTAAAAACTCGTCATCGAATTTTCGGCTAATTTTGATGCCTTAATATTCCACAGCATAATCTAATAACGGCATTATACCACCGCCTTTTGTTGTAGTATAATAACCTAACTTCTGTGGCGGGAGCGAGTTTTTATGTGGAATTTCTAACCCAGTCGTACCCACTTCCAGATGGCGGACGAATTTAAACCTTTGCGCCCTATATTACTGACTATTGTACAATCATGAATTTAATCGCAACCAATGACAAAATTTGACTTATTGTCTTAGTCTCAGCCAGCAGTATTGTGCGGATAGCAGTTCCCTAGTTTCGCTGTTTCGAAATACAAATCTTTATAAAATTGAAGAAAAACGCCAACCTCATACCCGTAATTGTTTATTTGCAGTATGGACATTTTCTTGCAGTTCTATTTGTATCAAACCCGCATTTTTACGTTCTCAAACATCGTAATGCAACATTTTTTTATTGAGTAGTACGACTGTAAGAAAAAAAATTGACCGTCATCCTCGGCCAGAAAGGGACATTGTTAATTTCATTTCCTAGACCGTTATTTTCATTTGTGAGAGCTTAGCGTAAGCTTGGGTGAAAATCCGATCCTGAAAATGGTACCAGCGTTCGCCATGAGTTCTATTTCGTTTTCATTTAAGAATTCCACTCGGATCTGGTTAATGTGGTACTGTCTCCAAAGAACTATAAACAGAAGAGTAGAAAGGCCTCTTGGCACACCAAAAATGTATATCAATCAAAGAGCATGGCAATAATGTAAGTCAATAAAAGTTTTTTTGTTTTTTTTTTTTCGAGCAAAGAATTTAGTTTATGGCTTATGCTTATGCTAAATTGGCAGCAATGACATAGCGTAGAGAGAGAGTCCTTCTAAAATTATCTATCAAAAGAATTATTGATGATTGATTATTTGAATATTGCCTAACCGGTTTTCGCCGACATTATCACCACGCCTGGCATTCGAAAGTCCATTCATTTATGAGTCACATGTGACTCATATACGTGAAAGAGGAGAACCGCTCTATTCACATATGACTCATAGACATTGAACGTCAATGCAGATTAGAAAATGTATGGTAAATCGTTTTAAACAGCCAAAAATTGATTTATTTCCATGTATCATATTTCATGGTTTCAAATTTATTTAAAATCCTCTGTTGCACAAAATGAATAGTGAAAAGTGCGGATATTCATTGTGCACATTATAGAAATTTAAGTTAAACCATAGCTCTGTTAAAAGAAAAAAAAACTTCATATTTTTCCTGGAACTCGCTAATTAGCCTACACATAATTTTAATTGGTTTAAATTGTTCTTTTATAGGTTATCTTGGAAAATCTCTTTTCATTACATCTTTATTCCTTTATTCTATGCAATTACAGTCACAAGAATGTATATGTATTGTGTACATACTGTCATACTGACAAGTTAAGTTGCGTGACCAATAATATAACAATCAAGTTGAAAAGTTTCTTGTTTTGTTCTGATTTCATCTCATTTGTATACAATAATCTCTTAACTAGTTTATCTCATGTATTTTTAATTAAATTAAATGAACAATTTCAATTAGACAATTAAACTGAAACATATAAATAAATAAACACGAGATCAAATTAAGTGTCGAGAAAAATTCCAATTTACCGATAAATCACAAAATAAATAACCTGGCTGGAAAAACTTAACGCATATTTGTTGCACTGAATGCATAGGCAGTAAGGTTTACGTGATAATTTGTAAAGAGACACGCCAAGGATGTATGAAAGTCTTTTGTTTCAGTATTTTAGCTCATATGCATTTTGCATATATTCAAATGCCAATAGTTAATTTAAAAATTTCGGTTCAAAACTCTAGAATTAAATCTCTATGGTAAAGCGAAGCCATTTTTGTCTATAATACACCACAAACCACATTTGAAATAGGGATTACATGGCACACATGCACAAATGAGAGAGATTTTCCTAGGAAAATTTTAAAACTGTGACAGATGACGTCACGAAGTTGCCTATTTTTTTACATTTTGAAACGTTTTCAAATGTCAAATGAGTTTCGTGTCAAAATTAATTCATAAATACTTCCAGCCAACGTTTGATGATTACGTCAGAATGTCAACAGTTCGTGTGTGCTAAGAGAACCGAAAAATTTCATACATGTTCGCGCTTTCTTCTTATTTATTATTTCATGAATGACCTATACATACTCTTTATAGATACATTATGTACATTAAGATTTTCAAGTCCTTCTGATTTTTGGATGTTTTAAAACACGAGGTCTTAAAAACTTCCTCCAGCTTGCGACAGTGGTTATCTTGAGGGTTTTGCTAAAGCAAAAAATAAATGATAAATAAAAAAGATAAAAATTTAAATAAATGAAAGCGGTATGGATAAGTGTTTTTTGTACGCCGAAATAAAGCTTTAGGAATGATGAGTTTTTCTGTGCAGAGATGTTAACTTTTTAAATCAACTTTTGGAAAAATGACTATGACCTCCTTTTGAGAATTTTTATTTCTGTCGACGAGTATTTCTCGATATCCTCGGAAGTTTTTTCGTAATATGTAGGTGGGTAGGTAATTCTTTTTGTAATTCTATTGAATAGGTAGCCTATGAAAATAATATTTTACCCACACAACTGTTCTTGTGAAGTTGTTACACCATTACGTATCCACAATTTTGTATGACTTTGTTTTTGTTTAAAAGTAGAAACCTATAACAAAATCAATCACAATCATAAGAGCCCTGTAATTCTACTTAATATTCTGACGTGATCCTTGGCAAACTGTTGTAATTTATCTACTTGTTTAGAATAAACAATGCGTTTCGTTGTAGTGAACACATCGCAAAATGAACGATACCAAAAGTAAGGAAAGAATAATTTCCGTCCAGCACCTCCTATGAATGAATACTTTATTTCTAGCCATAAAATTGTGTGCAAACGTTCTTCGAATAATAAAAAGTTGCACATCATATATTTTATGGCCAAACAATATTATTGATAATTATTCGCATACAGTGTAGTAGCAGGAAGAAAATGAATTGAAAAATTTAGGAGCATCGGGAAGTATGGAGGTTCTTTCAATGTGAACATAATATTTCTGCCGAAATAACTTCTATTTCCTGATGCTCCTAAATTGACCCATTCGTTTTTCTGATTAGAAAATCATTATGTTGAAAATATTTGGGTCTTTGTCGACCTCCAGTTTGTAGAGTTTTAGCCAGCGTTCTAGTATAAAATAAATAACTGGCGCGACAATCCAGCATTGGACTAAGGCCGCAGGATGTGTTAGTGACATCCTATTTCCAAGATCTTATCTGCTTTTTGTTGAGGTAATGAGATCAGCATCACGCTCAGCAGTGTTATTTATCCCCATAAATGGGTACTCGTTTAACATCTGAGTGAGATCATAGTCCGTCACAAGCTCGTGAGTTCGAAAAACACCATGATCCACGGTGAGATTCGAACTCATGACCCTGTGCACCGAAGGTGCGCGCACTAACCGCTAGACCAGCCAGACTACAGCGTTCTAGTATAAAATCATTTTTTTAGGATCATTCATACAACATTTAGTATTTTCAAAAACAAAATGATCTCTTAGTTACAGTGGACCCTAGGTTAACGAACCCCTCGGATAGGGAACATTTCTCATAACGAACCAACATTTTTTAGTAAAAAATCTTTCAAATAAAATGTTGAAAACGTAGCGTAAATTTTTAGCCATATCCACTGTATTTAGTTCTTATCTTGGAAATTAGGAATAAGCATATTTGTTTATGCATTACAATCAAAATTCAACTACTTTCAATAGCCCACCAGCCATAGTTGAACCTGTCTCGCATAATTGCTCTGATTAACCCTTAGATTACTGTTAATACTTTTTCCAGCGGTTGAAGTTCAACAAGGTCCCCAGGTATTTAAATTGGTTGTGGTACCTAATGAGCTCTTTCGGATTTCATTTTTATTTTTTTGTGAGTCTTATCATCATTTGACTAAAAAGTCATAGGAGGAAAAACTCTTAAATTTTCTTTTCAGGGGTCTAAACTTTCAAAAAAATCGATTTTGTCATTACGTCTGCCTTTCTAGTATAATTATTTAATGAGCAACTAATCCGCTCGACTTGAAATTTAGTGGGAATATACAGAATATTAATGGCATTTAGCTCAAATATTATTTAAAAAAGTAAGACAAAAATAACAGGGTGTCCCCGAAGGAGTGAAAAACTTTTCTTTTTTATTTTTCGCCGGAGAGGGGCATGTTGGTACTCATATCAAATGGCTCAGCGAGAAAATTTCATATCGGTTATTTTTTTCTAATTCGGACTAACGGTAATGAAGTTAAAGTTCGCCAAAGTTCAATTTACGGTCCCTATTCCGTTTTTCGATTGGGCTCTTCGTATGAGCACATCCAGGTGTTACGTCAAATGTTGTTGCCAGAGTGTATAGAAATGATGTTTTTATATAGGTCGGGAAACTATGGGTTAAAGATGTAAAAAGGCAATTTAAAACGACGCAAGAGGTTAATATAATGACCATTGAGCTTGCTGCCTGGGCCTCCTTCTTCTATTTTAATATTGTTATAAATATAATTATAATTTTACCGATCCTTGGTCCTGTATCTCTTATTATAAAACCTTGGCTGTAGGAACAGAAGGATGTTTTTTGTTCTGCAAACACACTAATTCAATACAGTGTGGGTATCACACTTAATGATTTTTCATTTTCTAATTATTGTTCTTGAAATTGCCAATGCAATAGTCGTAATAGTAATTTCAGTTGTTTTGTTCGTTTATATTGAATTTATTGTTTTCGCACTGCGCTCCACTTCGTTTGGGTGTTATGTTAGTGCATTCACGCGCAGTTGCACTATGTACTCAACAGTGTAGACGCAGTAAACGCAATGCCATATTGCAATCTATCCAGGAAATAAATACATACATACATTCAGTGACGACGCGAATACGTAGCATTCAGATTTGGTCTCAAGGATGAATTAGCTATTTAACGCATTCACAGTAAACACGATTGCGATTGCAGTATAGAAAAACAACAACTAGTGCGATTTACTATTCGGTATTCTAGTGTACTTATACGCGTAGTATAGTTGATCATTTTCTATATTTACGTTTGAAAGCCATGTGTACAGGGTGAGCCATATATGAAACCTATCAATGTTGATTGTGAATATTTTTGTTATTATACTGTTTTTTTTTTGTTTTTGCTAATTATAATTCAGTTCTTAGAAATTCATAATAGATTATGCAGTACAAAAGAACACACTAAGGTATTTTTTCTATTATAGTGAAAAATCTGTTAATATCATAGACTATTAGGCAGCTAAAACAGAATATTCGATACGAGATACGAAGCCTGCGACCAAAACATTACGTAGTGTATTGAAAAAACGCACTAAAACGCGTATGTCTCTCTGAATAAAATGCCGGAAATTCGACTGATTTTATTTTTCATACAAAATTTCCATAAAACGAATTTATTATATAAACAATGTTAATTTCAAGAGTTACATTATATATGTAATAAGTCTCTTTTGGTTTTGGCCACCCTGTATGGCGATATTTGTATTCGCAGTGGTACTAGGCCTATGACTAGGTTGTCGGATGTGTGTGCATTGTATTTTTTTTTTTAAATTCCTATATGTACTTAGAACTTTATTTTTGCGTGGTACTATTTCTGCGTGAAGTTTTCCTAAACGGCACGACTATCCTTCGAAATTTGATTACATCGAAGGTTACACCGAAGCTTGTTTACTATTATTGAAACTTGATATTCAAATTGAAGTGTAAATATGTTTTAGCAGACTCGATTTGAAATCCATTAATGATAATAATGACTAATATTAAAAATTCTGTTTTGAAAATAACGGATTGTTAAAAGCCATACACCATTACTATGTATTCATCAGTGTTTCGACTTATTTTTTGAAGATCGTGGTAGTTTTGCGTTGGAAATTGTGGTCGAAAGCTGCAAATTTAAAAAGTTCAATACACCCTTGGGTTTGTCAGATTTATAAAAGAGATCATATTTTCCCGCTGAGGATTCTTTTGCCGTCAAGCGAAGGATATTCATGTATCAGTGTGTATCGACAGGGTCAAAAATCGTGATTTCTCAATTTCTGCAGGATTGGTAGAGATGGTTATGAAGAAACAAAGTTCCGACCGATATAGGGGCACGACAGAAGGGGGGAAGAATGGGGTATTTTTTGAGTTTTTTGAAATTATTTCAAAATTTGTAACGAAAAGAAAACTATTTCTAATTTCCTTTGCAATGATATCTAAAACCTTAGGCTCAGTTCAACAATCAACTTTTGTGAGTCTTAAGAGGACACGAATGCAAATCGTAAACGCATGGGGTTGTTAGGCGATGAGGACATGAGAGATGATTTAGGGAATTTATTTGGATGAATTTCAGACATTTTTCTGCCCGTTGGAGAATCGGGATCCGAAATCACCTCAACCTCTTGAATAATAGATATTGATTTCAATAGTATTTTTCTGGGGTTTCTTTTTTGCAATAATTCACATAAATTTAATCGACTCACTGCGTCTAAATCATTTCTATCGGCTCTCCACAAAATCGCGTATTTCTGGGAGTCGTCTTTTTGAATTAATTGCAGGTTATGCGAAGTTTAAGGAATGTGGGTTATGTCTGATGATTTAAATGTTCGCTTAGAATGTAAATTGGTTTCAACTTTCTAGGGCTCATCCTGGCATATTTCGCATAAATTCACGGGACTCGGTTCAAGGCAGGATAAAAAGCGTTTTGAAATTTCGGAGGCTGGTCTCTCTGATGTTTATGGCGTCTGCCAAAAGAAGGTATAAGTGGTATACATTCTACCTAATTCACGCTTGCATTTGACATTTGTAAAAATCTGCGAGGACATGGTGATATACAAGCCGTATACAAACTCGTATAATTTCAGATGGTGATCTTTCTTTTAAGTATTTGTAGCGCCTCTGAAGGATTATTTTTTTTGAGTCAACTCGATTAGTTCTCGGTTCGCATCTCGCACTTATTTTCAAAATTCGGATAGTTGTCTCTCTGATGTACCGTTGAAAGACATATTTTGCAAAATACTCTCATATTTTATGCACAAGTAACTAAGCTCTGTCGAGTTATGATTAAACAAATCAAACCTATGGAGCAACATCGACGTAAGTGCATTTTTTTTTAATGAATTATTATTGCCACAATATTCTAAAAGTGCAAATCTATCAACCAAAGAAAGGACAGAAACTTATAGTGCAAGTTAAACTCAAAACATGGCCCGGGCCAAATATCACTGTCTTCAGGTTTAACCGGCCCGTTGGATAAAAATTTCAAAACGACTTTCGAATTTTAATTTATATTTTAATAATAAATTTATTTCGCCAATATTAAAATCTGTAGTCTGGCTGGTCTAGCGGTTAGTGCGCGCACCTTTGGTGCACAAGGTCATGAGTTCGAATCTCACCGTGGATCATGGTGTTTTTCGAACTCACGAGCTTGTGACGGACTATGATCTCACTCAGATGTTAAACGAGTACCCATTTATGGGGATAAATAACACTGCTGAGCGTGATGCTGATCTCATTACCTCAACAAAAAGCAGATAAGATCTTGGAAATAGGATGTCACTAACACATCCTGCGGCCTTAGTCCAATGTTGGATTGTCGCGCCTGTTGTTTATTTTAATAATAAAATCCACCTAACAAAACCGAGCAAATTCACGGCAATTTAAAACCCGACATTTTGCCAACATCATGATTTTCTTAGGAGTTGAAATTGTCGGTCGCGAAAATATTGTTATGCAAATTTTAGAACCAAATTTTAACAAAGGACAGTTGAGAATGATTTTCTACACCATTTAACATGGCACCTGCACGTGCTTAGACTTTTACTGGTGATTCTGATTTCATTGAACTGGCCTCCAATTTCAGCTTTTTAGACCGTCTGTCTGTCTGCATATTCCACTTGCGATTTAAAAGAAGTAGACCAAGATATCAGTTTGTGTCGTGTGTCACTGATAGAAATACGGTTTACGGTTTTGATAAGATTTCCTCCAAATCTAACAAATTATTAGGGATGCCTACATAATCCCGAAAAACAGAATCTCGCCCGTTCATAATCCCGCTTTTCCAAAAAATCCCGCTTTACGTTACCCCGACATTACAAAATCCCGCCATTTCAAAAGCCCGCCACCTCAAAATCCCACCATTCAACAATACCGCCATTTCAATATCCCGCTATTAAATAATAAAAAAATCCCGTCAAAATACCGCCAATTTTTTTATTGTTAACAAAAAAATAAAGATACGTATGCGTTCGACTTATCAATTTTACATTACTTTATGCGCCAAGTTTCTCAAAAAATCCATTTTTTCATAGTCCTCTTTAGTTGAAAGTATCTGCTGACTACGTCTAAAGACCTTAGTTCGCTTTTGGATGCGACCTTCGGATCGGGACTGCTCCCCTCGGTTTTTAGCTAGGAGCAATTCTTTACCTAGTAATTCCACCAGCCGGTACAGACCGATATGGCTTTTCCTTGTGATAAAGTTTAATCGTCTGTGCCAAGCCTCAACATTATTTTGAGTTCTTGGAAAATTTGCATTGCGTCAGCAATACTCCAGAACTTAGGCGGGAACCTTGGTTTTCCAGGCTTTCCCGACTTAGTATTTTTCCCATGGATATAATTAATTCCAACCCAATCTGCTATTTTTTTGGCATCTGCATCCTCCAAACTTCGTGTCAATTCGGAAAAATACATAGGTATTTTCACTAATATTGAAATTGAATCTCGCCGCCTCACTGATAAGAGAATACTAGCTAGCTTTCACTTTCCAATCTGTATAGCAGTATATACAGGGTTATTGGTCAAGTCGACCTATTCCCTGCAACACGTTATAATAGGGTCAAAATGCAACAAAATGAGGCCATAAATGTTAGGCCGATTTTCAATGGTCACTGAGATATATGCATTTTAAGGTTTTTTTGAAATAACCTAGAATTTTGCCATTTAAAGTAAGAATTAAAAAAAACTACTAAGGTAATAGGCTTAAACTTATTTTTGGATTTTAGTCAACACTATAGCAGACATTTCTTAATCATTTAAAATTTCAAAAACCCATCACAATTCGAAATTTTTAATTTTAAATAAAAAAAAAAATTTCTTAATTTTTTTTAAAGATATTTTTTAATGTAGTATTACTAAAAAAAAATTATATGACATGAAGTCTGCAGACCGCTGGAAAAACTTACGCGTGTTGTCAGCTTTCCAAAAAGGTGTCAATGTCAATACAAATATTTGAAATAATTGAAACAGCTAGCTGCAACTTGTTCGGGGACCATCATTTCGTTCGGTAAAAAATGAAATAAAGCAGTACATTATACGTACTCGTACGATGCATTTTGCGATTTTTGAAAGAATACTTATTTCTTGTGACGGGATATTGAAAAGCGGGATATTGAAAAGCGGGATTTTGAATAAGCGGGTTATTGAAATGGCGGGATTTTGATTAGACGGGATTCTAATTGAGCGGGATTTTTATTTGGCGGGATTTTGAAATGGCGGGATATTGAATGTCAGGATTTTAAAAAACGGGAATATGATGGGCGGGATATCGTACCCAACCCAAATTATTAAGAGTGGCTACATTACATTGGTATGATTCAGCTATAAAATGGATTTTGATAAAATAACTTAAAAGGCACGGAAGTATGAGACTCGTTCTGTACAAGGTCCCTAACTAGGCAAAGCTGTGTGTACAGGGTGTCCGGAAACTGCCGCATAAACGCACCGGATTATGATTCCTCAGTTGATTCCCAGCAAAAAAAGTTGTATGGAACATACCCCCTTTAGCTGCCACAGGCATTTGAAGATTTTTGAAAAAAATATTTTTTTGCACGACTTAAAGCTCAATATCTCCAAAGCTAGACCAGCTAGAATAGTGAAACAAAATGATTATTACAGCCAACAAATTTACCTATAAAATAAAACTAGCGTCACTAACATCCGATAAGAGATTTCGTTTTTACAGAACTTCAAAGTCAAATAATGTCGAAATCGAGCCAAAATTAACTCTAGTTTTCTGCACTTAAGGTATTAAAACTGTTAAAAAAAATGGAGCTAGAAAAAAAGACGTAAGGAAGATATGATCGTAAGACTATGCGACAATTTTTAAAAGAATCTCACAAGCACCTCTCCTTGGCCGAAGTTGGAGAAAATTGAGATGAAAAAATCGAATGTTTTTGGGTGAAATCACACAAATTAAACTTTGAAGCTCTGTAAAAACCAAACCTCTTATCCAATTTTAGTGTCGTTAGTTTTATTTTATAGGTAAATTTGTTATCTGTAACAATCATTTTGCTTCACTATTCTAGCTGGTCTAGCTTTGGAGATATTGAGCTTTAAGTCGTGCAAGAAAATGATTTTTTCAAAAATTGTCAAATGCCTTTGGCAGCTAAAGGGTTAAGCTAAGGGGGTATCTTGATTTCAACTTTTTTGATGGAAATCAACTGAGAAATCATAATCCGGTGCGTTTATGCGGCAGTTTCCGGACACCCTGTATACCATTTGTTGTTGTTGTTGTAGTTGTAGCTTAGTATACCATTTGTCACTATAATCCCTTTCAGATGGAATAAAGTTAAATTGCACTACCTTCCCGGAGAGACCTTCATGTGATGGTTAAAATTGTGTTCTGCAGCTCAGAAGCCATAAAATGAAACGCATGAAAATATGGGATTCCTGCAAAAGAAAAAAAGGTCTCCCTAACGGAATGATTTCTGATTTAATTATATCTTATTGATTCATGATGCTCACACGTAGGTATCCCAGTTCCGGATATCAAGGGCAAAAAAAAAGCAATTATTTTAGTTTTCCAGACTACAGTCGCAGCAGCAGCAATTTTGCCTAGTGCCTGGAATGAAACTCGCATTTTTACCCCTTCAAGCATTGTACAGTGTAGCGATTGTTTTTTTTACTACATCCGTAAGTCGTTTTTTTACCATAATCATCGACCATCATCTATCTACGCCCATAGCTGTACGTCTGATCACCTTAATGTTAGGGTGTTTTAATTTTTTTTTTAAAGCTTCATTACATTAAATCACTTATCATTAAATTTTGGATTATTCATATCATGATTTTTGCCAAAAATGGAGGTGCTCTAATCAAGGAACTCCATTGTCCCCTACATTTGAATTTGCCAAAACATCATGCCTATAACTCTCCCAAAGTTCTAGGAGCGAACTAATTTTGTTATATCGCCAAAAATGAATGCCATTATACCACCCATCAAAAATCAGCTCAACTCAATCACATTAAAACAAAGGTTATCTTCCACACCAACCACAAAAAAAAAGTTGTGTTTGCAGGCTACCGTGTCAAGGGATTTCTGTATAAATTGTATTTTGAAACTATATTTAAACGAATTAAATGGTCTGATAAGCCGAAGGCCAGGGTAGCTAGTGCTTAAGATACTTCTAAGATCTTCATAATTGTATTATGCTTGCTCTTAATAAATAATAATAATAATAATAAATGGTCTGAAAAAAAACGATTTTTAAATGCCAAAATTAAGCCTAGAAATAAAAATACATACATATGTACATACGTATGTACGCCATGATATTATTTAGGGAACTAGAATTCATCCTATGCTTCCCTTCATCCCAAGCCCACTTAAAATACAGTTTTGTACTAAATTTACTCATCTGACCTACATTTACCATACCAGCATTATTAATTAAGTCAACTCATAGATTAAAGGAAAAAAATTACTTCATTAGACAATTTTATTTTTATTTTTTGGAAGTGGTATTCACGTGTCTGTTTTTTTTTCTGTTAAACTAAATATTCTTAAAAATTTATTGGATACCATCGAAATGTCAATGAATGTCTATTAGTTACATTTGATTTATTTTGTATATCCCATGGGAATATGTCTTCCCATATATAATGTATGTATGTATACTTATTTCTTATTAGAAAAAATGCGGTAACAAGTCTGTAGTCATTGTAAATAGACGAAAGTTGGAAGACTATGTCAAGGTCGAAAATTAAAAGAAATTATCAAAATTTAAAAATAAACCCGCAGAGTTATAATATTTTTGGTTTTTAATTTGGCTTTTTATGTTTAACCTATTTTTTTTTTAATATATTGCAGATAAATCAACAATTTGAAAAGGGTTATTAAAATTACGCAAAACATGACAATTACCAATGCAACTTACCGTAAATGCATTGTACAAAGAGACACTTGTTATGTGATTATAATTTGCTGAAAAAGGAGAAAGACGAAGAAATATCACAACACAAAGGAAAGACTGTATCCAACGATTGAATGTCGTAAAATATACTGTCAACACCATTATATCATATACGAATCGTATACGCATTGTTTTGAATAAATAGCTTGTCAGAATTGACAGGAAACAAAAAGAATAAAGCCCACATAACAACAATTGCACACATATAGGATAACAATTATATGACACATCGACACTGTGACAATAGTAAAATATAGGCGTGATTAATAAATTACAACAATCGTAAAAGAAAAATCTATACACCAATGTGATTTTTCTCTTCGTTCGTTTTCCAATGGAAAGACGGATTGAAAGTGAGGTGAGTTATCAAGTATTTTATTTATTTTATTGCGATAGCTATTTTTAATACTTATCGGCGGTACAATTCTGAAATTATAAATTTGAAAAAAAAGTTGGTATAAAGGTCGATCCACATTTTTCAGTAAGCAGTCACAGTAACAGTCATTTTCCATACAAGTTGAATACATACAGTGAAAAATGACTGATGACTGAAAAGTGTGGATCGACCTTAGCTTGTATGAAAAATGACTGTGACTGATGACTGAATAGTGTTGATCGACCTTAAAACGGTTTAAGGGAAGGGAAGGGTCTTTGCGATTTTAAGTTAAATTTATCAGTTCATATATAATATTCGACAAATGCCGCATTTTCGATTTTTTGGCATTGCTTTGACGATATTCAGGGTTATGTTCGCGTGTTGAGATCAATGTCAGGATGTTTATGTAATATTTTGGGTGGTATTACGTTGAGGTAAGTTGAAATCAAATGGAATATAAATTCTACACGTACTAGCACATCGGTTATGTTAGTTAATAAGAAAATTTTCCATTTTGTAGTTTTCGGCTAAAGAATTCGTCCAGCATTTCGAGCATAAATGCTAGCTTAATATGTATCAGACATCAGATGATCAGGACTCAGACAATACTGTATGCAAATACATAGAGGCAATTTTGATCGTCCACCAACTTTCCAGCAACACAGCGCTATTTTTATAATTTATTGGCAACAATTCAGAAGCTAAAATGCTGAAAGTGAAAATTAAATACATTGCTTGTATTTACGAACATTATACAGAAAAATATAAAATAGTTAGCATTGAAACCATGACAATTGTCACGGACGTAGTAAATCATTATAGTACATTACTCCACTCTTGTGGGAACGTAATGTAATGGACGGGTGTTGTTGTATCATACTGTACTTATACGTAAGATATACGTAACTTATAATCAGAATCACACATTTAATTTATTCGATTTACCTTAAGGTTTCAAAGTAAATAAATGTGCATATCAGATTTTCTGTATGTGTGCCTGTGACTATAATGGTTGTCGAATCAAACACCTTTCTAGACAGTGACACTCGGTATTAGATAAATACTTGTTCATACAGAAGTTTACAACAATTTTACCTTTAATTGTTCATGGAATTCATGTGCAATATGTAACCATGCGAATTTAATAAATACTGTGGTTAGAATTTACATCTGTCCGTTTGTGATTGTAGTTGTATCGATAATTTCATTACTTCTGTAGGTGCATATAGTACGGATTATAAACTCGTTGTCATCCTTGAATTTAGATTGAAATTTATAGCGCATTATTCATAAACTAATGCCGGAATTAAATTGCATCCACTTTTATTAGGCATGACTGTACGAGTGAATAAAGTAAGTGGAAGTGTTTTTTTTTTCATTTGTACTTATCTATCAGTCAGACATTTAATTTAAAAAAGCATAACTTACCGAAATATTTGATGTAAAGAAAGCGTTTTGAAACTATGCCAGAAAATATAGACAGTCAATATTCCAGTTCCATAGTCATACCAATTTCGGGCTCAAAATAGAAAAAAAAACTTTAAACTGTTTTTACGCATTTTTGTTTGTTTCGGAATCTTTACTCCAGGAGCCTGGAACACATTTTCCTACGAAAATATTGAACCAAAAATTCCGAAAGAGTACACACATTTATCCTTGACCGGAGGCAGGTATGATGGGGTACATTGAGTATATTATATATCCGGGGTGTTTTTCTTCAATCTTTTTTAAATTTAGTAAAAACTACAAAATGTTGTATGCTTTCACATTTTCCATTTATATGTTCCCAGTGCCATAACCACCCAAAAATAATGTGTCTTTTTAAAATCTATATAGACATTGATGATAAGTGTCCGACCAAATCTTCGGCTTAGGCTTCGGAGTTCATTATAATCGGTTAAAAACACATTATCCACTTACGCATGAACTTCGGCTAAATTTGGCCGAAATTAAAAAATATGATTTGAGTGAAAAAAAGTTAAACGAGACCGAGGCTAATTTCGGGCGCGGCCGAAATTTGGATACCCTTCGCTCCCCTCGGGCTAAAAGTTTTTTCGGGCGTACCTACGACTTGTATTTAATCCCTCCCCCATTCTTTTCCTTCTATCTTCACAAAAGTTCCGTTGCGTCGGCACACAATATTTGTGTGGGGTTTGTTTGTAATAAGTAAGCAAATAAAAATAATTACTCGGAAAGGGTTGCGGGAGCATGGCCCCATAGTACGATTCAATTTGTTTTGAACTTTTTAGTTGCTTTGATAAAGACACATTAATTCTAAGAAACATTCTTAGAAGGGGGGTATGGCAGCCCCATGACCCCATTGTCCGACATGATCCATTCTTACGTATGTTTTGTGTCATCGATAGAAATATATTTGTGTGAAATTTGGTTGAAATTGGTGCACAAACAAAAAAGTTTTTCTTAGAAGAACCTAATTTGGAGGGTTGGATTTGTATGGCAGCCCCATGACCCCATGGTCCAATTTGATCCAATCTTACCTATGTTTTGTGCCATCAATAGAAATACATTTGTGTGAAATTTGGTTGATTTTGGTGCACAAATAAAAAAGTTTTTCTTAGAAGAACCTAATTTGGGGGGGGGGGGGGGGGTTGTATGGCAGCCCCATTGCCCCCTTTTTCGATTTGATCAATTCTTACATATGTTTTGTGTTATCCATATAAACACATTTATGTGAAATTTGGTTGATTTTGCTGCCCAAATAAAAAAGTTTTTCTTAGAAGAACCTAATTTGGGTGTCAGGTTTGTATGGCAGCCCCATGACCCCATGGTCCGATTTGAGCCATTCTTACTATTGTTTTGTGTTATCAATAGAAACACATTTGTTTGAAATTTGGTTGAAATCGGTACACAAATAAAAAAGTTTTTGTCCACGTATTGCTGTTTTATGTATGTATTGCAAAATTGTTGGCACCTCCAAACTCTATGTCCAGAACTGCTACAATTTCTGATAACAACAATAACTCGTAACTGGTTTGAGAACTGAATTTAATGCTCTTCTGGATAATACATGTTACAAGCCAGGAAAACTATCGACAGCTGGCATTTTTTTTATAAGGAGTTTTGTTACCCAAACCTACACGGGATAACCAAAAAAACACACCTAATGTCTGTGAAGGATTAGGTGTGTTTTTTTGGTTATCCCGTGTAGAGTGGGGTAACAAAACTCCATATATATAAAAAAATGCCAGCTGATCCACCTGTCATTTTTTTTATATGAAGTTTCGTTACCCAAACCTACACGGGATAACCAAAAAAAAACACACCTATTGAAAACTATTTAAGCTAGACTAAAGAGCATTATTTAAGAAAGGTTGAGGTCGCCTCAGGAATCTTGCAGTGGGAAGCTCAATGCTAGATGCTCACACGTATTGATGTACGCGGGGAAAATTTAGAAATTGTTGGTACTAAATAAGGATTTTTTTTCGCGAGTTCGTATTCATTTTCACTGCAACGGATCGAGAGTGCTCAGTACATCGGATGTGGGTTTTCCGCACAACTTGGTTTTTAAGGATATGTAAAGGGTATTTTTATTAAGCCCGATAGAACTTGTAAAAAATAACACAAAAATATGAATTTTAATCAATTTTTTAAAAGATGGAATTAACATTGAAAAAAATTATTTCGGGTGTCCATATACCCGATTGTGTGTACCATAAAATCACGAAGTCGGCTATAGGTTTGTGTTCGTAGAGACGACTCATGGGATGATCGCTCAGCGATCGCACTTAAACTATCGGTTCTTAGCATTTTATGCGTATATTCTATATTAGTACAGTATTTAAAGACACAAAACGACCGTTTACTTAAAAAAAATACGTTATGGCTGAAATTTGCTGGAGATGTTAGGTGACATGTCTTTTATCTAAAACTCAGTTTTCGTATTCGTGGGGGTGGGGGAAGTTGGAGTATATAGCCTACTTATAGGCGAATTTTGCATTTTTCGTTCATATTATTCTTACCATTGACCCTACAGTAAAGTGATGCATAGGAGTTTTGTTTGTAATCAAATTATATATCCTACGGTACCTACATTGTTTTCATCGGTCAAACAGTTCCGTTATAGTGACCAGTTAAAGGTCAAAATAGTACCAATAATGGGAATATTTTGCATAAATAAAACATGTAATGGCTGAAATTCGGTGGAGTCGTTAAGGGATGCGTTATAAATTTATATCTGAAGTTGCGTATATATCAGGGGGGTAGTTATAGTAAATTGCCTACTTATAGGCTAAATTTGCTTTTTTGCTTGAGAAGAGTTATTTCGTGTGTCTGTAAAACTGGTTGTGGAAAAGTATGGGGGTGTCGGAAAGCAGGATTAAAGTGCTCTCCAATTTGAATGGTTTGTTGTAGAAACGCGTGTAGCAATATAACTGACTTTTCTACTCTTACGGAAAACGACGACTTCCTCCATAACGATGGGCTTTTTTCATCGAACCCAGAAGGATACGAAGCTGGTCACAATTGTAGCGCAAGCAATAATGAATCCGGAAGAGAGGAAGAAAATCAATCTAAGAAACCAAAATTGAGGTAGTCAAGTCATATATTTCTGTTGTTGCATCAATAAAACTCCAGTGACTATGTGAAGAAATTAATTTTTTTTGGAACGATCCCTGCGACTGCGCTAATCGGCCTAGCTTGATTTTGGTCTCGTTTAAGAGATAATAATTCAATCAGCAAGAACACACATTTATACAACTTGATATAGCGAAGTTTTTAGCAATCACTAAATACGCATTTAAATAGGCAATTTACCCCAACTTTCTCCATCCCCACTAATACGAAAACTCAGTTTTAGACAACAGATTCGCCTCTTAACATACATCAAATTTGAGCCATCACGTTTTTTTAAAGAAAATATCCTTTTATTGTACTGTTTTGATCCTTGACTGGTAACTACAACGGGTTTACTTGACCTATGATATTGATTAAGGTACCGGTGAATAGATTATTTGATTAGAAAGAAAACCTCTACCATTTCACTTAAGGGTCAACAAGAATGATATTAAGCAAAAACGCAAATTTAACCTATAAGTAGGCAATTTACTATAACAATCGCCTCCCATAAATACGAAAACCCAGATATAGCTTTATGCAGTGGCGGCTCCTCAGAAGAGGCAACTGAGGCGGCGCCTCACCTTCATTTCCGTCGAGGTACCTATACATTTTAATTTATCACAAAACATAATTCATCAAATATGATAAAAAAAACCCTAAAGTAATCTTTAAACTCACTTACAAGTTCCTTTACACAATCGTATAATCCCTAACATAGTTTTTGTACACCAATTCATACAAGTGAGGCGATAATTTTTCCGCCGCACAATCCCTAACAACAACTCAACGCGTATCAATACATTCGCCCGATTCTCTATGGGAGAATGTACGGGGAAAAAACTACCACTGAGGCGAAACAAAAATCGCCTCAGCGTGTGTATCTGAACCGAAACAATGCGACGATTTGTTCTCGCTTTGTTGTATGCTTTGCGCATTGAAATGTAATTGGGCAAAATGAAGTTGAGATAAGAACTTAATGAGCATAGTTTGGGTGTTCTATTGTATTTTAGTTAAAATAGAAAAAGGAAAAAATATTAGCTGATGTTGCTTGTTGCATATGATTTTAAAAACTGCAAAATCGATAGTTGTGTAGTTTTTGTCACTTAGGGTGGCCAGATGCCCCGTATTTTACGGGTTACCCCGTTTTTCGGTCACCGAAAGTCCAAAAACCCGTAATCCAAAAAATTAAATACGGGGCAAACAATCGATGATTCATGAAAAAAGGGCTAGACATTTTTTTAAATGTATTAATGTCAAAAAAATATTTCGAAATTTACCGGGACGCGAAAGTGACGAAATCGATCAGCCTTCTAGTGGCTTAGTACCAAAAACCCTTATCGATTTTGTCTCGGGAAAGTGGACAAGCTCGCAAAGGGTTTCGAGTACATTTTACGTCAAAAACAGCCAACAACCCTTGTTCAGCGCGAACGAATTTTTGACTGTTTTCGATGTAAAATGTACTCAAAACCATATGCGATACGGGGTTTTGGGTAGTTTTGTCACTTGAAAAGCTCGATTTCGTCCCCAAGCAGGTGACGAACTGAAGAAGATTACCTAAATACTTGTCCGGGCAATTAATTCTCCGGTCAAGAGAATATTCTTGCTTTGCGGTAACGCACGGACAGATAGCCGGAACCGACTAAATATTCACACTGTAAAGGCTGAGCCTCAAATTAAATGCAATTTTAAAATGACCCGTAAAGATTTTTATAACTTTATATTGCAAAATGAAGAGTTATTGGAGGCTGTATCATCAAATAAGAAATATTGTTACAAGAAATAAATGACTAATCGGCATAATAGTTTTTTATATTTTTGCCCCGTAAAAAAATCGAAAACCCGTATTTTATACGCTAGTTACCCGTAAATCGAAGGCAGGCAAGTGGTCACCCTATTGTCACTGTACATTATTTCATTTAAATATTTTGACGCCCGAACTTTTCAAATTGATTTTGAATGATTTTTACGTTATGCCGAAACGCCAAATATTTAAAATGGGATATTATGATGCGTTGAAGAAAATTGTAACTGTAAAATTATCCTCTATTAATGTAACAACCCCCTTCCAATGTGTTTTTATACCCTTCGCTCATAGAATGTATACCCTATACATATTAACTTTGTCATGAAGTTTTAAGTTAAAAGACTTGTATTTCCTTATTGTCGATGAAGATGATTTATTTACCATTACTAAAGGAGCCGAAAACACAAGGAAACATTTGTCATGAAGTTTGTAACGCATTGAAGGTAGCATCTCCGACCATATAAAAAGCATACATACATATATGATCAGCATGGCTTGGGGAGTCGATTGGGCGATTTCAGTCTGTTGTCCGTCTGTCCGTCTGTTGCGACGCGTTTTACTCGTCCAATTTAAAAGCTATAAAGCTGAAATTTTGCACAACTGCTTCTTTTCGCTGCAGGCAGTTTGCACGTTTGAATCGGACAATGGGGTCATGGGGCTGCCATACAAACCCATCCCACCAGATTAGGTTCTTCTCAGAATTTTTTTTAATTGTGCATCAATTTCAACTAAATTTCACGTAAATGTATGACACAAAACATATGTAAGAATGAATCAAATCGGACCATGGGTCATGAGGCTCCCCTACAAACCCAACCCCAAAGCAACAAAAAAGGTCAAAACAAATGAAACCGTACTATGGGGCCATGCTCCTGCATCCCCCAATAAAATTTTCTGCCGCGCCCGAAATTTGCCTCGTTTTTTCGCCTCACCTATTTCGATAGGCACGAGCCGCCACTGGCTTTATGACGTATCCCTTAACATCTCCACTAAATTTCAGTCGTTACACTTAAGCAAAATATTCTCATTATTAGTGTTATTTTTCCCTTTAACCGGTCATTATAACGGAACTATTTGGCCTACGATATTGATTTACGTACCGTTGAATAGACAATTTGATTAGAAAGAAAACTTCTACACATCACTTTACTGTAGGAACAACAGTAAGAATGATATTAAGGAAAAACGCAAAATGCCCCTATAAGTATTCAAATTACAATAACTTCCCCCACTCCCACAAATACGAAAACTCAGATTTAGAGTTAGGGCACGTTGCTTAACATCTCCACCAAATTTCAGCCATTACATATTTTTTTTAAGTAAAATATACCCGATTACTGTACTATATACCAATATGTTCCTTTAAGCCATAGTTGATACAAGGAATGTCGCCACATTCAAAAAATATGTAAATAGGGCTCGGAATTGGATGTTAAACTACGATCGCTGAGCGATCATCCCATGAGTCGTCTCTACGAACACAAACCTTATAAGTTGCACGAATTGACGACTGATTTTCGAATTAAATTTGGATAATTTGGTAGCGTTGTTCAAGCGTGAGTCTATTCATGATGATTTGCCAGAGTATACTGAAAAAAAGACATTTTTGATTAAAATTAAAGTTTTGGTCTTACTTTTTACAATTTGAAGCTCTATCGTTATCCGGGCTTAAAAAACACCCTGTATTAAGTCAAATATTAGACACTCTCTCTGAAATTTGATCTGATTCATCTATCAAATAAGAGAACATAAGTATGTACATACTTACTTCGAAAAATTACTATGTAGAAGAGGGTGGTTTTCAATGAATGATAGAACTTCAAATTGAAAAAAAAGACACAAAATATTAACTTTTAGTGAATTTTTTGTTTTATTGGAGTGATAAATGTCATACATTTAACATTTGAAAACGATTTCAGGCATATGGCCACCGCGGCTGTTCTTGACGAAGCGCATTCTTGACGTCCAATTCTGGACCACTTTTTCGAATACTTCTGGCTGTAAGTCACCAATAACGCGAACAATGTTGGCCTCCAAGGCGTCAATTGTTGCTGGTTTATCAGAATAAACCTGTGATTTAACGTAACCCCACAGGAAATAATCGACAGGTGTTAAATCGCACGACCTTGAAGGCCAATTGACAGGTCCATTTCTTGAAATCAACTAATCACCAAATTTTCATTTTAATGATGGTTGATTTTTTTGATGGTTTCTTCGACGTTTTGGTGTTATTGCATCATTTAGAGAGTACGTGGTACGAAATTTATTCACAATTCGACGTTTGGCTTATAAGTTACGCGAATCGAGGACTGATTTTCGAAGTAAATTTTGATAATTTGGAAGCGTTCTTCAGGCGTGAGTCTAAACATTATGATTTGTCAGAGTATACTGAAATAAATAAACAAAATAACTCAAATGTAATATTTTGTGTGTGTGTTTTTTTTTTCAATTTGAAGTTCTATCATTCTTGAAAAAACACCTTTTATTTCGGCATTAAGTCGATATTGTCAACCATTACCATTATGCTCATCATAATCAGATTTTTGTTTCACACCTACATTATAATTCAATTGCATATCATAAATACGAGTATGATGTGATTGCCGACTATATTATATGTACTCGTTTTTTAGTAAAATCACTTAATTATACTGCAAATTTTCGTATAGTAATTTCGATAGCGAAAGTGATATTGCAAACAAAAAGCAAAAACATCTCTTTTTTATGCAAATTTAACAAGGCTGGCAAAAAATACTTGAATGTCTATAGTGTAGATGATTTCAAAATTATTTCCGACCCGTGGAATAGACAAGTCACAAAAACATGGAACTTGCATCAGTGTTTCTCGCGTATACGTATGAACGTTTACTTATTTGAAAAAAAAAAAGGTCATGCTTAAAAATATACCGCTATCATTAGCTAAGCTAATTATTATTTTAAGGTGGAGAAAAAAACGAATACATATACTTCTGGTCGCACAGATGTTTACTGAAACATATACTTATAATTTATAAACAATAACGGGAAAAATTCATGCAAATATGTTTGTGTAATAACATTTTTATTTTAAATAATTTCTGCGCGATAATGCATTTTGTATTGGTGTATTTAAAAAAAAAAATCGGCCAATAAGAAACTAAAAAAGCAGAGTTATAAAATATCAACTCGGTGCAGAAAAAAAATCATCAATTTTGTTGTCATGTATTTTAGTTTTAATATTACCAACGAGTGAGAACTATCGTTCCGCCAAGAAGCTTAATTTAAAATTTATATTTTCCAATTGATGTAACGTTTATCTCGTTGGTTATCCGTATCCCTAAAGTACGATAGAGCAGAGCACTGCCAGAATAATAATTATAAGACTCCCCTCGATGTCCTGCTATTCAAATGAATGAAAATAGTGCGAATACAACATCCCGTCGATTTAACGCCTATTCAAAATTCGATTTGAGGATTTTGATTAACTAAAAATAAATAACAGGCGCGACAATCCAACATTGGACTAAGGCCGCAGGATGTGTTAGTGACGCTAACCGCTCGACCAGCCAATTAACTAAGGATGATTCAAATTGGAATCTGTTCATTATTTCATGCTATCCTAGATGTAATTTGGGGTTCCATTTGTCAATTTTATGCTTCTCGCGTTTCACCGGGAACAAGGACTTTATTTGGTGATTTATCTTTCTTTTAGGGATTAGGGGTCAAGGTTTCAACTAGAAACCCTGACTCACGCCAATGTTACCTAAAGCGGTCGGCTAGTGGTCCCTGAAGCTATTTGAAGTAATCCATAAAGTCTTTACTCCAATTTTTTACTATTCAGTGTAGAAATAATCATATTTGACTGGTCTCTTTAAAATCGCTTTTTTGCCAACTATTTTTGCATCAACTTCACAAGACAGCTGAGGATAACTATTTACATATTTCTTGAATCAGATTATATTATACCGTTATCCTCCGACTGCCAAAACAGGAAAAATATAAAATATATTTTGCTAAGCAGTACCTGGTGTATCGTCGCTCCAAACCTAACATTTTCGTCGCCTCTATTGGTAGTGAAGTCTTAAAAGGCGTGCGGTCGAATTTTCTCTAAGAGGAAATTTACTCTCAATTTCCTGTTATGCAGTAACCTGCCGCTGCCACAATTTTGAGCTTACGATCTTTTTCAGGCTGTTTTTGGAGTAGTGTTGCTTCTTCGGTCTTAGATCCATTATCCGCAATTAGTCGATGTTAAAAAAAATTGATTCCATTTTTATTACAGTCCTCCCAAGGAGCTTTCAGTATGTCACCGCATTCGTTTCCAGCTGCGAACACCCAGGCAACTGATGTCATCCAGGTTTCTGATGAAAATGTTGAAGTTTTAAAAAAATAAAATATCCAGCTAAAACTTACTAACTGACTTAAGGTCAAAATTCTGCGTGTTGCTTTACTGGAAGAAGCTTAGCATAGTGTATAGGATAGATCTTAATTTTCCCAGTTTAAGGGTCCGCGACAATCAAATGGTTTGCCAGATTAAGAAACACTGTTCTAGCCTAAGCTGACCAGATCCTGAAGGGACCAATGCTGTACACACAATTTTGAGACTGAAACTCACACCATTCGTAATGACGAATATCGTTCTGAAGTATATCCAGAACATCGTGGCTTGGTTGTTGCTCCTCAAGGAATCAAAGTAGTGCAACAATATCGAGGTAGCACTTCTAGGTAAAGTAAGTATCATTTTCTTGTGTTCCTTAATAAAGGGTTTCCCAAAAAGGCACTAAATTTTTAATCATTTCTGAGATAGCCGGGAACTTAGGGATTTGGAGCAAAGCAGAGCGACCTTAAATTTCGGAGCGAAAGAGTGGACCGGTCTTTTGCAGTCTGGAGAAGAGCGACTTTTGCTTTGAAACTTGCTCCGCTCCGATGTCTTTAATCATAAAAAAGTATACAAATTTTATCAATTGAATGATAGAATTTGATATGCTATAGTTCCGGGATGGCTTTCCAAACGAAAACATAGGAAAATCTTTGTAAAAAATTTAAAAAGACAAAAAAAAAAAGGATTTTTTCGACGAAATTTTGCATTTTATGGCACGATTTGATGATTTTGGACGATTTAAAGGCGAATTCGTTGAGAGACTTGGAAAATTTCCGATTATTGTGAAATTCATTGTAATAAAAAGAGGTTTTGCGTTCTTCATTATTAAGAATTTTAAGATCATCCATGACTAACGCTCGTATATTTTTTAACGTGAAAAGCAGGACAAATCCACCAAAAATCGTCGTTTGACCGGACAATGCTAGTGAAAAAGCAGGACAGAAAGAAGGACAACCAAAAACACAAATGCCTCTGTAATATTGTGTACCTTTCGAATTTGTCAGATTTTTTTGCAAACTCAAACGCTTCTTTCAGTGTAGTTTTATCAGAGGAGAACTTTATTCAATGTCCTCACTTCTTATACAACATGCCTTTAAGGGGAACTGTTTACAATGGGTGGGGCTACGAAAGAAAACAGTTGCGTGTGTTCCGTAAACATGTTTGCCGTTCTGATTCCCTAACTGCCATTTTACGGATCAAAAATAATCTCCGGTTCTTTTCGTTAGTCTGACTTTGTGTAACATGTAAACGAAAAGAACCGGAGATTACCAACCTAATTCTAATTTCATACGGATGACGTCGATGTAACAGAAGCGTGGTTGCGTTTTTTAAAAATTCTTTCAACTTCCGATGCAGCGCATTTTGCTTTAGTTTCTATAGGGTGGCAAATGCGAACCTAACGGTTTTTAAAACGTCTTCAGGAATCCTAAATTCATACCAGAACATTTTATTTGCACTACCTTGCAAAAAAATATTATGCCGTTTTCCTCACTAAACTGCCGACGTTGTCGGAAGCTTCCAATTTTCATTGTTGGAAGCTTCTGATTTTCATTGTCGTTCGCTGAATGTACCCAATGGCTGCATTCGGCGAATGAAAAATGTAGCAGAAAAGCTCGCTTCCAATTAGATTCTCATTTCGTATGAGGGCTTTTCAGCGGAAAAAGAGGTCGGTAGCTGGCAATTCTTATAGCATTTCCAGTGTTTTTCCAGTAAATTTAATTCGCTGAATGCAGTCAATCTTTCTGAATCGAAGCAGGGGTGATGACTTGAGTATCCTATGGTATACTAACAAAGGAACTACTGCATATTTTCCTTGTTAAAGGTATGTACTGAGTTCACCGGGCGAAAAACTTGCATATATGTCTCCCGTGAAAACGGTGCCGTGGAGACTTGCTTTTGATTCACTCAATGTAAGATAAATGTTCACTCGCGTTCTGATTGATTGTCGATGACATCTTTTTATTGCGAAATTAAGTGCAACTGCATTGTTTTCGCTGGCGAAATGTCAAAAACCGGTGTGGAGACTTTCATGTGAAGTGAGTACCACCAAGCGAATTCGATTTCACGATCATCCAAATTTTGCCAGTATTTGCATGAATTTCACGTGAACTGACGATGTTAGTACCTACCTTAAGGGCTGAATTAAGATCGAGAGTGAAATTTTTCCCGCTGCGATTTTATCAATAAAAATGCATATACTTACTGTCGTGGAATATGTCACAAACGGTGGGGAATTCCATAAGCTACAATCCGAAACCGGTTCCATAATTCTCCTCGGCCATTTTATGTATTATTTTTCGATTCCCCGGTTATTTGACATTTCACGATGAAATAACCGTGAAATCAGAAAAAATTCATAAAATGGCCTAGAAAAATTATGGAACTGTTTCCGGATTGTAGCTTATGGAATTCCCCAGCATTCCACGACAGTAAGAATACATTTTCATTGAAAAAATCGCAGCGGACAAAAATTTCACTTTCGATGTCAGAACTGCTTTAAGGTATGTACTGAGTTCACCTAGCGACAAACTTGCATTTATGTCTCCCGTGAAATCGGTGCCGTGGAGACTTGCTTTTTATTCACTCAATTTAAGACAAATGTTCACTCGCGTTCTGATTGATTATCAATGATATCTTTTCACTGTGAAATAAAGTGCAACTGCATTATTTTCGCTGGCGAAATGTCAAAAACCGGTGTGGAGACTTTCATGTGAAGTGAGTACTACCAAGCGAATTCGATTTCACGATCATTTAAATTTTGACAGTATTAGCATGGATTTCACGTGAACTGACGATGATAGTACCTACCTACTCTTAGCGCGAATTGAATTCACATGCCGCTTGAATTTGGTCAACACTGAGCACGGGATGCACTCCCAAGGAGTATTAACATTGATAGGCATAACCTGTCGGGGGTGCTGCCACCTCGTGAAAAGTGTGTCCTTATGTGAGTTGAAGTTTTTACTAAGATTCTAATAGGAAAGGTGTCCGGCTTACCATCGTACGATAAATTGAAGAATGCTGTACATTTTGCTGTACGCTTTTCAATGCTGTACGATAGGTCTAAATGCTGTACTGTACAGCGAAATGCTGTACGTATGGTCAGCTTATTCTAGCCTAAATCGCCATTTCAACACGTACCGTATTTGGGTACGTAATACGCACGTATTATCGCACGTTCAGATTCTATCTCGAAGCTCATGTCATTAGAACTTGAGAGCGCTCCATCCAAATTTTGTTATATGCACACTATTTGAGCTGAAGAGCTATACCTAAACCTGATATGTACTATACTCTGCTCTATCCTCTATCCATAATAATATTTATACACATAACATTAACCACAAAAATAAAACTCATCATCAAATATGCAAATTTAAACTTGACCTTTCTATTTCACTCAACGAAACTTACCGTTTTGAGCACGCTATGTTAGATATCTAATGCATTCGTTCAGCATTTTAAAAATCCGATAAAAAAGTCCATAATAAAAGTGAAATTATTATTATTAGCCATGTTCATGTCATAGTCAGTCTTTTACTCTAATGCAGGTTAATATTCGCATTAAATTTGTAGTTTAGCTCAAGCTGGTGAAGTTTATATTTGAATCTTGTCTATGATTGCCACGCCATTATGGATTTATGCTCAATTTTTAATGTCGTTGACCGTGGAAAATGTTTTAAAATAAAAACTAAGTAAAAGTAGTGGTTACTCATGCGCATTATTATTTTCATGCAAAAGAAAACATTTAAAATTATTATTGTTACTTTTTTTCTACTAGTTGTATTCTTTAGAAAAAAAGATACATTTATTGTGGCGTCTCATCAGTTGAAATGCAAATTTATTCAGATTTAATGCATTTTCTTGATTTGACCGCTATTCTCTATCTGAATTCAGCTTGGATATTGAATGGAATACTATTCCGAAAAATACCAAAGATGCAACATAATTAAGACATGTTTCTTCTTTCAACCAATAGTGGCGACGACATCAAGGTAATTTGATTAATTAAATTGAATAATATTGCAATTTATAACGCAATCAAAACGAGCTACTGTCGTTAAAAAGACAATTCATTAAAATTAGGTGTTTGTGCAAACACGTTATAGTCCTATCAATAAAGAATTCAATAGTGAATTTTAATAGATCCTCCAATTAAGCAACTTCTGTTCAAATATTCGTGGAAAAGAATTGTTTTGAAAATGTTCTGAGAGAATTTCCGAATAAGCAATTAAATTTTATTGTGATTTTCGGTGAAAAATTTTGAAGACAAAATTCTTTTCAAACCTTTGCTCAAGTTTGGGGTTTTATAACACACATTAGCACAATTTACCTTTACAGGGTGTCCCATTCATGGTGGAGGATATTTTAATGGTAGGTAGTGTGGCTCCTTTGGGGAAAATTAATATACAACTCCTCTATTTTTAAACGTTACAATGTGATAGCATTTTTTTGTAAAAATGTCCGACTTGCCGCACTAAATCAAAATTTGCCACACTACCAAACTTTTCATCCGAGATATGACTTCACTTTCTGAAACTACGTAAAACTTTCAATAAAACGACACCTCGTCCGTTGCGAAGTTGCACGTATCTTCCGAGATACACCCGTTCAAACTTTAAACAAATTTTAAAATCGGGGTTTCATCAAAAAATCAATTGATAAAAATTGATGAAAAACCGATTTTAAAATTTCTTTTTGAACGGGTGTATCGAGCAACTTCGTAACGGGTGAGGTGCTCCATTGAGACTAAATGTGAAAATGATAGGGCTAATTAATTTTTTATTTGGAAGGAAAAAGTCCCAATAATGCGATAAAAGTCATCTAACAATTTCCAAATCTATTTATAATACTTTCTCTTAATTCTATTATTAAATAAATGATAAAATGTCCTCATTATCCTCAAACCCTCACATTAAGTTTCAATGGTTCTGGTAAAACTACAATTTAAGATTGAGGTGAGGGCATAAGTGCTAAGTTGTAAAAAACCAATTTTTTTGATTATCCTGAATCTTGGCCCAAAATTATGACACACCGTCACCGTGCACCGTCACTCTAACTTAAAATCTAGTGTAAAATGGGGAGGGGGAGTATTTCGGAAAAATTTGTTTTAAAAATTTTGCAATAATTGCGACACTTTTTTGCACAAAAATTGCCTTAATCTTGCAAACGTGAGGAGACAGATAGAGTGTTCCTGAAAAGTGTTTCTGCCTCGATAAATCAATTTGAGTCGGTGTCTCTCAATCATGATTAAGTAACTAGTGTATATGTTTTTTTAAGAAGATATTTTTTGGTTACCTGTTTATTTAGTTAATTCAATAAACAAAACATAATTTTTGTTCAAAAATTTTAAATGTGAGGCGTCCTAAGGACACTATGACAAATCACCTTTCATACTTTTGAGTCCCAATCGCCGATAAATCGTTCCATTAAATACTTAAATATTTCCGATGCGCGATGCATGTCTCCGCTCCGTACGTCCGATAGACACACGATTCATGATAAATTTTCTAACAACTTTAAACTCCGTCTGGATTCACAGCCAAATAGAAAACAAAAGTGATGGTAATAGAAAATAAAATGCAATCCGGGTATCGGGCGGGGGGGACGACGAACATGCAATTCAACTGCAACTATTGGCGGCGACCGCGGCAATATAGTTTTTTGCACAAAAATAAAACGACGACGTCGTCGTGCAATGAAAAGCGAAACAGCGGAAAACGAGTAAATAGATGAAAGATGTAAGTGGAAATAATGACACTGGCATTAGACAAAACCAGTCATGAGCGCAATGATAATGATGCGATGCGGCAATGATTGCACGTTAAAGTCATAGTCATAGTTACAAATGCGGCAGCGGCAACAACGAATGCACTTAGATATAGTGCGAGAGTGTATAGTGCAACATCATACAATGCGGCGCATACTAACGACCAACGAGTTCAAAAACTTTCTCCTGTATGCGATTTAAATTGCAATTGCATAGCAGCAGTGCAACAACATAATTTCAATGCCCCCTGAAGACAAATTTAAGTACTCGTATGTATAAACAAAGCGGTGAATGAACACGTTTTGTGTTAGTTGCATATACATACATACATATTTTGGTTTTAGTTCTACGTAGTTAGATAGGTAAATATAATACGTAATACGTATGTTTATATTCTTTGGGGATTAGGTATTGAAACATGTTGCTAGAAACATTTAACCTTTCGATAGTCGCAATAGGAAATGTAACACGGATAGTAGCAATGTATCTGACAGATAAATTATGATCCTCTTTTCCAGTAAATCGTTTTTTATAAATATTTTTTTTTCTTTCAATTTATGAAAGTTTACGGCCTCAGGAAATGATTGAGATTAGATTAGATTAGGTGTTAGATAGTTTCTACATAAAACTATATCTTTCATTCTGTATCTACAAAATTTTCAAAAAAAAGTACCGTTATTCGAAAATTCAAAAAAGTAGAGTGCTCGCAATGTATCTATTAGATACATTCGGCTGCCAACCAAAACCTATAAATCTCACAAAAACCAAACGAGTTCTAATCGTGCGAATAGCACGATGAGTGTATACCCTATACCCATGTACAGACCTAGAAGGCACGCAAAACCCAAAATATTCAATTTCATATTTTTTGTGGGGGAGGGAGGAGTAGATGGGTCGGACCTGACACATCTTTATTACCTTGCCAAGACATCCAACGGCTACCATTTGATACTAATTTGAAGTTTTTCGTGACATTCTATCAAAAGATATGGCTGAATATAACTTTGTAGGGGAAGTAGGGGTAGGGGTAGTCGGACCTACTCCACTTTCCATCAACTCAAAGTATATGTCAGAATGAGACATTGATCAAAATTTCAAGTCGATAGCGATATTCTACCGAAAGTTATGGCCGAATTAAAATATCAAGGAGGGGTAGTTTGTATGGGAGGTAGGGGAACCCGTGGTTTGATTTGGCCCATTTTCAATACCGTCTAAGATTTTAGCAAAACAAACATTTGACCAAAATTTCAAACCGCTAGCTTCATTAGTTCGGGAGTTATCGTGCTAACAGACAGACACACGGACAGACAGACAGACATGGCTTATTCGATTCAGGGACCGACCCTGATTATTTATATAATATACTTTGCCATACCTCCGGTGGCTCCTTTGAGGTGTTACATAATATCGGCGTAACAAAACCAATATACCCTATACCATCTTATGGGTATAGGGTATAATGATTGCCTTTGCGGTACAGGTAACAAGAAAAATCAATTCGCAATAGAAAGCGAATGCCAGACGAAAAAAGGTGTCATGTATGTATTAGATACATGCTAATAGGTGAAGGTGGTCGCAATGGAAGGTTAACTGATTGTGCGAATGGATATGAAAAAAAAACACTGCACTCGAATTACGGGCAAGAAATTCAAAAGTAGTGGTAGATTTACATATGGTCGGATCGTCGCACTATTTCATCAATATTAAATAAAATATTGAAAACTCAGTATCATATTTTTTGTGATGTATTTACTGCTTTGATTCTTATAAGCACTAGTTAATTCTTCAGCTATATTAATTATTTTAATTTGATTCATTTATTATGAAAATAAATAACAGGCGCAACAATCCAACATTGGATTAAGGCCGCAGGATGTGTTAGTGGCATCCTATTTCCAAGATCTTATCTGCTTTTTGTTGAGGTAATGAGCACGCCCAGCAGTGTTATTTATCCCCATAAATGGGTACTCGTTTAATATCTGAGTGAGATCATAGTCCGTCACAAGCTCGTGAGCTCGAAAAACACCATGATCCACGGTAAGATTCGAACTCATGACCCTGTGCACCGAAGGTGCGCGCACTAACCGCTAGACCAGCCAACCTACTTAATTATTTGAAAAAAACAATTGTAAATTTCGTTCATATGACAGTGGATGTCAATTTAAAGCTCCAAAAATGTTGAAAATATACTCTTAGCCAAAATTTTATTGATAGCATACTTATAAGTTTTTTTTTCTAAAATTAAATCAAGGATTAGGATATGACGAGTTAAAAACATTTACAGTGAAACCTGTCTAAAAGACCACCAAAGTATTAAGCGACTACCTTTCATAACGACCGATTTTTTCGGGACGGAATTGGTTTCCATACAACTTCATTTATTTATTCCCTATATTAAGCGACCACCTATTTATCGGACCAGCGACCTTTACATCACTCATTTGTCCATACAAATTTTACCCTTCTTAAGCGACCACCTCTATTAACGATCGCGCAAAATGCGATGTGACCGTATAAAGCGAACGTAGGCGAGTTCATATGTGATTATCTTTAATGGGTTTTGTATGCTTTTTTGAAAGTTTTCTTAATAAATTTAACAATTAACGGTATTAATTCGTATAAAAGCAAAGCCCACAGGAAATTGAAGTCGGCTTCTAGTTAGGCAAATAATATATTATTCGTAGTATGCAGCAATAGCATGCATTTAGTTTTTGTAGGCGCCATTTGGTCAGGATGCTACTGTTGCTTTGTTTGCAATCTAGCAAACATCAAATGTGTTTGTTAAATTGTCATTTTAGTGGGTAATATAGAAGACATTTATCTAGCGGGAACTTTCGAACTTTGGAAAAACATTCAGTTTTCGTGTCTAGCCCTGTATGGAGTAGATTCTGTTTTCGGATTCTTTCAATAAAGATGGTTGCGTTTTCATGGGCAAAAACTAGAAATTTAAAATTACCATTGGCCGGGGCTCAATGCCAATGAATCAAAATTAATCAATTTGAATCAAAGAAATGTTGTATTTATTTTGTAAAAAACTCTTTCTCCGTCATATTTTTAATTCAAAGTGATTCGTACTTGATTTTAAATGATGGGTTTTCTCTGAGTGTACCTACCTACAGTGGGATCCCGTGACCCTATGATTTGCAGACGAACGCCCTACCTACTAGACCAACCAGACTTAGTGATGAAGCAAATTCAACTCAAGTGATATCATAACTTTTGTTTTCATTGCGAAACAATTTAACTTCTACTGTTTTCTACTTTGAAATTAAACTGTGTTTGTTGTTGTGTTTGATTGTAATATTGTCATTATAAAATCAAAAATGAAACATTTTGAAACAAAAATATTTGGTTACCTTTTGATTTTAAATGATGGGTTTTCTCTGAGTGTACACATTACAAAGTACTTTTTCCTAGAAAATTATACGCTATATGCCTAGACGCTAGACCCAAAAGTATTATGTAGAATTTATATTTGGCACTGCAAATCTTGATCCTCGTAGAATGCACCTAGTCATATAATTTTGAGCCGATGTTGCTTATTTATTTTTGATTGATACTGCCCCAACCATGGACACCCCCTACCTTCTCTCCTCTTAAGAGGTATCAAAGCTTAAGTAGTTCTAATTTTTAGATATGTTATCTCAATTCGGTGGAGTCGACAATTGCTCAGAAACACAAGTTGGGAAGGACAAAAGTATTTTGCGAACAGGATTATTACTTCAGGCATTACCAACCAACCAGTGCTGTTTAGGAGCAAAAATCTTGTATCTGTCATTTTTGGCTGGATCGCTGGGGATCCCCTGATTATAAAAAAAAGTCTTACCCGGTAGAGGGTCGGGAAGTTGGGGAAAGGGTTTAAGGTTTTAATCCGATGATTTTTCGATTTTTGGTGGGGATAGTAATATGTGTCTAACTTAGGGGATGAGGGGATAACGAGGATTTGGAACAACTCAATTCTTACTTTATTTGGTTACCAGGGCACTGCCGTAGATTTAACTGCTTTTGAAATAATCGCTCAAACTTGAAAAATGGCACCTTTTCCACCCTTACCGCTCAGGACTTTTCTCCCATAATCACGAACCATCCCAAGCAGTCCGGCAAAGAACAAAAAACAATATTTGCCGACAAAATATTTTTTGGCCTAATATTGTATATTTTAACCTCCCTGTTAATTCGATTCAATCACACTGATACGTACGAGTACATTCAAATGCATGTCCTATTAGTCACCTATCCGCGGAAATTTCAGCAAAATGTCTTATTTGACTGCAACTCAAAGTGTATCCACCAAATATCATCACAGTTCAAAATTGCATCTTTGTTTGAGCCTTTCCAACAAAGGCGACTTAATCTTTTCCTCGCATTATACCGACAAGCAAAAGTACCAACCGCATCTACAGCTGCTTTGTAGCAATCCGATCCAGGCGCAAGTGTTTCACATTGACCGTGGGTGGCTGATTGCATTTTACGACCATCGCGCCTTTATGCCATATACCGTACCGAGATCAAGAAAAGGTGAACCTTATTGGTATGGTACAACAAAGAAAAAGTTCTTCATCCAAGATAATCAGACGTTTAAGCACTCTCATAGCCGGAAAACCAATGGATGCAGCTCGCGTCATCTTTCGCGCACTATAGAGTGCAAAATGCACATTGGTTGATTGGAATGTTATTGTGTTATCGGATTTGTGTGATTTCTCAACGCTTTTATCTGAAATATTGTCAGAAGTGTGTCGAATTGGAGGAGGATTTTAAAGAAAGTCGGAGAAATGTATAAAGTTATAGTTGTGCATATAGCTATACATTATAATATTGTGGAAATAGAAAAAGAATCCTTTAAATTAAAGGCAAACAATGGCGTTCAACCGTTAGTGCAGTCAAAATATCCCAATTCAGGCCTCCAAATAGAAAAAATAGAGTAAGGCTAATTTTTGTTGTTTTTGAATCTGTGGGCTCCCATAAATCTACAACTGATTTTGCTATAAAAATTCGGAAAGGTCCCAAAAAGGACTAAAAAGGATACTCTTTAATCTTTTACTGGAGGTCGGCATGTGGGGCATCATATCAAAGGGGACGTGGAGTACATTACCTATCCGGTATTTGTTTCCTGTTTCAAGGACCCTCAAAGGAATAAATCGAGCTTAAATGGAAAATTTTCGAGTTTCCCGTGTATCTTTCCAAAGCCATAACTACGAGAATAATTCAAGTTGCCCCTACTGTCCCTCACTTTTTAGAATCTATAATAGCTGAAGATTCTACCATTAAATTTGCTAAGAAAAAAGTTGATCGGAAAGCTCTGAAAAAGGACATAAAAGGACACTAATTTCACACCTTGATCGAACGTGGGCATGTGAGGTGTCATATCAAAGAGGACGTCGAGTGCATTGCATATCCGGTGTTTATTTCCTGTCTCAAGGACACTAAATGGAATAAGTCGGGCTTAAATGGAAAATTACGGCTTTAGAAAGATACAGATACGGGAAACACCAAATTTTTTAAGTTGAGCCCGATTTTCTCCTTTGATGGTCCTTGGAACAAGTAACAAATGCCAAATATGGAATGTGCATGACATCCTCTTTGATATGACACCCCACATGCCCACGCTCGATAAAGGCGTGCAATTAGTGTCCTTTTATGTCCTTTTTCAGAGCTTTCTGATCAACCTTTTTCTTAGCAAATATAATGGTAGAATCTTCAGCTATTATAGATTCTGGAAAGTGATAAAAGTAGTGACAACTTGAATTATTTTCGTAGTTATGGCTTTGGAAAGATTCACGGGAAACGCAAAAATGTTCCATTTAAGCTCGATTTATTCCGTTGGGAGTCCTTGAAACAGGAAACAAACACCGGATATGTAATGTACTCGACGTCCCCTTTGATATGATGCCCCACATGCCGACCTCCGGTAAAGGATTAAAGAGTATCCTTTTTAGTCCTTTTTGGGACCTTTCCGAATTTTTTTTAGCAAAATCAGTTGTAGATTTATGGGAGCCCACAGATTTAAAAACAATAAAAATTAGCCTTACTCTATTTTTTTCTATTTGAAATGCTAATATGACTGCATTACGTTGGTTTGAGTGGTTCTGCATAGCATTACATTATATGTATTTGCAGAAATATATTTCATAAAATACAAAGGTATTATATGTATCTTAGTAAAGATGTGTTTACTTGATAAATTTTCTTAATAGAATTCCCTGCAAACTTGTTTTTTATAGTAATTCAACAATAGGTGTGTTTTTTTGGCTATCCCGTGTAGGTTTGGGTAACGGTAACGGGATAACCAAAAAAACACACCTAATATAATTTCTAGAAATTTCTAGCTTGTAGCGAATCATTTTAATTATAATAATGAGTTGATTATTTGGATTGTTACTGAATTCCTTTGATTAAAAAAATGATGTTAAATGTTTGTTGAACATCCGATTCCTTATAAAATCCATTTTGTCCGTCGTCTTTTCGCTCCCCACTGAATATCTCGTTAACAGCTCACCCGTTCGACATTAAATTTGAGGAATATGTATGAATGGTCACAGCATTGGTTCGAATAAATATTCTCACTCAAGTATAATATACCACCACAACATACCTTTTAGGCCTATGTAGGTGGTAATATGGACTATATTCACCTGTTTCACTCCAAACTTTTTTTTCATATACCTATTATAAAAGTAAAAGAAAACCTTTCAATTTACTCCTTAATTACGACGTAAAATGACTAAACACATTCTATTCAATTTATTCTGTATAGCACAACGCAACGCGACACTGGCAAGTTGCATCATTTTTTAATGCCATTACCTTTTTGCACCTTCTTTCACCATATCATGCATCATTTTCATTACTTTGCAATGGAAATTATAACACACATTACATTATAATGTGAATACACCGCAACAACGTTAATATTATGCATTTCTATGCGCCATTTGCACTACAGTTCAATGAATTGCAGCATCTACCGATACCGTCCATTTGCGGTTATTGTTGTATGTTTTATATTATTGTTATTTTTTCTTTCATTTCTAACCTAACTCCATCAGAATCCGAAAAAAAACATGCAATTCGCGGGCACAACAACGCGACGATCGAATCGCGTACAATGCACGATATTATATGAAAATGATGTGACTCAGGAAAATGCACGAAGAATTTTTTGTGCATTGTCCGGAGAAAAGCGAAAGTGAAATTCAGCATGCAGAACGTGGCGGCGCCCACTTTAAAAGTCATAAATTAAAAATAATCTCCGGTAGCAATTAAAATATTACACACACACAATTCACTTTGTTAAAAGCGCTAGAGGGTGGGTATTTAATTTATTATTCCCCATTCATTGGTTCATTCATTTATGAATGTTGTTGCGGCTTTGGAGGATAAAGAAATCATGCATTTTAATAAGCAGAAATAAATGCATTGTTAAAAAAATGCAACGATAGTGCAATTTAAAAGTACAACTTCATTATTATTTCATAAAGAAAAGCATGATTATTATTGTCAACTGTCACAGCTGTGTTAGTTGTATATCGTGTTTATAAAGGGTGTTTTCAAAAAATCACAATTAAATAAAAAGTTTAGTTATATTCCTCAAAACAAAAAAACAAACGGATCGAATCGGACCTACGATCAAGAAAATATAAGGACAGAGTCATAGACCAAAAAAATGAGTAACCATTTGCTATCTTATTCATAATGGCAGTGGCGCGGCCATTTTTATAAAGGGGAGTGGTCAGTGTAATTTAGTATTAATCAGTATTTATGTTTTAAATCACTTTAATAGCACGTGACATTCATGTAACCTATATGTTCTTTAAAACAAAATTGCCTTTACGTAATCTTTGTACTGAATTAACGATTTCATGTTCATCATCATACAAATGATTCCCTTCAATCATACTTTTACGTTTTACCCTACTCCCTTGTGCAAAACCAATATACTGGGATGACAACCAGACTAGAAAAACATATGTTCGGTTAGAAAGGGAGGAAGAACCGAAAGAGGTTACCTTTACGATAGTTCGATTGTACTGCATTATCACCACTTGCTCTATCCTTATATTTTCTGGTCGCAGAATCGGACCACACACACGGCTGCTTGTGGGTTGTGTCGGTATCCACCTTGAACAGAAACAATTTACTGGTGTTAAATCGATATAGATCGCATGATCTAGTGTAAATTCTTGTCTTCAAAGGGAAATGTCTGATGCAAGCAGGGACGTAGCTATGGGGGGGGAGGGGTGTCTTACCCCCTAACATTTTCAATTTTCATCCGCAGTCGGTAAATTTGACCTCAGTGGGAATATGTAGGATTGCGATTTTCGGCATTAATAAATTTACAAAAGAATACCTGTCGATGTTTAAGGATATAAACATTTGAAAATTACAATACTAAAAGTATGTAATCGAATGTGCATACTTATTAACAGAGGTATTCGGCATGAAAACATAAAACTCATGTTTAAATTGAAAAATTTGACTGAAAGTTTGGAAGCTCAGGACCTTGACATTATTGACGCCGTGAAACTCATTTGCAGTACAATAAAGTATTTTAAAGACATTAACAACGACAGCGAAATCAATGCGTTAGTTCAAAGCTCCATGATTTTCGTAAAAAAATTAGATATTGACCCTGAATCTGGCTACAAAAAAACAACACGGAACTCGTCGTGCTCCGAAAAAAAATGGAGACGAATCATGTCAAACTACAGCCGAAATAGACTGCAACATTTTACCGAAAAGAGTCCAAAATCCTTCTTGACGTTTTTATATCGAAGTCCACAGAAGAATTGGAAAAAACCGCTAAACTGCTCCAACCATTGCAAGACATATTTCAAATTTCGGCCGACAGGAATGCCTTCATGCTGAAATTCAAATTCTTCTTGATACATAATTACTTCGAGTGTCAAAATTTTAGGATGATAGCGAGAGAGGCTTTCAAACTAAGGACTGAAACCTTACAAGGTTATTCAGCTTATTTTGACATGTCCAGTGACCTTAGCTTCGAGTGAGCGATCATTTAGTAAATTAAGACTAATAATCAACAATCCGATGCTAATGTTTTCTGCAAAGGATATTGTCGATAAAATGCGATGGTCCAAAATTAAGTTATGGCGGGTCACAACTTAACTGGTTGAACCAAATTTCGTGTTTTTGTCTTTGTATTTTTCGATGTTCACATGAACGCTAAAAAAATATATCATAATTAGAGGTACGGAAATTTCGCAAATAAAAAACAGGATTTTCACATAAACTAATTTTGGATATTAGAAATTTCGCTGAAATTTGCATAAACACCTAGATTTGTAAATTTTCTTGTAGTTACTTTAATTTTCTATAACTCTATGGAAATTATGTAGATTCACAGTTAAACAACTGTTAAAAATTCGCGTTGCACAAAAAAAACGACTGCCAACTGCATCAACGAATTCAGACAACACACGTAGATACTAGTCGACAAGACCACTCCTCAAGGAGTTACAATAACGGCAAAACTAGAAACTGCGGCTTATGCCGCTAATATCGTTACGATTTTATGTTTATGTAAAGTTCATTGCGATTTCGGGGCTCGTCGAACCAAGAGAAAAACTCTCTCTGAAAAAAAAGCATTGCACAAAACAAAGTTCATTCATCAAACCTACACCTAAAGAAGTTTTTCGGTGTTCGGCAACCCATCTTGCTCATGATTCAGCGAACTCTCTGCATTAAACAATGGGTACGGTTCCCATATGTTCCCACAATATGTTGTCCATTCTGATCTAACTGCGATTTTATGAATAAGAAATTATCTCCAGAACTTTTCGTTTACATATTCCACATGTTGTGGGAACATATGCGACCGGTGCGTTTCAGAACCGCACCCAATTTCTCTATTCTTATTAATGGAAAACGTCAGAAAAAAAATCTGAGATGAAAAATTATCTCCAATAATTTACATTTTTGGACAAAAATAAAAGTCCAAATTAGATCATTTCGCATTTATTCGCATTTTTGCCGAAATTCGCATCTCGTTATTTCGTAAAAACAAAATTTCCGTACATCTAATTATAATTGGTAAATTTTCAAAATGTAGTCGGCAAATTTTACTTTTCACCCCCCCCCCCCCCCCCCCTAACAAATGTGTGCTCGGTACGTCCCTGGATGCAAGAATTTTATTTTTTCTCTTGTTAGTGAACCAACTAACTATACAGGGTGTCCGGAAACTGCCGCATGAACGCACCGGATTATGATTACTCAGTTGATTTCCAGCAAAAAAGTTGCACGGAACATACCCCCTCAGGTTAACCCTTTAGCTGCCACAGGCATTTAAAAATTTTTGAAAAAATCATTTTCTTGCTCGACTTAAAGCCTAATATCTCCAAAGCTAGACCAGCTAGAATAGTGAAATAAAATGATTATTACAGCCAACAAATTTACATGTAAAATAAAACTAACCACACTAAAATCGGATAAGAGCTTTGGTTTTTACAGAGCTTCAAAGTCAAATTTGCGTGATTTGACAAAAAAACAATCTTTTTTTCCATCTCAAGTTTCTCCAACTTCTGCCAAGATGAGGTGCTTGTACGATTCTTTTAAAAATTGGCGCATAGTCTTACGATCATATCTTTCTGACATCATTTTGATCTAGCTCCATTACTTCTAACAGTTTTTATACGTTAATTGCATAAAACTACGGTTAATTTTAGCTCGAATTCAATACAATTCAACTCACACTGCCCCTAAAGATCTGCAATTGGTAAAAGCTATTCAAAGTATGTCGAAATCGAGCCAAAATTAACTCTAGTTTTCTGCACTTAAGGTACTAAAACTGTTAGAAATAATGGAGCTAGAATAAAATGATGTAAAAAAGATATAATCGTTATTGGATGGAACAATGGTTGTAACGGAACGGAACGGATCGGAAGAGTTGACCAAAATTCAACTTTTACGGATCACATAACCTCACTTTATGGAAAATGACAGTTTAGGAGCATAACAAACGAATATGAATATGGATGACGAGTAGTACCTACATCGAAGCCGTACATTAGGTACAGTAAGTATAAATGAAAAAACAATTCTAACATTTCAAGAAAATCCGACAAAACGTATGACAACTGCCAGAACGGAACGGAGCATTGTGCTTTGAGGCGATTGAGGCTTAAGCCTCAATCGCAATACTCCGTTCCATTCCATTCCGTCAACCATCCAATCCGTTCCGTTTTGTCAAAATATTAGTGCAAAGCACAATGCTCCGTTCCGTTCTGGCAGTTGTCATACGTTTTGTCGGATTTTCTTGAAATGTTAGAATTGTTCTTTCATTTATACTTACTGTATCGAATGTACGGCTTCGATGTACTACTCGTCATCCATATTCATATTCGTTTGTTATGCTCCTAAACTGTCATTTTCCATAAAGTGAGGTTATGTGATCCGTAAAAGTTGAATTTTGGTCAACTCTTCCGATCCGTTCCGTTACAACCATTGTGTGCGCTTACGTGCCCAGTCCATAAGGTCTACGTTTGACAGCTGAACGGAACGAAGTATAGCGATTGAGGCTTTAAGTTGCTATTCGGCCAAAAAATGATCCGTCGCCTCAACATTTTGTCATTGCTATATAAAGAGCAAATTGACATTGATCGTTGTATTCTCGACATGGCACGAGACTTAGCGACGGCATCTGATGAGAGGTGTCGTGCCATGTACTGTCGGTCGAAATCGGCAATGACAATTTTTTGAGTTCCCCCTCGCGGGGACGATATTGTTCCAAATAAAGGAAGAAAAAAAAAGGGGGAAAAAATATTTTTTTTCCATGTTCCATTGTTTGTATTTTCTTGTTTCAAGAAAAGTTTTTGCTTAAAATAATGTTTATTTATTTATTTTAAGCAAAGACTTTTCTTGAAACAAGAAAATACATCTTAAATCAGGAAAAATTATTCCTTGGCTGTTTTTTGTTGTATTTTTTTCTTGTTTTTAGCAAATGGGTTTTCAGTGTAGGTCCACTAGTTATAAAAAAAATACCGAGCGTATAGAGGGCTGCGCCCACAATACGAGGGTTTTTTAGAATTTGAATGCTTAGTGTTCAAGGCGAACATGAGAGTATTATGACTCATCTTCACCAACAACCGCCATGGCTCATCACCTAGACCTAGAGTGTTGGACTATGGATCCGCTGCTCTCCTTGGTCACGACTTCGAGACTCGACATAAACATCTTTTTTTTTTCAATTAAAAAAATAACGAGACCGAGTTCTAATCGTGCGAATAGCACGATGAGTGTATACCCTATACCCATGTACAGATCTAGAAGGCACGCAAAACCCATAAATTCAATTTCATCTTTTTTTTAGGGAAGGGAGGGGTGAATGGTTCAGACTGGCACATATTTAATATTATAGCAAGGCATCTAACAGCTACCATTTGATACTAATTAGAAGTTTTTCGCGACATTCTAGCAAAAGTAATGGTTGAATATAACTTTGTAGGGGAGGTAGGGGTAGGGGTAGTCGCATGTTCTCCACTTTCCACCAACTTCAAGCATATGTCACAATTAGGCATTGATGAAAATTTCAGGTCGCTAGCGATATTCTGTTGAAAAATATGGGCGAATTAAACTATCATGGAGGGGTCGTTTGTATGGGAGGTAGGGGAACCCTTGGTCCGATTTGGCCCATTTTCAATACCATCCAAGCTTTTATCAAAACAATCATCTGACCTAAATTTTAAATTGCTAGCTTCATTATATCGGGAGTTATCGTGCGAACTGACAGACACACGGACGGACAGACAGACAGACAGACAGACAGACAGACGGACATGGCTTATTCGAATCAGGGACCGACCCTGATCATTTATATATATACTTTGCCATACCTCCGGTGGCTCCTTTGAGGTGTTACATAAATCGTCGTAACAAAAACAATATACCCTATACCATCTTATGGGTATAGGGTATAATAATAAATCATTTTAATTCCGCAATTTTTAAAGTGTTAAATTCAATTTAAAACTCAAACTGTAATTCCTTTGTTCTTTGTTCTATACATATATTTTTAAGCAATAAATAAGAACTGTGCACAACATCAATTACATGCTTCAAGTAAATCTTTTTTTCTATATATCCAGTTTAAATAAAAGTACATAACGGCAAATGTACAGACATTTTTGGATTTGTAATTTCTGATGAGTTCTCAAAAAAGAAACTCAGGCAAACGTAAGGATGGCTCTGCATATTAGCTGTAAATCCGTTATCGTTTCTCCGAATAAAGAAAACATTACTTATATGAAATGATTTCGTTGAGCCCGTTCATATGTGTACCCACACAGACCTTTCCTATGCGTATTGGAAAAGTAGACTTTTGCAACTATTCAGGGAAACCCTGTTAACTTGGTCCTACAAACTTCAAAAGTATTCGTGCCAAACACTACAGTGCGTACTCGATAATCCGGACTATTTAAAACCAGGGTATATCCGGACTACAGAGGAATTCAGACTAGTGGAAGCCTTTAATTTGCTCTAAATTTCGAGGAAATGGACGAATTTAATCAAATTGTTCGAAGAATCTGTTTTCTATTTTCGAAGAATTTCACTGTTATTCTAGATTTTGTTTTTTTCAAGAACAAAGAAAACTGTTGTTTTTATTTCGGACTATAATATCACTGTTATTATGAGAAAAAAGTCAGATTCGGATTAGAGAAGCTCTTGAAATTCGGACTACAGAGTGTACAATGTAATCTTTGAGGTGATCCGGATTACTGGAAAATCGAGGTTTCGAGGCTTCGGATTATCGAGTACGCACTGTATTACCATTCTATGCATTGCCACCAAATTTCATGTTTATTGTTTAATCCAGTCACAAGATAAGCCGTGGGAAAAATGCTTAAAAGGCTGCCCTGGTATTGTGAAACGCCTTTACCATATACATATTAAATTCGCTATATTTCCGGTTTGGATTGAGTGATTCGAATGAAAATTTGAAGACATATTCCTTATGTTATTTCCTAAAAACACCTATCATTTTTTTATATTTGCAAACCTAAGAAAGGCTACACACGCACAAAAATTAAGCTTAAAATTTATTGTTAATACTTTTTCTTAGCAAATGTCAACAGTCTTAGTATTTAGCGTATATAAGCTCATATTGATCAATCTTTATGCAAAGTTGCATATCGGTACTTAAACGGTACCAACTCTTCGGGACACCCTGTTATCTTTGCCCTTCCAACTTCTAAGTATTTCGTGCCAAAGATTGTTACGATTCTACACATTCCTACCAAATTTCATGACGGACGGTTGAGTCGTTCGCGAGTTATTTAGTGAACAGACGGACCGGACAAAATCGATTTCATAAAAGTTTATTGACAAAATTCTAAAAAACCCTAAAAAGAATTTTCCTATAGCTGTAATTTAATAAGTGATAAAGGCCCATTCTCTCGTAGATCTTATAGAATGGTTAGTCTTATCGCCCAGAGAAGACACACACAATATTTAAAAAGCTTCTCCATTATATTGAATTGATTTTTTGTTAATTTTGCATAGTTATGTTATCTTTTGCTTATTTACGCTGTTGGATGAAAGTGCGCAATGATTTTCTCAATCTAAGATGAACAAGCAAAATATGGCGTAGCTATGCAAAATAAACAAAAATTCCATTCAATACAATGGAAAAGCTTTCTAAATATGGTGTGTGTCTTCTCTACGCGATAAGACTAATCAGCCGACAGGTACTGAATAAGAGCTATCAGAAACCCGGCCAAAAAGTAATAAATTTATCTATCCAACATAGAGCCGCCTGTAGAAATAGGCTGAGACATTACCGAGAGAACGAGTGATATGCCTACACCGCAGGCCGAGCGACTCTACGCCACACAAGGAAGTAGAGAAAATCCAGTTTTTATTTATAATACATAATTTAATAATACAATTCAGCCGCTTCTTACATAATGCAATCAACGCATTTTTCGTAATATCCATTCAAAAATGAAATTCTTATTTTATTCTCTATCGCTGGCTGCAATCAGCACAACATGCTCGCCCCGTATCAACAGTTGCTTACTCCGTCTCTGGCACTCTACATACTTCCGGTCGACACTTTTCACCTGCATTTCCGGCAATTTTATACCCAACCGTTGCAATCTTTCCGAACAATCTGTCGCTTCAACGGGCACTACACCGGGATTCTCGCTGTATTTATACTTCCTTCGCTTCCACATTTCGCAGGCATCCTCCAGCAAAATATTCCAACTTCGATCGAATATTTTCAAAATACCCGTCGTTACACCTCGCACGCCTTTCTTTTTTCGAACATAAACTTTAACGCGTTGCCCCCTTTCGGCATATGAACGAAGCGCCTCCAATGGCCCCTCCATTTTTTCGTTCAAATTGTTGAATATCGAACGATTGTGTTTTCGCTTAATAACGGTTGGAATCGGAGCTAGTGGATGGAATGAAGTTAACGAAAGCTTTTAGTATATATTCAAATCAATTCATAGCCGGGACGCCTACCTTGGTGTGCTAAAAAGTTTCGACCAGCCATTCCGAACAAGACATCGTCGGTGTCTTTTGCTTTTGTAGGTTTTGGAGCCGATGGCGGTTGAATCGAACCGACACTCGTAACTCCGAGTTTTTGGAGAGCATTGTCGAATTGCGCGAGATTGTCGTATATTTTTACATCCTTTCGCGGCACAGATGTCGATGGACCTTTGTAGAGAGCTTGAAGAGGATCAAATCTGGAGTTTGTTGCATCGAATTCCGGTCGCAATGGTCCTGTAGTTGGTTCACTGCTGGCCGAAGACGGTGGAATTGGTTTCTCGCTCATTACTTCTTTAATTATAGCACAAGTGCGTTATTCGAAAGAGTGGCACTATACAAAATCACACATTTGAACTAAGTTTGTTACTAATTTTGTTGCAAACAGCGTTCTAAATACTTGGTAAACTACTCGCCGCGAAAATGTAAATACGCCGGTCCGCCTATCAATTATGCATTTTGGATTGTCAACACAGTCAGCTGATTGTCAGTACAAGTTTCGTTAAATCATTCGAAATTCGTGGTTTGAGTCAACGATATGAAAAATTGCTTTGGAAGCTTTTTCAGTGGCGTACTGCACTTTGTCACAAAAATATTATACAGTCGGCTCTCGTTAATTCGAACCTCGGTAATACGAATTTTTCGATAATTCGAACTAGTTAACCTGTCCCTTCGGTAAATCGAAAAACAGAGCCAAGTTTGTATGAAGTTGTATACACTCGATAAAGCGAAATGATTTCGTTCAACTGAGTGATACCTGTCATTTTATAATTCGAAATTTGCATTTAGAAACACTTTCTAATTCGAATTTTTCCTGAAATGTTTCTGTTACTGTCTTTTTATGGCTAATTGTGCACATTTTCTTCAGTTTATTGTTAACTTTCAAGTAAAAATGATTTCGAAAAAGTACACGTGGATAGATTTGAAAAGACAAATTATCGCGGCAGTGGAAAATGGTGATGAAAAAAGATGTGGCAACGAATTTTAAGATTTCAGTATTTACTACTATTTCAAAACAAAAAAATAAAAAAAAAAGGTTTGGAAACCACATTATATTTAAAAAAATGCAAAAGAATGCGATAAGGTATCCTATTTTCTCATTAAATTTAGTGTATCTCCAGTCGATCACAAAATAAGGACAAGAATTGTTTCGATATTTTTTCATAAATTAACTTTAGTTTGACTTTAATCCCATGATAGGTTTAGGATCTACCTAGTGCTGAAAATTAGTTTTCGCTTTATGTTGGAACAAAATTTAATTACAGGTGAAAGCAAAGGAAACCCTTTAAAATAGTTGAGGCAGTGTCGCGAAAAAATCTTCCGGTTGAAGGAGCTTTGCTGAATTGGAAAATAAATTATTTTATTTACATAGTCCCTTTTTTTCAATAATTCGAACTTTTTTCGTTGTCGTATGAATAAAAAAACTACTTTGCTTTGTGCTTGGCTTAACCGGTCGATTTAAATGTAAAATGTTGTTGTTTGTGTTTGTTTACATAATATATTATGTTCGAACCCATAATACGAATTTCGACTGCAGTTCCAGCTGAAATCAATCAATGTCCATAATTGAAAATTTTTAATTCAAAAGGGTACCAGTGAAACTACATCAATCAGCAAATCATTGACATATTTAAATAGCTAAATGATTACAATTGTAGCTAAATAATTGCATCACACAAAATGTCAATATTTATGTGTCTGGAAGTCTATAAACTGCAGATTTTGTTAAATAACATCACATTTCATTACATTTTGAGTATTGCAATTATTTAACTAAAAATGCCATGGAATGCTCTTTGAAAGAATATAATCAGGAATAATTAAGCAAATGTGATACTGTTATGAAATCTAGACAACATGCGCAAGCTTTTAAAATTATCCTAGGAGAATATTTTGCTTCGTTCTTTTGCGAACATTTATCACTACTGAAATTGGCAAGAACAATATTCCAATATTAAAAATATTTATTCGCGCTCCAAGTGCATATAGTTGTTTTATCGATTCATTCGTAACAAGTAGGGTCCAACTAGACACAGGCACCGGAGCGTCAGCAAGTTTTTCGGCAAAACTTATGAGCTAAACATTTTCTTAATATTAAGTTATAAAACCTCACAAGATAAAATTGATAAAATCGTATAAATAACTCCTTTTCTAGACATATATGGAAATAATATATTTTTGTATGGTTCTAAACAAGAATAAGGGCTTTTAGAACTAATCTATCACTTTTCTATCACTATTTTTGACGCAAATTTACCACGGTCCTCAAAAAGTAGGTTAAACCACTGGTTCCACTACTTAAATCAATCTTTTTCATCTCGTGTTCCTCCTGCGAAGTCTGCTGGTCATGTGCAAGTTTTAATTTTGATTTTGGACATAAGTTCGCCTTTCAGTGCTCAGATTTAGTTAGTTATGTTGTATGCCTGCATTTTACCAATAAAATTGCTCTTAAACCTGACGATTTCTCGGCCGATCGATTGGGCAATCGATTGCCCACAATCGATTTGCCGCCCGTACAGGGTACAGCACTGTACATTAGCACTGCCATCTAGATAAACAGGCCAAACTGCAGAAATTTGTTCGTCCACGAGTGGACGAAGTGCGTTCGTGACCAGTGACAGTTGACATTTCTAAAGCTCACAAACAGTGCTTCTGAACCTTACCATATTTATCTCAAAAATTAACGCACTGGCATATGTATATAATAACAAGTGACACGAAATGACAGGCTGACAGCCACTGATATTTGGATTGTGGATAATTTGTGGATTGTACTGAGCGGTACTTTGGCAGTACTGAGCGCGGACCATGACTTACCATGGCAGTACTTGTGTTGCATGACGACTGACAGATCAGCTGATAATCCGGCATGCCCATGGAATAGAGAGATAAAAAGGAATGCTAAATCAGCTGTCACCCATACAAACTGCATGGCCCGATTTTAAAAAGCGGTTGTGTTATTGTGAAGTTTTTACGAAGTAAGTGGGGGGAAAGATTGATGCTGGAGGAAGTGTATCTATAAAATGTAATAGTTGAAATAGATTGGATGCGTCAGCATCAGCATCGGCAGAGGCATCGGCATCAGCAGAAAAATTTCAATTTAGAACACACGCATTTGCCTTTGATGACCCACAATGACAGCAGCGGCAGAAGCAGAAAAATGCTTCTGCCGATGCTTCTGCCGCTGCTGTCAATGTGGGTCATCAAAGGCAAATGTGTGTGTTCTAAATTGAAATTTTTCTGCTGATGCCGATGCCTCTGCCGATGCTGATGCTGACGCGGGATATCTAATTCAACCATAATAGTCATATCGCAGTTTCAGTGCAACACAAAGGTAAAAAAGACGAATTGTCCCCACCTGTCAGATCCAGTCTGATATGAAAAATTCAATGATTTATCGTTTCTACGGGGCAATCCTCTTAGTTCTTAGGATCAGTGGGCCTGTCTATCTAGATGGCGGTGACATTAGGCAATTTATCGGGCAATCTGAAATAGACAGTCTCACGGTCCACAAGACACCACACAAAATAGCGAAAATTACACAATTTTTGGCGATGGAAGATGGACATCCATTGCTACTTTTGGTGGAGAATGACCGCCACAACCACGGCATGAAGAATGACCACAGGTATATGTCTAAAAAACAGCAACTGAGAACACATGATTGTCATGATAGCTTGTATGGAAAATTGCATTGGCAACACGTTCCACATGTCAAAAAATTGAATCCGATACATCTTCCGATTTATCTCGCAATCAAAAAATCTGGCCGATCGATCGGAGGGTCTGTGGCGCCTCTCACAATCCTTATACACCTGCATCTTGGTTGCCAACCTAAGTTGGCAACACGCAAAAAAACCGGAAATTAAGTGATTTGTAGGCATGTTGCAGGTTGCAGTACCAGGTTGCAAGAACGTGAATGGCGTGGTTGCCGGAATGTTGCAAGTGTGTAGTAAGGTACCTGCAACCTAGGTTGGCAACCAAGTTGCAGATGTATTTGGCCTGTTAGAAGCCATATTTTATTCCTCTATAAGGCCACACAGACATACACGGTCAATCTATGGATTCGTATCCATAAAATGGATTTTCGTTCCGTCAAATGAGCCTATACACTGGCGTATTTGGATTTTAATCCAATTAAATTCATATTAAATCCACGGATCCATGGATTGGCGTTTGTGTGCGACTTAAGAAAAACGCCCTTATTTTGGAACTATATTCTACGCCATTTTTAAGAAGTACACTCGAACCTAGATAAACGAACCCTATTACGCAAATTTTCGATGCGTCGAAATATTTTTTCGGTGCTTTGAAATTTCTATATAAATTTTTCCGTAACTCTTATTCTGGTTAGCCGAATTTTTCGATATCTCGAAGCAAAACGTGTTCTGCCTTCGATTAGCCGCCTCAACCACGAATTTTGTCAAGTAACTTAACAACATGCTGATTTTTAATAATTGTGACTTCTATTAGCCGAAAATTCCAATAATTGTTGGCCGGAATGTTTTGTGACTTCGATAAGCCGCATAAGTAGAGTAAATATTACACGGGCATTGAAAAAACAACGAACGTAAATTTGTAAAATTTGTTTCATTGCTTTCGATTACTAGAATTTTCGATATCTCGAACTTGTGGTTCCTTGGCAATCGATATATCGAGGTTCGACTGTAATATTGAAAATTGGTGATTTATACATCTTAAATTTCGTCGGGAGTTCGGCAGTCACAGTCAGAAATATGTTTGGCGTCAATTTGGGGCTCTATCTATACAAGCTAACCATCTACAGGTATACCGTCAGGGGAGCACCTAGCCTTTCGGCCTTTATCTCCCGGTCCCGCTAAAAAGTTTGGACCTTCGGCTTTTTACTGACAAGGTGTTGTTGTCAGACGGAGATTTCTCCATCAGGCGCATGCACACACCATCCGGAATCCAACCCCGGGATTGCATCACTAGCTGGATGACTTGGGTAACAACCTCCAGCCACTACGAGTCCAACACCTTGATGGGCAAGGACCATGGTCCCCTGGGCACACCCATCCCCGTAGTACACTATTCGCTATGGACTTCTCCATAGCAGGTGTGATCCTCCTTCGGCCCCCTATTGGTTAAGCCTTACGTCGAATTCGGGCATGCACACCCCAGGCTCGTTGGACCTGTGACTCCGCGTCTGCTCTATCTATACAAGAGGATGATACAGCAATCAAAACTGAACTAAAAAAAATACCGTGCTAATCAGTGTTGCCAATTTAGCCGTTTTCCGGCCAAATTTAGCCGGAAACCGTGCTGTTTAGCCGGATGAAATTTGTAATTCCGGCCGGCCGGATTTATAGCCGGAATTGATTTTCTTTGGCCGTTTTGCCGGCTAAAATTATTTTATGAATTTTTTACACCCTTCGCTCATAGAGTGAAAGTAAGTAACACATTAAGGGAAGAAGAAAGTATACATATATAAGCAGCATGACATGGCGAGTCGATTGAGCGATGTCTGTCTGTTGCGACGCGTTTTACTCGGTAGGTATTCAAGCTAGCAAGCTGGAATTTGGGGCTGCCATATAAACCGAACTGCCGAAATTAGGTTCTTCAAAGAAAAAATAATTTTTTATATGGGCACCGATTTCAACCAAACCTCATGAAAATGTTTGTATGCCCCCCGAATTAGGTTTTTCTAAGAAAAACTTTTGTATTTGGGCAACAATGTACACCAAACCTCATGAAAATGTATTTCTATTGATGTCAGAAAACATATGCAAAAATTAATGAATTCGGATCATGGGGTCATAGGGCTGCCATACAAACCCAACCCCCCAAATTAGGTTCTTCAAAGAAAATTTTTTTTATTTGTCCACAAATTTCAACCAAACCTCATACAAATGTGTTTCTATTGATAGCACAAAACATACGTAAAAATTGATGGAAAGCAGCCATGTGGTCATGGCGCTTCCGTACAAAAAGAGGTTCTTTGAAACGTCAGACGTAGTGCGAGTAGCTTGTCCAGTAAAATACAAAAATTGAATTTAAGGGAGTATATTTTTCGGGGATAATTCCTTCTTCAGCACAAAAGCTAAGTGCTGAAGAAGTAGTAAGTTGCCCCCGAAATATATGCTCTCCTAAATTTAATTTTTGTACTTAACTGGGCAAGTTACTTGCACTACGTCAACAAATTTATCCAAAATCTATACCATTTCTCAGTCAAGTTCATAACTTTGGAGCATCAAGTTCGTATGTTTGGAACATCGAATTCGATATTTCGGGAACTTAAATCGTAACTGTAAGTGCATATTTGAGCACTGAACTTTTTAATTTGACTTAAAATATAAAATGATCTATCTTCTATAAATGGAAACATATAAATTTGGTTGTCCATAGCTACGAATTTGAAATTCCAAAGTTATGACTGATAAATGGTATATACCATTTCCCGGCCAAGCTCATAATTTTGTAACATCAATTTTGTATCTTTTAGCCTCAAATTCGTAGTTGCGGCACATCAAAAAGGGAACATCAATTTCGTAACTATGGAAAATAAAATAAAATTTGGAGGTCTCAAATTCGAAAATGAATAAAATGGTTAAATTTTAATCAAAATATAAAATTATTCAGGTGCGATGATGGTGAGATATCCATACATAAATGCGGTTGCCCTTGCCCATAGTTACGCAATGGACGTTCCTTTTACGAATTTCATGTTCCACAATTTCGAACCTAATGTCATGTGGTTATGGACTTGACCTAGAAATTGTACCTCTATACAACAACTTTGACTAGTTGGGCTATCTAACTCAGAACAAAGTAAATTTTGACTGTAATGCCAGCGATTGGAGCATTGTAATTTTACATATGTCTGTCAATTTTAATTTACGAGTAAACGAAATTACGAAAGAAATCAAATTATTAAAATCAGTTTTTATTATATTTGTTCGTAATGTGATTGTTTTGTATGATTTAGCCGGTTTTTTGGCCGTTTTTCTGGCTGAAATTTATTTAGCCGGATTTTTAGCCGTGTTTGAAAAAAATATAGCCCGTTTTCCGGCTAAATTTAGCCGTTTTCTAAATTTCCAGTTGGCAACACTGGTGCTAATTAACCGCTGAAAATATTAACCAAGGATCATTATATCCATACAAAGGTTAACGGATGGAGCGGTTTATATTAGAAGCGTGAGCTAAGACGTCAATTTCAGTCAACAAGTGATTTTTGAATTTTTCTCGGCCTAAAGTCTTTTCTGTAGTCTTCATTAAACGAATTTGGAGCAGCCTTTTTTTAATTGAAGAAACTAAACCGTTTTAGGTCTGTTGTATTGAAATAATGGGCCTCCCGTTTCGAAGAGTTCGAAACATTTTTTAGTCAGAATGGCGGTTTTGGTAAACAAATCGCAATTTATAAACCGCATCATCATTTGAGTTCTGCACGCGCCCCAAACCATGTGATTTAATTAATAAAAAAAAAAATTAAAGCAGTGATTTCCAAACTATGTGGCATGCCCTCAAAGGATGCGTAACGGTTGTGAAAATGAGGTGCGGGCATAACTCAAATGTTGATGCGGTTCATGAAGTGGCCAAAAAAGGGACTGCACAAACAAGGTTTGAAATATTGTCTACTGTAGATGTGTGCGGAAATGAATGATGCTATTCAGGATAAACTTTTTCTATATCATTCTTATAACCCTTTTTTATGAATTTCATGAACTGCATTCAATAATATTTTTGTTTCTTCTTTCTTTTTAGATGCATCGATCATTTCAACTATAATACGAAGGCACCACCAATGTGTTCAGGCGCGCTTTAAAAAATTATTGAAATTATTAACAAAATTCCTAGTTTGAGAATCGACATGATCCACAATAAAATCTAGGAAAAATTTTCAAAACAATCAACCAAAAATTGTTTTTGATTTTCCACATGCCAAAAGAATCATTTATGATAAAAATGATCAATATTTATCAATGTACCTTTTCGAAACATATACGTCCGGTAGTCATATATCATAGTAGAAATAATTTACTTTCGATTAAGTGATATATGAAAAATAAACACACCACAAAATTTGCGCCAAAAAAAAATCAATCGTTGGTGAGAGGCTGAAACGAAAATAAATATTTATAAAACAAAATCGAAACACCAATATATTTAGCAAATTATTAACATTAAAGAAAGGAGAAACTCCAGTTTACCAACTTACCAAGTGCCTTGAAACACGCAATCAAAATTATTCATCATCTATATGTGAAATTAAGAAAATCATAGAAAAACGAAAGTCTGATGAAATCAAGCCTTTGACAATCTGACTATCAATTGGGAGAAGAAAGAAGATCAGATTAGACCAAAAGACTGATAATAATCAACACGTTATAATAGTATATAGCCAAATTGTTTATAAGCCTTTTTACAAGAAACTATACAGGAAGTTATATATACATACATATATATACAAACATATACATAGCAGAGAAGGCTTTTTTGAGGCTATTGAAAAAGGAAGCGAAGAAGTTGAGGAATCAGCATTGAATTGCTGATTCGAAAGGTTTTTCAACAACTTGTACAATTTCTCGATAAACTGGCATTAGCGACAACAATTCGTAGTGGCTCGGCCATTGCGGCGATGCCATTCATCGACGATGCATTACTATGGTGCCCGGAAAATGATGGCCGCATGGTTGACATATCGACCTGCTTACAGGTAAGCAAACACAACATTTTTTTCAATATATTCTTGAAATTACAAATTTATTTAATTTATTGTGTCTAATATAATCTACATTGAAAATAACCTACTGTAAGAAACTAGTGGGTTGGACGCTAAAAATTCTACTATATTTATAAAGCACCTAAATTGGTCCCGATTATGTACATTTTCGTCACTTTTGCATGATAATCTTTCAGAAATATTTATTTCAAAAGAATTTCAATCAATTTAAATACTTGCTTTTCAAAAAATAGTGTACTTCCTAAGTTAAATTATAGTTACCTAAAAAAAATAGTCTAATAAAATAATTTATTTCAATAATTTTAGGATGGAAATGCCAATCAAAATCAGGATGTAACGGGTGGATCATGTGAACTAAACTCGCTTGATCCACTATGCAACGATGCCTCGGATGATATATTTCGACAATTAACCGAATCCTCTTTTGAGTTGGACAGTTTCTTATCGGATTTTACTGCAGCTGAAGTGAAGGTATCCACATCAACTCATTTCAACTAAATTCACAATCTTCTTCTTTCATTTTCCATTTTAGCAAGAGGAAAACAATAATAATAGTCTAAACGAAGGCCAATCCACATTGAATTCGAATAGTCAAAATTATCTTGCCGCTCAGCAACAACATTTGCACCAACAACAGCAACAACAACAACAACAAAATGCCAACAATAATAATCTCCTTATGCCAAGTACATCTAATTCAAACACTGCCAATGGAAATACTAATTTACAACAACAACAATCGGCTGCCGAAAATGTCCTATCGGTGTTGGCCGCTTCCGTATCGTGTGGTTCGTCAATGTCGTCGCATCTTCAAAATCGATCGTATCAGGTCACAAGTCGATATTCGATTGCCAATCCGCTACTTGCTGAAAAGTTACTATCGCCAAATATTAGCGAATTAGAGAATCTGAGTATAGGAAGTCGAACGGGACGACCACCAGATATAAAAGGTAAATATATTTAGTCTACATATAATTCCTTGTTTTAATATAATTTATTATGTATTGATACGATATTCTGACGATATGATATTTAAAGCCCAGCAATAGAAATGAATTACAAGCCATTAAATTCATCACCTTTTTTTTATTTATATATATGTATACATACATATAACTTTCGCAAACCTCCATGGGTTTGCACATTTTCGCCAATATCTGATTAATTTTCGGACAGGGACCCAAAAGTCTTCACACTATTTTTTTTAGTAAAAAAATGAAGCACCCTTTTGGAGAAAATATATTACATACTATTATAGATGTAAGATAGTTGTGTAGTACCCTCCGATGCTAGTGCTCAAACGTCCGCTTTGAGTCCGCGCACAACAACCCTTTCATATACTGTTTGTAGCAACAGTATATCCACTTCGATAAAAACCCAAAATTCATCTAGTTAATCCCAAAGAAACTCACACCTCAAAAATGAGAGGCGACATTAGGGAATAGACTATATAGTCTGTCTGACTTATGCTTCCATGCCTTTTCAAAACGAAAAGATAATTTTGATGGTACATATTTAAAAGGTTAGTCAGTAGTTGACCACGAACTATTGCATCAAGAGCTTCAGATTACTTTCTGGCTGTGTACTGTCAAAAAGCAATGTCCTCAAAACGGTGAGAGGTTTCCATGAAACAGTAGATTGTGGAAAGTATATTTGTCGATATCTACATATTGTGCTCTAAGTGGCTCTGCGGGTTTCGCTTCTACAAAATCTGACGGCCGTCGAATCGAATGTATTGAGACAGTGGCTTCGCAAAAGCATCATATTTTACAGAAGAGTCCATATTGTACTTTAGTCTGGCGTGTCCCTCAGAAGAACCACTGCTACTGTAATTTTTTTTAGAAGTACTGCCCAGTCAGGTGTGCAGTGAACTTACCCGAGATAAGGGAATAGAAACATGTTTTAGTCTGGAAGGCATATTTTCTCATTACATTACATTGCGAATGAAATCCAGAAAAGGGCAAATTATTATAAGGCTTTGACTATTGGTCCTCGATGCACATTTTAATCGTTTTGCAAACTCCTTGCATCGTTTCTTGAAAAGCGACAAATACACTCTAACGGGCGTACGCCAAAATATTTGGGAAGCCCCCCTTCCCAAATATTTTGGCGTACGCCCGTTAGAGTGTATTTGTCGCTTTTCAAGAAACGATGCAAGGAGTTTGCAAAACAAGATTACACGTTGGCCAGGGAGCCCAGTGCTAGCCGATATCCTAAGCATGACCAAATCAGTGATTTGCTTCATTCTTATCTATTTTCACTGGTCAACCGCAGATTTCCTCGAAATTACATCAGAAGGCTGCTTTCTCACAAACTCAATTGTTTTTAGATCTTCGGTTGAATCAAAACTAGTCCCAAGCCGATCTCTAGAACTCATTATAGTTAAGACTACTCTAACCATGCTGACTGTAATACTTCAATAAAAATTTACTCATGGTCTCAGTCACAAGAAGTTTGTGAAAAAATACTGAAACATAAATGCAATTTGATTGTACCAATTTCAAAGAGTGACATACTCTTTCCTCGATCTGTCTCCGATGATCCAAGCAGGATCATAATTATCAACTGTAAGAATTAGTTTGTGACAGTTGTGGGACATCATCACAGCTCGATGCTGAATGACTGGCGTGTTGTCGATTTAATTGCCAAATAAGTCTGCCAAATGTCTGAGGAGTTTTGAACCCTTAAAATCCATTTGTAGAATCACCAGCAACACTGCCTTATGGTTTTTTTTTCTAAAAATTCTGCGAGGAACTGATGGGACTCTAAATGAAGCCTAAAATTACGCAGAGAATTATTTCGATCCCATAATTGTCATCAGCCTCAATATCTGTAAGATCAATCACGACGTAGGTAATGACGTCTTTCGGGTTAGCAATGAGGTTTATTGTCTTATGTGAGAGAAGATTGTAAGGGGGGAGGGTATCGTCCCTACAAAAGTCTTAAACTGGAACCAAATGTGCATTGGCTTTCAGTAAAAAACTAAAACTAAGCTTCAAATGTCCTCTCCATGAAGCATAGACACGGTTCAAGTCTTTTTATTTTGCACGGTTCAAGTCTTTTCAACAATTCCATCCATTTCGCTCTACACTTTTCAGTGCTGCACGGCATGGCAGGTCGAAATGCTAACCCAGGCTTAAAACTGGTTAGTGCTTCCACAATTTGCTATATCTTCTGTATTGGATTTTAAGAATAACATGTACATAGGCAGCATACAGTATGTAAACATAGTTTGCGATTGATAAATACACCCAAAGCTTGCTAATATGTACAAGAAATAAAAGTTTGATATAAAATTAACTAATTTTGGGTTTCTGCTAAAGCATCTTTTCTGGTTGACCGGACGACTTTTTAGCATGGAAACTAATTAAAGTTGTTAAAATAAATTTTCATCATCATATCATATTGAATGTTGCAGGCCAGGGATCTGGGGTCAAATTTTTCTTCCGCTCCGGCTGAAATATTTTCGCTCCGCACCGCACTCGCTTCAGTTCATATAAAAATATTTATACAATATCCCCGCGAAAGACGCATTGAAGATGTATTTTGAGATATGGCAATAGGAGTGCCCTAGCCATAGGGCTTAAGGAGAAGCTAAATAAAATTGGCCCAATGACCCAAAATGTTTCCACAAAATATCAAAATAAATGATCCAAAATGTGTTTGACCAGCAATGTAGTCATTCATTTTTTTTCTGGAATAATGAAATATTTCCCTTCTGGGGTAATTATTAAATACTGATCTTTTGAAATAAAATAAACACCAGTCGAGGGCGGACTCCATGGAACACCGGATTGGGGTTTTATTAACACCACTTTGGTTACAGTGTAGTAATTACGTTCGAAGCCTCCACAAATAGTGGGTAAATTGTATCGTTGTATCAAACTCGTTATTCCTTCGAAGACGGAAACTGCGAGTAACCATTGCAGTTCACATAAGGACGAATATACAGTATTAGCTTTACTTTTAATAGTCTAAGAAAATTGGACCAAAATAAAGCCATCGAACTGCAAAAATCCTACATCGGAAATTTTTTTTGATTATGGTTGGGGATGGTCCGAGATAATGGCATAGAAAGTCCCAACCGATCGGGGTCCGCAACCTTAAAAAAAGGGGGAAAAGGGGGGCCTTTTTTCGGTTTTTTGCGATTATTTCAAAAACGGTAAGAAATGCAGAAAAATGGTCTGAGGACGAAAAAAACTACTAAAATATGACCAGCATGACTTGGAGAGTCGATTGGGCGATGTCCGTCTGTCTGTCTGTCCGTCTATCGTGACGCGGTTAACTCGGCCAATTTAAAAGCTATGAAGCTGAAATTTTGCCAAAATGCTCCTTTGTGCTACATGCAGTTTGTATGTTTGAATCGGTAAAATCGGACAATGGGGTCATAGGGCTACCATACAAACCAAACCCCCCGAATTAGGTTCTTCTGAGAAAAACTTTGTTATTTGTGAATCAATATCAACCAAATTGCACACAAATTTGTTTCTATTGATGACACAAAACATGTAAGAATGGAATTAATCGGACCATGGGGTCATGGGGCTGCCATGAAAACCCAACCCCCCATTTTGGTTCTTCTAAGAAACATTTTTTACACCAATTTCACAAAACCTTGAATTAATGCGTTATCAAAGCAAGAACAAGATTAAAACAAATGGAATCGTACTATGGGGCCATGCTTCCGCACCCCCCTATAAAATTTTCTGAGTAAATATTTTTATTTGCCCACTTATTCCAACCAAACCTCACACAAATATTGTTTTGTCGACGCAACGGATCTTTTGTGAAGATGGTAGGAAAAGAGGGGGGGGGGGAATTAAATAAATACAAGTCGTAGGTACGCCCGAGGAGAGCGAAGGGTATCCAAATTTCGGCCGCGCCCGAAATTAGCCTTCGTCTCGTTTTTAAATAATAATGTTATGATATAAAAATTTGTGAAAAGAGTTGGCTGCGGCTCTAATTTTCGCACTAAGTGGTCCGTACACTCTTTTTCTTTTGGATCTAGAAACAATTCCCGAGAAACCACTTTTCTTTTAATTCGTTTTCTATTTAAATATAACAAGAATCTTGAAAAATTACACTTTTAAGAAAATAAAACTGGTTTTCCATTGAACAAAAATTTAAAAAAAAATAAAATTTGCAAAACCTTTGCAAACTTTACGAAAAAATTTAACAATGCCAAATAACTACTAAATACATATTGGAGCTAAGTTAGCTTTTGTCAAACTTTTATGAAACGGTCATACTAGTGTGATAAGTTGGCCTTGTTCAAACAAATGACTCAAAACCCGACTGACTACCTCATTGCTCAAAAATTTTTACCATTTCTTTGTCCTATAGTGCAATAGGTCTCTAAAACACTTTTGGTCATTGCAAAAGTGGGACAAATTTTGTGTAACCTACTGGACAAACTTTATTTGATAGTGTAGTACTGAACCTTTTTGAAGCCACTACAAATATTTAGTGATGTCCTTAATAAATTTTCGAATTGAAAAACTTCGTAAAAGGTGAATTGGAAGAAACGCTTATATTAGGATTAGAATTGAATTGCTAATATCAAGAAGACACGGCATTTTATTAAAATGCTAAATATTTATACATAATGAGGTCAATCAATATATACATACTTTTACGTAATTTTGGTATATTTTGTTTCGAATTCCAGCAATGGATCACTTCTTCCTTAAATTGAATCGCGCAATTGCGATTAGAAGTTTTGAAGAAAATTCATGAGCGACTGCAACCTAAAATCCTCTTCATGCTTAAATTGGATTGTTCTGAATATGTTCCATAAGATCCGAATTAATAAGCATTGAAAAACAGTGAAAATTCTACAAAATATGCCCATGATCGTTCAATACTTTTAATTTGAAATAGCTCTTTTGCTCCGCGAATTGGATCCCTGTTGCTAGCTGAAATAGTTCTCTCTATTTTTCATCAACCTCAGTCCACATTTTTGTTAGACAAATCCTTCATTAAATATTTATAAAAGTAGTCGACCTAATTATGTCGATAAATCAAATCATCCTGATTGAAGAAAACCTTCACGAATAATAGCATAGAATAAAACAAATCGTGTATCTCTTGGAAACAAGCTCTTACCGATTCTTACCAATAGACTTTCAGCTATATCCTTCCAATACTTCCACTGATTATATTGTCAGAATGATAAAGAGTGAGCTAGAACAGCTTACGAATTGTTGTGAAATGTATGAACTACTATCATTAATTACATGAAGGTCAATCGTTAATATTTAACCTTATATTTGAATTAGCTAACGTTCTCAACAACGTTCCGTTCCGCAACAATTCCCAAGAAAGCTCTGTAACCTGGCTTTGATTTTTCAAAAACGTATTTAAATGAGCAGGATTTCTATGAATACTCATTTACTCATAAATCGAAATAAATCTGCCTAATTTAATAAATTTATTATAACACTGTTATAATTAACACCGATTCGTTATAATTGATCAAATTGTATCATTTCCATTTATTAAAGTTGCGGCAGGGATATGAATTCTTCCTATCATGACGGCATCGTATGTTATTAAAAGCGTGTGTAGACAAAAAGTTATAAATGAAGAAAAAATATATGGTGACATGTTCAGAGCCAGCCTAAGCACTCTGGTGGGGTGGCTCTGGGCCAAATCGATGATGGTGGCCCCTACGAAAACCTAGACAAATATTTTAACGATACAATTTTGTATAATTTTTGATTTTCAATCATAATTTTTTTGTCATTCATCGTTTACGTAGCACGAGTCCTACTTTTGATCTTTTTGGACTGAATGCTTTTTCCACACGTTGGATCAGTGGTTCTCTATATCTTTTTGAAGTCCCGCAAGTTGTGTTTAATGACACCCTGAGCAGTAATCTGGCTGATTGTTCGGGCTTTCTATCTTATTTTCGTATCGAATCTTAGGAACGAAATACGAATTTCTGGATGACATTCAAATTGAAAATGAGTCAAATCAACTTCCTACGTCGACGTCCCATGAATTTATAAAACAAAATATATTGGGGCTGTGATCTGTCGTCTTGCCAGAGGCGTCATAAGTGCTAGAGACGGCGCTGAGTCGCGAACAACTTAGCTTTGCCACTTTTTTGGTGAAGCACTTCAAAACAGGGATTTGAATCAATCACCGTTATATACATATGTATTAGTAAAGCGAGACTGCGAGCATGAAAGCTCGATGGATTATCCTTTTAATCACCATTTTAACGGGTACATTTTATTTTGAACTGACGAATCAGAAAAAAAATTAAGGTGGACTTTGGAGGTATAGGCCAAAATAAGATGCTTTAAAATTATCCGACTGGTAAGTGTTTCATAAAAGCACTTTTGCGTTTTACGCAAATATTGGGAGCTGCCGCCACTGACAGTCAGCTCTATCTTTAAATATTTCTTAAACATTTAACTTTGACCGACAGGAAACTCCGGACCCATATTGATGAGAGATTTTGGGTTACGCATATCTTAATCAGGATCCAATTGGAAACTAAATTGAATCGAAGCAATGGTGACGTTGGGATGTTGCAGTTTGCCAAGGAGGAGTAGATATCTTACCTATATACATTTTATGGAAAATTTCTCATCAATAAAATTATATCATCATTATTCACTTTATAGTTACAATATTTCAACCGGGTTTTGCTTGGAGGCTCTTTGATAGTGATCCCTTTTAGAGTACTGGCCCCTTGAAAGTAAAGGTTCCCTGAGAGTGGTTGCCCCTTGAAAGTGGTGTTCGCCCACCCCTCGAGCCGGACCTGGGCATGGTCTAATAAGTAGAATTATTCGAACAACACGAGCCATGTTTATTAGTAGATTCTACATAATACACAAATATAATTTCATTATGGAACGTTATTGTCTACTCGGCAAAAGTACAAAGTTCATAAGAAACCAATGTTTTTGATGAAAGATGACGGTGGAATGACCTACACCTATTTTTACCTGTGCATACAGTAAACAGTTGGAAGTTAAAAGTCACAAATAGCATATTGCTGAAAAGCGAGTATATACATAGTGAGTTCATCCACAATTAATCTCACCTTTCGGTATTCATTCAAAAGTACATACGCAAACCTCGTGTTCTTCGGATCAAATTGCAAAATCTGAATACTGAGTGTGTGTGCTATTAGAATGCCTTAGAATGTCATGATGACAGCATAAGTTGTACTAGCGCGTAGGATAGGGTTGTTCACCCTTTGCTTCACAGAAAATATTAAGATTTTTTTTTTACATATCAATCATACGTAAAAAAAATGCCCGATGTTGTATTTTGATCAAACTCAGAAAATGTGCATAGATGCATTTCGTTGACCAGCGCTTATGCTCGTGAACATGAGCTCATCATAGAAAAACTACATACATAATTGCTATTTTTATAACATATGGAATTCAGGTTACAAAAACAAGATGACTAGTTGGTTGCACGGTGTAGCGGTTGAACATTATGGGAAATAATTGTTATTTGTACGTGTTAAGGAAATACTTAGTCACATGATATTTTCATAAAGGCATTTTCTTCGCAAGATTGGCAATGTCATGAATCATGATCCAATTTGCAGTTTTACGTAAAATAGTAAAAAATCGGACCACTAGCCAAAAGAGCTTTCAGCCTCAAGTTAAATGAAGATCGCTAAAAATATTACATGTTGAAAGAAAATTATTAAGAGGGAGTTCTTGGTAGAACCCGTGCGAATTGTGGTCGCTACAGTAATGCTAATTTTTCTTTTTGACGTATCGCTTAGCTAAAAAAAAGAATCTGGGGGTGACCCTCGCCACCTCGCAAGGGGCACGGACTGAAAAAGATTGGGAACCATGGTTTGAATTTCCATCAGATTTTTTGCCAGGATCTCAAAATTTGCAGCTGAAGCGTGCGTATCAGTTGTTTTATCTATAATTGGATTGTATAGTGTAAGTTATTTTCTAAACAGAATTTTAGTGCAAAATATTAAACACTCATTTTTGTAAAAACTATCGCTAGAGCAAAGGAAAGATTCCTTCAAAGCAGAAGAAGAAGCAACCACTAAATTTTTTAATATTTAAATTGCTACTTTTGAGGAATAGAGTGCCGTTGAAATTTTTAAACCCTAAGGACCTGTAAGATTCTAATCTTTGAGGATTCTTCCATTAATTCAGTATTTTTATGGCAAAATATTTTTCCACGAACGACTTAGTAGTAGCACAATCCCATACTTATATCTATCCGACAAATTTAATTAACGAACTTCGTATAGTAAAACAATTGTGTGGTTGTCTGACAAAAAAAGTACAGAGCGACATAAGCGTAATAATGTTTTTTGGCTTAAAACTTTCTGGCAACATCAATGTTTTTTTTCTGGCACTGTTCTTAACGACTGCAGCACTAACACGTCCTCTAAATTTGTTCATACGGGTTTTATGTTATTGTACCAATCAGCAGATAATGAGCATAAAAAGTAACCCTGAGCAAGAATCTGGCTGATTGTTCGGGCTTTCTATCTTATTTTCGTATCGAATCTTAGGAACGAAATACGAATTTCTGGATGACATTCAAATTGCTACTTTTGAGGAATAGAGATCCATTGAACAATATAAAAAGTTGGCTACGATATTTGATACGCTCCGTATCGTATACTTAGCATGGTTGTTTGTAATGGAGGACGCCGGACATCCGATGTCCTAGAAGACGGAGCAAATGCCTCTTTATTAGAAAAAAGACGAACCCGTCCTGGTGCAATGCTGGTTGGAAATTATTCAGCACCAACTATATTGTAAGAAGAAGTATGCACTCCTCCGTCAACCCATTATAAAACCTGTTTTCCCAGCCAAAACTTACAAACTTACTTTCTACTTCGCAAGACACTTCCCTAACAGAAGACACAAACAGCCGCATTTTCCTCTATAATCGTCAAACGCTGTCTCCCGACTCCCTCTGAAAACCCCGGTCAGCAACAAGGGCCGCCATTTACAATGTCCTCTCATCATGAATGCCAAGGCTGCCTATAGTAGTTGGAAACAAAACTCTACCTTTGTATTGCCGAAACGTGTGTTCGAATACCACTTTGACGATGGATGTTTGTGTTGTTTATTGATTAATTTTATTGCTGAGGCAAATATCAAATCAAAGATATTTCTGGAGGCGATCGAGTCAAAAAATTGACACTTATGTATGTGTTTCGATCAGGCCATTACATGATGTTCATGAAGCTCTGCATCGTCAAAATATCTCCCCGTAGATAAAAAATGTTTGGCCCGCGATCGCCAACAATGTGGCCCGAGTAAAAATTAATTTGGAAACCCCTGTTCTAGTTTCTGCCCTATTTACTTCGTTTTCTGCTATTTGATTCGTTCTGTTTACTCAAATTAAAGAATAAATATCGGAAATGTAAAGCGTTGAACATCCCTTTTTATATGCCACCCCGCATGCCTACATCTTCGAACAGGGGTAAATTGGTATCAATTTTGCCCTTTTGGGACCTTTCCGATCAATTTTTTCTTATAAAAATAATTTTTGTCTTTTGGCACATTACTGATTCGAAAACAACCAAATCTAGTTATTGCTCTTTTTTTTTCTGCGGAGACCTTATTTGTGATACTTCCTAGGAATAAAGAGCGGACTAGTTTTAGCTCTTAAAATAGTACTCTCGCCCATTAAAGCCCATGCTGAAACTGCAGACATCTTTGTATACAATCCTGCCTGCTTTGGAAAAGAATCGGCATTCGACATGCATATCACTAATTCTTAAAAAAACTGGCGCCTTTATTAAAAGTGCAATCCACATAATCTAACATATCCTCTTGTTTTATCCCAATTTTTTTTTAAACTTATCTAAACAATCCTTTTTTTTACTTCGACCGATTTCCATAATCATATGTGCCTTTTCACAAAAATAAATTTTACATTCATAGCGTACCAGAGAGATAGGTTCGCTACACACTACTTTTACCATGAGCACAAAAAGGTCACAATAAGATCATGTGGTCATTTACCTAATTAGTTGGCGTTATATGGGAATGGCTTGGATGTGTAGATATGAGTACACCCACTTATAGGTTTCAAGTGGTTGGGCTGAATCTTTTTTTTTACGAACAAGGCTAGTTTTTGAAATTAAAATAAGGAAAAAAATTAAAATGGTTATTCGATCCTTAAAAATGTTTTAGTTTTGAAATTTCTTAATTGTCATGTAAATGAATATGTTGCGACAATTTTACGGTTATTTGAAATATCAGAGAGCAGACGCCAAATGGTTAAACATTGATTTACGAGCAGCAGATGATTATTATGGATTGTGGTTTTGTAGTTGGGTTTTCTAGAAGAAGAATAAATCAAATTTGTTGGTTTTGTTTATAGAGAAACACGTGATTAGGTTTTTTTTTTGTAAATTAATGTTTAGTATAAAACAAAATAATTAAAAAATTTTAAATTTTGCTGGAAAATAACCTATGTGTAGTGTTGGGAATATTTTTTATTTTTAAATGCAACAGTCATCTTAGCTTAGCTTAACTTTCAAAAAGAGTCCAACCGTGGCTTAAATTTTTTTTTTTGTGAGAGTTGCTACGATAATTGCAAATTTTATTTTACACAGAGTCACAGCTGAAATGGTACATATATACACATATATATTATCTTACTTTTAATTAGAAATTAACGTATTTCTGAATAATTTTTTAAGTAAAATTTTGGAGTAGGTATGACTGATAGCATTCTTCTTCTGAAATAGCCTTTTAAAAATGGTAAACAAGTAATAGTTAAATACTTTTCCTGTCGTCCTGAAATGTATTTACCTACACTGATATCCTCTGGCGATCCTTTTTGCTTGTTGCTTTAGCTCTAGCCAGTTACACGAGGTGTTGGTGTTTAGTAACAAAAACAAACCGCCCAGTAGCTAAGAGAGTACCCCGAGTGCTTCTCAAACCGAAACCTATTCTGTTTTTGGTAATATGTACTATTTATAAATGAACTTGTGACATCTACTTTTCAGACCACTGTGTAGGTTGAAGTATGAAAGGTAAAAGTCAGTGTTACTTCTAGAGACACACCCGATGATTATAAACAATCGTAGCTCAACGTGTCAAGTACGAACTGTGATTCGAGCTTGTAGAGGGACACTACTTCGGACAGCTAAATTAGGGTCGCTTTGCAAACATCGCAAGGGTTGCTCGGAAGGATGTCAACTAAATATGTATATGAGTTCCACTCGTTCGGTATACAAATGACTAAGATTCAATTTGTGGTCATATAGCTGTCTCTTTTATAATGAATTGAAGGTTCATTGTTTACCCAACAATGTTGAGTCAAAAATTATCACCATTTATGCCAACGCGTTTCCTCCTAGATTCGTCCACACATTGTTGGGTAAACAATGAACCTTCAATTCATTCTAAAAGAGTTCATGTACCAAGGGCTCAAGCATTTCAATATGTGAAAAAGACAATACCTTTTTTACTTTTAAATATAGCTGTCTCACCCCCAGCAAGACATTGCAAGCGTCATGGATTTGGTATTAAAACTCTACCTATGTCACTGAAGGATGTGATAAATTCCACAAGCAACTACGATGCCCAGCATAAAAAACAAAACTATTGGGATTATACATATAGCAGGGCTGATCGTGGCGATAGCTTCGTATGTGCTAGTCTTGGTGCTTTGCAGGGGATTTCTGATCTTGGAGCTCTCAATGTATTTTAGAGTATCTTAGTGTTTTCCTTTACTTTAGTAACTCACTGGCTACCAGTTATGTCAGCATAAGTGACCTCAATTTGTCTGGTGCCCGTTTGATCGTTGCCTTTCACGCTTCAAGAAACAGCTGTTCTATCTCGACTTAACTCTTAGTCCCTATGGCGTGCATTAATTTTGGGAAAAGAATCAGTAGCGACGCAACATACCCTTTATTGCATCACAAAATCATAACGGATTTATTAATTTTTTGGGATGATAAGCCTTGACCGTCAATTTGACAGTTCTGACCCTAATCAAGAGACGCGAGAGCGTCTCGCCCGCCAAAGGAAAAAGAAAAACGAAAGCGAACAAGTCTATGATTACCGGAGACAACTTGCTTTTTTGTTTGACCAGGCTACAGCCTTCCAGGCAACAGCCCCCAAAAAAATTTTTTTACCAAAATATTCCACATATCCTGTTCTAGTGCCTTTCCAAATAAAATCTTCGATCGGCACAATAACGGGTAAGATATATGGAATAAACGGTGAAATTTTCACCCTCACAGACTTAAGCGAGTAACCCAATTTCAGACTGGAGTCTACAGTTGCAGAAAGACTCGCTTCTAATGTCTCTCTTCGTGATGGGATTTTTATGAAATTTGGAACGAATGATCCTCTGGTGGTCCTTCTAAAGAATCAATGTCTTCCATTTAGATAAGTGGATGGAATAACGGTAAATTAATAGGTAAAGTTAACAAAAGATTTCCAACAATTGCGTCTATCGGCTCATCGCATTGACCATTTTTTAAAACACACTGCGGCATTGGGACATTGGATATTGGGACACCGGGAGACTGGGAGACTAGGATCTTGGGGTAGTGGGATATTAGGAAATTGGGACATTGGGGCATTAGGCACAATGGGGAAACAGGGACGTGGGGACATCGGCATATTGGGACATCGGGATATTGGGGCATTGGGACATCAGGATATTGGGACAATGGGACATTGGGATATTGGGACATTAGGACACTGGGAGACTGGGACATTAGGACACTGGGATATTAGGACATTGGGACATTATGACCTTGGGACAATCGGACATTGGGACACTGGTACATAGGGGCATTGGACCACTGAGACATCGGAATGTTTTGAAATTGGGACATCGGGATATTCGCACATAGGGGCACTGGGATATAAGAACATGTGAACATTAGGGTCTTGGGTCATTAGGACATTGGGATATTAGGACATCAACACATTAGGACATTGGGACATTAGGTACACTGCGGAAACTGGGACGTGGGAACATTGGGGCACTGGGACATCGGGATATTAGAACATTGGGACATTGTAACATTGGGATATTGGCACATTGGGATATTGGAACATTGGGATACTGGGAGATTAGGGCACTGAGATACAGGGACATTGGGGCACTGGGAGATTAGGACATTAGGCTATTGGGACCTTGGGACACTTGGTATACTGCGAGATTGGGACACTGACCACTGGTACATTAGGACATTGGGCCATTGGGATATTATCACATTAGGATACTGGCACATTTGGGACATTGGGGTACTGGGATATTAGGAAATTGGGGCATTAGGACCTTGGGACATTAGGACAGTTAGACATTGGGATATTAGGACATTAGGTGGGAGACTGGCACATTGGGATATTCCGATACTGGGACATTGGGACACTAGGGTAGTAGGACATTCGGACATTAAACCATTGGGGCACTGTGATATTTGCACAAAAGGACCTAAATTGGGACACTGGGACATCAGGATATTGGGACATTGGCACATTAGGATATTAGGACATTAGGACACTGGGATATTAGAACATTGGGACATGAGGACACTGTGACAATGGACCTTAGGGCATTAGGACATTGGAACATTGGGACACTGTGACATTGGGACAATGTGACATTGGGACACTGGGTCAGGGGGGCATTAAGACAGATCAGTAACATAACGTTAACAAGGCGTTGGTAAGGCAACAACAGAGCGTTAACAGAGTGTTAACAGAAAATTAACAGAGCCTTAACAGAACGTAAATCGAGTAATAAAAGAAAGGTAACAGACCGTTTACAGAGCGTTAGCCGAATGATTAAAGAGAATTAAGAGAACATTAACAGAACGTTAACAGAGCATTAACGAAAAGATAATAGAGTGTTAAGAGAACGTTAATAGAGCATTAACAGAGTTAACAAAAAATTAACAGATTACTAACAGAATGTTAGCAGAGCCATAACACAAAGATAACACAAATCTATTTTGCACAAAATACATATTAATAAACTGTACCCATTTCATCCCAAAATTATTTTTAAAAAAGCTCAGCAACAGCCATTTGTGGCGTATTTGCAATTGCGTTTGCAGTATCTATTTATTTTAAAGAAGACCCTGTGAATATAACTTATGATATTAAATTTATGGAATATGCTGAACAAAAACCTATTGAAACTATTCCCAAAACAAAAATATTAGTTGGCTATTTAAGTATGCAAACTTCTCCAGCATTTACACCTAAAACAAAAGTACATCCAGCAAACAAAATTAGATATGAGCAGCGGATTGGAGTGATATGTATTCTTTTTGCGGCAGATGAATTTTTCTTTGGCGGGGTAACTTTTACAACTTTGTTGTTTTTGGTCAGATAGGTATAACAAGAAATATTTCACAAACTAAATTTTTTTATTCTTATTTATATTCAAATATGTGATCAAATACATATGTATTTTAGGAAAAGTCAATAAATATGAAAGCTGTAGTTTAGAGGATAGAGATGATTTAAATCACAAAACCGTCAAACTGACGGCTCTGGCCCTTCTAGTGTTAAATATCCGCTAGTTTAACATAACTCTGTTACAATGTTCCTTTACATAATCTCTAGGTCTAGAATTTGATAATGTTCATATAAGGCGAATATTATTTCACATTATTCTTGTACTTTACGCACGTTTATCTCAATTGCAAGCTCTTGCAATATGGATACACATAATATACAGACACCCGTCGTCATATGTGAGATTTCTGTTTGCATTTTGCAATACCGGAACGTGACACCGTAATTTAGGTCAAATACACCTTAAGTTGTCTCTTAGCTTTATTCAAGTTGTTCTTTTACATCAATTGTATACGATTATTATTGTTTTATATGGTTATTCATATATTACTTTTATATCGCTTATTTTATCTTACGAGCATATGTAACCTGACTGTTAATTTACTTTTTATTACACGACATCTGACTTAATGCGTACTAATGTGCATGCTTTGTCGCGCTTGCTGCTACAATAGTGTAGACAACAGGTAAACTATGTACTAGATTTTACACTACTTTATACTTATAGCTGAATGCTGTGTATTTATTCAATGACGGATTATCTCAGTTTCAAAGACAAACTTAACTCCATTTAGCCACTAAAGAGCCATGTTCAATGTTGACTTTTGTCACTCTACCTATGACTCAGAGATCACTCTGAAGTGCAAGAACATGAAGATTTATCTGTCTGATATTTGACAAATTTTCCGAAGTCATAAATGATTATGACATGATTTTAGTCTTTTAATAGCGAGCCGTAGAAAAGAAGAAATGATTAATTGGTGTTTTTATTGGATTGATTATGTAATAATATGATTTTACGCAAAATCTTCAGTTTGTTTTGACTTAATTTAGTTGATAAAATTTACCTTAGATTACAACAAAGGTCGCATCTTGTTTACATGATAACTTTATTGTACCATTGCCCTATATTTTCACGGCATATAATAAGTAAACTTATTGGTTTTAACATTAGAGGAAATTAAAAATGTCGATAAAAAATTGTACGAATGATTGCATTACAGACAATTCAGACTAATATAATTTTGAAATTGACTGAAAATAATGAAATTATTAATGGCTCAGTATTGAATAAATTTTCTTTTTTAATTAACCAAAATTTATTCATTATGTTTTTTTATCTAATTTAAAATTTCGGACAGACTTTAAAAGTATACTGCCATCTTTAAAATATGTCTAAAAGTATGCATTTTTTAATTTAATCTAATATGTATCTATCTATGCATTTACATTCAGTGACAAAAACAGATAATTTTCTTTTCTGCCATAATTTTCCATAGTACTTAATTAATTATAACGATAGATCGTGATTGAATAAACGGATCTGACGTTCTTTTTCTATGGGTTCGTTCTCCCGCTACAGCCCCCCAAATATCGTTTTCAGTTTCTACACTCAGAAAAATTTGTCCCATAATTTTTCTTTAAAATAGGAAAAATCTGATTACTTAACAAATATTAGAACTGTTGTTTTTTGGGGTGGGCGAACTGTGCGGTGGGCCACTACGCCAAGGTACCTTCACTTTTCAGGAGTCATCCCTCAGAAAGTGCTTCACTCTCTATGAGCGTCCACGCAACAAGATAATCAAAACATACCTGCGTATGATAATCAAAACATACATATGACGGTCCCTTAGCCGAAATCAATGGAATAGCTGGTCGATGTTGTCAAATGAATATGAGGTTGGAAACACGCTTGATTTTTGAAAGCTTATCGGAAATTTGTCAATGCCATAACTCGAAAAGCTTCAGAAGAAACCTAAATTTATTCTATCAAAAAAAAGTTCCACGGCAATTTTCAGAAATATATAGAAATTTCTTTTCACCGAAAAATTCAAGTAATGCATACGAGCAAATATTTTCAAAAATTGTTTTAAGTTTTAGAATTCTATTACGGCAAGACTTTTGGATTTATTTAGAAAAGCAAATAGTTTAAGAAAAAAAATTTTCTTGCAAAGAAAGTCCCACAAAAAAATCAAAATATGCCCGTATTTTTTCTAACGAATGATAATGAAAACGAGACCGAGGCTGATTTCGGACGCGGCCGAAATTTGGATACCCTTCGCTCCCCTCGGGCTAAAAGTTTTTTTCGGGCGTACGTACGACTTGTATTTAATCCCCCCCCCCCCATTCTTTTCCTTCTGTCTTCACAAAAGTTCCGTTGCGTCGGCAAAACAATATGTGTGTGGGGTTTGGTTGGAATAAGTGGGCAAATAAAAACATTTACTCAGACAATTTTATTAGGGCATGTGGGAGCATGGCCCCATAGTACGATTTCATTTGTTTTGACCTTTTGAGTTGCTTTGATAAAGACACATTAATTCAAGGTTTTGTGAAATTGGTGTAAAAATGTTTCTTAGAAGAACAAAAATGGGGGTTTGTATGGCAGTCCCATGACCCCATGGTTCAACTTGATCCATTCTTACATATGTTTTGTGCCATCAATAGAAATACATTTGTGTGAAATTTGGTTGAAATTGGAGCACAAATAAAAAAGTTTTTGTTATAGAAGAAGCTAATTTGTTGGGTTGGGTTGGGTTTGTATGGCAGCCCCATGACCCCATGGTCCGATTTGATCGAATCTTATACATATTGTGTCATCAATAGAAAAACATTTGTGTGAAATTTGGTTGATTTTGGTGCGCAAATAAAGAAGTTTTTCTTAGAAGAACTTAATTTGGGGGGTTGGGTTTGTATGACAGCCCCATGACCCCATTGTCCGATTTGATCCATTCTTACATATGTTTTGTGTCATCAATAGAAATACATTTGTGTGAAATTTGGTTGAAATTGGTGCACAAATAAAAAAGTTTTTCTTAGAAGAACCTAATTTGGGGGGTTAGGTTTGTATGGCAGCCCCATGACCCCATGGTCCGATTTGATCCATTCCAACTTATGTTTTGTGTTATCAATAGAAACACATTTTTGTGGAATTTGGTTAAAATTGGTACAAAAATAAAAAAGTTTTTCTTAGAAGAACCTAATTTGGAGAGTTGGGTTTGTATGGCAGCCACATGACCCCATTGTCCGATTTTGCCGATTCAAACATACAAACTGCCTGCAGCAAAAAGAAGCATTTGTAAAACGCGTCGCAACAGACAGACCGACGGACAGACAGACAGACGGACATCGCCCAATCGACTCCCCAAGTCATGCTGATCACATATGTATACTTTTTATATGGTCGGAGATGCTTCAGTCAATGCGTTACAAACTTCATGACAAAGTTAATATATCCTTTCACTCTGTGAGCGAAGGGTATAAAAAAAACATTAGCCGAAAGTGACGGTGTTCCGGAAGTAAGCCAAATCCATTAAAAGTTGTTTCTTGTCGACCTGCGCAAATTAGAATTTCTTAAATAACACGAAATAAATACAACAACCGAATTGCAGGCGGCCAAGGCCCGACGTCGAGCTATCGTGCCATAAAGAAGAAGAATTGCAGTTTCTATCTGTGAATTCTCAGAGAACTTCTTCGACGGAAATTCCTAAGTCATGTTAGAAGGGTACGTTTACTTGAAGAGGTCTGCTTTTGGGCGGTCAAGTTACAAGTTAGGCAGGTGGCCAAGTTATGAGGGTGAAATTCTATGGGAGACGTAATGATCCAGCCAAAATCGTTCAAATTAGGCAGTTGGCCAACTTGTAGAGGTGGTCAAGTTGACAGGTTTTACTGAACCTAATTAAACGAAAATGCCGAATCTGAAGTATGTTTCCCTAGAATTTAATACATTAGAAGTCATTCACAATTAGTAATAAAAAAATCTATTCTAAAAAAAAATTTCAATTTGTCAATCTGTTATAACCTTGTTTCTAAAATAACCAACAACAGAACATATCCTGACTTCCTGAAAACAAGGGTGCTAGTCCGCGTGTCGGATATCGCAACTTGAACATGACACCCGTACCTATAGTTGAACAGAATTGTCATTTATTTTCTGCCAAACTAAAGCACTCCACCAGAAGAATCTTGATTCCTCATTTCCTCCCTCGATTTATCTTAATTTACTTTTCATTTATCAAATACCAATATGCTAATGTGTTCATCTGTTTATAAATTTGACATGTGTATATCATTGCATGCTGCATCATCATCCTCTCCTGGGACACAACAGGAATTCATTTTTTAAGCAGCAACACTTTTTCGGCAACCGATCCCTAAATGGAGATCAATTACAATTTTCTGCTTGCACGCATGCTTGTTTCGTACTCCTTTACATGTTTACCCGATTTGATTTCCTTGAACTGATGTCGACGACGGCGACCGACGCCCGCAAGTACTATCCAATTTTCAACGAAATTTTCCCCATTTTCTCTTCGACAAATTTGTTTCCCTTTCTGCAATCGGAAAGGATTCAATCTGATCTCACAAGCAAAAACATAAAGAATGAACCCAATCCCAAACGACTTAATTGAAATGTGATGTTTTCCTGTTTTTTAAGTAAAAATATCTTTGCCTACGCCAGACGAGTTCGGATAGGATAGATATTCCTACAAACTATACAGAACTTGGATGGATACATTTTGCCCGAGGCCCGGTGGTTGTGAGATATGTATGTATCATTGCATCCTTGCCTAGGACCAATATATCGATATAACCACTTGTCATTCTTGGCATACGTCGCTTTTTTTGACCTGAATGTGTAGTTCTGCTTGTTAAAATTAAGGGATCGGTAATTTGTCTGTGAAATGTTCCGCACTTGAATCGGTATAAGGACATGTAATTATAGTTAGTATTACATTTTGAGGAAAATTGAGGAGATGTCGAGGACATGAAAAGGAAACAGAGAAAAGTCAAAAGAACAAGAGTGATGCTTGTATAATTATTTCGGTCGTCGCGCACTAGTGGTGCAATGACAGGCGGAGAGGGTTGCGACTAGAAAGTATTAAGCATAAAAAACTTGAAACTTTTTTTTTGTCAAATACAAATGGAAAGTATATTTTTTTCAGTTTGTGTTAGGACAAAAATTCTGTACGAGGTTGTGTATTAGTCGGGTGGAATTAATTACGATTTTTATGGAAACTTATGGTTTGATGAAATTGTAAGTTTTTTTTTTTAATGGCAGCTGTTCATTGAGTTCACAATTGACGTGTGTGATTTAGGACAGAACAGAAAAGAAAAGACACCTATAGATAGATAGACGTGTTATCGATATTCGGTAATTTGTAGTTGTAATTAATTAATTCTGTTATTATACGAGTTACGAGCACTTACAAATACATACATATATGTACTGAAAATTCAAAATCACCCACCCTTGACCCATGCTCAGCTTATACGAGTAAAGATAGCAGCAAACATAAATGCAATAATGTAGAAACACGAGAGCGTTATTGATCAGTGTGACGAGAGAAATCGATTGAGCGATTTTCTTTATGGACTCATCGTTATCAAACTTCATTCAAGTGTATTCCTTAGTAAACCCTCAAAATTTATCCAGGATCAGATGGAATCTGAGCACTACGTTATGTCAAGAGACACCAAAATAAGGTTCTTCTCAGAATTTTGTTTTTCTTTATGGGCCAATTTCACCCAAACATCACTGAGATGGTCCTGAGTGGTGTTTCTAGTAAAGCTTCAAAACAAATCCAGGAAGTTATTTTCACTGCAAAAGTAGCTATCGACGGCAGGTGAAATTATTTAATATTAACCCGCACGCAACCGTTCGTCATTAGCCAGACACAGAGCCGTGCGAAGACAATTTGGTGCCCGGGGCAAAAGTTTGATCAAGGCGCTCTCAATGAAAATTCAAATTTATCGTAGAACATGTCGCAAATGCTGAGGAATTCCATAAGCTGCAATCCGAAAACAGATCCATCATTTTTCTCGGCCATTTTATGTATTTTTTTTCGATTCCCCGGTCATTAGATATTTTTCACGAGGAAATGACCGGAGTTTTGTCAGTATGTTTCTAAGTTCAAACTCTGCATTCTGGTATCCTTTCGAAGGTAGATTTTCGATAACATAACCTAATTATAATAACTGTTAAGGCCCAGTTAAAATGAAAAAATGCAAGGGCAATCACGGCAGTTAATAAAGTTGCTTTCAAATTATATTCAAAATAGGAAATGTCAAAAATTATCTATTTCATGCCCTTAAAACAAACCATTATTGTAAATCGTATAAAACTCATTGAAGCTACAGTCCCCTGTTCGCTAAAGAATTTAAATTAATTTAAAAGACAAGGACCAAGCAAATTAATGTAAGAATATACCTCGAGTATTATAAAACAACCATAAACAGTAAATTCAGCCGATTTTAAAAACCTTGAATCTAAAACAAACGTTTCAATTTTGAAAAATACCATTCTGACTCTTAGAGCTGTAAAATAATAACATGGTATTTACGATTAATATTGCTTTTCAAATTAAAACATAGTTCTGAAAATATATAAACATTTCTGCTTCTCCATATTAGATTGTCTGTATCTTTCGATCCTTTATTGTAGCAAATCAATCATCAATGATCTTGGCCCATTGAAGACAATTCTTTATTATTTTAAGTTTGTTGAATGAATGTTCAGCAGAATCAACAGACAGGGGAGGGGTATCGTCAAAAACATTCGGTACTCCGTTTCCTTAACTCGGTACTAAGTCAAAGCAATGAATAAGTTGCAGTATTTCAAAATGGTTCATATTTTGAAAATTTGGATTCAAGGATGGTAAATTTTTTTTGCGCAATTAAAATTTCACTTTGATTTCATGTTCATTAAAATCAGCTGAATACTTTTGAGTCAGTTTAGTTACTTTTTCGTCTAGGGCATCTTCGTCAAGGCTGGTCTGTTTTTCGTCAGATAAAAAGCCAAAATCATCTGCAATCGTTTTAAGCTTTTCAAACCTCCATTTAAGCTGAGTGATAATTGTGTCTAGGACTTTTATATAATTTTTGTAGGGCTTATTTCTGGAGTGTCATCATGGGCGAAGTCAATTCTTCAATTAAGTTGTTAGCCATTGCTACGCTAATGTCTTTTTTTGTAATATTTTATTGACTGTATCAATTTCGTTAAGGATTTTGTTCCAAACAATCAATCTACATAAGAAATAAAAATATTTTAATTAAGTTATCAGCATCTTCGCATAAGTATATGTTTCTTCATTAGATTTATTGGATGCTAAGTCCTCCAATGTTTTAAAAAACGTTTACTTTGTACTTATGAACTGTAGACACAGCCTGCTGCTTCGATGACCAACGAATGTCTCTGTGTTTTAGCGATACAGGCAAATAGTTTAAAAAACATCCAGTTTGAGGAGAGAAGACGAATAGAAATCAAACAAACTCTGAATTATTCCGAAAAATGGAACATGGAACAAAGAGTGCAATAGAAACTTTAAACAGGATTAAAAACCTCTGTACTTTCCTGCCACCTTCGTGCCATTACCGGAGCAGTGAGATCGACAATATTTCAAATCTAGATCGTCGGACTTAGTAAGTCTTGAATTTCATTTGCCAATCCTTCACCAATTTTGGACTTCGGTTTGACAAAACAAAGAAATCTTTCTTCTATGGAGCATTTTGAGAAATTGTAAAATTTCCATATAGTGGGCGCCTTTGTTGACTTGCAAACTAGCTTCCTATCAGTTTCCCTGGTCGCTATTTTGTCGTCGGAATACCTTCCAATTTGAAGCATATCCTGCGCTCCCTAGGGGCCGCTTCCCACCGGTTAAGAATCACTGATCTAAAATATTAAAATTCGCGTGTGTGGCAGTATGCCCATGATATGCAAATCCCTATGAGCATACGCAACGTAGCTGCAAATTTTGTGCCAATAATATGCGCCCGGGGCGAGTGCCCCCTTCGCCCCCCTCTTCGCACGGGCCTGGCCAGACACACTAAAAACATACGGCTGAAAAATCCATGGCCACTGTAATATTATTGGTATCGATAAATTCGACCCCTCCCGAAAAAAATTCAAAAAATCCTGACTACGTCCCTGTTGAGTAGGCAAAACCTGAAACCCAACCTCGTTTCGATTAGAGCACTGTTTCCCAACTGGTGGTTCGCGGACCGGAGGTGGTCCGTGAGAGCCTTAGAGGTCCGCGGAAGAAACTAGTGACTATTCTTAAAAAATGGAATATTCTTATCTCAGACTAAATCAAATTTTTGATTTTCATTGAGCAATGTCTCTGGCGCGGTGTTGAATTAATCTCTACATAGAAAAAATTTAAAAAATCGATCACGAACGAATTGGCAAATTACTGAGCCTGGTCCCCATTCCCAATTTTCACTTGCACCTACCACAAAAGCAAATGTTTGGTTTGTAAGCATTTTTCAACTCGCGCATCCGAAAAGTAAAAAAAAAAAAAAAATAGATTAGCAGTTGTTTCGTCTTCATTGCAGTGGCGCCCTGGTTTCTACTCAGGGTTTTACATGTCTTAAAGTGCTAATTTTCTCGTTATTTAGCAGAATATGGAGTCAATGACAGATAAACTTTTGATTACAAAATTTTAAAATTACAGCAGGTTTTGCTTTGAACTAGATGAGAGTCTTACTGTTAGATAGCCGAAAGTCCTGGCTTCTTGTAAATATTTGGCGAGGAGCATAGGGTGCCTCCTGATTTTTTCAACCACATTTTTAGTACCAAGCAAAAGGTTTATTTTCCAAATATAGTTTGAAAACAAACAACGAAATTTCAACAACAGTAATATTGGATCGAGTCACCGTTTTGGGAATAACATACATAACAACAAAAAATCTTATTATAACTGAATCAGTAAGAAAACCATCCAAACATTTTAATCCATCCTCAAAAAGGTCGTCCGTGGCAAATCCCTTCGAGACTAAGTGCGGTCCGCAGACATCTGTGTGTTGGGAACCACTGGACTAGAGTGTCACAACGGAATCTAGATCCAAACTGTGCGAATACATTTCATTAATCAGGTTAGTTGATAGGAAATGCAATTCCTTAGTCGCCTAAAGCTATGCAAATTGATGGCATTAGTTACTAGGCAATGAAAAGAAATTGTTTGCGAATTTCAGTGCTAAGATAAATCTTTACTGTGGAAAACTATAAGTTTCATCACAAATGTCCCACCGACCAAGACCAAAAACAACAGGACACAAAAGGCATGAGTTTCTTTCCAAATTACTGCAGATGAAAAAAATTTCGATGAGTACATAATCTGTACATTATACTCCCCTTGCATAGGGTCTTTAAGGTAGAAATCTTGGATTTGATATTATACGACCATCCTCTAAAACATATTAAAAAATTGTCACTACACTGAGAAAAAAATCCTGTAAATTCAAAAAATATGCATATGATTCAAAGAGATTCAAATATGATTTTGCTTCATATTTGCTTCCCTTTCAATCATTGTATAATCCCTTTATGTCATAGAATTTTTAATTCAAACGGATTTCCCTTTGAACTAATAAGATATTCCTTTTGAAAGTCTATCTATAATCACTTTAAATTAAAGTAATGCAGTGTCAATTTAATCAGGTCATAACCATAAATCGAAAAGATTTCCTTTTAATTTAAAAGAATGGCTCTTCGTTTTAAAGGGATATAATTTTATTATATGCACCTAAAATTAAAGGATAGTAGTCTAACTGGTCTAGCAGTTAGTGCGCGCACCTTCGGTGCACAGGGTCATGAGTTCGAATTTCACCGTGGATCATGGTGTTTTTCGAACTCACGAGCTTGTGACGGACTATGATCTCACTCAGATGTTAAACGAGTACCCATTTGTGGGGATAAATAACACTGCTGAGCGTGATGCTGATCTCATTACCTCACCAAAAAAGCAGATATGATCTTGGAAATAGGATGTCACTAACACATCCTGCGGCCTTAGTCCAATGCTGGATTGTCGCGCCTGTTATTTATTTTAAAATTAAAGGATTCTTCTTATTGTTTATCTAAATGCATGAACTCAAAAGAATACTTTAAATTACACCAAAAGGAGTAATTTTCACAGGGAAAGAACATATTACTCATAAATGAGTTTTGTATAACAGACCTCGCTGCTATAGGTGTTGGCGACATTTCGTTTACTTCTTTACGCTCTAAAATGCATAATAAATTAACTACCTACAATGGGATTCGATCCCGCGACCCTATGATTTTTGAAGACTAACGCCCCTACCTACTACACTACACAAACTATACGAAACGATGTTTGTAATTTATACCATACATTGTGACATTGCTCTACCACACTGCCGACCGACTGCGAGTGTAAACCAAAAAAAAAAAAATGACAATTTTCTATGTAAACAAAGTGATTTCGCGTTGGAACATACATTGATTGACTCTTTTTAAAAAGATTTCGTATTGAAAATTTGTATTTAAAGGATTTCCCATTAATTTAAAAAGAATGAATTTGAATTAAAGCGATATATATTTAAAAGGAAAGGATTATATTTAATAGGAGTGTAACTCGATTTCAAAGTGATATCGATTGAATTTTAAGATACGTTATTTTTCTGGGTGTACCGCAAATGTTCCCATCACGAAACGGCATTTTCACTGGGCTATGCAATCGGATTCAATCGGATTCAATTGCAACATTTGCCTTTTATTTGACAAAAATTTAGTCAAGGTCGCATTTTTATCGATTTTTATATACAACACTTTCTTGACGTCAAATCGTGCCATTGTTATCCATTGAACTATTATATACCCATTAGGACACAACACAATCTCAATCATTTTCTAAACACGAACAAAATTCAAATAATTTCACTAAAAAGAATTGAAAGTTTATGAATAAAATTAATGGCTCATGTACCACCCGTATAACCGCCGGGTACTTTTGCCACCTTCAGTGTGTTCACAACCACCGCAAGTGATTCTTACGCAACAACAGTGTGACAGATAATAACTTGCCGGTAACTATCCGCTTAATGCAAAAAAATAGTTTTTTTTTTAATTTATATGTATCTTTTATTTTCTGCAAAAATCGGTCATATTGCTGCAGGGCGAAATTCGTTGGAGTGTAGTGATAAACTTACTGTTGGGCCATTGCGGTCGCACATTTTTCACTTGTATCGTTGCGGTTTGAATGGGCGAAAACAACAACGAAAGCGACTGTGACAGATTACAATCCTAGAAGACAAAAGTCGTGCGAAGGAAAAGCCGCGAGTTTCTCGTATGTATGCGAAGTACATACACACATGGTTACGTACGCATATCTATACGTTCCACAACTTTAGAGGTACATTACATACCTATATAATAAAGGTCTATAATTGCTTAACTCTCCATTACCTACTCTTTTGCTTTGAACAGTAACAATCTGTCGCGATTTTCTCAGAACATACGAGGTATTATTCGTACTCTATTGGTACAGAAGAATATATTAGTATCTAGTATGCGTATGGCTATGGACTAACTTAAAAGGTATAAAATTGCACGAAACAGTTTAGTCTACTTGCCCCGGAATTAAATAACATAAATCAAGTTAAACGCAACTTCATCAAGTGAACCTCAGATTGACCGTTTAATATCGAGATATTCGAGTATGGATTTGAACTGCTTGCTTAGTATACTCCAGATTCAGCCTACATTTTGCATCTTTTTGTATTGCTAGTACATACTACATATTTCATCTAATTTCTTTCTTTCCTGGCGGCTAGAATTCGTCATGTCCTCATGTGCATTTGTGATTGATGCAGCTAAAATTTGTCTATGATTAACTTGGCAAACAAAAATATTAAAAAAATGGCTGCATACATAATATTAAACAAAATATTAAAAACAAATAGCCACTGGACATTATGATGCCTACACGTCGTCGTCACCGTATAAATACAGTCACAATTTGTGCATTGTCGCACATCGAAGTCAGGTCACGGTGATCATGTCATTCGTCGCATATATGGCGATTACCAGGTAAATTTTTCTTTTCATCGATCAGACTTACCGATAGGCTCGCTCGTCAGCTCAGCATTGAGATGTTGTCGAATGGTATGTTGCTGTGATTTGTTGCTAGTGTCAAGCTAGCCAATGTCTTTTCCATGTACCATATTTCTTTCAAACTGTCGATTTTTCATACTTTGCTATTTTTGTCAGAATAATTGTCGTGTTTTTTTTTTTTAACGTTAATTGTACGCACCTTAATAAGATTTACCGGCTGTTGGTTATAAGATCTATGTATTTTTTTTTTAAAGACGCCTGACAAAAACATAAATGGTTTGACTAGAGCTGACAAGTTGTGGAAATCTAGTACATTTTTTTATTTTAAATAAATTGTAAAATGGATTAAATTGTTAAAGACATGTTTGCCTGGGAAAACAGTATTCACCTATAGGCACTTAAGGAAGGATCTATAACCTATCACACTTTTGGGGATGTCCAAGGCATACACATTGACTTCCTTTTTTCCTTAAAGAATAATTCTTCTCCCTTCTAGACCAATTATTGAGTTGTACACGAAATCCGCAACGTTTTTAAAAGGTGGTAAAAAATAAAATCAATTTTATTTGCACTACAAAACTCAACACAATGAACATTTTTATAAAAAAAGATATATTCTCTTGAAATAGTAGTACATTTAAAGAAAATTAACCACTCTCGTTGAGAAAATGGGAGAAATCCAACCACTACAATATGGGTCAACCGCCAATGAAATCCAGGATTACATATGTAGATTGTGGATTGTTTGATTGGTGAATAAATCCAAATTTAGTCCCCTACTGAGATTTAAGGGGGAGTCATGGGCTAGTGTTTTTTTTTCCAAAAACAAATATGGTGGATGATTGGCAACTCGATTTTCGGCAAAAGCTATCTACAACTTGATAAGAATATTTGAAAAAAATTGTAAAGCCCTACTTGATTTTTTTATCAGAGATAAAACAAAATACAACTGTCAAAAATGAAAAAAAAAACACATTTTTTCGTTGTCCAATTTAATTTTTGCGCGGGCTACATTGTGGGTTTAAAGAACGGTGGCGGACCAAAAATACATATTTAGGAAAGAGAGTTCCTGCCTTCATGCCTACAAAGGAACTCTTCTTCCTGTAGCCTGCGCAAAAATTAAATCGGACAACGAAAAACAAATTTTTTTTTTAATTTGTAAGGCCAAGAATATGTATCTCTGAACACGATAAGATCAAAAGTGATAATAGGAAAAATAGTTTACGATACAAATTTGGAGGTGACACTAAAATGATTAAAAGTGTTTATAAAACTATCTCGCCAATACATTGATTGATAGCTCCGAATTTGTTCACAACACAAAACAAAACAGAGTTTATATTTTTGATCCTGTTAAATTTTGCCATCATAAACTTTAAAAGGACCTTTATTAACATGGAAATGCGTGCCCTACAAAATTCACATATATAGTCACCAGAAATCAATGGCAGTGGTCACGATTAAGTAAAAGCGCCAAAATGCTTTTAGTATCATCTCTTTTTGGCGCGAAGAATTATTTTGTAAATGAACCTTATGATAAGAACTGGACAGGATTTCCACTTTGTCATGAGCTCGTTCGTGTCATTCATAAAAAGCAGTCGGAATTGGAATTCTATTTTTTGTTGATATGGTACTCCACTTTCTAAATATAAACTTCTAGGATATGGCACAATTAGGCATTGATCGATATTTCAGGCCGCTAGCGATAATCTGTCGAAAATTATGATCGCATTGAAATATCAAGGAGGGTTAACCTTTATCGTAACCTTTGGTCGGGTTTGGCCCATTTTCAATATTGTCTGCCTGTTTGCACGATAACTCCTGAAATAATGAAGCTAGCGGCTTGAAATTTTGGTGAGATTTTTGTATTGATAAAATCTTGACGGTATTGAAAATGGGCCAAATCGGACCAAGTGTTTCTCTACCTCCTACATAAATTACCTCTTCTTGATATTATAATTCGGCCATAACTCTCGACTAACGATAATAATGCGATTCGTATTGTCATTTTAAATTACAGAAAACGTTTGCCTAAATTTAAATGTTCTTCTGTCTTGTGTTCCTTATAGGACGACTAGCACCATTTTATACAAAACATTATTTTATTTTTTTGAACAAAAGTTTGCACACAAATTTAAATTTATTTAATGAAAAAGTAACTGTCCAGGCTGGTTTTATCTTCGAAACCTATAGAATCTTCGACAACATAAATATTACAATACCCGTAAGTTCAAAGTTTGGAGAGTGACCCGAGAGCCTCTTGTTAGACAAGCGGGGTCTAGTGTATACTTTTTCAAGAGTATTATATATCAATACAAAGGAACTTTTAAGTAATTGAGTTTTATTTGGTCTTCACATTGTTTTCTTCCGTATTTCAAATAATCGCCAAAAACTAAACAATGTCCTGGATTTAATTAACAGAGTTGTGTTGCTATAGAGACGACTCACGGGATGATCGCTCAGCGACAGGAACGTAGCCATGATTTTGTTTCGGGAGGGGTCCAGTGTCAGAAATATTACCGTGCAATTTTAAGTTTAGATTTTACTTTTTGTAAATAGATTGAGATACAACTAGGATCTATTCCTGAAGGGGGGGGGGGAAGGTTGTTATTATTATTATTAATTAATTTACTTGGTTAGTTCATGGAGCTTCTGCGAGGAAGACACAAGCCTAAAAAAGATTGGAGGGGCGACACACTTGTCCGAGAAATGCACACTGCTACGAGTATAGATTCTTTTTGTATAGATAAAGGATAAAGTTATTTCATCTATTCTATACCATCAAAACCTGAGGCACCAAGATAATATTGAAGGGGTTCGGCTGAATCCCCACGCCCCGTCTTTAATAATTTTCTAATTACATTTACTGCCCATAACTCAGATGTATGCTCCTTCTGAATTTAAAAATGGTCCCCTGTCTTTTATATTAATAAGATAGTTTACTGTAAAATGTTCTTTACTTATATTACCGAAATTACAGTTTGACGCATATTGATACCCTAGGCTGACCCGCACTCTGTCTCTATTATTTCACTTGCACTTGTCGTCCTTACATTACTATGAAAAACTAATATACTGTATGATATTGCACTGTTTGTACCTACATAGCATGGCTACTGTCCTGCGTCACTAAAACGCGAGTGTTTTGCCATAAACAAGAAGCAGAAGTCTACTTCCATATATTCCCATTAATGCGATTTTCGATAGATAATATTTTAGGGTTGGATACGATATCCCCAGTCAAAATCCCCGAAATCAAAATCCCCGAACTCAGAATACCCAAAATCATAATCGCCAAACGAAAATCCCCATTCACCATTTTTCTGCGTTTAGGGATTTTGTGATTGGGGACTCCGTATTGTTCTCAATATTTTGAACTCCATCAGAAACATTTCAGTTTTGGGTTTTCTAGCCAACAAACGAAAACACAAAGGTTTAACTAACTATTATTTGCACAGTTACAGCAAAACAGTTGGAAAACTTGCTTTTCTCAAAAAGGGATGTCAACACGCCGTGTTTCATTTTTAATCTACGGGTTGCGAGAGCAGCCAATCGATCTCTCTCTCTCTTTCTAGAATCAGTTCCGCGACGAACTACATAATTGTACGCTAGAAAAAGATATATGCTGAGTATCGACAAAAGACAGAGTCGCCATAGACTGTCCAATCGATTGTACAATAAAGCTCATTTGCGTTAGCGACGTCAGTAGTGGAACTGGAACCTAAAAAAGTAGCTTTATTGTACAATCGATTAGACCGTATATGGCGATTCTCAGATGTATAAATGTGACAGCTTTCAAAAGGAGAAGAACCCTTAATTTTTTTTTTGCAAACGAAGGGGTGCGAAACTTATTCCCTCTTCAAAAAGCTCAAACAAATAGCAAACCAAGTTTTTGAGAAATAATTCCTCGTATAATGGAGATGGTTCCAGATGAAAAAATATATGAGCTCTTCTTAATTATTTTCTCTGGTCTACATCTTGTTTGGCCCTAAAGATTTGTGGTATAAAATAATGGAAGTTATGAAAAGTGTCCTTCTTAATAAGGCGACTTTTTTTTGTATCGTATCAAAGAATTGGCTTTTCTATTCACAGGTGAATCTCGAAGAAAACAATTGAAATTTTTCAAAATGCTCACTTAAAGTTTTTCTTAAAAAACTAAATTAAATTAAAAGTGAAATGTCCGAAACACAACGTGTACCTCCACAAGTTATTCATAGGGAATTCCAATACATATTTTTTGATGAGCTTCAAAGCTCTTCAAAGGAAAAATTTATCTCAATTCCTATGTCCATCAATTGCTAAAGTGTTATGGAGACACCTACTCAATTTTCAAGTTTAGCTTAATACGTGTTCCAAATGGATAAAAGATAGTAAATGTTCAATATTTGAAGCGACTATTTTACTCTATCCAAATGCGTTGTTTTATTCCCAAATTACAACCTAACTGTATGACTAAACTATATTTGTTTATTATACGTATTACTTTATTGGAATTTTCTTTTTAAATGTAGTTACATATTATTAGAGCTAACATATTTTTCATCGAGTATTAATTTTTGATTTTTCTTCTTTTCAGGTAAGAGTTTTTTTCCATCCAATAAAACTGATTTTCGGTAAATATGTAAGAACAAGATTATTCAATATTACTAAAATATTGAGGCCTTCTTTTTCAATACATATTATACGGAACGGAACAACAAAAATTTACTTACAGTCCATATAAACCATAAGTTAAATAATTAAAGTGAGTGTAATCGCCTGATAACCTAAAAAAAATATACCCACAAAAAGTTCTTATGAATGTTATGTGCATGTACGTAATAATAATAAAAAAATTACACCAATAATAATCATTCCTAAGCCTATATGACATAAAATATTCTAAGATCATTCTAAGACCCGATTTAGTGTTCATGTTATGCTCAAAACGTCGCCGAAGAAACAAATATGCATTTTTAAAGTGCGTGCATATGTAAACACTTTGTATGCACTTTTTTTAAATGTAGATCCGTGCCAACGCTGTTAGCCGGCTTGCTGAAAGAATAGAGAACGTATATTAACTCTATTGACGCCTGCATGCAAGTGCGAACGACATTCGATCGCGACCCGAAGAGTGTGTGTCAACAAAAAGACATCGAATTAAAGTATGTAAATTAATCCATAAGTTGAAAATTGTTGGCAAGGCTTAGAATTAATAAATAATAAGAACCCTTAATCTCTATAAACTTACATATCTATTATTCTGCAAAAAAAATCCTATTTCATTTTATACTAATATTTTGTATGAACTCTAGTTTATTGCTCCTTCATCCTTATCCCCAACGTTTGGAGGCACAGTCTACCTCGGCTTCCTTACAAAACCAAAAGGAGAATATTATTGTCTTAAAAATTTAGCATAGCATATAGCAAAATATATAATAACATTTCATTTTGTCTAGTCTTTAAATTTTAAATTATATACTGGTTAAAACCGTCATTTTTCGCGTCACACACTTTTTTATTGTACGGTGTGATAATAATTTAGTAGAATCTATTGGATTTGTCTTTAATGTGTCGAAGTAAAACATACGCGCGCCACGTACATACCTACATATTGCAAATTTCGAAGGTCGATGTTAAAGGTTTTTTAACTGCGGATTTGGTCATTCCAAATGAAACAAGCTGATATGAATTTAGAGCACATTATATACACACAAGCACGGGTCATGCGAATTTATTTTGATAATTACATATTATCAACTTAGATCCTGGTTGGAGATCATATTTAATACATTTACATATATTTAAACGCGTAGTAAGGAATGTGCATATTTATTGAATAAATGACAATTATAATCACAATTTTATGAACTTAAATCTGCGAGATTGCAGCGATTTATTTTACTTTTAATTTAATTTATATATACGTTCATGAATATGGAATGATACGTAAAGAAAATTGAATGTGTAAACTGAAACACAATGCGTTGGGATAAATTGCATATCATATCAGATTTAAAAAATAAATAAAACAAGCTGTGGTTTATGAGTCTTTTGATCTTAAATACTATAGTTTTGGGACATACTAATTTTTGCATTAGAAACGTTCAGGAAAGTCTCCTCTTTTATATTCAGTATGATTTGTCTTTGTTAGTCCGAATTCGGCGCCCCAATGAAAGTGAGCCACCCATTTGTTCTCGTCGATTTAACAGTTAAGTTTTAAATAATTCATATTTTTGTTTTCAATGAATAAATCTTATTTAAATTAGTACTAAATAAATTAAAATCAGTAAATTATAGTGGGAATGAAGCATTAAAGAAAATTCCGGAAGTGGGGTAGTTGGTAGTGAAACACCTCCAAGGGAATATCATTAAGGGGGAGGGGTCCTTGATATTCAAAAATTTGGAACAATCAAGCACATTATTTACCATTTTTCTAGGAAAGAAATGATTGTCCAAGTCTCTTTTGAGCTACTCACCAATTAGCTCCTTTCCTGCTGAACTCTCTCAAAGAGTTTCACTGTGTACAGCGATAACGAATTCAGTTTTGATAATTTTGGTCAATTCAGGAGTACGGAGATGAGGGATACTTTCAATATAGGGGACCAAAAGAAACAAATCCTTGGCTCAAATAACGTCCGTATAACCTATACCTATACATTTTGATTATTTGCAATATTTTTTTAGAAAAACGGTGAATGATGTGCTGGATTGGTGTAAAGCATTTTCGAAAGCAAAGGAACTCCACTACCAACTACCCAATTTTATGACGTTTCTCTTGGCGCATCTTCATATTTAATTGAATTTAATTAATTTAGTAAACAATAAGATAATTATTAACTATATGCACTAATATAAATTATTTAAAATGTTATCATTAAATCCATGAAAACAAATGGGTGGTTCACTTTCATTGAGACATTAAATTCTCCACTTTGTTCAGTTTTCAACGGCTTTTTAAAGTGTATACTTAACCAACCATGACCATTCGTACTGAATATAGAAGATAATATTTTTTAGAACGTTCAAAATCGACAAATTATAGTATCTCCCAAAACTAGTTAAGGAAATATTTTAAAAGAAAAACCAATTCTGATGGGTGGCTCACTTTGACTGTGACTCACTACACTCAGAAAAATTCCTATGGGAAATCCCATTAAACCAATCATTTTGTCCATTATTTTTAGTCAATAGGAAAAATCAGATTACTTTAAAATTATAGGAACCATTACTTTCACTCGATAAATATCCGTTTGTTTTAATAGTTGACTCATTCAAAATTGAACACATGGTCTAGTTATCTTAATGAATTAATAGGATCAATCGTATGTAATAAAAAAAAATTTTTTCACTCGTAATCTGATCGAACTATATTTTTTATAACTCCCATATTATTATACCTTCCATGCTACGTCATTGAGGATTTTTTTTAAGAATCACGATTTACGGGACACATTTGATTCCATACAAAATATCTCAATAGGATTCCAGTTATATTAATTATAACATCTGCTTACTTTTGTGAAGAAATGCTTTCCAATTAAAATAATGGCACAAAAACTTTTAAGTTTACGGGGACCATTTTTCTGAGTGTATGGTATATAATAAATTGATCAGTGTGACGAGATATATCGATTGGTTCATGTCCATCCAAGAATATACAAATTTCGACCGCGCCTTAAAATAGCCGATCTCGTTTTTCCTAAAAAAAAATTTTACCAATTTTTAACATTCACCATTTTTTTTTAAATGCTGATATTGGCAATAACTTTGATTTTATTTCGGATATAAAAGAGTAAATATTATTTATTTTAAAGATAATTTCTTTCTCAGATTTTACAGAAAATTTTAAATAACATTCATCAATATTTCCCATGAAATGCAACCCAAAACACCCAAACGCCATATAATACTTCCACATTCTTTTGGATATTCTCTATGAATACCTACTTCGGAACAAAAAATGTATGAATTGTTCGAACAGAACTTTTAATTTATTACAAAATTGCACTCTTTCAACGTGGAAGTTTTTGCATTTCGAATTAAGAACCCACACCCACTCAGCTACCTCCCCCGGAAGGTTTGCTTTTTTCACCAAAGTTTAATTACCTCACCTTACCTTACCGTCAGCCGATTGATTACACCTACATGCGAGTACATACTTAGCATAGAACACGGGGAAGAATAAACGCGAAAAAATATGCAATTGTGAAAAATGCAAGGCGGACGGGGAACAGAAAACTTTGAATTGAGATTAATCGGTCAAGGATGTATATTGCGTTGTTGACGTTAACGTCTCGGCGCGTCGGTCGCGTCGTCGGCGTCATCATCGTCTGTCTTTTTTTTTCGCTACCGTGTGTAATGTCGCGATTTCAAGCCGTACGTCGGTATCAAGCGCCTTGTTGTAATACCCGTAGTACAGCATACTCGTACTACACTTAGGGCCAGTTTCTCGTGCATCTTATCTAGTGGCTAGTCTTATCGTATAGATAAGATGCGCATCATTTTTTGAAAGCCTTTACATTATATTGTATTGAATTTTTGTTTACGTCTTTTACATAGTTATGTCATATTTTGTTTCTTCACGCCATTGTATGAAATTGCGCTATGATTTTTTCAATTTCAAATGATGACATAACCAAGCATAGCATAATGTGGCATAACTATGCAAAATAAACAAAAATGCAGTTCAATATAATAAAAAAGCTTTCAAAAAATAATGTGCGTCTTGTCTATACGATAAGACTAACCACTAGATAAGATGTACGAGAAACTGGCCCTTATTATCTTATTTAGGTGTCTGATATGGTTATATAATAATCAATTCCCACACACCTTATATTGTCGCACAACTCACTTTTCCTATACCAGGCTTTCCAACACGTATACTACATATGCCAACTTGTCGTATATCAACATACGGATATGTGCAATTGCAAGTTGCATGCATACACATTGCCCATTTACATTCTGGTGATAATCAGATGCAACACAGTGCATTTTGTTGCCGCCACATATGCTACGTATATGTGACTTTTTCCCATCCTATATGGTCGCGTGTTATTATAAGTGCCGGCAATATGCATGTGAATAAGGTAGGTCAGTTCTTGGCATGGCATTTGACTCATTCTGTAAAATGCCAATGTAAAAATAAAGTGGACTTTCAAGTGGCCTATAATTAAGTTCCTGAGTCTCATACTTATAGTGTGTGCTACACACTATACGTTTTACGTATCATATGAGTACGTGAAATTAACAAGATGCAATCGTTGACCAGACCAGATGAAGATTATGATGTGGGGGAAAGGGCAACAAGTGAATGGAACCTCAAAAATGGGCACCCACTTATGCTGTTGCAATAATTGTATGTTAACCTACTTTTAGTATGTTTTCGTGACGACAGGATTGCGGGATGTTTTTATGGAATCAGGAGATAGAAATATGTTGCTCTCTCATCTGGTTAGAGGACATTTTCACACTTACGGCTAGATAATTTCAATTTTAAATTCCCCGCCACCTGTTTTAAGCTACAGTCAGACCGTGCTAGTACTAGCTACTAGTGCATGCATAAAAGAAATGGGTGACTACGCGTTGTTACGACGTTCGTTACCGAGAGTGTGTGCAACTAGACGCGTGAATAGTCACCCTATCTACCTAGAAATTAGTTGTATGCGCGAAATTACCACGGTGACGACGCGACGTCGTAAACAATCAAAAAAGTGTTATGCAATTTTACTAGTAAGTAGTAAAATGTATTTAATAGTGGAATAGGACATGTTCAATTATTCTACTGGGAAGTGAATATGCACTACAATTATTTCTCGGTGGATTTCGAATTAACGGCTCAACGGATCCACACGAAATTCAGTGGGAATGTGTATAATGGTAGGGTATTTGCTACGAATACTTTTGAAGTAGGAAAATGTTAACAGGGTGTCCCAAAGGAGGTGCAAAAGTAGATTATTTTATTTGTCATCGGAAAAGGGTGTATATCGACATGAAATTCAGTGTAAATTTGTAGAATGGTAGGCTATTTGCTACAAACACCTATGAGATTACGAAATATCAACAGGGTGTCCTAAAAAAGGTGTAAAAGCTGATTATAATCGGGACTAAATTTTGTTTGAATGTGTAGAATGGTAGGGTATTTGCTACGAATGCCTTCGAGATTACGAAATGGTAACAGGGTGTCCGAGACGAGGTGCGAAAGTCGATTATTCTATTTGTCATCGGAAAAGGGTGTATATCGACATGAAATTCAGTGTAAATTTGCAGAATGGTAGGCTATTTGCTACAAACACCTTTGAGATTACGAAATATCAACAGGGCGTCCTAACAAAGGTGCAAAAGCTGATTATAATCGGGAATAAATTTTGTTTGAATGAGTAGAATGGTAGGGTATTTGCTGCGAATGCCTTCGAGATTACGAAATGGTAACAGGGTGTTCGAGACGAGGTGCGAAAGTCGATTATTCTATTTGTCATCGGAAAGGGTGTATCGGCTCGTATATCGACATGAAATTCAGTGTAAATTTGCAGAATGGTAGCCTACTCGATTCATTCAGTATAAATTCGTCGAGGCGTGGCGTTATTTCTTCTATAGTCTTTATCTGCGACTAGCCCGATTTTAGTATTTCAAATAAAAAAGATAGAGCAAGTCTTTTTCATTTAATTTTTTCTCACCCCATCCTCTCCAATGTGGTTGTTTTAAACAGGAAACTAGTAATTAATATGCAATGTATTCCATCTCTTTTTATATGTCTTCTTCTTCTTTATATGCTAGTCACAATTATAAATAAATATGATAAACATGTTTTTTTTTTTACCAAAAACAGTTTTTAGACACCTGGCCCTCTACTGATTCCAAAACACTAAAAGTAGCCTGGATCTGCCTTTTCTATTTGAAATGCTAAAATGACACTAGTCGCAGATACAGACTATAGAAAAAATAGGGGTAGCGACCCTTCGACGAAAATGCACAGCAAACAGTCACTTTTTGTGAATGTTTTCTGTAACCGCAGGTTTTTCGAATTTTTGTATTGTGTTGTTAGCTATTGTTTGTTGGGTATGCTGATTATGACAACCACTTTTGCACCTCGTTTGAGAGACCCTGATAACATTTCCCGACTACAAAGGTATTCGCAGCAAATATCCTACCATTCTACACATTCATACTAAATTTATTGCCGTTTATTATCTACTTTTGCACCTCGTTTAGGACACCCTGTAAGCATTTCCCAATCTCAAAGGTATTTGTAGCAAATAACCATAAAATATTTACACTGAATTTCATGTCGATATACACCCTTTTCCGATGACAAATAAAATGATCTACTTTTGCACCTCGTTTAGGCCACCCTGTTCAAATTCCCAATCTCAAAGGTGAATTTCATGTCGATATACGAGCCGGTACACCTTTTTCCGATGACAAATAAAATTATCTACTTTTGTACCTCCTTTGGGACACCCTGATAACATTTCCTTACTTCAAAGGTATTCGTAGCAAATACCCTATCATTTTAAATATTCACACTAAATTTATTGCCGATTATAATCAGCTTTTGCACCTTTGTTAGGACACCCTGTTGATATTTCGTAATCTCAAAGGTGTTTGTAGCAAATAGCCTACCATTGTGCAAATTTACACTGAATTTCATGTCGATATACGAGCCGATACACCCTTTTCCGATGACAAATAGAATAATCGACTTTCGCATCTCGTCTCGAACACCCTGTTACCATTTCGTAATCTCGATGGCATTCGTAGCAAATACCCTACCATTCTACACATTGAAACAAAATTTATTGCCGATTATAATCAGCTTTTGCACCTTTTTTAGGACACCCTGTTGATATTTCGTAATCTCAAAAGTGTTTGTAGCAAATAGCCTACCATTCTACATATTTTTCACTGAATTTCATGTCGATATACGTGCCGATACACCCTTTTCCGATGACAAATAAAATAATCGACTTTCGCACCTCGTCTCGGACACCCTGTTACCATTTCGTAATCTCGAAGGCTTTCGTAGCAAATACCCTACCATTCTACACATTCAAACAAAATTTATTGCCGATTATAATCAGCTTTTGCACCTTTTTTTGGACACCCTGTTGATATTTCGTAATCTCAAAGGTGTTTGTAGCAAATAGCCTACCATTGTGCAAATTTACACTGAATTTCATGTCGATATACGAGCCGATACACCCTTTTCCGATGACAAATAGAATAATCGACTTTCGCACCTCGTCTCGGACACCCTGTTACCATTTCGTAGCAAATACCCTACCATTTTACACATTCGCACTGAATTTCGTGTCGATCGGTTGAGCAGTTAATTCGAAATCCACCGAAAAATAATTTTAGCGTATATTCACTCGCTGGCTGGGTGCTAGTCGAATTGAACATGTCCTATTCCACTAGTATCTAGGAAATGTGTCTGTCGACTAGCTACTAGTCAAATTGCACAACAGTTTGTTGATTGTTTACGACGTCGTCACCGTAGTAATTTCACGTTTGCAACTAACTCCTGTATATAGGGTGACTAGTTGCGCGTCTAGTAGCATCACACTTTCGGTGACGACGTCGTAACAACGCATAGTCACCCATTTACATGACACTGTTTTCGTTGTTTATTACGTGTCGTCGCCTATGGTGATTTCTCGAATGCAACTTTACTAGTACTAGTAGCTCGCCAAATGTGACTGTAGCTTTAAGGTGTCATCAGTCATATTCCATACAAGTTGACAGAGAATGACTGTGACTGATGACTGAATAGTGTGGATCGACCGTATGTACTATGGGTGGGCCATTGAAAGGTCAACATTAACCTTTCAAAATTTTTTATTTGTTAATATTTTTTTCTGAAATTCTGAAATAACTAAAATCATTTTTAACAGTTTCAAACTAGGGTTAGAATAAAACCTCCTGATCTTCTACAATTTGTAAAGATCTATTCCAATTATGGGAAAAGCAAAAAGATAACTCTATAGTTTTCTGCATTGAAGCGAGCTGTTAGAAATAATAGAGCTAAAATCATGTAAGAAAGATGAATGTAGGAGTATACGCCAACTTTTAAGAGAATTGTAAAAGCACACCACCTTGGCAGAAGTTGAAGAAAATTGAGATGGAAAAATATGTTTTAGGTTGAAGTCGTGCAAATATTAGGCTCTGTAAAAAGTAAACCACATATCCGATCAGTGCAATTAGTTTTGCTTTTAGGAACATTATTGTTATTTTTGTTCACAAATACATCATATCATCAATGTGGCACGATAGCCCGACGTCGGGCCTTGGCCGCCTGAATCGTTGACCTCCAATTGTCGCGGTTACGTGACCTCGTCCTCCAGTTTCGGAAGCCCAGCAGCTGGTGGGCGTCTTCACCTACGGAGTTCTCCCAGCGAGCTCTCGGTCGTCCACGCAACCTCGCTCCGTCAATTCGTTGTGCGTTCATCACTTTCTTTGGCATGCGATTATCGTCCATCCGTTGTACATGCCCCGCCCATTGCAAACGTTGAAGCTTCACGATTTTCGATACTTCCAGCTCATCGTACAATTGATACAACTCATGGTTGTACCGGATACGCCATTGGTCTCGCTCGCGAACGGCCCCGAAAATTCGCCGAAAGACCTTTCGTTCGAATCGGTCTAGCAAAATTTCGGAGGCTTGGGTGAGGGTCCATGTTTCGCAGCCATAACATAGCACGGGTCGGATGATCGTTTTGTACACGCGGAGCTTCGTGTTCCTGTGCGCAAGTTTCGAATTAATTATAGGGAGGACCGAGAAATATGTCTTATTGGCTAGTTGTATCCGTCGCTTAATTTCGTCGGTTTCGTTGGCGTCCTTTGATAAGTTACAACCCAGATAGTTGACGTTGTCTACATACTCGATATTAAGGTCCCCCACTGTGATGCTTGAATTTGCTGGCGTCCTTGTTTTCGATTGCATCATGGCCTTTGTTTTGCTTTCGTTGATATGTAGTCCAACTTCCTTTGCGGCGTTATTGAGGTTATGCAGAAGGCTTTCTGCATCACCCAACCTTCGAGACATGATGTTGATATCGTCGGTGTACGCTACTAATTGAGTCGACTTGATGAGTAGCGTTCCGCTGCTGTCCATATTCATGGCTCGAGTTACATACTCCAAAGCAAGGTTGAAGAGCGTCGGCGCCAGCCCGTCGCCATGCTTGAGTCCAGTACGAGTTTCAAATAGGTCAGTGAGTCTGACCTGCGAGACGGTATTAGTCATCGTCATCCTTGTGAGTCGCACTAACTTTGCCGGTATACCAAAATTCAGCATAATGTTGTACAGTACACTTCGATCGATACTGTCGTATGCCTGCTTGAAGTCGACAAAGATTTGGTATACGTCGATGTTATATTCCCAGCACTTTTGGAGTAGTAGCTTCACTGTGAAAAGCTGATCGGTCGTTGATCGACCCGGTCTGAAGCCGCCTTGGTACTCGCCAATGATTCGTTCTGCGTACGGATTAATTCTCTTTTCAAGAATTTTAGATAATATCTTATAGGCCGTACAAACTAATGATATGCCCCTGTAATTCTCACACTTCAGCTTGTCACCCTTTTGTGGATTGGGCAGATTATGCTTTTGCGCCAATCTTCGGGGATTTCCTCGTCGTTCCATATTTTCAGCAGTAGCACATGTATAGTGCTGGTCAGGCACGTTCCACCATGCTTCAGCAGTTCTGCAGGGATCTCGTCAGCGCCGGGCGCTTTATTATTTTGAAGCGACTGTATGGCAAGACTCACCTCCTCTACTGTTGGGGGTAGAACGGGAGGGCCTGGTTCGGCTAACTGCTTAAGAGCTGGCTCCGCGGGGGATGTTGATGGTGCATTGAGGAGCTCTTCAAAATGCGAGGCCCATCGTTTGTTGACGCTTTCGATGTCGCTGATGATGTTACCATCCTTGTCCTTACATAGGCTTGTCCTGGGTTGATATCCGTTCTTAACATTATTTATAAGTTTGTACGCCTGTCTAATGTTCTTACTGGCTAATCTTTGGTTTATTTGCTGTAACTGCTCGTCAAAATGTTTGCGTTTCTTACGTCTAATTAACTTATTAGATACTCGCCGAAGCTCGTTATACAAATACATAATTAATAATAAAAAAACTCACATTGTTATATGTAGTATACTCCAAATGGTTATCAAATTTTAACTTGTAGTATATATACCTCATTTTCGATAATCTAGTTTTAATTGAAGCACGGTCCATCCGGACTAGAATATTGAACAGAAATGGACTATCATAATCTTCTTTCATTTCGTCAATGAATCTACTTTCTGTGTACGTAAAACTTCGTTTAAAAAACATTTTTCATGTTTTTCCCAGAAGGAATAATAAAAATCAACTCATGGAAAAAAAAAATTAATTGGCACAATGCTTTTCGATTTTGCAGACTCTAACCTGAATGACCAAAAGTACCCAGTATTGCCAATTTAGCCGTTTTCCAGCTAATTTTACTTCGCGATTACGTCGCAATTTTTTTGAGTTTAAAAAAATTTCAAAATTTCTGACATCAGAGAAAGAGTTTTATTTAAAAAGGAAAGTCACATCCGTCCGCTCACCCGGAGTTTTAGAAGATTAAAAAAGTATAGGCTCGTTTCGGTTGCCCTGTCGTAGACTCGTTAATCGGAAAGTCTGATTGAAGATGGTACCAAATGTGCCCGTTTTTCATTGTGGGAACGCTATTCAATGAACATTGATATATTCTACCTTTTTTCATTTACATAGTTTTCTTATCATCACAGGTTTTTCATCTGGTTCACAAGGAGGAACCACCTTAAGATAGGAAGCACAAGTAAGAAGTGTGGAAGTTTTATAACACAGAAAGTGCAAGCGATTTTTCGCTTTCAGCATTTAGAGTGTGAAGAAACTTCTATTGCAACAAAATACTATTTGTCCAAGCTTTGGCGAAGCTAAAAAAATATTGCTTGCTTGCAAGCTGGAAAGAACATACAGCTTTTATTTTGTTGTCTTATTCTTTACGGGGTGAAAGCCTTTGGTTGTGAGTTCAACTGATTCCTTTAGTCTGATTCAAAAATGTATAAATTTTGTTTGAAACACACACTTCTTTTGTACATAGTACATGTAAATATTATTTGTAAATATATAATTTATATATAATTTTTCTTTTGGTACGTTTTCCACATTATGCATTTAAATGAAAAAAGTCCAAAATGGCGCATCGTAGGATAGGTCAAAATTGTCATTCAAAACGCATCTATGAACTGCTGTAACTTCCGAAAACTGATATAAATTTTCACTAAAAGTCACTACTGCGGAGCTCCACGACTGTATTGAATTTCCGAATTTTCTTATGCCTGTTGCATCGCGAATTTTTGATAAAAGTTTCAATTGAAAGTGATTGACATTCTCGAATCGTGGGATCTCAGAAAATAGAGACATAAATGGTTAAAAGTCAGTCATTCATTTTACTCTTTTATCCGATTGAGTGCTGTTAGTTTTATTTTTATTGAAATCTGCTAGTTGTGATAATTATTTTATTTCAGTATTGTAGCAGGTTCTAGCAGGTCTGGGGCTATTGAAATATGAGTTGTCCGAGAAAATGAATTTAAAAAAAAACACCTAAAACAGCTAAAGAAGGGTTAAAAATTCGTGGCCCGGAAAACTTTTCTTTTGGGAATCACATGTGGAATTATTATCCATTGCGTTTTTGGGGTAATTTCCGTACAACCTAGATAAAAAACCTGGCATCTTTATAAAAAATTGGCAGCTGTCTTAAATGGGTTCGAGCCTTATATGAAAAAACAAGGCGAAAATATCGCCAACAAACAAGGGTTAAATAAAAAATCTCAAATACATCGATTAAATCACCAATTAATATTGCTTTTGCGTGCACGCAATTTAAGAGAATGTTGGGTGTCGGCTCGCAATATGCAATTAAAAAAAACTTATCTGATTGGCGTGGTGTCTAGTTGCAGAGTTCAGATCTATAGTCAAATTTACATATCCATATAGTTCACATCACACATCATGTCGCACTGTACGAGTACATTTTAAGAATATTTTATTCGCGTATGGGTACTAGGTGCTCAGAGCCGTCAAATTCAGGTCTTTTTATCTGCGGTCGGTATAAAACCTGCACTCCAAACACGCTACGCTCTATCCAGATTCCGCGACATGTACATTTAAACGTGCGACTCATTTAGGCATGCACTTAATTGCAGAATTATCTTCATAATTTTTTACTGTGTATACATATGTATTATATGTATTGTATGTAGGTACATATATTCCCTACAAAATATCTTGAATAATGGACAATACATAATTGAAAGTCAATTATTTGACAGATACAGACTGTTCCACATATAGTGGCGACTGATTTATTTTGTGTTGTTAATTCGAACAAAAGGTTAAGTTTGTAGTTTGCGGGTTATTTAAACTTCGTACTGTTAAGGAAGCAAAGTCAAATAGCCTCACTCATTATTTTCATTATTTTATTTAAATATAAGCATATAGAAATTTATTTTGTTAATATTTACTGGATTATTAAATGTTTATTGCAAAGCTTAAAATATTTAAAACTAAAACAAAAAGTATACATTAATTTAATTACAGTATAATGTTTAAGAAGTATAAACAAAGAGGAAATTCAAATAGCCGCACTAAAAAATAATTAATGTAAATAAATGTATTTTCAAATTCAATATCAAACAACCTGTTCGGCATCGAGTCCAGCATCGTTAGAAGAATTTTCAAGGGAATTTTTGCCTAAGCCTCCGAAATCATTTCCTTTAATTCTGATACATTTTCTGTACTATAGTATGGCCCATAGGTTCTCAATAAGGTTTAAGGTTGAGGGATGCATGCTGTCCAGCCAATCATCATCATCGCTGAAAAGGACGGAGTGTCATTCTTACTTCCACGAAATGTGGCCACGAGCGAATTCCAAGCGTGCTTACTTGTGTCTGTTTGATAGCTTCGGTCGTGGAAACTCTTTCCACCAAACAAGCCTAGATTCGCATTTCAAAATTTCCGAACACGTCGAACACGAACACGTCGAACGGACATTGCGCATTGAAAAGACAGCATACAGTAGAGCCCCGATATTCGTAATTGACTGGGACCGAACCCTATCCAGATTATCGAATTTTCCGAATTTTCGAAATATACTAATTGCCACGCTGGTGTACTGTATTTATACTAAAATCAATTAAAAAATCACCAATTTTAACCTTAATTTGTATTCGAAGTATGCGCTCATCAGTGGTGAAACGTTTCCTATAGAAATTTTGTGTCCGAAGTCAAAATGGGGGCCCCTCTACAATAAAATATTTTAATTTCATATGAGGAACGCCAGAGGCATACTACTAAATTGACCTAAACGCCTTGTGGAGCAAAGCGCGTCCAAGGCGTACCCAGAATACCATTTCTGAAGAGATGTTTTAATAAAATCTGTGACAGATGTGGCTCACGGTGCGTAGGTGGGAATGGATGAGAAAGATCGAAAGCCAGTTTTTCTTTTCAATTTTTTCAATTTCAATTTTATTTCAGTTAGAGTAATTTTGGTTTACAAAAGCTTAATACAGATTCCAGTTCTCAACCTTAACTCATTAATATGAATAATTTGAACAAGCAATTCAGTTAATTAAGTTTAAAATGCTAATTAGAATAATGTTCAGGAAAAAACAAGAACACCTGATATAATTTACAAAAAAAAAAAAATATTTAATAAAATAAAACTTAACATATAAACTTAACCTATGAAGAATGTAATATGGATTGTGTAATAGTAGTTTACTTAATACATTAGGTAGTAATCATAGATTGAATAATATTATTGTTAATATTGGAGCAATTCGTTATAAATCTAGATCTATTTTTTTTGGCTATTTCATCAATTTTCCTAATTTTTGTTTCGTAATGCAATCTTATTGTAGAATAATAGAACGGTTTATCATAAATATGTTTGAGGATCTCATTTTGAGTTATCTGCATTTTGTTTTTCGTTGTTTTTGCATAGTTATTCCATAAAGGAGAACCATACATCGCTATTGGCTGAATGACCATTTGGTATATAATGCACTTGTTTTCGAGTGACAGTTGGGTCTTCCTATTTAATAGTGGGTAGAGGGACCAAAAAGATTTCAACATTTTTTCGGTGGTTCTTTCGACATGCGCGTGACCAGTTAGTTTCTTATCAAAGACGAAACCAAGATACTCAATTTCATTTTCCCATGGGATGCGGTTTCCAAGAAAATCTAAAGGCGAATTTGGGAAGTTACTTCGTTTTCTTTTATTTGAGAAAAAAGTTGCTTTACTCTTAGACTCATTGAGTTTTATCTTCCATCTGAAGTAATACTGGTACAGACATTCCAATTGGTGTTCGAGCTTTGACGAAATTATAGCCGGGTCGTCCCTATCACAAAATATACAAACGTCATCTGCAAAACAAGCCATTTGACATTCGTTTGATCTAAGTATATCTGAGGTATATATATTAAATAGGACTGGGCTAAGGCAAGAGCCCTGAGGAACGCCATATGGTATTCCTTTAACAGATGAGAATGATTCTCCTATTTGGACAGTGAAATATCTATTAAACAGAAACGATTCTATAATTTTAATTAAATAAATAGGTAAACCATACCTTAATAACTTAAATAATAGTCCATTGTGCCAGACAGAATCAAAGGCTCTTTGGATATCCAACGTAACGACACCAACCGATTTTTTGTCCTTAATTGACTTGTCAATATATTTGAATAACCGTAATGCTTCATGGACAGTTGAAAGTTTCTTTTGAAAACCAAACTGAAATTTAGGTATTATTTTTAAGCGTTCGACAACCTCGTTCAGTTTTTTTTTTCAGCAGAATCCTAGAATAGGCAATCTTACCCGTAAATATTCGTTCTGTGGTAATTGATTGCCAAATCGGCTTTCATCAGGCGAAATTTTAAAGGTTTACAATATTTAAAATTATTTTGAAGCATGTCCTTAGCCCTACATGTCGATTGGCGCCAGAAATTTGGAGAGGTATTGATCCGGGATCCCCTCTGTCATTTGTAAACTGCTCTTTTTACGTGGTATCCGATTTTGAAGTGTGTAAATTTTTCCAAGACTTATCTGTGCGACTTTACAGGAGATCTGCAAGCAGAAATTTACTTCATGCAGGGCTGGTCAGTGAATTTTTGAGGTTGTTTAATAAGGCCTTAGGTATGAGGAAATAATCTGCCTACGAAACTATGCATTGCTAAAATAGGCTGCTAGTATGACTGTACAACCCAGCGGAAGACGAGGACTTGGTGTGGCAGTGCAGATCATGTCAACATAAGTTAACAAAACCCATATGGGATGCAAAGCAAATGAAATTGAACTGATCGCTCTCGAACTGCTCTTCTCCTACGACAGATGAAACGTTTCATGGATCTGGCATAATTGCATAACTCACGAGTGCCTAAAAAATTTCATTGGCGGCAGAGTCGGAGAAAACCAAGAGGGCGACTTGCCAATGAATTCAAGAAATTTATTTCAAGATACTGATTTGCCAACAAAAGGTAGTGCTGGGCCTTCATTTCTTCTTGGTATCTTCTCGCAACAGAGTTCCTTTCCTCGTGCACAAACATGCACGCATCTCCGCGTTTTTCTGAAGAGGGTTACGTTGGGCTGCACAGCTGCGCCAAGCCCTTGAAAACAAATTTAGAAATTCTTAAATTAAAAATAATACAAAATAGTACTCTGCGACTCCTTAAAATTGAGTGTAGCTCTCGCCTGTCGCACTCACGGGTGTTCCAAAGAAACAATATTCAAAAGATATCATAGCAACTATTATAAACGTTCAGATCCCATGCGAGTTCAAATTAGGCATGTCAAAAACCGGCCCATAACCAGGTTTTCGGTTATTTTTTGCAAAGCCGGTTAGACCGTCCGGTTTTAACCGGGCTCAAAGTACTGGTTTTCCGGTTAACCGAGTCTTTTCATTGATTTGCTTAGAATTTTAGTAAAAACATGCATTCACACTCGTATTACTATTGTTTTGCATACGATACGGCAAAATCAAATCAAAGATACAAGAGTAATAGCAATAAGGAGAGTGTTCGAAAATATGTTTAAAGGCTGGAATTTTGGAAATTAGTTTTTTCAAAGGGGACAAGTAATAGAATTGCATATGGAAAAATCAAGAAAATATAAAAAATTGTATGAATTTTGAAAGAATTTTTTTCCCGGTTTTAACCCGATGGACAAACAACCGTCCGGGTTAAAACCGGGATGAGAAAAAAACCGGTTAACCGTGCTGAAAGCACCGTTTTTCGGACTAACCGTCCGGTTTTTGACATCCCTAGTTCAAATCCGTCATATTATATACATATATTTCGTGTTTGTTTTATTTTTAGCGGATTTCCTTCTAAATTTTTATTATTTTTAAAATTCTAGAAACAGAAGAATTGGGAGCCCTTTCACTCTGTTCCGCCGAACACATGAAACGCCGTATATGTTACGCCATTGGCGCTCCTTTTACTTTAAGGAGCACTGCGGTAGAACAAATGCCGAAAAATTTAGAAATTTTATAAAAATTTAACCTAAATTTAGCATACAACCAAATCGGGATTTTCGAGGTGCGAATCATCGTGGTCTTACTGTACTCACAGTTGCATGCATGGGTGCAATTCAATCGCGGATGCATATACGACTGCCCGTATATGTGCACAAAAAGGCGTTAAAAAATTGGAAATTATAGATCTGGTGTACTGATCCCTGATCGTACTCGTACTAGGTATGCTCTACTTGAACGGTAATCGGTAAATTGATATGGCGATGAATGGTATGCATTTTAATAGTGTTCAAATTTTAAGATTTAATTGACAATAGGGCAGACCCAATTAATTAACTGCTACCCCGAAATCGTATAATTGAGAGTCGAATAGAATGGAATGAATATTTATTTCATCAGAATATACAAATGTATGCATGTGATTTTCTCAATATTCTTTTCGCGTAAGGTCCTATGATAATTCGTAGTATTTGCCATAATACACTTTTCGATGAAATCGTTTGTTATTTGTTCAACTTTACAAAGTATGTACATATTGGCATCTGTATTTATATGAAAATATTTATTTTGAATGCATCTTATCTACATCAAAACGTTGTTATTTTAAATTGATTTTCAGAAAAGCCCGAATGTCCTTCAGTTCTCGTGAAAAAATGCAGATTCTTTTTTTCTCAATGGCCTGAGTAAAAGGAAATCTTTTGACTTTGTAATAGGTTATTCAAAATCCAAACGATCTTTTTTTTGTAAAGCGCAGTATAGACCTCGGGCGGAATGAAAATGAAATTTTTGTCCGCTGCAATTTTTTCAATGAAAATGCATGCTTACTGTCGTGGAACATGTCGGAAATGATGGGGAATTCCATAAGCTACAATCCGAATATGGTTACAAAATTTTTCTCGGCCATTTTATGTATTATTTTTCGATTCCCCGGTCATTTCACCGTGTAAAATATCTAATGACGGGGGAATCGAAAAATAATACATAAAATGGCCGAGAAAAATTTTGGAACCATATTCGGATTGTAGCTTATGGAATTCCCCATCATTACCGACATGTTCCACGACAGTAAGCATGCATTTTCATTGAAAAAATCGCAGCGGTCAGCGGATAAAAATTTCATTTTCATTCCGCCCGAGGTCTATTCAGGCCTTTACTTTAAATAACACATGTAATCTGGCTGATGTAGGGGTTGTTCGACTGTAGGCGAATTTGGCTTATGACGGACGGTTTCGAGTTCCGAACCCAGTTGACATATTATGATTTCACTCAGATGCTAAATGAGTACCCATTTAACTCGGCAGATCACTTATGACTGTCTTATTTATATTTTGAGGGTATAGCTCTACTAGGCTATAAATGATCCCGAACTAGACCATTTTTTATTTGGTTTGTATTTATGTATTATGTAAATAAAAAACACCTCCAAATATAAGCACCAAGAATTATATTGCACGTCCTATTTTTCATGGAAATCGAACAGATTCGTACTGATTCCCAGTTCTGAACTAAGCTGGTATGAAGAACTTTATATTTAATTCTATATGTTATGCAATATCATACCAAAAAGCGATGTTTTTTAGTGACAATAGCGGAACACCTCTCAGCAAGTATAATTTACATAACACTGTATCATCGATCGAAGAAAGCCAAACTGAAAGTCAGTCAGGGTTAAAACAAACAATAATTCGTGAGAGTTTTAAAATAAAATCCAGGTTGAAAAAATATCAAAACAATTCTTAGAAATCCTAAGGCCAAATGTTCACTGAAAACTTATTTACGTCCATTACTTTGAATGGCATGCGAGATTGAACGAACAACCCGCAGCAGGTCTGCGTTATACGCATTTAACTGTTTGGAATGATGCAAAATTTATTATAGAGTCATATTGGCTACGTTAACAGTCATTTTGGCATAATATGTAAGTTAAATTCGCTGGTAGTCAGTACTAAAAAAATATTCTATTGACGCATAGTTCTGCACAATTTTGGACAAGTGCTGGCTGAAAAATTTATACTTTTCCCTTTGCTTAACGTATTATTCATATATAAGCAGAAGTCAATTAATCAATCGATTGATATAATGTCGAATTATATATTGCAAAATACGCACGACATGTCGATAATAATATAATACAAAAATCGTGACATAATATAAACTGAATGGTAAGATTTTGTAGGCAGTTCATTTAATAAACGTCGCGTATTGGGAGTTTTATTTCAAGTAATTGACACAATGGCGACTCTATCGCGGCGATGACTCGACGACGACGTTGATGATGTTGTTGATGGTTTTAATGATGATAGTAATGGTGGCTTTATTATACACGATAATTGCATTTCATGTGACAACGATGAAGACTTTAAGAAGAGCAAGGTGCCCATAAAGTACTTAAAATGCGTTAAGCGTTACTAATATTTTTCGATATTGTTTTATCAAGTTTTTTCTGTTTTTCATTTCGGAATCAAATTGAAGTCAAGCGCCGAACACGTACGCGCGATCACACAAGGTGAATAGACTCGCTGAATACTAAAATTTTGTGTAGTATATTTTGTTTATTGTGTAGATAGATTGATGGCTGCATTGTTTCTCTTTGGCAGTAGGGCATTATAAAATTGACCTAAATACTGTTGCAAAACATCATGAGCCAAGTTCCGAGAATGTTCTGCGATACAATTTTTATATGTTGATTTTTGTATTTGTTTTTTGTTTATTTATCGATAACTTATTTTGTAAAAATTATTAAAAACAAATAATTAACACACAAAATGATACAATCGCGGCTTGATTTATCGTCGGTCCAGTCTGATGGGTCTTGTATCCTTCAAAAAATTCCGATCATGTAACATATATAACATGATCTTAGTCGTCCAAAGTTCTCCAAACTCTTCTTACATGCAGACGCGCCTTACCGCAGTTTAATTTTCACAACCCAAATCGCACTAATCTGTATTTCCTCTACTGATGCAAACTTAAATGACACGAAATACCTAAAAAATTTATTTAGTTCACTTATTAGCAAATTTCTTTTTCTTCTCTCGTAAAACCATTGGCCAAATGTTAATGCATTTCTTGCGTAATAAATTTCCGAAATCACGAATATGTCAGCGTGGTTCCCATGCTCAGTTTAAAATATCGACAATTGGAAATGAATTAAAATAACATAATAAAAAATCGAATGTTAATCGCACAAATAAATAAACACCAATAACTATAACGAATTGATTTATATGATTATCATTTCAGTGATATTGAAATATTAATTTGGTTATAAATGATTGCAAAAAAGTAAATAATAAAGGCATTACCCCATTTTAATGTCAGTCGATCAAATATATTAGCGGGCTGTGAATGTTTCATAAATTATGCTCACTTGTGGTTTACGAACATGATGTGAAGATACGAGTAATTCGATTTTTCTCCCCTGTTCTTGTTATTTGTTAATTTAATTTTCGACATTAAATATGTATATAGATGATTTAAACGAGCCACTTTACATTACATAAAAAATCGTCCTTTGGATGCACTACGTTTTTGCAGAAATCGCTAAAATTTAGTACTTTTATTTTAATTGTCGAAATCAAAATTGTCAGACTCCTCTCCTATTTCCCCAAATTTCGATTGCATTTTCTGCTCAAAAAAGCACTATGCCGTAGGACTTTTGAACATATTATACAATTTAAAATAAGAACGAGACTGAGTTCTAATCGTGCGAATATAACGTTGAGTATTATACCCTATACCCACTCAACGGGAAAATTGGAAGCGCATATTTTAAAATAAAACATAATTTAAAATAAAACATAATTAAAATTTAAAATTTTTTTATGAATAGCATCTTGTTTAGGTCACTTTAAGTGCTTGTGGGAAGCCGTTTTCGAAGTTATATATTTTAAATGCCCCCGGATCGCTTGTCAGATGCCACTTTCAAAGCACACCACTTTAATCGCCGTAGATGCGCTGCGAAACGACACGGTAGCCATTAAAAAATTCAAGCAAAATGACAATTAGGGCATCACAATGGCAAACGCGGAACATACGCAACTGTTCTGTTTTGTAACCGCATCCATTATGATCGTGACTAGGAATGTTTTTAGAGGGGGGTATATAATTAAAATCTTAATTAATTTTACACATTTCTTAAGTTTTTACTACCGACGTCGCTAAGGAAAATTAGCTTTCACCAAAGAAAGTGCGCTTTATTGTACAATCGATTAGACAGTGTATGCCGACTATTAGAGTCGCCATAGACTCTCCAATCGATTGTACAATCAAGCTCCTTTTTTTTAGGTTCCACTACCGATTTCAATAGAGAAAATGAGCTTTCTCCACAGAAAATGTGCTTTCTCCACAGAAAATGAGCTTTATCGTACAATCGATTGTATAGTCTATGACACTCTTTAGAGTCGCCATAGACCTCCAATCGATTGAAAATGTGATTCTTCACAGAAAATGAGCTTAATTGTACAATCTATTGCCCAGTCTATGGCGACTCATAGGTGGTTTTTGGAGTCGGCATACATTATGCAATCGATTGTACAATGAAGCTCCATTTTTTAGGTTCCACTTCGTACTTCGCTAGAGAAAATGAGTTTCCTCCACAGAAAATGAGCTTCATTGTACAATCGATTGCATAATGTATGCCGACTCTTAGAATCGCCATAGAATGTGCAATTAATTGTACAGTCAAGCTCATTTTCTGTGGAGATAGCAGGTTTTCTGTGCAGAAAGCTCATTTTCTCTAGCGAATACGGTGATGAAACTTAAAAAATTAGCTTTCTCCACAGAAAATAAGCTTAATTGTATAATTAATCGCACAGTCGCCTATAGAGTCGCCATAGACACTCCAATCCAATCCAATTGTACAAGCTCCTTTTTTAGGTTCCACTTCCGAATTCGCAAGAGAAAATGAGCTTCCTCCTCAGGAACTTAGCTTTATTGTTCAATTAATTGGACAGTCTGTGGCGACTGTTAGAAGAGAGTTGGTGTTGAGCGCTTTTTCATTCGGCGAAACAGTTGAATGAGTAAAGATAGAATAGTTTTACCTCATATTTAATAATGTGTTTTCAGACATATCTTCTGAAAATATTATTAATTATTGTAACACATTTTCCTCTATAAACAGCTTCTCCCTATACCTAAACCTGTATGTTTTGTTTGGAGCATTTCATTTTGTCCTAAAACTTTCTTCAGAAAAAACGCTAGAGGTCCAAAATTTCAACTAAAATAATGCGTACAACTAAAATAATGCGTACGAACGAACGGTAAAATGTAATGGTTAGAAATATAGGTTAAATCAAGTAGTGTAGGATGCAGTGGCGTAACGTTACTAAAATATCTTGTGTGCGATATCGAAATGGAGGCCCCCACAAAGTGTAATTTATACGGATAATTAAACAAAATTGTTGAAACCACTATTTTTGCTGATTAGTACACGGTGTTGTAAATTCGGAAAAATATGGAAGTTACAAGTAACTGCAGGACTATATTTGAAGGGACTTACACTTCTTCTTCTTCCTTGCCTCGTTCTTTATACCGCTCCATGTCGTTGCTCGACCTGCTATGTAGGCACATCGCCCGTTCTGGCGGTAACGTCTCAGTATTTTTCTACAGGCAGCTCTATCTTGGATCGTGTCATCGCCGAGACCAGGGGCGTACGCAAAAATATATTTCGGGAGGGGTTTTCGATTCGAATTTTTAATTTATAATTCTGATTAAAGACACAATTTTTACCCAAGAAAAAACGAAACCATTTCAATTCAGTCGCTTATGTCCATATTTTTAATTTACACAATCTAGTCAGCTCTAGCTTCACGAAAAGCCCTGAAATCGGTAACCACTTGCGGCAACTGATTCTCCGTTTGAAATATTCCATGTCTTAATCTGCCAAATTTTCCGAAACATCATCGACACAAGAAGGAATTTTTCAGCCGCTTTTGCAACATCACTGTATTGTGAATTAATTTCGGAGGGGGTTTGAACCCCCAAACCCCCATATAGGATCGCCACTGGCCGAGACCAATGCGTTGTTGTTCCTTTTTCATTTCACACATCCAGGTGTTCTTCGGTCTGCCTCTGGCCTTGGGTCCATCAAGCAGAACTTCCATTGATATCGCTTTCTTTGTGGGGTTATCATGCGGACGCCTTTCAACATGGCAACAACAATCCATTTGTCGGTACTCGAGCTTTTCGGTGATTGGTTGCTCTATAGACAAGCTACCTGGGATGTAGGTACTTTTGATATGGTCCCTTTTGGTTACACCAACTGAAATGCGAGGGTTTACACTATCATCAGTTTATACTAAAACCTCACGATTCAATCTAGTAAGCGGGTCGAAATTATTTGTTTTTTAGTTCAAATCCAGGATTTGTTTGTAGGCGGTTATTAGGGTCTGCGTAAAAATGCGATTTACACTTGATAAATTTAGGTTTATTATGAAATCTCGAATCATGTTCAGACTATCGTCTTAACTTTTTACACAGCTTGTCAGTAAAGTAGAATCCGTTTAAATGTGCATTCCGAATATTTGATGCATGACTAAAACTGTTGTTTTTTGCAACATAGGCGAAATTAACAACATTTTACCAAGCTTTCTTATAGATTTAGTCAGGGATTTTATTTTAAATCGCGTTATGAAACCGGTGAATTTTTTTCTGTTAATTGGATTTTACCTTTAGTATCAGAGCTGTTAATGGGTGAAGTCATTTTTTCAGTTCATTTTATTCAGATTATGGCCCGTGTGCGACCGAACACATGGAACACCCTACGTTACGCCACTGGTAGCATGTAACAAAGTACCATCTTGTTTCTTCTTCTTCCTTGCCTCGTTTTTTATATCGGCTAGGCAACAAAGTATGTACCATCAATCTGTTGAATAACTTGCAAAATGTCCCAGGCATAATTTTTGCTGGGACATGGGTTGTCTTACAGTTTTTCCGTATAGTAGCACTTTGAACTCCCAAACTAGCCAGTTCGAAATTTCTAGATAATATTATGCTTTACCAAATTATTTCTGTTAGTTCTGATAAAATTTAAACTAGAAAAAGAGAAAATTTCTTAAAAAAATTCAAACCGAAGATTGGTAAAGCAAAACTTGAATTATACAAAGTTCAGAGTGCAATGTTGAGCTGTGGAATAAGCAAAGTCGTAATTATATTCGTTGCAAATAAACATCAAAGTAGTCAATTAAATAATTCCTATGTGCAGTCGATCCTTCCAAAATCTTAGGTGTTACAATTGAAATACCCCAACATTTATCTATTAATTAAACCGCTATTAGAATTAGACAATTCATCTCATTGTTCAGTTCGTATATCAATAAATTACCAAATACATATCTATACGAAAAATTACATTAATTGAGGACAAAGTAAGAAAGCTCTTCTGATGCGTTACATAGTTTCAGCGTAACAAACAACAATATGACCCACTTCATTTTATTGGTATGCATGAATAAATGTATACGTTGTATAATTTCTTTTTGTTTAATTGTTTATCAAAAGTACTTACCAATTACTTCGTCATCACATCATCAACGTGTTGATGGATAGGCGACAGCGTTTGAAAAGCCGTTACAACATAGTATAACGAAAACCAAGTACTATTCCTTTGAAATTTAAAAATTGCAGGTACCCAATAATATAATTAATTAAATCTAAATTATTTTACTAAAACGCTGAACAACAGTTGCCAACATGTTCATAACAACAGAAACACATTTGGTCAACTGACGAGAAATTAAAAAAAAAATCAACAAACACACATTTAACATTTCACACGTTTTTTACAATATATTTCCGTCCTTCCACATCCGTACACAATACTCGTATGCTACATTTATGTGCATATGCGCATACAGGTTTATATTTACTTACAGATTTTAATCTCCGGCCCCATTAGATACGCGATCAAATTCAGATCAATACAATAATCTCTTACATGCTATTAGGTAAACAAACATGAATCTATACAAAAAAAATAATAGGTATGTAATGTACTTAACTTTTTTTTTCTTTCACGAAAAAATAGCGACAAAGTTGATTTAATCAGATTTGATTTATAATGTGCATAATATGTATATGAATAAAAAATTTAAGCCAATTTTTGTGTACGAAATTGATCGCCCGTGCCCAAATTTTCGGATTAAAAGAGAAGTCAATTGAAGTTGTAATGAAAAAAAAATATGTATGAAATTAATACCTCTGCAGTCTGTCCATGGACGTATGAAGAAAATTCAGCAGAGTTACCGCTTTGCTATCATTTGAATACATATATCCCGAAAGAATGCGACGATTTTTTAAAACTTTTAATACGCTAAAAAAAACATTTAAACGATAATAGTAATTTACTCAATTATGAATTTATTAATGAACCACTCTGCTCTTTCATTAGTTTTTGATTTCTGGTAGTTTTTAGTCGAGTTATTAGCGAATAGTTGGCATATAACCTATAAATTGTACTGAAATATACTTAATTTATAACACCAACAAAAACACATAAAAACACATAATTAAATTAATTCTTTAAGAAAAACATTTTTTCAAAAGAATAAAAAAAAATTTTTTTTTTTAACTGTGCAATTTCTTTTTAAACTTTTTTTACTACCATAATTTTAAAAATATCTTCGGGATCGAAAGACAACCAATAAAGTCTTCGAACATGAAATAACATTTTTTAAAGGATTCGAAAAAATAATTAATTGTTTTCGCCAGGCTTTTGAAACACTGTAAATGAAAAACCGAAACCTAATGCCGAGTGTGTAAAATGCGCCTACCACCTATACCTACGAGCATCTGGGTATCAGGGCACCTTTGGACGAGCTACCACTGCAGAATCAGTAAGGCCGCGCGCACACTAAAGGCGTATTGGAGCGTAGCGTAGCGTAAAATCTGTCACCCAATACAAGCGTTGTATTGGACGACAGGTTTCACGCTCCAATACGCCTTTATTGTGCGCGCGGCCTAACGTTTAGAAATGTACTTTTGTATTAACTACGCTTAAAATTTCAAATTATGTATTAATAGTCTTCAATTGGCAATACCAAAATCCCTGCATTCCCATTCACAAATATGAGACATTTTCCGAACGATCACATGCGTCGATTACGATGACTTATAAATATGTGAGTCGCCTTCACACGAATTGCGATATTACGCTAGCGGCATGATGCCAACCAACGATACAGATCCCCTTGAGAGTTGTGCCGAAAATTTCGCTTTCAATTGCGGAATTTACTTCTGTTTAAAGTTGCAGGCGTTTTATTAATTTTTTTTTCTTCCTACCTGTATAAGTAGACATTGTTGTTTTAATTTTGTTGAGGTTCCATTGTTGTTGTTTCAGATCATCGATCTTTTTACTTACATAGACTGTTTCGTACAATGTAGTTGTAATATGTACTAGTGGCCTTTTAGATTTTGGTCTGCAAGGGAACCCAATGAGCGTTTGTACTCTCGTACTTATTTAGGATTTAGAGTGAAAGTTGTCCTAAAAAGTTTTTGCAAAATAACTCATTGATAAAAATAGGGGAGCAGATGATTGTTGAAATTAAGTCATATAATTTTTCCACACTGAAATTAACACTTCTGTTTTTTGTTCGTAGCCATGTTCGACTGTTTACGAAGCGAAAACGTGTAATAATACTTTCCGCGAAGAGTAATCATTATTATTGTACCTAATTTGCATATTGCGCAGAATTAAAGTATGGAAGTATCGGAACCCACTTAATTATACATACATACGTAATATCTTTTCGGCAACAGCTACTTTGGTAAACAGAATTTATGAATTTTGGAACTTTTAAGTACTCGATATTTAAATTAGTTGGGATAATTTAAAATGGCATTTTGTATTGCATTTTTATGTCATATACCTACATACAAACATATTTTGGTTTTGAGTCTTCTCTAAACATATGTGTCTTTTACGTATTGAGGTTACATTCATACGGAACCATTTGATACAGTGTTAAATTGTGTTGGTTATTGTAGACTACGTATTACTAATTTTTTAATGATTTCAGTGTAAATACTGAAATTTAGTGCAGTACAGGGTTCCGTCCAGACCAATCCGGAATATTGGTATATGCTTATATGTTTCAAATTCAGTGCACGATGCATTTTGAAAATTTAATGGGTGGGGTTACGAAATGAAACAGTTCCGCGTATGTTCCGCAAACATGTTTGCCATTATGATCCCCTAACTGCCATTTTGCGGATCACAAATAATCTCTAATTTTTTTCGTTAACATATTCCAAAGGGCGTAGTCTGGCTGGTCTAGCGGTTAGTGCGCGCACCTTCGGTGCACAGGGTCATGAGTTCGAATCTCACCGTGTTCCATGGTGTTTTTCGAACTCACGAGCTTGTGACGGACTATGATCTCACTCAGATGTTAAACGAGTACCCATTTATGGGGATAAATAACACTGCTGAGCGTGATGCTGACCTCATTACCTCAACAAAAAGCAGATAAGATCTTGGAAATAGGATGTCACTAACACATCCTGCGGCCTTAGTCCAATGTTGGATTGTCGCGCCTGTTATTTTTTATTCCAAAAGGGCATATTTCCGTAACCCCACACAATGTGTTCGTTTTAACCTATTATAGTTATTATAGTTTTTTTTATTATAGTCTCAATCCAGGGCGCCCAATCACAACCTGATATATTTTATAAGATCCACTTATGCTTCCGTCCTTGTTTAAAGATTCAAACCGCTTTTAATTTTATTTTTTTTAAGGGGCTGTGTCACTACCTTTTCTTTTCCCTATTTTAAATTAGCGCGTAGCCAAAATTCGTTTCAAGAGGGAACCAACTTTCTATATTAGAAATACTTCATTGGCTATCACATTTTTCAGTAACATGTTTGCATCGAACAGTGATGTCAACTTTAGTAACATTTATTTCGAGTAATCGTTACTTTATATTCGCTACTATGAAATCGTTTTTTTAAAAACCCATTAAAAAGCAATGATAATTGATACCTACTCGACTATTATAGTATCCACGGTTGATCACAGACATATATATACAGGGAGTCCCGTTCATGGTGGAGAATCTTTTAATGGTAGATAGTGTGGCTCATTTGGGGAAAATTAATGTTCTACGAGACACCTCTATTTTGAACCGTTACAATGTAAAAGCACTTTTTGTAAATTGTGTCGAAATACCTGACTTGCCGAACTAAATCAAAATTTGCCAAACCACCAAACATGTCATCCGAGATATGACTTCACTTTCCGAAACTACATAAGATTTCCTATAAAACGACACCTCGTCCGTTACGAAGTTGCTCGTATCTTCCGAGATACACCAGTTCAAACTTTGAAGAAAATCTGTTTTTCATGCAAAATTCAAATGATAAAATCGTAATGGTACTTTGAACTGACAAATCTGCAAAGTTGAAAAAAATGGCCGCATTATGTTAGCTCTCGAACGACATATAAAAATTAAGGGCTCACGATTTGAAAATTTGCGAATTTAACATTTCAAAGGTAAAAAAATGTGGTTTTCGTGTAATGCAAATCATCTGATATGATGAAGATAAATTTGTACGATCAACACAGTTCATTTTGTTGGGCGAAAAAACTTTGCATTGAAAATGTTTCGGGCCAAAAATGTAACAGTTATTTTAACCGTAGATCTGATTTATATTAATTCTAAATAATAATTGCACTTATTCGAAAGTTCTTTCCCTCGTCAGTCAGTTTGTGAGCTATTATTACTATACATAAATTAATTAGTGTTTGTACTAATATTTTACCAGGTAATATTATTTAAATTGTTATTAGTGTTATAATATTATAACTTCGAACTTTTAAAAGTATAGTGTTGTTCCCGAATAATAAATATGGGATATACTGATGATGAATACATCGATATGGTGTTCGTATATGGCGTATCTAACGGGAACGCATGTGAGGCAGTTCGTGAGAACAGTAAACGTTTCCCCCGTAGACAACTTCCGGACAGCAGGACGATTGCAAGGACATACCGAATCTTAATGGCGACCGGAAAAACGGCAAACCACCAGGCCAGGGATCAAACTGAACGGTCTACAAGGAATCAAGACGAAATCCTTAGACACTTTGATACGCACCCCGGTACGAGCACGCGATGGGCGTCGCTTCGCCTGAATGTCCCGCGTATGGCGATTCACCGGGTACTCCACGCCGACGATCGGTATCCGTATCATTTATCACGGGTCCAGGATTTATTACCTGCAGACTTCAACAGATCGAAATTTTCCGAGAAAAGTGCTGTGGACAGATGAAGCAACGTTCACACGTACTGGCGTGTTTAATTCGCGAAACACGCACGTTTGGGCCCATCGGAACCCCAACGCAACTAAAACTTCTTGTTATCAACATGAAATTAGGGTGAATGTGTGGATAGGTGTTCTCGGAGATCGCCTTTCCGAGCCCATAATTCTTCCTGAACGGCTCAATTCAGTGGCGTTCCATAGCGTGCTGGAAACTGAAGTCGGACCAAGTTTACTTGATGCTGTTCCAGTTGCGGAACGATCAGAAATTTGGTGGCAGATGGACGGATGTCCTGCCCATAATGGAAGAGTTGTCACAGAGTTTTTAAATGATAAATACCAGCAGAAATGGATTGGACGATATGGGCCTATTCCATGGCCTGCAAAAAGTCCTGATTTAACTCCTCTTGATTTTTATGTTTGGGGAAATTTGAAAAATCGGGCTTATAACGAGCCCATTACGTCGCGGGAACAACTGGTTCAAAAAATTAAAACAGAGTGCAACGATTTGAGAAGAAATAGGGAAGAAGTTCTCCGCGCTGTCGCATCAGTTGCCAGAAGATGTTCACTTTGTATCCAACACGAACAATATCTCTAATTTTCACTTCGAAATTATTTTAAAAATAAAATAGATTTCGGTTTCGCTTCTTTCTCCTATTTAGTAAGCATAAAACAAAAATACATATGAAAAAAATTCATTTGAAAATAGCCTAAACGTCTTTTATATGAAAACCACATTTTTTTACCTTTGAAACGTTAAATTCGCAAATTTTCAAATCGTGAGCCCTTAATTTTTATGTGTCGTTCGAGAGCTAACATAATGAAGCAACTTTTTTCAACTTTGCAGATTTGTCAGTTCAAAGTACCATTACGATTTTATCATTGGAATTTTGCATGAAAAACCGATTTTAAAATTTCTTGAAAGTTTGAACTGGTGTATCTCGGAAGATACGAGCAACTTCGTAACGGACGAAGTGTCGTTTTATAGGAAATTTTATGTAGTTTCGGCAAGTGAAGTCATATCTCGGATGACATGTTTGGTGGTTTGGCAAATTTTGATTTAGTTCGGCAAGTCAGGTATTTTGACACAATTTACAAAAAGTGCTTTTACATTGTAACGGTTCAAAATAGAGGTGTCTCGTAGAACTTTAATTTTCCCCAAATTAGCCACACTACCTACCATTAAAAGATTCTCCACCATGAACGGGACACCCTGTATAGTAGCAACGTTTTTACTCATTTTTTGAACGGTTTTAAGTGTTGTTAAGTGGTCCTCACATCGACGTGAATGACAATGAGGTTTAGAATCAGCGACGTAAAATTACATTATCTATCTGATCTGATATATTCTTCAAGGCAAAAACCTTTATATCGTCGGGTTGCTGCAAAAACATGCTAACTTACATTTTGTTAGTTTTGAGATAATCGCATTTAAAGATTCGGAATGAAATGAAAAATACATTTTTTAAGAAAATCAAATGAATTTATTAAGATATCATTGGAACGCCACTTAACTATCTATACCCATTAGCATAGAACGGAAAAATGTTAACAAAAGATGTTATAGTGGAAAACATGAGCTCTATTCGCACTTAGCATTTTTTGGCAGTACAATTCGTGAAGATGCTAGTAGGTATTATGGCCCCCAACATCGATTATGACGCTTGAGTTAGCTGTGAATTTGTTTGTTTTCGCTGTAATATAATAATCATCTTTGGATAAAGATTCGGAAATTTAAAAACCAAGTTTAAATCCAATAACAATTCATTTTTATTCAGTTCAATACAGGAAAAAAAATTCAAATTCAAAAAAGAAAAGACCAAAAGAAACAATGTTTAAATTTTAATCTTCATTGCTACCCTCACTCTCGCTTGCCTCGGTAATCGTGTCTGTAGCTTGTTTCGTTGTGGGCAATGTTTTGTAATACCCATGAAATTCTGAAGGGATTACGTTATTTTTGCACAGTTTTAGCAAATCTTGCTTTTTCATAATGCTTATAGGTAATGGTTTTTTGTATGCCTTTTCGATTTTGATGTCTTGAGTAGCTATTGGTCTTCCTAATCCCCTAATGTTTATTTCAGACTGGTGATCGTATCTATACTCTAAAATCCACCTTTTTTCTTTGCTATACCTGAAACATTTAACTTTTAACCAATTCACCTTTTCTCCTTCGGTGCTTTTTATTCTGTTTTTCATCAGTTGACTAGTTAACAATTCCAGGTTAAGGAAGTCGGAATATTTGAGCTCCATGACTTTGTATGGTGCCTTACCTGATCGGCTTGTTCGTGCCCTTCGGAAAATTGCTAGCCAGTCGTGGATAGTGTAGACTGGCACATACTTTTGGGCCTTTTCAATGGCACTGTGCATACTGTCCACCTCCATATAGCTGTGCCCACTTTCCAAAAATTTTTGCTCAATGCATTTTAGATGTGGAAGTAATTGCACAAGATAGAGCAGCATTACAGTTATATTCTTATTCCTGTTTTGACCGCTACAGGTATCGGAATATAAAACAATATGATCAATACTATCTGATAGTTGGGTAATGTACTTGTATAGGCAGGTGCCGATTTCCAAGCTTCCACGCTTTCCGTTGATTTCCGTCCAAGCAAAACAGAAAGCATTATTCGGAAGGGCCATTTCGTATATCGTTAAGTTATAGACGCAGATCTTTCGGCTGTAGTACATGGGACTAACATCGCTACTAGGAATTTGAAGGACGCACTCTAAGTCGAACGAGCAGCACAGAAAATTCTTTTCCTTATCCGCCCGTTCCTTGTCCCTTGTTTTTGCCAAAACACAGTCTTCTTTTCGAGCAATATGGGCACTATAAACATGTTCAAGCTCGGCCTTTTGATCGGTAGTCGCAACGACGTACTGCATGCATATTTGGCATTGATCCTTTTTTGGCTTATAAAAAGCATAATTGTAATTGTTACAAAAAATCCTTCTGTACGTTATAGCTGAGACCGGGGTTGAACCCTCTTTTTTACATTCTTCCACGAACAAAGCATGCATTTTAGAGATGCTTAATTTCGGGTCCAAATATTTTCTTATAGTGGACTTTCTCGTATAATGGGATTCAGTCACCGGGAAACTTTCAATGTGCTGTTTGACCCTTTCAACAGATTCACTTTTAGTTTTGTTGTGTGGTTCCTTTCTTCCTCGTTGATCCTCGCTCATAAAAATTTTGCCTTCTCCCGCGTGTTCAAAAGCATGAACTATCACTGCTTTGCTTATTGCCAGTGTGCTGGTAAAAAACTTTTGGCAAACACGGTGTTTGATCCCATTTGATTCCAAGAAGTAGAATTTGCAGTCCGAGCGAGCTTTTCGCTTAGGACTAGATTTTTTTCGTATTGGAGCACGACATTCGGCATTCTGCAAAATATAGTCCTTCCTCCGTGAAAAGTCACAGCTCCAGAAATTTTTACACAAGATGGACCTGCTATCCGGAAGAATTTTTTCACAGCATTTAAACCGACATTTTGAGCAATCCACTGTGTTTGGTGCCTTGTTTTTTTCTTTATTTCCTTGACCTGATTCCTTTTCCATTTCTTCGGATTTGATTTTCTCCAACGCGTTCTTTTCCCGTTTTCATTGAGATCTTCTAAAAATGCAAAATTATCTTTATGTAACACACGCAATTCTTCACAAGAAAGTTTTACCTTCATCTGAAGACTCAGATTCATGATGGGGAATGTAATTCTTATCTCGAACAGAGCAATCGGAGTCGAAGTCATTTCCTGAATCTAGAGTTTCTACTTCTGCTCGAGAAGGTTCCATTTCCGTTGTGTTTGTTACCCATGAAGAACACCCTTCATTTCCTCTATCTTCACCGTCTTAAAATCCAACCATGAAACGGCGATCAGTTACATTTTTTAAAATTACTCAGGAACTTACCATCAATATCGTTCTTCTTCCGAGCCAGTTCCACCATTAAAGCACCACGGGAAACCATATTCATTCAATCTATAAAACTCCTTAACAATTTTTTTGCACAAACTAAATTATCGTACCAAAACTAGACTCCACTTCTGAATTCCAGCTCTTGCTCAATTCAACTGACCGAATACATTTTCATTTGAAAAAAGTCCCGTTACGTATTGAGCAAACAAACACCCCGATTCCCAGAAATTCACTGCATATCGTAGACTGGAAAAAACATGCACATCATTTTTGCTGCATTGAATGCTACACCAATCGTACATACCTAATACTAAGTGTTTAACATTCTACGATTATGTAGCATTAATAGAACTGCAGAAATGAGACAAGTGGCAGTAAGTATAGTTCTATTCATGTAATGTTTGAGTTATTACAGCGAAATATTATAAGTGTCACTTAGCTTGTTTTCGTAGATCCATTGTTGCATTTTCGAGGTGTTGAATTTTTACAATAAAATATAAGTGCTCTTATCTTGTTTTGGTAGAAATAAAATCAGCGCAAAGTGACTTATCTGTTTTGCGACTCCCCAAAACACCCCCTTGGCATCATTGGATAGTTATCCGGTTTTGGCAGAACATAGAACGTCCATTTTCATGCACAAATATGCGCTTAACTCAAAAATGATAAAAATGCACTTAGCATGTTTTTGCAGCAACCCGACGATATATTCGACGGCATATATATTTTGACATCTCGTACTTTCGAGTCATTAGATTGATTACTGATAACTAGGGGGATGACGCTACCTTCTTTATAAACAAATTATGTATAATATGTATTTATCAACAGCTATAAATATGCTTAATATTTTTCTCGTTCTTTTTCGGATTTTTTTTTGTTATAAGATTTGTTAGAAAGACAAGACAAACTGGGGGCCTAATTTTGCAGCGGAGTAAGTATTTTGACAAAACTTGTATTCTTTGATTGTACAGCAGTTTTTCGCAAAAATCCTTAAAAACAAAACTTCAGTCGTTTGGTTAGAGTCTCAGAGAGGCAAACTTTAATCTTTTTGTAAACATTGAGGTCCCTGCTGTTGAATTTAAAACGGATAAATAGAAAAATTGTTTGGCAGAAAACAGATCATTCGAAAACTTAAGAACAAAGAACAAAGGTTCTCTGCATATGGAAAATATCACATCGGAGACACAGAAAAGCAGAATCAGAAAACAACTAAAATCGGCAAATTTCAAGCATACACAGTAAAAGAGATATCAAAGAGAGATCAAACGAGCGATCAAAGGAGCGATCAAAGGCAAAACTTTTTGGCAAAAGAACATGGTTCCATCCTATGGATCTCTGGAGAATTGTTTTTTGGGCCAATAATAATATTCCTATAAAATACGTTTGTACCAAAAGTCAATTGTCGTATAAAAAATCTCCCGATTTTGTGAAAAGAAAAAATGATTCCAGATTACTAAAAAGGAAGCCGCAGTGATGATTCTGTCATATCGCATCGATATGATGCTTACAATGGACAGGCTGATTTAAGACCAATCAATGTTTCGACGGCTGAAGCTTTATTTTGAATCATTAGAAGTAATATTGAAAATATTTGCAGAACAATTTGGTTTTAACTGCAAATCTTTCCTAAAGTTCTGTGCCATAGCTCGCCCGCCACACATTCGTATTTTGTTACATTTATTTTATTGAATTTATTAGTTTAATAGCGTTTGTAATCTTTACGGGAGGATTAAAGTTTGCTTCTATGGAGGCTCAAACCAAACTACCAACTTCTGACTCAACGAATAAAATGTTGCCAAAATACGTATGCCGTATTAAAATTACAAAATTAAGGGCGGAATTCATAGTTCCACTTAAGCAATAAGGATTTCCTTAAGGAATAATGGTTTTCTCTATCTAAGTGAGCCCTTAAGGGAGCTTCGTATTCACAGACATCACTTATTAGGGCGTTGTCTCATTTAATATAACGATCCACTTATTGGGCATATCTATTGAAAGTGACAAATAAAATATAAAAAAGTATAGTATAGTATACTATATAGTATATAAAGTACATCTTCTTCCTTGCCTCGTTCTTTATACCGCTCCATGGTTCCGCGTTGCTCGACCTGCGGTGTAGGCACATCGCCCGTTTTGGCGATAATTTCTCAGCATATTTCTACAGGCAGCTCTATCTTGGATCGTGTCATCGCCGAGACCCATGCGTTGTTGTTGCTTTTTCATTTGACACATCCAGGTGTTCTTTGGTCTGCCTCTGGCCTTGGGTCCATCAAGTGGAACTTCCATTGATATCGCTCTCTTTGCGGGGTTCTCAGGCGGACGCCTTTGAACATGGCAATACCAATCCATTCGTCGGTCTTCGAGCTTTTCGGTGATTGGTTGGTCTATGGACAAGCTGCCTCGGATGTAGCTACTCTTGATGTGGTCCCTTTTGGTTACACCAACTGACATGCGTAACATTTTCATTTCAGTCGCTGTCATTTCTTTCGCGTAACCTTCATACATGGTCCAGCATTCTGATCCATACATGAGTGCGGGACGTACAACCGTTTTGTACAACTTGCCCTTTAGCTTCAGTGGCATTTTCTTATCGCAGAAAACTCCAGAGTTTTCTCGCCACCTCATCCACCCAACCTTTGTGCGATGTTTGATGTCATCATCGCATGTAGCTCCACTGTTCACCATCGAGCCAAGGTACTTGAACTTGGTACAAGACTTAAGCTGCTCTCCTTTGACGTACATTTCTGGTATCGGTGCATTTGGGTCTGAGAATTGGCAGCATAAGAACTCAGTCTTTGTTATACTTACCCTCAGTCCATGCTCCTCCAGAATGTCACACCATTTTGTAAGCGCAGCTTGCAAGGCAACGATGTTTGGGCTACTGAGGACTATATCATCAGCAAAAAGAAGAGATATTTCACTAATATTGAACGAAATATATTTAATTCAAACGATTTGCGCTTTTGATTTGGCTCCACACGCAAATGCGTTTAATTCTAACGAGTGGTGTTTCTTTCAAAAGCATAATGAGTTGTAAAAAAGCGTTTGAATTAAAAGAATTTACGTTTACCTGGAAAGAAGGAGCCAGTCGATTTAAACGCATTTTTCATTGAAATAAACACTTATTCTTTTATTGTAAACGGGTAATACATTTTAAATAAATGAAAGGCAATTGTATCAAACGTCTTCGTTTTTATATTGAACATTTTTGTTATTTAAAATAAACGAAGCATTCTTTTTAATGAAACGGTATGTATTTCAAAAGTAACGCATCGCGTTTTCATTTCATAGAAATTACCTCATTCAAAATAATTGAGTTTTACATGGAATTAAAAGCAAACTCTGCTGAAATAAAATAATAATACATTCCGTTTGATTGTCCATTCTCCATTCGATTAGATACTTACTGTTACCTGGGTTGACAAATCAATAAAGAATAAAACTTATGAAAACTTTAGAAAAGCACTTTATTTTTTATTTAGGTCTAATTTTAATATGGTTAATACAATACACTTTTATTCTAACACCCGCTAAACTTAAATTGCACGTGTGCAAGCGTCCATTCCTCCAGATGAATGCAAAAGTAAATTATCGAAAACACTCTTAACATCGACGAAGATTCTAATACGCGTTTGTTGTTAGACACTACACATTTGTTTGGAATGAACATGAACACGCGAGACTCATCGGACCGGCCGGAAGTATTTAACTACCTGTTGTGCTACGTTGAAACAAATGACATTTTGGCATCGCGTCCTTTAGGTATGTGTATTTGTTACGTAAAGAAATGTATACACATTACTATGTAATGCGGAATCTTTTGATTTAAACGACCGTCGTTTGCGGTTTGGCTGCTCTTTTGTTTTAAAAGAAATTCTCTTAGCGTAAATGAGAATTCGTTCAAATCAAACGAGATTTTTCAAACGAATACTGCGTTCAATTTAAATGTGGAGCTTTTAATATGAATGTGCGTTTTTTTCTCTGAGTGTAGATACGTACCTTAACGAATAAATGAACCCTTTAGGAAACCCTTAAGCGTTTGCTTATTGATTGACTATGAATAACGTCAGTCCCTTAAGGGTTCCCTTAAGTATAAGTGGGGACTATGAATTCCGCCCTAAATCTAGTCTATATAACAAGGGAGTTTGAAAACGGACAGCAAAAAAATTCTGAAGCGTATTTATTGCTGTTGATATGTACTTTAATTTTGCTTTAAAGAAAGTACCGTTATCCCGTCTAGTTGTAAGTATTCTACGAGATGTCAAAATATATATGCAGACGAGTGTACGTATTAGGGTGAAATATGCATTCTAAATCACATTCCGAATATACAAATCTCTTTAATGATTACATGACTACAAAACTGTGATGTGATAGTACAGATAATTTCCGTTATGATATGGGATGAAAATTTGGCTATTCATTTTACGGTGGCTTCATAATATGGTATATTGGAAAATCCTGAAGGGATGAAGGTGTTACAGGACACTAAGTTCAGCCATACCATTAGAGTAACTTATAGTAGCACTTTTAAAGACTTTTTTGGAAATACTAGCACCGATATAGCTTCCTGGTAAAAAGGTCAGGTCAGGCAAATTAGTCCAGGCTGTGGATTTTTATTATATATAATATTGATATCAAACTTTTCAAAATTTGTGTGGGAAGATATTTTTCGGATTCGCTTTTTTTAACAATTTGTTATTAAAATTAAAAATTCAGCAAGTACTTGATTTTTGAAACCTAGACTAGATACTATTTTCTGTAAATAATAAATACAACACTGAATTCATGTTTTGTTTTCAATTGAATCCATGGGAACGAAAACATTCAGTCAAATGTCCCATAAATAAAAATAATCCCTCACACCACCTAATTAGATCCAAGTCCAAGTTCCTATATGCTCAAAACCTTTCTCACGGTTATATATTTATCGAACAGTCTGGTTCTCTCACATCCAACTTTCCGAAATTATACCCTTAAATTCATCCACAATCCTTTCGCATTTTTCTTTCATGACAACTATTTTAACTTGTCCAAACAATCTTAACACCCTCATTGAGTGAGCTAATCACGCAATTTCAATGATGCGTGCAGTGCAACACACTTTGTCGTTTCATGACTGGAATTTTTTTCCCGTATAGGCTCTATATGCTTATCATAATCTTCACAGCTCGTATGTCACTATCACTTCATGAATGAAATGAGGTGTCATCGAAGATCTTTAAAATCTAAAAGCGATGGGGATAAAGAAATTGTTGATTGCTTTAATTTAAATATACAAAAGAAAAATTGAATAAAATATGCAATCTAGTTTTGTAAGTGTACAAATGTTTCTTGGTTGCTTTTACACACTAATCTGATTAAATTGTTTGTTTTTTAAAAACTCTCAATTTATAAATAAATTTTGAAAGTGACTTGCTCTCACATATCCCTAATTTTGACACCTCGTCACTAGGAAAAGTGCTACGAAATTGTCTCCAAAAAAGGTACCGTGAGAAAAATCTCTCGTGGTGTTATTTCAAGTGTACACTACCAGCAAGTAATCCAATACGCGACATTGCGAGACGTCAGATTGCAACAATTAGGGGGAGGCTAATTCCTTGTACGCTCACGTACTTCATATACGATCACAACATTCGAATTCGAGATCATATTTCGTCATCGTGTCACCAAAAAGGAACAAGCCGATGACTTATTGCCCTGTTAGAAATGCATCTGACAAGCCGCTGACTTCACATATCTCACCGTGTATGGTGCACACATTTTTCTTTCGGTACAAATTAAAATTTATGACCTCTGCTGATTTTGTTGTTGTTGTTTTGTTGTTATTTGATCAATTACTAGGGTTTCGGTCACACTACTCGTTTTAATTGCACACTGTGTGATGTCGATGACATAACATTTCATCTTGTCCAAAAATCAGATGTTTTTGTACACTTGATGTTTTTCTGCAAGTGGTTAAAGACGAAAAAAATCACTTTCCTATTCATTTACATTTTTACTAATGCAACCATCTGGCGTCTTGAATCTTGTGAATATGTACATGTACACAAAAAAATGATTGATCGTGAGATCTCACTCGCAGTATGCAATCGATATGTTTCAAGTGTTTTGGCAAACTCTTGGTGTAGGTGACATTTTCAGATGTGAGATTTATCTCATTCGTCAGATTTTTGTAGGACAACGAGAAATCATGCGAAAATTATAATGAATGATGAATGGCAATGCAGTTTTTGATGAATGGTGATAATTTTCTTGATACAGTACTGAGCGGAAGGAACTCATCATCATAAAGCCCCCTTCGCCTAATTACATTTGATCACTTAGGTATACCGTATGGAAATGCTTATAATTGGACCACTCATATTTATGATATTTGTTATTGCTTTGAAAGACCAAAATTAACACTTTTGTTCAGTCTTTCGACAATCACAAATCAATTCGGTGGCATTTGATTGCCAGTTTTGATCTATTCGTTGCATTAAGATGGAAAAGATAAATAAATCATAGCGTGAAATGTATTCATTTTGATTTTTTAAGTACGTACTCGTCGCTGTTGATTTAACAATGTTTCAAGTGTTCAATTTGTATAATACGGAGTTTAGAGAAACACTACGACATTCAGTGGTGAGTGTGTTTGCATTTTTCTTATGTTATGAAATTTTCGCGATGAATATATTTTGGAACCACCGCAAATTGTGTATTGAATATAAAACGTAGATCAAATGCCCTAAAGGTACCATTTGCGGTTGTATGTAGAATGATGGCGATTAACTTTTGCACTTTACACCTTTTGTTTTTATTTTTTAATTTTCGGTTTCTTGACTGAGGGATTAACATGGATCTGCCACTATTACAATGTGAATGGGGTTTTCGGGCATGTCATTCATGTCATCGTATTTGAACCATTTACGATAAATTTGATTATGCAATATGAGAAAGTCCAACGTAAGTGTAATAATACAAAGTATTGCTGGTTTCGAACAATGGTTGAAAAGGATCCTGTTTTCAATTGATCCATTGCTGTGTTTGCATTATGAAGAAACCTAAATAAAAACATCGTTTATATCGCTAGACCCCAGGAAGGCACGATGGAATTTTAGTTTTCGGTGCACGTGTAGATATCTTCTACCGAGCATGCTTTTACGCCAAAAAATATGGCCTAGTGATCTACTTGATTAGTGGTTTTATTCAATTGAAAACTTTAGTAGAAATAGAGTATGAGGTGCAATGTTAAGATTCCACAGAAAGGCATTTCAGATAGTTGGATATTATACTTAACTTTGCGTTCTTCCGAGAAATTATTCGCCATAATATTTATCAATCAAACGGTGTGAGCTACAATCAAACGGGTGTGAGCTTCAAAATAATATCGTTAAACTATTCAAAGACGAATACGTCCCCGATTAACCCAGAAAATTGCATTTCGAAGCCATATTTCCCTTGTTTACTGGAGCACATATTTTTGAAAATGGGGAATTATAATAATTTAAAATAAACCACATGAAGTGAAGATATAGAAATTCGATTATGTCCACTATGAGTATTTCGTCTTGAATTCGGTTAACATCATGGTATAGCAGGGAGCAAACAAATGACTTCGCCAACCGTCGCGTAGCGAATTCGCAACTGGGATTAAAAATAAAAAAATTAAAAAATGTAAATCCAAAAATGGATTAGAACCAAATAAGATGCTTTGACGCAAGAATTCAAGAAATCCACCCAAAATGCGAAACAGGGTTTAAGTATTAAGGGATGAAGTAATTTATCAAGCTTTTTTGCAGCTGACTTGTTTTTCATTGGTGGACAATTTTCCGAAATGTTTTTTTTAGGGATATTGTATGCTTTTGTAGTCAATAATGTTTAAAACATATTTTACGTCCAAAAAACCTTAATGTTCAATATTCGGGTTTCACCGTTTAATATGTATATATTTAATGGTATCTACGTTCAATTTTTAATTTTTTTAATTGTTCGTTTTTCTCAATTCTTCCAAATTTTGGACCAGGCCGAGATTCGATCTCTGGACCTCTAGATTACTAGGATCGTATAGAGTGCGGCTCAACCAAGTGAGCCACGGAGCGTGGCTCAATTCTAAAATTTTCAAATTTTTCAATTTTTTGTTTTCTTAATTTAAAAAAAAAATCGTTTTTTAAATTTTTCTGTATTACTAAAATTTTTGGTTTTTTAAATTTTTAATTTTTCAAATTTTCAATTTTGCCTTTTTCAATTTTGTCAAATTTTAAAATTAAAAAACAAAATAAGATTTTGATTTTTTTTAAATTCTTTATTTTTTTTTTTAATTTTCAACTATCAATGTACATTTTATATACACCCACGATTCTCCTTCCAAACGTTGAAAGTCTTTCCGAATATTATACGAGTTATCTTCCTTCGAATGACACCCATCTTCGTCTTCGATGCCTCGTTATTTATACCGCTCCATGGCGTCGCGTCGCTCGGCCTGCGGATGCGAATGACATACATATCTTTTCCATAAATCTTTTACCGAGGAAAATGTTCGTCTGAGCATTATATTCCGCATGCATTAAAACAATATAAAAACAAAATGAGAATTCATCAATAAATCATTTTAAAAACAAATATTTATACCCGTCACTATTTGAAAGGGTATATTAACTTTGTCATGAAATTTGCAACGCACAGAAGGAAGCACTTCCGACTATATGATGTATATAATTATATTATTGACCAGTGTGACGAGAGAAATCGATTGACCGATGTCCATCTGACCGTCTGTCTGTCCGTCTGTTTCAATACGAACTGGTCCCTCAGCTGAAATTTTGTAAAATTTTCTTTTTGGTTTACGTTTTATATATGTCGGATCGAATGGAATCTGACCATGGGGTCCCGGGGCTGCCATAGAATCCAACCTCTGAAAATTAGGTTCTTCTAAGAAAAACTTTTTCCTTTATGAACCAATCTTAACCAAACTTCTCCCAAATGTGTTTCTAGTAAAGCCTCAAAACATATCAAGGAACGGATGGAATCCGAACTTTAGGTCATAGGGCTCTCATACAAACCAACACCTAAAAACTAAGTTCTTCTAAGAAACATTTTTTTCTTTTTAATCCGACCTTAACCAAATTTTACCCAAATGGGTTGTAAGTAAATCCTCAAAACACATATAGGAACGGATGAAATCGGAACACTATGACACAGGGCTGTCATACAAACTATGTCATAGGTTTTTCTAAGAAAAACTTTTTCTTTATGAACCAATCTTAACCAAACTTCACCCAAATGTGTTCCTAGTAGCCTCAAAACATATCTAGGAACAGATGGAATCGGAACATTGCGAATCAATCCCGAAATATTAGGTTCTTGTAAGAACATCTTTTTTTTATCTTAACCAAAATTCATCCAAGTGTGCTCCTGTATTAGCATCAAAGCATCCAGGAACAGATGGAATCGGAACACGTCATAGGGCTGCGGAAAAAATTATTAACACAAAAGGAGGTTAAGTTTCATTCAAATGTGACGGGTATTCAAATTTCGGCCGCGCCCGAAATTAGCCTCGGTCTCGTTTTATACTAAATTTAATAGTATTCACTTTAATGATTTGTTCAAATTTAACTGAAACAACGATTTGAATATGTCACAACTTTGTTTTAAAGTTGTTTCATTTTAAAGGATGTGTCGGTTCCATGTACATCCGCCGCTATTTTGTTCAGTACCAGTAATCTCAGATAGCTTAGGTGTAGGACATAGGACTACGAAACGATAGGTGCCCGGTTCGATTCCCAGTAGAAGCAAAGTGTAAAAAAGTAAAGTTAAAATAAGGTAAAAAAAAAAGTTACGTACATAAAATAGATAATAAAGAATAGAAAAAAGGAAAAAACTCTCTTTTTCATTTTTTTTTATTTCAATCTAACATTTTAAAATTAAAGTGATAACACTTTTTATATGAAGTGATATTTCCTTTTGATTTGACATGCAACAATTTTAAAAGTACAAGAATCACTTTAATATTTCCACTAATGATTCAAAATGAAACATTTTTGAATTAAATGTAAATGTGTATGGAGCCAAATCATATTTGCAAATTTCAACGTCACTGACCCACACCAATCCCGATTCATTAATTAATATCACCAATATAATATTATGGTCAATTCGCTATTTTCTCTTGCAATACATGCGATTCAATGTGCAGACGTGCACAACACGCACGCGGACATTCCACCAGTCGCAATTTCTCGATAATTAACAACACTTATGTCTAATCATTCTGTTAAATGCCTACTGCTACTGCATTTGTCACCGACACGCTCATCACAGTTCCGTTCAAATAAAACAATTTAGAAATTGACTATTTCCGCTATTTGAACCTTTTCCTGTGCACCTTAAGAACATCGCATTGTATGTAGGTACGAGTATGTTGTATGTTCTATTCGATTTAAAGGCAAGCCATTGACTTGCATGCGCCAACCTAGACTTATTCTGTTCGTCCTATCAATCCATTGTACTATGGTCTATTGGCAACACATGTTGAATACTAATTGTGACGCAAAGGAGTTAAAACGGACGTGTCGGCTGGCGCACAGGCACAACAGGCCGGATAATAAGAAAAGATAAAAGATGCAGAGGGTCGACGACGCGACTACGATAGAACAACAATTCCTTATGGGTTTTAAAGGATCAATCATGTTAGTAAATTTGTACATGCATGGAATTATGAGCTCACTTCCTTAAGAATGAAGTTTTTGTATTTAATTAAAACAAAATTCAAGACAAGCGCTTTGTTTTTAGATACAACTAGCACCAAACAGAATTTTTGTGATACCTACTCGCCGTGTCGTATTTACAGGGGGGGGCAAAGAGGGGAACGTGCCCCCTGTGATCACATGAAACATTTTTTCCACATCATACCAAGAACTGAAGTTCCAAATGTTGCCTTTTTATGTTGAGCATTTCCATGACTAAACTTTTGGAATCCTTCTTCGAAACATTATCATCAGATCATCTTCTCCATTTGCCAGATCTCCTCGCTGATGGACCCTTTCAGTTTTTCCAACGGGTTGAGTCTATTTTCATATACGCGTGGTTTCAAGAACAAGAACTCTCAGAGAATAAGTAGCAGCTATGGTTATGACGGGGCAACGAGGTCGTTATGAAACGTTCCCCAATCTTGATATGAATCTAGAAGTCACACATTTCGCTTAAATACTAATTTCACGATAAAGAAAGGAAAAGGGTGCTTATTATATGAAATATACTTTAGAACCTATTCTGACGCCTATAGCAAACACAAAACAAACGAGACCGAGGCTAATTTCGGGCGCGGCCGAAATTTGGATACCCTTCGCTCCCCCCGGGCTAAAAGTTTTTTGGGGCGTATCTATGACTTTGACTTGTGTTTAGTCCTCCCCGCTTCCATGCTTTTCCTTGAATTTTTACATAAGTGCCGTGGCGAAGATTTAATGGGAGAAGCGGGGGATGTGGGTTTCTTAGAAGAACCAAAGGGGGGGGGGGTGTACGGCAGCCCTACGAACGCATGGCCTTTCCATACATTTTTACGTTTGTTTGTGGCATCAATTAAAACACATTTCTATGAGATTTGGTTGAAAATGGTGGATACATAAAAAAGTTTTTCTTCGAAGAACCTAATTTTGGGGTTGGGTTTATATGCCAGCCCCACGACCCCATAGTCCGATTTCATTTATTTCCACGTTTGTTATGTGGCATAAATAGAAATATAATTTTCTGAGGTTTGATTGAAATTGGTGTGCAAATAAAAACGTTTTTGCTTTGAAAAATTTGATTTGGGGGGCTAGGTTTGTATGGTAGCCCCATGACCACATGGTCCGACTCCATCTATTCATACATATGTTTTGTGTCATCAATAGAAACACATTTGTGTGAAGTTTTGTTGAAATTGGTGTATAAATAACAAAAAATTTCTTAGAAGAACTTAATTTTGGGAGCTAGGTTTGTATGACAGTCCCATGACCCCAAGGTCTGATTTGTTCAATTTTTACATATGTTTTGTGATATAACTTGAAACACATTTGTGCGAAATTTGATTGAAATCGATGAGAAAATAAAAAAGTTTTCCTTAGAAGAACCTAATTTGGGGGTCTAGGTTTGTATGGCAGCCCCACGACCCCATTGTCCGATTTGGTCGATTTTTACATATATTGTGTGCCAGCAATGAAAACACATTTGTGTGAAATTTTATTGAAATTGATGCATAAATAAAAAAGTTTTTCTAAGAAGAACCTAATTTTGGGGGGTAGGTTTGTATGGCAGCCCCACGACCCCCTTGTCGGATTTCAGCGATTCAAACATACAAACTGCCTGCAACAAAAAGAAGCATGTGTGCAAAGTTTCAGCTCCATAGCTTTTAAACTGGCCGAGCAAAACGCGTCGCAACAGACAGACAGACGGACAGACGGACAGACGGACAGACGGACATCGTCCAATCGACTCAGCTCGTCACGCTGATCATATATATACATATTTTATATGGTCGGAGATGCTTCCTTCAATGCGTTACAAACTTCATGACAAAGTTAATATACCCTTTCACTCTATGAGCGAAGGGTATAAAAATCTAAAATTCGGTTGATCCATTTCAGAGGAGTTTAGCAACAAACATTTTGAATTTTAGAAGATTGGGGGTAGAATATATAAATATATTAATAAAATACTCAAAATATGAAAAAAATACTTTGATAAACCTCATCCATTCATTTATTTCAAACAATCTAACTTCCATGGAACTACGAATAATATTTTTTTTCAATTAACATTTTTTTATATGCGTGTACCTATGTTTAGAACTATTGCTAATTAAATCCTTCTCTTTTTGTTACAGGTAAGAGGAAGAGTTATCATTAAATATGTATCATACGTATGCATAAAAATCATAGAGTTGACTATTTTAGTCCTTAATAAAATGGTAAGTGTATAATCAAATATTTGTTACAAGTTTTTAATAACAGCTTTGCCATGCGAATGAGATATAATGCATTACAGATAAATCATTAGACTGCATTTTTTGTAAAACCAAGGTCTTAAATTTTCCTGGCAATGCCACTAATGTGAACTTCCATGACTTCCAGTAAATATCTAATGCACACGCACATAACATCCAACTTCAAGGGTATTTAGTTCGAATGCATAGCACTTTACTCATACTCGGTATCTAGTGCATCCGCATCTACAGTGCGTATACAGCATAAATTTAAAAACAACGCGACTGCATACAAACAATTTTGCTTGATACCTTTTGGTGCAACATCAAGGTTTCAAAACTCTAGGGGCCAAAGCCTTATTTTTTGCGTTTTACATAATGTTTTTTTTTTTCATATACATCGCGCTACGTATAGTCGCACAAAACCAAGCCTAAAGATCGATTAGGGGCTGGTTAGATCATTTTTTAAGTGCATTACACATGTTCATGTTATTATAGACGAGTATGTGAACACTTTTAATAATAATTGCGTATATGGTGTGGTGGTCGATTGGCGACATTTCTCGCGCTACGTTTAAATTATATTCTAATCGACGACAGCGCGTATACACACACACACACGAAAAAAACTATCAGAGCAAAAAATAGAAAAATTGCAATAGAATAATATAGACAAAACGTTGTGAGACTTCGGTTCACGGGAGTACTTTGTCATCAGTGTGTAAATCAAGTGGAGCACCTTGACATCAATGTGGATATAGTATAAGAGAGAGAGATACACAAACATTGAAATCACCACACGTAACGCAAAAATGCAATTGACGCACTATATATGCGAGTGCATGCTGCATTCAATCAAAAATGAATAGTGTTCTCAATTTGTTGTTTAGAATATCAGGATACTCATAGAATTTGTATTCATGCTACTTTTATATCTGTTTTCTTTAGACTTTAGTGGTTTCCAAGTTGCAGTTTTATACCATAATAGTCCCTGCACTAAATATATACATTTTAGATATGGTCGCCTTGATGCCAAAACTAGGGATCTAAAGATTTGGTGATATTTTAGTCATTGCATTCTTATAATAAAAGAAACCTTTAAGGGCGAGAACTCGATTTATAGCCACCGTTTAAGGAAATGATTAAGGAAGACTAACTTCCAGCAATATGGTAAATACATATAAAATTCTCGTCCCTAAACTGCTGAACCAATTAGGCTGGAATTTGCTGTGTTAGCTGTTAGATCGCACACTCACGGAGAATCCATAGATTTGCTGTGTGTGTGGCCATAACCCCCAAAAGTCTGTTCTGCAGAGAAATCTTTTATTTATCGACCATAATTTTGACCAGTGGCGGATTTAACAATTTGCCGCCAGTAGGTTTTCCAGTTTTGTCGCCATTACCGACTTCTACAAGTAGGTATCGCTGAATGGATGCATGGCAAAACTAACGCGTTTAGCTTTTCGTAGCTTACCTTCTTTATGATAGAGTGCGATATTATCGAGTAAAATTCGTTTAACTTTTAGCGATATGAAATTCAACATAAACCGATATATTGTTCGTTTTCCTTAATGCTAACATCGCTTTCAAGGTACAAAAATATGTAGTACCATTTTAGAAAAAATTTTGAATATTGATTTTTCGTTAAAAATTTCGATTTGGAACAACTATATACATATTTCATTGTCGTACTTTGAACTGATAAGTCTGGAAAGTTGACAAAATTTGATTGGTGACTTCAGTCAAATTACTAGTTCGTAGTTTTTAAAGTTTAATAAAAAAAAACATTTGTACTTTTTTTGAATAAATTAATCTTCAATTCAACCATTGCTGAAGAATGAATATATATATAAAATTGTATTCTCTTTCCCTCGGTTATTCAGCTAAAATGTTGCTCATTTATGGTTATATGTATATTGTCAAAAAGATTTGATCTACACCGGTACACGAAAATTTAACAACACTGATGAGCTTTTGCAAGGGATTAAGGGAAGTTGGGAAAAAATTAATTTAAATTTCATTCAAAACATATACAATTTTATTCCGGATAAAGTTTTTGGGCTCATATCATTTAACGGAAGTTTAACACATTACCAGTCGAACGTAAAATTATCTTTTTATACAGTTATTTTGTGTTTGATTTTTTCTGTAACTATTCTAATGACTTTCACGTTTGTACTATTGTTTAGAAATGTGGTATGAAAAACCCTAACGGGACCCCCGATTTTAGACTTTGTGTTTTTTAAAGAACAATCACGCTACTGAAAATATTGTCACCAAGTGCAAAGAAAATACCGTTATAAATTTCCGACAAAATATTTGAACAGTAAGCAGAATATGGCACGAAAAAAAAACAAAAACCTTAGCAAATATACAACTTCACTTTTTCGCTGCATTATCATTATGAGTTTGTGTGGTCAGTCAGACACGACATTCTTCAATATTTATTATATTAGATTACATATTATGTAATCGCTACAAACTCTTCCTCAGTTTTGTGTCGCATTGAGGGCAAACGTTTCGCCAGTTCCCAAAACTTATCCAATGAAGAAGATAAATTAGTCTATATGTATGACTACATATCTGGTATTGAAAAATATGCTGAAATTGCATCACCAGTATGTAGCTTGAAAAAAATTGTCCAAATTTTGCCGCCCCCATGAAATTTGCTGCTCTAGGCCTACTGCACTGAAAAAAGGCTCTTTATAATATTAATGAGTTTCATTCATTAAAAAATATTCATTGTATGTATGCAGAAATCATTGATATTTCATTGAGATTTTCGGCAAGGCTATGAAGGGTTTCTTATATTTAATGAAAGAGATTCATTGGGTTCAACTTTCCATATTTCTGGTGAAATATCCATATAATTCGCAAAACAATGTAGTTTTACATGAATTCAATGAAACAAATTTAGATTTAATGAAATTATTTCAATGAAATATATTTGCTAAAAACTATGAATCTCTCTCTCGATTACCGTAACTCCTAGTGGAGCATGGTGCGTTGATGACTACACACGATAGTCATCAACGTTACAAAGACAACTGAATTCGAAGTGTGATACGGTTGTCAGCCATACCACTTCCTAGTCGCATTGTAAGTTTTATTCTACGATAAGAATATTTCTTATCATCTTCTTCTGAATAACAAACTTGCGACGAGTCGTGCCGAGTTTGGAAACTCGTTTCTCTATGAGTGTCTATTTCACAGAGTGGCGACCGAACGATCACGGCCACAGAGCACGACAAACTATGAATTCCTACTTGTAATTAAGATTTCGTAAAGTTAAACACACATGCCCAAGGTCAATGTAACCTTTGTCCTATCAATGAATTAAAATTAAAAGTCAATTTAACTTTGGAAATTCTGGAAATAGAATGTCCGCAGCAAAAGCAGCAGGGCGAAATGTCAAGCAATTTGCATTTTATATTGCTGATAAATGCATATCTGGCAGCCATGCAATGCTGCTACCGTTGCTGTCGGTATTCTATTTAAAGCATAAGAAATAAAATATAAAAAATGAACAATCAAATTTGCAAATCACTGATTTCTATAGCCTCTCATATCTATGAAAATACATTAAACCAATGATCTTTCCATCATGTACATATTTAGATTTTTTTTTCCTCTTCTGAAGTTTCCACCAAAGCGCAATAATTTATCCATATTAATGAATTTTTCATAACATTAAGGACGCTATTCTTATTTCTGACTAATTTTGTGTGTGTCTAGAAACCTTCATCTCGTATAGTCTGGTTGGTGTAGGTCTTGAAATCATAGGGTTCCGGGATCGAATCCCATTGCAGCTAGGTAGGTAGAATTTATGATGCTTTATGCTTTATGATGCGTTTATAGGCAAAGGAAATGTGTGCAAATTTTGTACCGGCCTAAATTCAATGCTGAACTCCAGAAGCCTTTTTTTATTTCAAAATAAATAAAAAAACACTATAAAATCATCATAGGTAAAGTGAATATTTTTCATTAAATCAATGAAATTTTCATCAAATCAGTGAACTGAATTCATATAGTAACCATGAAAGTATTCTTTTGCTGAAAATGAATGAAAAATTCATTGCATACACGAAAAATTGCATTGCTATTATGTAAACATTTGGTTCAGTGTGGTAAATCCGCGACTGACCAAACCTTACATTATTATGTGTAAGTCCATATCAAAGACACAAATCGGTCATGAAACTGCCATAGAAACTACATCCTCAAAAAACATTCTGCTGTGAAAAATTTCGTTTTCTTTAAAGACCATTCTTAACTGCAGCTAACATAAATGTTTCTAGTAAATTCACTAGACAATTCTAGAAGTGTGAGGTCGGACCATGAAGTCATGAGGCTGTAATAAAACGCCATCACAAAAGTAAGTTCTTCTAGAAACAATCCTTATCTTCATGGATCCATCTGAAATGGTAGCGAGCCAAAATGAGCGAGCAGAAATATTAAACTATAAAGGGTTTCCGGAATATATCGCCTATACGCACCGAGAAACATTTCAACAGCAGAAAGATGGTGGGCAATTGGCATACCCCAGAAAGTTAACACTTCAGCTGCCACAGGCATTTAAAGATTAAAAAAAAAAATCTTATAAAATACAAATCTGCTAAACCCTCAATATATCTAAGACTACACTAGCGAAAAGTTTTATCGCAGTCTAAGCATTTTCCTAAAAAACAGATCGAACGTCCCAAATCGGATAAGCAGTTTAGTTTTTACAGAGCTTCAAAGGCCAGTTTTTGTGATTGCGCCGTGGAACATTTTTCTATCTCGTTTTTCTTTCTCAAACTTCTGTCAAGATGAGTTGCTTGTATGACTCTGTTAAAAGTTTGGCTCGTTTTCATTCTAACCCTGTTATTTTTGAACCTAGTATTATTTCGAAGAATTTTTTTACAATATTATCACGTTTTAATTTTTAATATACACGTCATGCGGATATTCGGTTCCTAGGGCTGCAATAGTTACATCCCAGAAACACATTCTTCTGGATTGATTTTTTTTATTATACCCTATACCCATAAGATGGTATAGGGTATATTGTTTTTGTTACGCCAATATTATGTAACACCTCAAAGGATCGAACGTCCCAAATCGGATAAGCAGTTTAGTTTTTACAGAGCTTCAAAGGCCAGTTTTTGTGATTGCGCCGTGGAACATTTTTCTATCTCGTTTTTCTTTCTCAAACTTCTGTCAAGATGAGTTGCTTGTATGACTCTGTTAAAAGTTTGGCTCGTTTTCATTCTAACCCTGTTATTTTTGAACCTAGTATTATTTCGAAGAATTTTTTTACAATATTATCACGTTTTAATTTTTAATATACACGTCATGCGGATATTCGGTTCCTAGGGCTGCAATAGTTACATCCCAGAAACACATTCTTCTGGATTGATTTTTTTTATTATACCCTATACCCATAAGATGGTATAGGGTATATTGTTTTTGTTACGCCAATATTATGTAACACCTCAAAGGAGCCTCCGGAGGTATGGCAAAGTATATATATAAATGATCACGGTCGGTCCCTGAATCGAATAAGCCATGTCTGTCAGTCTGTCTGTCCGTGTGTCTGTCTGTTAGCACGATAACTCCCCAAATAATGAAGCTAGCGGTTTGAAATTTTGGTCAAATGTTAGTTTTGCTAAAATCTGGGACGGTATTGAAAATGGGCCGAATCCTCTACCTCCCATACAAACTACCCCTCCTTGATATTTTATTTCGGCCATAACTTTCGGTAGAATATCGCTATCGACTTGAAATTTTGATCAATGTCTCATTCTGACATATACTTTGAGTTGATGGAAAGTGGAGTAGGTCCGACTACCCCTACCCCTACCTCCTCTACAAAGTTATATTCAGCCATATCTTTTTGATAGAATGTCGCGAAGAACTTCAAATTAGTATCAAATGGTAGCCGTTGGATGCCTTGATAAGATAATAAAGATGTGCCAGGACCCATCTCCCCCTCCCCTACAAAAAATATGAAATTTAATATTTTTTGGGTTTTCCGTGCCTTCTAGGTCTGTACATGGGTATAGGGTATAAACTCATCGTACTATTCGCACGATTAGAACTCGGTCTCGTTTATAAACTAATCTTCGTCATATCACAATTAAATGAGTTTCTTTCGAAGTTATTAGACACAAATGACATCGAATCAAGTCGCACCACGGGGTGCCATAGAAACCCCATCCTCAAAATTAAATTTTTCAAAAACAAATTTTTTTGGAGCTAAGACCATATTTGTGCATTAATCTTCTAAGGGGGTGTCTTCATTGTTAAAACGGATGGTTTCTGCTTTGCTTTAGTTGTAGTTAACTGCTCTCTTAGTTTTTGCTACAATTTTTCCATTGAATATAATGCAAAAACAACGAATGCGCAAAGTAACAACACAAATCCGAGCAACGCGAACAGAAAACAGACTGATAGGCTTATGAAAAAACTGCAAATTTTAATGTTTTGGTATTAGTAGGATTCGAATAGTATAAAACATATTCAAGAAAATTTTATTGAGATTAAGCAAAAAAAATTATTAGCGATGGGATGAAATGCATCCACCATGATAAATATTTATAAATTTGAGTCTCATTTTGCTAAATATTTTCTCTTGGATACGGGGCTTCAGATTGAATATAATAATGAGTTGCTTTGCTACCCGTCCAAAATATTCCTCTGATCCCTTTTTGCTTAGACTGGAAAACACAGCGCAATATTGAAATTTAGATGACAATGCTGCAAGCAAATTTCAAACCAAAAAGTTTGGCTAAACTTTTCTGAGCCGTTTTCAGAATCTGCCAAGTCTTTGCAAGAGACCACTTAAAAAAGGCTACAGATTGTCTGGGTAGAATAATGGCGCAGTTAAAATTCCAATTCTAGGTTGATCACATTACTTTGCGAATTGCTTCCCTGCAGGTTCATATCGGGATTTGGCGAAGTCTCAGTAAGCTGCCGACTTAATTGGCTCTGGCTTTATTTTCTTTGGGTTGTTAAAATTTCGCACTTACGAAAATAAACGACGAACAATGAAACTCTTCACGAAAGTTTTGATTTCGATCTGATACCGGTCAGGAAGTCGATATACAGGGAAAATTTAAAAGAAGCTAAGTGATGAAAGAGGCTCTTGATGAAAGGTAGCTCTTGCCATTGTTATAGGTCATACCATAACGTCACACGATCACACATAAGGTTTACTTCGGGATTTTCTTTAGAGCGGCAAAAATAAAGGACGGCATTTCATATTGATAAAAGTATGTAATAACAAATCGCTGACAATATTTCCAGTAATTATCAGTCAAATTTGGCAAGTTTTTTTTTTAATTTATAAAAACTTCGTTCAGTTTTATTCAAAAAGGAAAAAGTTGAAGTCTTCAAAAATGTTCTTTTATAAATCTTTCTTTCGTTCTTTTCATGTTTCCTAATTAATAAATTAATGCATTTATTAAAACACCGGCATAGACGATCAATTTCTGACCTCATTTAATCGATCAAAGATAATTTTTGACTTTTTGCGCTGACAATATAAAAAATGAAAAGAGAGCAGCGTCTAGTCACTTTTCACATCCCTCCTCAACATTCAACTGCCTAAGCCTAGAGCAACTATATACAACAACATCACTCCCAGCTTCGCCCTATATATTATATCCTTGTTACTTCTGCTGACAACATCCAACAGCTTCATCATCAATTACATTGACGAGTACTTAGAAAAGTCGTCCGTCTAGACGTTTCATTTCTTTTTTTTACAAATACATAAAATAAAAAGAAAAACACTTGAAAAGCACAAAATGTTAAAGCCCGTACAACAGACAGAGATGATGTGATTGTATTTCTGACAAACGACTGAATTTCAAGCTTTTTTAGTCCTTTTCAGTATGTATATGATGCATCCAACAAAGAGAGTAGGTACATACGCTGTACGTATGGCCCAAAAACCGAAAGTCTGTTGTCACATTAATGGATGGTTATTTTCCCCATCAAATACAGCCGCCTTCCTGTAGTATTACGGATTTTCCACCGTAAAGAAAGGACGAGACAGTCGTAGGTTAGGTGTAGGGCACCTAAAGAGAAAACCTTGAAATGTTTGTAGACTCCCTTATGTATGCGACGTGTGTATAAATACTTAAATATATTCCAGAATTTTCCCAAGGACTCGGCATATAACATATTGCATGGTATGTATAGGTAGGTTTAGGGAATACAACACAAAGTTTGGTCGGAGAAGGATGTTAGCAATGCTGATATTGGTAGATGGATTGGTAGTTTGGCTTCCATAGAGACTTAAAAAGGTGGCGGGGAAATAACAAAATTTTATTGCTCATACGGTGTTTGTACGATTGCCAGATAAGTCAAATCGATAAATAAACACTCGGCTGAAGTATTCATTCATCTGGGCAATGTCACATCTGAGCGATAAGCGATTTCTTTTGCGATATATTTACGACACTTTGATGAATTTGCAGTTTATACCTTAGGAAAAAAAGGGATCCCTTAAGCAGGGATTTGGAGCGGAGCGGAGCGACCTTAAATTTCGGAGCTAAAGAGCGGAGCGTGGAGCGGTTTTCGGCAGGCTGGAGCGGAGCGATTTTTGCTTTCAAAGTCGCTCCACTCCGCTCCGCTCCGAAGTAAAAAATCAAGAAAATTCCGAGATAAAAAATTGATTTTTTTCGACGAAATTTTTCATTTTATGGCAATATTTGATGATTTTGGACGATTTAAAGGCGAAGAATTCGTTGAGAGACTTGCAAAATTTCGGATTATTGTGAAATTTATTGTGATAAAAGAGGTTTTGCGTTTAGTCATCATACACTCTTCATTATTAAAAAATTCAAGATCATCCTTGACAGAAAAGTCCTGTCCCCTGTACTCGCTGAATGAAACGCCCGTTTTAATTTAAATTAGTTATTAGGTGCATTTTATTGAATAGAGTACAGGACAGCTTCCATAACAATTTTACAGATCTCGTTCTATACGGGATGTCCGAAAACTGTCGCATAAAGGCACCCAAATATGATTCCTGGTGATATTTCCAGCAAAAAGGAGTATAAAAAAAGCCCGAATTATTAGTTCTTTAGCTACCACAGACATTTAAAGATTTTTCAAAAATTTAATACTCATATGACCTACATATTTTCTTTCGGTCGTGGCCAAGAATTTTTCCTAAGAATAAACCCAATAAAAATCGGATAAGCAGTTTAAGCTGTGTTAAAAAGCTTCAAAGACAAAATTTTGTGATCTTACTTCATATAAATTTTTTTTTCCGACGGAGGTCTTGTGGTAGCATTTTTGTAAAATTTTTAAATGCTTTTGGTAGCTAAGGAGTTAAGAATTCGGGATATTCCCGGTATACTTATTTTGCTGGAAATGACATTAATAATCATATTTCGGTGCGCTTATGCGATAGTTTAGTTTTAGGACTATATAGAACAACTCAATTTTGTGTTCAAATTTGTACGAAATTGGTGCTATCTTGTTCTGTACTTGATCGGATAAAACGCACCTTTTAAGCCATATTCTATAATACGTAAGAAGATATAAGTTGAATTGATGAATTCGCGGAAAATTATAAATATTTACTAAGAACAATGAAGTTTTGTTGTATGTTTGTAATGGAGCGGAGCGATAAAATTTTAGTCGGAGCGGAGCGCTGGAGCCGAGCGGTTTTAAATTGGTCGGAGCGGGAGCGGAGCGGAGCGAAAAAAAAGTGTCGCTCCAAATCCCTGCCCTTAAGGAAGAAATGTTGTATGATTTGGATTATCGGTTTTAAATGTTTTTTACTATACTTATTATAAGTAACGATTATAAATTTCGCCCCTAATTTTAACTAGACTGTTTAGTTGAGTTATCTGTTAAGTTTTCAATTCAGTTAAATATAATTGAACAACGAACAGTTCGGCTGTTCAAAACTCCAACCTCTTCCCCATAACAACAAAGTTGAATATGCGTTTTAGGTCTATCAACTCTTAATGCCGACCAATTTCAGTACAATAAAAAATTGCGTGCTCCCTCAGTTTGCCATTCTCTCTATACAACTTCGACTGCGAATTTTATGAAGCACTATACTTAGGCTCATCGTCGTCGCCTCGCACTCACTCAATCGCTGAAATGTGGGTGTAGTCATTGTATATGCGTCGAGCATCCTCAACGATGTCCTTGGACTTGAACGTTGCCCTACTGAGGGTGAAAACCCCTCAAATATGCGAAGCCATAGGGTTTGGTAAGTGTCGGACGCGACAGAGTCTACTACACGATATTGTTGTTTGTCGGTTGTCCTCGATACAGATTTCAAACTTCTCCATGCGACATACTTTATATTTATTTATATAAATCTATAGAGACGAGTATACATTCGACTGCCGATTTAATGAAATCAAATGGTGGAAGGATGACTAGAGAGATTTCCTTTTGGGAATTTCCAGTCGTCGACAACGACGACCATGACGGCGAGACGGGAAATGGGTACCCCGCATATAGCAAAGACGAAAAGTGAAAGCGATTAGTCTGGAAAAGTTGTAGCAGTTGCTATAGTCACTTCCCGATATTTTTCCTTTCAGACAGGATGTTGTTATCGATTTGTTTTGTGTGAGGATCCTTTGTTGGATGTATATGGTTAGGATTTGAACACAAGATGATGTCAGTCCATTAGGAAAATTTGCTGCTGTGATGGATATTTCGGTTTTGCTCTGAATCGCAATGCCAATTGAATTTCGTAGAATCAGACATTAGTTTCGTTGACTCAGAAGGAAGGGTAGCGTGGCTATCGAGTTTTTCTTCAGACAATTCGTAAACAAAAGGATATATGTAACGAGGATTATGTATATCCATATTTTCGTACAATATATAAGAGAAACCAAATTCAATCCATAATCGTGCGCAAATTTTATCGAAAATACACTCAGACATTCATCGGATAGAATTTCGGTAACCAAATTCCTCTTATATCCCTTTCAAAATAACCCAAGGTTATCCTAAAAATTATTCAATCAATAACAAATAGAGCGCAAACTATAGACGCAATATGCAAAAACTGAAATGCCGTCAATCTATGTGAATAAAAAATGGCAAAAGTGAAAGACACCCGAAACATATCTGGATATCCTTGACAGATCTAAATGCGTGCTTGAACACCATAAGAAAATAAACGAAATATGAATTCATGCGAGACAAAACTTTTCAAAGTGTTCTATAATGTCCCTGTACTAAATGACTGAAATCCGACTCGTATACTATGTCGCGAATAAGAAAGAAACAAACAACACCTTAGCAAGGAAAAAAAAGCGAATAGAATTAAACCGAAAATTGTTAGAATGAATTCTGCGCAGAACTTAATTACTTCGAGGAAAACGGCCAGGGTTATTTCCATATTATGATAAAAGTAATTAAAAGTGAAGGATTGAAGATCGATTCTTTTTACCAATTTATTATTCTTCGTTTTTTTGTTTTGTATTTTATTCGTTTTTTGTATTAATATGGCTTACTGGTGATTGCTGCCCAATTAAATTTGATTATTATTCTACTAAAATGCAATTACGAACGGGTGGAAGACCTGTGATTGTTTGTGCCATGTTCAAAGGTGTTTGCTTGATAACGCTATATTAATGGATGTCCTGTCAAATGGTTATCTGTCATTTGACAATGGATTTTTTCTGGACTACGAGCCAAAAAGCGAAACATTATAAATCGAAAATCATAATGTAAGGATAAAGCTCTGTTTTACAGGAGCGTTAAAAATGTTGGTACAATAGTCTTGCCGCAATCAAATTATTAAAAATTGCTTCTATACTGCTATGTACGCCTATCGATGGCCAATCTGAGCCTATTTTCGATACCAAAAACTACACAACATAACCCTGGACTGTAAATCTCATACGTTGCATTCTAAGATCGACCAGAACGTATACACCTTTTACTTAGAACAACCGTATCTAACTTATCGAACCAATGCATGCATAGACTCCTTGCAACCATGAACTCCATACATAACTAATGAAAATGCTCGTGAGTATGCTTTTAATCGCACGTTAAGCCTATATGTGGCCATCGTAATGATAATTCTAACGAAATAGCAAAACGCCCGACAACTGCGTCGACAAAATCAACCAATATGCCCCCAGGTGAGGAACGCAACTCGGGCTTGAAACGCAACATTCTCATATAGGCATACAATCGATGCAATTATTATTGGCGCAAGTGTCAACCAAACCGAATACAAGATATTTATGTACCTAACTTTTTGCAAAAGTGCGCCTAAGCCAATAATATCGGCTGTTGATGAATTGTAGACAAATGTACTCGTATGTTACATATGGGTAAAAAAAATGGCAGTTTAGCGCTCACTTGACGATAATACCATCATTATTTCTCAGACATAGAATGCCAAACACCAACTCCTTTAGCATTTAGATTATATCGAAGAGATACAATAAATACTATGGTACTATGTATCCATATTTACATTCTAAATTAAAACGAAACGCACTAAGCGGATGTGACGTCAGCTGGCTGAAATTGCAGCTCAATTCCAAGTTATTATTGTCATTGATTCAAATTGCTATCTAACGTAACTTAGACATCCGAACCTTTTGATAAATTAGATGCCATTGAAAAAAAACTGTAAATGCTTAACTGATGTTCCTGCTTCATCGATTGTCAAATTTATTGATTCTTTGCAGATACAATTTATCTTACCTCACCCATGGGCCAATTTTTCGTATATCTTATCGGCTGGTTAGTCTTATCGCATAGAGAAGACACACACAATATTCAGAAAGCTTTTCCATAGTATTGAATGGAATTTTTGTTTATTTTGCATAGTTCTGCCACATATTGCTTGGTTACGCCATCATCTTGTATTAAAGAAATCATTGCGCGGTTTCATACAACAGCGTAAATAAGCAAAAGATAACATAACTATGCAAAATAAACAAAAATGCCATTCAATACAATGGAAAAGCTTTCAGAATATTGTGTGTCTTCTCTATGCGATAAGACTAACCAGCCGACAGGTACTGCATAAGAGCTATCAGAAACCCGGCCAATGGGTGGTTTCAGATTGTAAGACGAAACCGGACGGGTAAACTTGCACGACAAGAACCATCGTTCTTACAATGTGAAATGCACAATGCTTGTCCTTGTCTGCTGGTCACTACAGACGCTCTCGCGACGAGTCGGGCCGAGTTTGGAAACTCGTTTGTCTATGAGTGTCTATTTCACAGAGTGGCGACCGAACGGTCACGGCCACAGAGCACGACAACAGCCTACTTAGGACATGCGAAATGAAGATACATATGCATATTGTTTCGTATACGGTAAGCAAGCGAATTTTTATATGGAATGTCAAATTATGTCGTTTTATTTCAAACGATATACTAAAACTCTCTATTTTCATAATTAATCTTTGGATTCGTTTTCCATAATTTTAATCGACATTTCACAGCATAATTTACATGCTCATATCGGAATTTGGCTTGGCTCCCCCGATTGAACTAGTTTTGATTCTCTCTAAAATTTCGCATTATTAAGGCAGAAAATCTTTAGGAAACATTATTACGTAAAATTCATAAACAAAAACACAATTTGGAAGAGTTTTCTATGTAAAAAAAACGGTTATCGGTACTGAGAGGTCAAAAGGCAAAAAACTCGAGAAACCGTTATAATTATTTATTGAGAAATAAATAAAATAATCCCTGAGAGTCAATTATTTATTTAAAAAATATTTTTCCGGTTATTGACTTCCTAAATTTCCGCTTTTTAATCAGTTTTTGCCATACAAATTCCAAGTGTGGCTATAGTTATGACTGACTGGAATTTCAGATTTTCCTCTATAGAAGAATAAGGGTTTGAAATAAAAGAAAATTTTTTGTGAAATTATTTGTCTTTTCAACATCCCTTTAGTTTATAGTATGTGGAATAACTGTATTGTCTTTCAACTTCCATGGATGTGTTTGTTTTATGGTGCGGCTATAGTTATGGCAGGTAGTGTATATCTGCCACACATATAATAGATGGGGATATAATATTTATACATAGCAATTCGTTAATTCTGCTAAGGAAATATATTTTCTAAGGCACACAGAATGGATTAAATACGGCTATATTAAATTAAGGGTAGCTCACACAATGAAGTTATTGTTGGCGGAGCAACGAATATTTTCCATACAAATAAAAACTATTCTTCACAAGCATAAATTGTTGGTAGCCAAGCTCATATGAATTAATATATCTGCTATGGATATCTATTAAATCTATTATATCTGCGACAGATATATTTGTTTTTTATTTTTTGAGTGACATAGAACGCCGGTTTTTTTAAAGAATTCAGTTCTGAACATTTCCTTTTAAATATATCAATCAAACTTGCTACTTAGGGCTCAAATCATTCTTGTGTGCATCATAATCAGCAACGTACCATGTACAAAACTGCTTAATTGCACCCCCTTGTAAGTAAATGTTATCATCCAGATTCCAGAATTGTATTCAGTACAGAGCAAATGCTAACTGGATGACGACGACTTACGAATTAATCCTACCAATGTCCATCCCACATCCCACGACACCAAAACTTTATGTATCAATTTGGTGCGGTTTTTTTTTTGTGCCTCTTTGAGCATTTTCTAAATACCCCACTGTCGGTAAAGAAAGTTGCAGAAAGTTCAATTGTTTAGTTTTATGATGTTAGAGCATTGAATTGAGTGTTTTAGCTTATTAATTAGCTAATCCATCAATTATCAATATATTCATTCATTGTAAAGAGACACATAACAGGCCAGTCAATAAACGAAAATATAAGGCATTAGGTCGCAAAAAATAGCTCAGCTCTGTTCTTTTGGGATATTGCTAGGATAGATACCAGTAGTGTACCACCAAGTTTGCAGCTTCGAAAAACCTGTGCTAACCCCGTTACCCTAAAAAAAACCTCAAAATTTTCGGAATTTTTTCATATTTTGGTTTGTAATTTTTAAAAGGTGCTTTCTACAAGAAATTCGTCCACTGCACGTTTAAAGCTAACAAACTCTTCTTTATTTTGAATGCAACTTCAGCTTTGTTGGTACAAAGCATCCCAAGATACAGCATTTTAAAAGATGTTTTTTTTTTGTAAAAAGTCCGAAATTGTAATACGACGTACTCTATGGCGTGTTCCGATTCCATCTGCTCCTGCATGCGTTGAGGTTCATCCAGGAACACAGTTGGATGAATTTTGGTTAAGAATCAAAAAGGAAAAAAAGTTTTTCTTACAAGAACCTAATATTTAGGGGTTGGTTTGTATGACAGCCCTATGACGTAGTGTTCCGATTCCATCCATTCCTAGATATGTTTTGAGGCTTTACTAGGAACAGATTTGGGTGAGGTTTGGTTACGATTGGTTCATAAAAAAAAAAGTTTTTCTTAGAACAACCTTATTTTCAGGGGTTGCTTTGTCTGACAGCCCTATGACGTAGTATTCCGAATTCATCCGTTCCTAGATATTTTGTGAGGCTTACACGGTAGAAAATCTTGGACTAAATTTTAACATTTTCTGTGTTACATATAGGACAACACCAAAATAATATTAACTTTTAACACTTCATAAGTATTAAAACTAGATCTATTCCCTATTCCGACTTGCAATCTAATACTATTGAGTGTTAAATAATGTAATACTAGTAGTGTTAAAATTTATTACTTTAAGGAATACATTCTAATACGAATTGTGTTAGAAAGAATGCCAAATTCAATACTAAATTGTAATCAAATTGGATTATAATTTAAACCAAAAAATATTACTTTTTAATACTGGCAATGTATGCAGTTTACTACATCCAGTATTAAATTAAATGTGCACGTTCTGTAACCTGTAGTGAAACCTATATTAGAAATGAAAACAACACAAGATAATTAAGAAAATCCAAATTTTGTAGTTTATTATTTAAATTCATTCATTTAAAGGCTCCGCCAAAAAATATAAATTATCATTTACATTATATAAGCCTTTGGGATCCGGCTCATAAAAGAAGAAAGGAAATGTTGTTTTGGTATCGATTGGTTCCAAGCACATGACTTTTCTAAGATCCAATGTTTTTTTCAGCTTATCTTCAAGCACATGTCGCTGTTCACAAACGACACAATTTTTGAAAAAATCCAAAATCCATTGCTGATTACGTTATGTGATACAATTGGTGAACTTTCGGGAATGACCTTGGGATCGCCTTCTATTCTTATCCGCTTTGCGTTGAAGTTTTTTAACCTGGCTGCAATGTATGCTGTGTTGTTTGCAGGGTTGTAGAATATTTCCTATTTAAAAAAAAAACATGTTTAAATTAAAAAAAATAAACTAGGAGCACTAGTTAATGTAAAATCCTAACTTACGATTCCTCCGGAATTTTTGTTAGTCGTCGTGTACGAGAAAACAGCTTGACGATTGCCTTCGCCAACGTAATTTGTTCGTGCTTGGTGGGGTAATATAGTAATATCGGATATGTGCCCCGTCGCGGTCCTTAATTTTGAAATCGGTATTTTTATCAATTCCGGGAAAGCATCGACTACTAAAGCGAAAACAACAACAACATTAAAAGTTTGAATTGTCCACAAAAATTTAGCATAAATTCTACGTCTACACGATTTGTTAATTTTTAAATTACTTCACTTACTGCAAAAGGCATTTCCAGTTGCTGATGATGATGATTCGTCAAGCACAATCTTCACAAATTTCACAATTTGGTTCACCTCTATATTCACAAACATTTTTTTTAGAATCAATTACACGCGACACACTTAGCATGACAGCACATGGATGCCTTGATGAGCAGTTACGTTTACACCAAAGCATTTTCATTTTTAATACAATTTTATTAAAATGTAAACCAACGAAAATTGCATTTTAATACATTGGTGGGAATGAATTTTTCATTCTGGCTTTAGGAATACAATCTACTACTTGCGATAATTATTTTTAACATTGAAAAGATTGATTTTAACATTATCCATACTACAATCACTTTTATATTATAAATGTATTAGAAACAATGCCAAGAAGTATCAAAAATCAGCCTAATATATTCCAAGTATTACTTTTTAATACCACGTAGTATTAAATATGATTCTATTCCTTGGTTTGGTTTAGAAAATAGTCTAAGATTTTCGACCGTGTAACCAGGAACACACTTGGGTGAAGTTTGGCTAATATTGGTACATAAAGAAAACAAATTTTCTTAGAAGAACCTAATTTTCAGGGCATGACGCCATGGTCCGATTCCGATTCGTTCCGACATATATACAGCAAAGTAACTGGTTTATAACTTCTTCTCACATGACTTTCTCCATAAAATGCGATATTTAGTTCGTAAGATGACTAAAATTACAATTTCAAACATTTTACAAAAAACAATGTTTAAAGTGCTGTATCTTGGGATCCCTTACACCTACAAAGCTGGAACTGGACTCAAATTAAAGAAGGTTTTGTTAGCTTTCAAACTCCTGTAGACGACTTTCTTGTGGGAAATTACAAACCAAAATATGAAGAAAGTCCGAAAATTTTGAGGTTTTTTGATGGTCATGGGGTTAGCACAGGTTTTTCGAAGTTGCAAAATTGGTGGTACACTTCTGGTATTTACCCTAACAATATCCCAAAAAACCAGAGCCGAACTATTCTTTGCGACCTAAGATTGGCCTATAACACGTGGCCGCATTGATTAAATATTTATCTGCATACAATGAATTCGCTAGGCAAATGCCAAATTCAATTACGACATCCAAATGGTGTACATACATTACATACATACATACATATGTATGTATGGACATATGTATTATGTATAGAACTTCTATTAGTATGTATGGTACAATTGGTTCAAAATAGGCCCAAACCCAAACATAAAAAAAAAGAAATTTTTGATGCCAAATTGTTGAATACACTGCCCAATATATATACGCAGTAAAAAGTTACACCAATTTCCACCATGGGTTAAGGGGTAAAAATTCCGTTTTTTTGCAAATATCTGGAAAACTATGAGTCTTACTTTAAAATGTCCTGAGTCGTCCTCAGGCAAACTACATAAAATTACCTTTGTAATGATATATAACAGTCTAGACATTTTTTCAGAAAATGATACCCTAGACCCAAAAATATTATAGTGAATTTACATTTTTTGAGTTTTACATTTTGCACTGTAACTCTTGATAAAATAGACTTAGGATCATAAGATCTTGTCCATATATTGATAACAAAATTTATTTAATTTGTACCGAAAATTGAACTGCTCCGCCCATTGACGCCCCCTTTACTCCTCCTAACATATTTCAAAAAGGCATGCCTGTAGCTTTTTTTCAAATTAAACCAGGTAGATCAAATTTGGTGGGGTGCCTAGTCTCCTTACCAAAAATTATTACCATCCAATCAAAACTAAGGGTACCCCCATACAAAGTGAACCAAAATTTTAACAAATTTCACATTTTTTCACTTCTAAATTCTATCTAAAATTGAAAAATAAAATTAATTTGTTAGAACGTCATTATAACAGTTAATTGTAGTCTTCTGAATGTATGTTCAAAAGTTTTCACCAAAGCGTACGCTACAAGTATCAACAAATTGAGTTTGAAGGTCATTGGTACCAGTTCTAAGGCTATTTCCGAATATATCGAGTAACGTGTACTGGCAACCTTCAAACCCGATTTTTCGTACTTGTAAGGCGCGCTCTGGTACAAACTTTTGAATATACATTCTGAAGACTACAATTAACTGTTATAATGACGTATAATATAATATAATATTTTTGGGTGTAGGGTATAATTTTCTGAAAAAATGTCTAGACTGTTATATATCATTACAAAGGTAATTTTATGTAGTTTGTCTCGTCCTCAGGACATTATAAGGTCAGACTCATAGTTTTCCAGATATTTGCAAAAAAACGGAATTTTTACCCCTTTGTCACCCCCTCCCCTTAACCCATGACGCAAATTGATGTAACTTTTTACTGAGAATATTGGGCAGTGTATTCAACAATTTGGCATCAAAAACCTCTTTTTCTTTTGGATGTTTGGGTTTTAAGCTATGTGTACTATACCATATTGGCAATTACCGTTTTTTCCATATATACATATGCAGAAATGATTATCTTCGAATTAATTACTCGACGACATCTGGACCATTAGATTAATAAAATAATAAACCTTTAATACTTACTTAGAAATATAACGAATTTTCGCTTCCCATAGTACGTCACTCCATGGAATAATAAATAAGAAGGTAGCGCGTGCACAAATCACCTTACAATGTTACGTATGGTACGCAGGTGACAATGCTTTTCGTTTGAACATTTCAAAACTGTATCGCCATCAGCATTGAGGTTTTTTAAATTTTTTGAGCATTTTGAGTTTGTGTCACATAAATTACAAATTTTCATAGGGATAGATTCATCTAAATTAATTTTGTGTCGAAATTCGAAATTAATCATTAAAAACTTACAGTCAGCTTTGATGCTGATATGACGACACATGTTCAAAAGTTTATATGCACAGACAAAACTAAAAAAAAAATATTTCTTTTTATTATTTCATGTCAAATGCGGATATGTGTGCAATTGTTTGGGCTACCTACGAACATGAGCTTTTTAAACTGTGACGGCGCTAACAATTTACGTTTGCTGGAAGTATTTATGAATAGAATATATTTTTGACGCGAAATTCATTCACTTGGATTGACTCCTATAATGATTTTAGCAAACTTCAATTGACGTCACAGTTTCAAAATACGAAAGCTTTTCTTATCTGCGCATCATGTAATCTTTGTTATGTGATTTGTATTATTATTCGAACTCCTTTATATGTACTTAGTTCCACCAACTCAATAGGAAGTGTAGCGATAGTAGGAAGATCTTTGTATTCGCATTAATGAGTTCAGGTACCACAGCATTGAAAATGACATACCATCATCATCATATCTAAATCAGGAATAAAATCGTCTGATATGAATATAATCCCATGATAGTCAGCAGTATCTTATAGTCAAAGAAAAATACGATATTATTTGATCGGCAAAAATTATGAATTTTGGCATGTTGATTGGATTGTTGAGGACGGTCCTCTGGAAATGGGAGATTGTGATTATTTCACAAAGGATAAGTGAGAACAAAAAAAATTATACATAACATAATCACCCCCACCATAATAAAATTCAGCCTCCTGATGTAACTTGCCATTTTGCCAAATTCAAAGGGAGGATAATGGAGTCCTTCATTAGAGCGACTCAGTTTTTGACAATTCTGAAAGAATTCAGAGACACAATCGCGATTTTTGCCTCTCGATGGCCATATATTTTTGTTTATTTTTCTTTGACTAAGATATATAATGCTTGCATATTTATTACCTTATTCTAACGAATTTATATTTAGTAGTTTTTGACAGTATATTGCAAAATGAATTACTCACTTTACTCTCTACTCGACCAACAATAATAAGATTATCGATATAGCTTCCTCTCTTTGTAAGCTGACTATGTAAAACTAAAAGAACTAAATGGCTACGTCCACACATGTGTGTCTTTCGTCTTCCCTATCGCCTTTTAAGTTTCGTTTCCGCTCTCAACATTGAACTTGTCGTTGATTGCATAAAATTAACGTCCTTAGATATTTGTAGCGACTTGTGACTGAACGCGTAATATGTATTATGAATAGATTGGATGTATTGTATGAGCAGGAGTAGATGTCACAATACTAATGTTCATTTTTAAATTAGATTTCAACAAATCATTTATCGAACCGCTTAGAAATTAAGGGCGGAATTCATAGTCGTCACTTAGACAGACAGATTTTCGAAAACAATATATTGTTTGCATTTTTCCTTGCTGGTTACCATACCATTTCGCTTGCGCTTTAATTGACTTTCCCACGAATCCTTTGGTTCAAAAGTCAACCACATCAATCCTGCTATCGGTAAATTTCAACATTGTCATCATCAGTTAACTGAATACGTCGGCCATCATGTCCAATTCATGATTCTGTCAATCGGCCGCAAAAAGATTGTATCCCCATTATATACCTTTTATTGATCTCCTGTCAATCCCACTAATAGAAACCTACAAAATATCGTGCTGGGACATTCAACTTGATTATTTATCGACGGCTGGTGTACCTATCCCCAAACTCAATAGGCACTCGAGACAATTTCCATTTTTTGATCGACCAGACGAAAGACACACAAGCAAAGTGAAAAAAGGACAATTCCTGCTCATATCTCGCTCTGACCTGCCTTTGACTCGATGTATTTCCTTTTTTTCGTCTTTCCCTACACCCCAAGACGACCACAATAGTGTCGTTGGAAAGAAATATTTTGAAGCGCATATCAAAAACTTGCTATATAACATAATAACACTTTCACAGCTTTCCCCAACTCGTTGTTGGGCAAACAAACGAGCGACTGAAAAAAAGGAAAGTTCATTTCCACCCTCATCTCTCGCACTGGGACTGTGCGTCTTTTGAATTGACATTGCTTTTAGGCTGAACAACTTTCGGAAATTCTGTCGACCGTCGTCTGTGTCATGTCACGAACAAAATGTCTTCTGGCTGAAAATGTTTTACACACGGAGTTGCGTAGACAGATCATTTTTTTTAAAAGGAATATGGCGTAGCTTTTGCAAGGACCAACAATTAGTGAAGAGAGATATTGCCCGAACGTCTACCATACGTGTGCACAAATATTATTTCACCTACTTTTCTCCTATAGTCTTGCTAGGCTAGCCTAGCGCATTTATGTCCCGTAAATATGCTGTTAGTTTTTTTTTGTGACACGTCCCAAATGCTGATCTTATACTCTGTGTTCCAGCATGTTCTTTTGCAGAAAAACGAGCTCGACACAAAACTTTGTCTAAGATGAGCTCTTTAAATTTTAATTTCTAGAATCTAAATTTGTTTAAGGACACTTCAGCGACGATTTCGTCCGAACAACGCATACAACATTTTCAATCCAGAATAATCTGCGTCGATTCCATGTAAGTTATACTATTCTCAAGGACACCTCTTCGGGTCAGTAAAATTTCTCGCCTCTCTCGATCAGCTTATTTATTTCGGGCAAATTGAATAATTCAGCGTCGGTGGATATCCATCAAACAGGATGAAAAGGTAGCTAGCGACCGTCAGCTACCGATGAAGGGAATAAGTGGAAATGAAACGCCCTCACCACGTGAAATACGGCTCTTTGCGTGACTACTTCACAATACCGGATAATGTTTTCGACCTGCTGCTGGTTTCTCCTCCTGAATTTCAAGTGGGGTACATACAGTAACATAATAAAAAATATCCTCCGATTCGAGTATGCGTATTTGCCAAAGGCGGGAATGCAACGAAAAGGACGAAGAAATGCGTCGCTGTTGTCTATTTGGGGTATTCAATAATTTTTTTTGGGGGGATGGTTAGATGATGGGCGGCTGTAGACCTGGGGTTATTTATATACTCGGATATCATTTTAGAAGAGAGTATCTGTGCTGAGTGTTTTCAAAGTTGTGCACATGTATGGGTTGCAACCTGATAAATTTGGTGGATTTTCCAACTTTGACATCGCGTCGTTGAAACGGACATCTGTTTGGCGTGCCAACAGTGTCTCCTCAGACAATTCCATTACTGACAAAATGTTCTTCACATCACACCCGTACCATTCATGTCTCAGTCTCTCCACATCATTGTGTATTCGAAGTGAGTAACTTGTTTTTTTTCCTGTTTCACAAAGTGTCCTTGTAGCCTTGATAATGCCATTCACTGGGAAAAAATACAGAGCTCAACATTTTGGGGGTTGCGGTAGGCTTTTCGGTATCGACTTTATAGTCTGCAATTGAAGGGATGTTTCGGGTAGACGCGCGGGCGATTGCGTGTAGTTCAGTATAACTTTTGCGGGAAATGGGTGAATAGGGAACATATTAAATATTCACGACAGTCTCTCATCCACCCATCCAGGTTAGTATGTAACGAGTGTAGGCGCCCTGCGGCATTCATTTGGTATGGAATAAAGAGTGTAAATGCGAACAAGTGGGATGCGATTAATAGCCCAACTCCGCATTTGGGTGTTTCTCCTTGAGAATGGAAGTAGAAGCAGTTCATATTAACTAGGCAAGGATATAATTAATCAGGTTAGGACTCGTCTGCAATTACGTTCAAATTGCTTGTATGGTATAGTTGTTTCTGTTTTTGGAAATAGCCACATCTTCAGCAGTCGTTTCATTTATCGGTTATATTGTAGAATCAAAATGCAAAAATCCTGCGTTCGTTCCCAATGCAAAAAGTGGACAGGAGAAAAAATGTGAGGACGTAATTAAAAGTCATCCGCAGGCGAAGTATGGTCGTATTAACATGAATATTCCAGGGAATTTTGAAAGGTTGTTTCAAGGACGAAAGCACATCGGCGCTTCTCATTGCATGCATCCTGCCGTTAAAAATGTTGCGACGTAGATTCAGCAAACGAAAAGTATACATCTAAAGGTTGTTTCTTTATGGGAGCTACAGAAGCATTATTTAGGCGTACATGTCTTGGAGTTATGGTCGATTTTTCTAAAAATTTCATTTGTCTTAATTACTGATCTTTTAGACCTTTGTTTTCCAACATTTAAATTTCATCATTTGCACGAGCGCTAATACACGGCTTGCGTTGCAACAGTGATTTGAATAATTTGTTTACAAAATAAATTTCCTGAAGCATTATATTTAAATGATGGTATAGGGTAGATATTTCGCATGATGCCTATGTCGACCTTTCTGGATTATCTGGAGCAAATTGACGTCTGTTATTTTTCATTGACTGGATTGTAGTGCAGTTACTAGGTAATTTCAGAATGCAAAGTGTGGTGGAGAAATTTGTTTTTTGTTTCTTATGTTTTTTTGGGGTGCTGAGCTCGAATCCGGAGCTTCCCACCAACATTTACAGAACAGAACAGGGTCAAAACCGCGAAAAACCCCAAAATATTCGGATTTTTCCCATTTTTTTGTTTATTATTCTGAAAGTGTACATTTCTCCGAAAACTTGTCCATGAAAATATTAGAGAGAACATAAATGCGGGTCCAACACGCCATTAATTACGGATATTAAAATGTTTTAAGCGGTATTGCTACAAATTGATAGACATTTTTTGGCGTTTTTTGCAATTTTGACCCTGTTTTGCACCGTAATTTTGGTGGGAAGTTACGGATTCAGGTTCTGCACCCCAAAATACATAATTTACAAGAAAAAGGCAACTTTTGCGACCAAAAATGAAAACCCGTTCAATCTCAGAATTTTATTCTTCTATTATGGAACTATGTTAAAAATAGCAAATTTAAATTATCAATTGTAGTATGTAATACCGCTCAACGGATTTATAATATTTATGTCTCTTTTAACGCGCAATTATGTGCTCTCTAAAATATACCTGCACCGTTTTTCGCAGAAATAAATAGTTTCAGAGTTAGGGGCCAAATAACGGAAAAAAGCCAAAATTTTAGGGTTTTTCGCGATTTTGACCCTGTTCCGCTACGAAATGTTGATGGGAAGCCCCGGATTCGTATTCAGCACCCCAAAAAATTGTCTCCACCACATTTTGCAATCTGATGTACTAGGTTTATAACGTAGTAACTACACTATTGTTAATGTTGAACGAAATGGATGTGTTAATTTTATAAACTTTCCAAGTACCGAGTAAAATTGATTTTTCTTTTTCTTAGATGCTTACATTTTATATTTATATATAACAGAATAGTAAAATAATATATATATATATATATATGTATACTATATTTTTCCATAGTGAGAACACAAAAAAAAATTTCATCCGTATGCACGCAATATGTATGTACACGATGACATCGCCCGGGTTATCGTCTGATTCAAAAACCTCTAGTTATTCAATCATAAAAAAATAAAATGAAGGATACGAATAAAGGATACGAGTTGCTATTTCGTCGTTGGCTGCTGTCCTTACAAATAATAAATCGAATTCGGACTCATTTCGTTTATTTGCTGTAAGCATGTAGTAAACTTTCACTATCCTTCTGGAAATATGGATCAGAATGGATTGGAAATTTTCTTAAAAGTCAAAAAGACATGGTATTGGTACCGAACATTGTGAATGTTATGATTTTGAATTTTATTGGCTACTTTTAGACGATGTTAATGGCTTCACCAATCTATGTAGTTTAGTCTTTATTTTAAAAAAGGGGGAAATATGTAAAATGGTTTTGCAATTAGTTTCTATCTTTATATTATATTTAATTTTTTTATTATTTTATTCGATAAATGGTGAAAATTCATACAAGTTTATTTCGATATAACAAACTCCCAACATAATGCAAAAATGCTGCATGGGTTTGCAAGTGATTGAAGTTTTTTCTAACTTTTTGAAACTTCTAAATTAGTTTTGATTCTAATCCAAGAAAGCTAGTTTGTACTTTCCCATTTTCGTTTCCCAGAGCATCACTTTCAGTTGCAGTTTCTTATGTTATTATCGATCTGCAGTTCCAAATTCGATCACAAATGTTGTCGGTACAAATTAAAACCACATCAGTGATCACTATTAGGTCAGTTTATATATTTGCGCCGCCTCTACAAGTTAAAGCTGCCTTTATTTTTACAATCCGACGATTTATTGATTGATCCTCCTTTGTTTGATACGGCTGGCTAGAAAAAATGCACAACCCAGTTTTGAAAAAAAGTTTAAGATGCCGCTTCAAAGATTCGAACCCAGTTTGAAGTGCTTAGGCCTATTAATCCATCTCTAGACTATGAAATAGACACTTGTGTAAATACTAATAAGTAGATTAACTACAATTTTGACTCATTTTTCTGCACTGCAATTTTTTGAAAACGGCTTGATTCTTCATTTATTCTTTTTGGGCTTTTTCTAATCCGGAACTGGGATACCTACCTACGTGTGAGCATCATGAATCGATAACTTGATTAGATCAGAAATGGAAATATTTCCCTCAGGGAATTTTTTTTCTTTTGCAAGAATTCCATATTTTTATGCGTTTCATTTAACGACTTCTGAGCTGCAGAGCACAATTTTAACCGGCACATGAAGGTCTCTCCGGGAAGGTAGCGGAATTTAACTTTACTCCATCTGAAAGCTTTGCCTTGTAAAGAACGAGTCTCATATTTCCGCGTCTTTTAAGTTATTTTATCAAGATTCATTTTGTAACTGATTCATACCAGCAATGCATTTTAACCACTGTTAATATTTTGTTAAATTTGGAGCAAATCTTATCGAAACTGTCCGTATTTCTATCAAGAAAAGATTTATAAATTTTGCTCAGGAGAAAAACATTGACAGACGACTGAAACTGATTTCTTTTAAATCGCAAGTGGAATATGCAGTCCGAGAGACAAAACTAGCACTGAATATAGACGAGATACGGCCTAAAAAGCTGAAATTGGAGACTAGTTGAATGTAATCAGAATAACCTGTAAAAGGTTAAACACGTGCAATTTTTCCTTAAATGTGTAGAAAATCATTCTCGACTGTCCTTTCTTAAAATTTGACTCTAAAATTTGCCTAACAATTTTTTTTTTAATTTCAACTCTAAAGAAAATCATGATGTTGAAAAAATGTCGGGCTTGCCCTGCCCCTGACCGAAATCCTGGCTACGTACGGCCCATGGAGAATGGTCCACCTCGTGTACATGAGCGTACCGTGTGTGACTAAAACATGCATTGGCCTCTCTTCATCAACCCGTCTCAGACAACAAGTTTGGTCATTGAGCTGTCAACTTGACAACCACATAATCATTACTTTTCACCTTTCTCAGCCCTCGAAGTTTAATAATATATGTACATCTAAAAGTTATGAGCAATTCTCATCGATACCAAAAAAATGTTAGGCCCATGCAGTAACATTTTTGTTTTTTTTTTTTTTGTACCGATGGGAATTACTCTTAACTTTCATAAAACACTTCATTTCTTAGTATTAATATGGCCAGAGAAATATTTTAACACACAAATTTGGTACGAAAATTCCATTCAAATATTCGCACACAATTTATGCCTCCCTCGTATGAGAAAGTGCCGACGCCTTTGGAGAGGTTGATGGCATGTGTGAGTTTGAGAGTGTATTATAAAAACCTAGGCTGACATCTGAACACATGGTTATCGTAGCTGTAAGCCAGCCGGTGGACGAAACAAGGTGAGCAATATGGATTACCGGTGATAAATTTTACTGTTTTTTTAGTTTTGGGGAAGTTGTAGTGGTTTCAAGATCGATTCGAGTCTGTGATAGATGGTGTCAGTGTTTGTGTAAAGGTTTGGATTCGTAGAGACGACTCATGGGATGATCGCTCAGCGATCGTAGTGTAACATCCAATTCCAATCCCTATTTGCAATTTTTTTGAATGTGGCTACATTCCTTGTCTCGACTATGACCTAAAGGAACATGTCTGGATAAAAAATATATCATATAGTGCGATCATCATATGAATCGTCTCTACGAACACAAACCTTTACATTAAAAAAATTCAAATTTGAATGTAAACCTAATTCGTCCATCTTTTTAAAATCTCTCTTGATACCGCAACTCCTAGTGGAGCATGGTGCGTTGATGTAGTCATCAACGTTACAAAGACAACTGAATTCGGAGTGTGATACGGTTGTCAGCCATACCACTTCCTAGTCGCATTGGTAGTTTATTATTCTACGATAAGAATATTTCTTATCATTTTCTTCTGAATAATAAACTTGCGACGAGTCGTGCCGAGATTGGAAACTCGTTTCTCTATGAGTGTCTATTTCACAGAGTGGCGACCGAACGATCACGGCCACAGAGCACGACCAATATTTTTAAAATGCTAATCCTTAATGTGCAAATTAGATTTTCTTTAAAAAACTGCAAACTATTAAATTTTACCTATGGACATTTTGTTTTTAATTTTTAAATTTAAACGTGCAATTTAGATTCAGGAATCATTAGTTGATTCTACGAATCATTTCATGGCAAGGGCGTACACAGAAAAATCTTTTGGGAGTTGTTTGGCAAAAAGACTAACGTAGCCAGAAGTTTGTTTCAGGAAGGATCCAACGTTAAAAAGACAGCTATAACATTTTCTGTTTTATTTAATTCAGTCGGAGTAAATGAAGACAATTTTATTTTGCAATTGTCACGAGTTGATCTTTTTCTTTAGTTAATTTAATTTTGTTCGACCCAGTTCTATCTGGAGATGTACCATGACAAACACTACAGATTTGCAATTTGGGAATTGAAGTTTCTATGAGCGTAAGTGAAAAGTTAAAAATTCAAATTATTCGATGACTGGTTGCAATTATTTTCCGCATTCCGCTTAACGCTAAAAATCGAGAAGCGGGCTGGAAGTACGTTTTGTATCACATTCCCCAGAAATTCTCAAGAACACTCAGGAACGAAGCCAATACACACATTCTAAAGATAATTCCTCAATTTCATAATTCATGTAATTACATATTACTAAACTTTTAATAAAATTTGGGAGGGATCCGAACTCTACTGCTGATAATTCAACCAAAAATCAACTCCGAGCTAAATACCCTTCACTACAAAAGCGTGCAGAGATGTGTGAGGCGTAATATAAGCGTACTTACATCAACGTCTTAGCGAAGGAGGATTACCGTCGTGAAAGGTACCCTATTCAAGCTAATGAAGCCACTAATTGATAGATCTTTCACTACCGACCATCCTGTGAAAGATAAAGAAGGGTTACTGCTTGTTACCGAAGAACAGCAGCTTCAGAGATGGAGAGATCACTTTTTTGAGAACCTAACAACCGCTTTGGGCCTGCAAGTGCATCTTCATCGGTAGAAGAAGACGTAGCCAGTATTAAGGTACATTTTCCTCGACACGACTGCAGGACAGCGACTCGCTCATTCCATATAAAAACTCGTTTTTAAAATGAGAGAAAAACGAGTTTTTATATGAAATGAACGAGTCGCTGTCGTGCGGCCGCGTCGAGGACAACGTACCTTTAATTCCAGACCATCTAAGACGAAATTAAAGCGGGTTATTAAATCTATGGACGCCGGTAAGGCCCTGGTGATAGATGGAATTCCGGTTGAATTATTTAAAGCGGATTCGAATGCTACAGCGGATATTCTGCTTCCCCCATCAGAGAGTGTTGGGAAACCGAAACTTTTCCAGGTGAATGGAAAAAGAGGGTAATTATTATAGGTAAAATTCCGAAAAAGGGTAACCTTAAGGATTGTAATAATTGGCATGGGATTTGCCTACTTCCAGCTGTCTCCAAGCTGAAGGTTTGAACCGGATCAAGGTTGAAGTTGATCGCACTTTAATCAATGAACAGGCTGGTTTTCGTGAGGGGTTTTCATGTAGCGACCATATAAACACCCTCCGAATTATTATTGAGCAATCCGCTGAATGGATATCCCCATTACACCTCATGTTTATTGATTTCGAGAAGGCGTTTGATAGTATTGTCATAAAGTAAGTAATTGGAATAGAGATGGAACTCCATATAACATTCAAATCTACTGAAAAACATTTTACCTTTGAGTGTGTGCTGTAAGTAAAGTGTACGTACAAGAAGATATCTTCCTGTATGTACACGTTACATACAGCACACACTCAAAGGTAAAATGTTTTTCAGTAGATTTTAATGTTATATGGAGTTCCATCTCTATTCCAATTCTTTACTTTATGGTATTGTTCGGGAGTATATCTGGAGAGCTCTTCGTAGGAGGGGCATAAAAATAAATAACAGGCGCGACAATCCACATTGGACTAAGGCCGCAGGATGTGTTAGTGACATCCTATTTCCAAGATCTTATCTGCTTTTTGTTGAGGTAATGAGATCAGCATCACGCTCAGCAGTGTTATTTATCCCCATAAATGGGTACTCGTTTAACATCTGAGTGAGATCATAGTCCGTCACAAGCTCGTGAGTTCGAAAAACACAATGGTTCACGGTGAGATTCGAACTCATGACCCTGTGCACCGAAGGTGCGCGCACTAACCGCTAGACCAGCCAGACTACAGGAGGGGCATACCAAATAAAATAATTTCCATCATCAAGGATTCTTATCAGGGAGCCCAATGTCACGTTTTGCACAAGGTTAAAAGCTTTCAGAGCTTTTTGAGGTGCACAGTGGAGTGAGATAAGGTTTCATTTTGTCACCTATTTTTTTTCTCATAGCCATTAACGATGTATTAGTGCTTCAAAACCAAATGAAAAGTATCAGATGGAAAATGTTTCATCACCTTTGTCTGCTATCTAATAAACAGGAGGATGTAGCTCAAATAGCCGATGCTCTGCATTGCGAAGGTCGTAATGCTAGTGAGATGAGGAGATTTCCTATCAATGAAAACCTTTCGTCTCAATTTCAATGTGAGAAGGGCATCATTTCTTGATTTAACCGTGTTTTCGATTGATACTCAGTTGTTCTCTTTCTTTTTGTCTAACACGTTTGTTTTTGTCAAACATCTTACAGGATTTTTGCTATAATAAAACTAACTGCACTGACTCTGTCAATTTTGCTCTTTCCAAGACACTTTAATCGATTCGAAAATTAAACTCCCTTACTGCATCCAATATCGCCATTTCAGCTCTTAACTATAACTCCATACTATTTCCATTTTATCGCACCATACTTGCTTCTATCGTAATTTTTCGGTTATCACCATTGACTTTTTCAAACATTTTTTTTTCGCAATTTCCCAATTGTGAAATTAGGATGTTATCTATCACATATTGCTTACGAAATAGAATCCTCAGTCCTCACACAAACAGTCTATGATCCTGTCTACGAGTTATATTTAGCACACACCAGTTATATAGCTATGAAGAGGGTGGGATTCAGTTCAGCAGGCATGTGGTGTGCGACTGCGACATCAGTGTCGTAAAAACCCAAACAAAAACCAAAGTTTCAAGAAAAGCGAGACGATGCCGGATGAAAGTCAGTATGTATGTGTATATTGTATGCGATAACAATTTATAGCGAGAAGCTATATAGGATTAGTCTGCTACTACTATGATTGCTCGCTCACCGAAGAATCCCCGACAGGATAAACATCAAGCCACGAAATAAGAGAGGAAAAATAAAACAACTTTTAAGGACACACAAATTATAGATGGCACAGTCTAGCTTTCTAGGAATTATTTTGGATCATTTGTTGAATTTTATTTACCATAATATAATTCGTACATAAAAAGAACCAATAAATAGTGTACACGAAATGTAGTTAATTAAGTAGGACTCATAGACATTATGATTATATGTATGTAGTCAAATTAAGTGGATAGGTGTGGTGATTGCTTGAACGAGTAGCCATTTTATTAGGGGCTTAACATATTCCGAGTGCGTAAGAGTGAGTACAAGTTCAGCTCAATCTATTGAGACTTCAGATTTAAGAAACTCTTTTTTTCGTATTCTGCGCATTCAGCTTGTGCTACTCGTTTGCAATTTCTGAATATCACTTATTCCTTCTAATGGTTTCAATAATTTCTTTTGAAAACTCGCCTTTTTCTTTTTTAGTTGTTCTTTTCCTGTACAAACACATTGCGAATCCTTGCAAGCATGTATCATGCGGACATTTTCTTCTATTCTAAATTTATTCGCCTTAAGTCCCTATTCTGTGTAATGGATACATTACCCTGGACAGAACAGTAAGTTTGGAGAGAGTGCATATTACCCGATTACACGACTCTGAATTTCGTTTTAAATCGATTCGCCTTTTAGTCGGTTCCTAGTTTTACGACGTTTGTCAGGAATTAAGGGTAGTCATGAAGACGCCATTACTGCGATTGGATGTCGATTGCATTGGTCTCATGGTTTTTGTCGGGACAATTCAGGAAAGGGGGTTGCCGCAACGGTATTATACATTGTCCATGATGTTTCATCTTTCGTTTTCAGTTATTTAATACTAATGTCACTAATGTCATTGGTGAAAGGACGTATATTTTTAAAAGTGTTGGCAGACACCTTTAAATAGGAAAACAAGGAATATAGAATATATATGGACATCACAGACACTATATCATTACAAGAATATTCTAATGGCATAATCGTATCCATGCCCCAGTGGAACGATTTGAAGTAATTCTGCTTGAATCTCTTGGAGAGCTCCTGTAAGGCAGCTCGCACCGTCATGACTGATTTAATGATTAGCAAGTCACCCCACTATTTGACCGGCTTATAAACCGTAGCTTCGGTAGGATCACATACGAGTATCATCGCTATCTACTTGATATGTTCATGATATGTGAATTCAAAGTTCTGGGAGTAGCATCTTCTATAATGCTTATAGCGATTATTAAAATTTATTTACATGAAAGCATCTGTGATGGAAACCCTTCACAGAAGATCCTATAATCATTTTTCTCTATGTTAAGCTTTCGTGGCACGGCTTCTCTAAAGCTAATACCAGTAATGGTGACAATGCAACTATTCTCTTGTGTGTAAAATATCTCTTTATATGAGTTTAACGCTTCGACCGTCGGGACTTTTCAATCTCCCGATCCGCACTTTCCCATTCTTTCGCTCATTCTACTGTCACCATTCGCTGAGTATCCATATAGCTCAACAATTCAACTTTTCTATTCCACAACGAATCCCCTGTTTTCACTATTATCATCTCTATTTAGCTCTTCCAACAATTTAACGCCTTTAATACGCTGCAAAATTTCCCAGGCGACCATGATACCGAATCACCTTGATTCAATGACGACCGACGACGACATAGCGAAGGTTAAAAACCTCACTTTCACTTGCCCGACTACGACGCAGACTATATCGTACGAAAACCAGACGTATTCTCATCCTTCTGCCCCGGGTGACTACACTACCGACAGACGTGGTGTGGTAACAGCTGAAGCGAATGAAACGAACGAAATTGTAGGCGGATGGGAAGGCCTCTGCTCTGCAACCTTTTCGCCTAATTTCTACCCCATTTCACAGAGTTGCCTCATTCTATCGGATCTTGTGCTGTGGAAAATTCTCTCAGGGCCACAGTGGTGTCCTTTGTGCACAATGTGTTGTGGGAGTAGATCATTATCAGTTTTCCTTGTTGGCACTTTCACTGAATTTTCTCTTCTACCCATTTGTTGATTCATTCCTGCTATATGTCGTTAGCTTATGAGAGTTACACCGACCTCGTCCTCTTTTCTTCGCCTCACGTATAGACGACGAAATACGGTAGGTTATTTCCAAAGCTTTTCTGTCTGGGATTCAGTCGTTTATTTCTTGTATACACTCGTCGTCCTTTTGCTTATTCGTCTTGTACAGTTTCTTCGGCTGTATGGCGACGTCCTGTGGAGAGACGAGCTGGAGACGTGTTCATCCTGTATATTGTATTGGGCTATTTCCGTTTATTGCCCACAACCGTTCTCAACATCGTCCGTCGGTCGTAGTCGTCTTCGTCGCAACCGTCCTGTACTCCGTTCCGAGCAAACAACATTTCCATGGTGGGAGGACAAAAATAATGTTCATACGAAGAAAAACTGCGGTTAAACATTGGATTTAAGTTCCGTTCAGTACTCCAGAATCTTTAACTTCTTCAAGCAGTTTTGTTTCATGTTTTTTTTTGTCGTACTTCCTTTGGTTTTCGGCTGAGCATACTCTTCATACTCTACATAAACGAAAATATATATTTGGGTGGTGGGCTTTGGTTGGTTGTCCTAGCAGGGAAGTCCTTGACAGTATGGCTTAAGGTCAAGGATATGACGAATTGGCTGCTTTATGATATTTAGACATGCGATTCCACACCGTTATGGCTGGCTGGTAAGCTGGCATAAACAAAACCCTGGCGTGGATTTCAGGCCCCGGTAGCAAAATTAATTGTCGGTAGAGGGTATTCTTTTCGAGAGCGGAAAAGGAAATTCTGCCAGAAGAGGTATGTTTCGTGACGGCTTTGATATTTGGCTTAATGATTTCCAGTTCGCGGAAATGATGAGAAAGTCACAAGGGAAATACACAAGCCAGATCCGTGAACGTGATATATTTATACATAATTGTTTTGTTTATAAAATAGCTGGTGTTTTATATACATATACACTGAGCTTCAATGAAACCGGGCCACACGGTAAGCGCAAACTCTAATCAAAACAGGCAAATCGTTTGTAATGTGAGTTAACGGTACTTCAGATAAAAATCATAGTCATTTGTACTGCGTTTAAATGTACTTTCTGCAGATATAACTTTCATAGTTGTAAGTTTCATACTTTTTGAGAAAATTGAATTTGAATCGAAAGTGGCGAGTGGCCCGATTTTTGTGAAGCCGAGTGTATATCCAAAATTACTATTTTAGAGTAGACTTCTAGTTTATAGTAGTCTCCTTTTGGGTTAGTGTTCTTTTTTAAAATTGTTAAGTGTTAAAATGTTCGATCACTAATACCATTATTCATGATCTACTATTAGTCTAGTACAGATAGCTCAAAACCTAAACATCCAAAAAGAAAAGAAATTTTTGATGCCAAATTGTTGAAGACACTGCCTAATATACGCGGTAAAAAGTTACACTAATTTGCGCCATGGGTTAAGGGGGGAGGGGGTGGCAAAGGGGTGAAAATTCAGTTTCTTGTAAATATCTGGAAAACTATGAGTCTGACCTTAAAATGTCCTGAGGACGAAATAAATTACATAAAATTACCTTTGTAATGATATGTAACAGTCTAGAGATTTTCTCAGAAAATTATACCTTAGACCCAAAAGTATTATAGTGAATTTACATTTTTTGAGTTTTACATTTCGCACTGTAACTCTTGATAGAATATACCTACCGTCATAAGATCTTGTTCATATATTGATAACAAAATGTATTTGATTTGTACCAAAACTTGGAGTGCTCCAATCATTAACGCCCCCCTCACTGCTCCTAACATTTTTCAAAAAGGCATGCCTGTAGCTTCTTTGTAAATTGAGCCAGGCAGATCAAATTTGATGGGGTGCCTATTCTAAGCTCCATTATCCTCTCCACCAAAAATTATTACCATCGGATCAAAACTAAGGGTACCCCCCATACAAAGTGAAAGAAAATCCTAAGAAATTTCACGTTTTTCCACTTCTTAATTCTATGTAAAATACAAGAAAACAATTTTTCTCTTAGAACGTCATTATAACAGTTGATTGTAGTCTTGTGAATGTATATTCAAAAGGTTGTACCAAGGCGTACGCTACAAGTATCAAAAACTTGGGTTTGAAGGTCAGTGATACCAGTTCTAAGACTATTTGTGAATATTTCGAGTAACGTGTACTAGCAACCTTCAAACTCGATTTTTTGTACTTCTAAGGCACGCTCTGGTACAAACTTTCGGATATACATTCAGAAGACTACAATTAACTGTTATTAGGACGTTCTAAGAGATAATTTTTTTTTTCTATTTTAGGTAGAATTTAGAAGTGAAAAAATGTAAAATTTGTTAGAAATTTGGGTCACTTTGTATGGGGGGTACCCTTTGTTTTGATCGGATGCTAAAAATTTTTAGTAAGGAGCATAATGGGGCTTAGACTAGGCACCACACCAAATTTGATCTGCCTTGCTTAATTTGAAACGGAGCTACAGGCATGGCTTTTTGAAAAATGCTAGGAGGAGTGAGGGGGGCGTCAATGGGCGGCGCACTTCAATTTTTGGTACAAATCAAGCAAGTTTTGTTAGCAATATATGGGCAGGATCTTATGATCCTAAATCTATTTTATCAAAAGTTACAAAGCAAAATGTAAAACTAAAAACATGTAAATTCACTATAATACTTTTGGGTCTAGGGTATAATTTTCTGAGAAAATCTATAGACTGTAATATATCATTGCAAAGGTAATTTTATGTAGTTTATTTCGGCCTCAGGACATTTTAAGGTCAGACTCATAGTTTTCCAGATATTTGCAAGAAACTGAATTTTCACCCCTTTGCCACCCCCTCCCCCCTTAACCCATGGCGCAAATTAGTGTAACTTTTTACCGCGTATATTAGGCAGTGTCTTCAACAATTTGGCATCACAAATTTCTTTTCTTTTTGGATGTTTAGGTTTGGGGCTATTTTGAACCAATTGTACTGGACTATATGTACTCATCTTTCAAAAAGAGGCCGCCTTGCACCATCACCGCCTCATTAGGACACTCGGCAGTAGCCTAGTTTCTTACTTTCTTCATCCAGGGGTACTCTAGTTTCCTCAATCCAATCATACGGCTCAACGAGACTGGATTACAAAATCAGTCGCCTAACTCTAACCTATGGGTATTTGTGCGTCCCAAAGCTCAAAATATTCGAACGCAACTCGTTTTGATTTTGGAATAGATTCATTTCTCAATTGCATATTTCCACACATACCATTCTTCTTTGACGTTCAGTTACCCTATTTTATGAATGCCCTAAATGTCAAGGCGTTTTTATTTGGTTTCGTCGCCAAAATATTTTTTGGACTTTTTACCATGAGCTTTATGCGTGCATGTCTGCTTGTCTTCTTTGTAATCATACAGACAGCTCAGCTAGACTCCGAAACGGATATAAAACCTTCTCCACTCAACGTCAATGGGAAAATGTTGCGTTGCGTCGGTTTCGACTCATACTCTTCGTGGCCTCGATAGGATCTGATCCGTGTATAGTCATTTTCCCAGACCAGACCAAAATAAGGAAAAATGTATACATGTATACGGCAAGACAATCCTTACAGTGATATATGCATACATATATTTATGAGAAAGCATTTTTTCGAAAAGGATCTGTTTAGTATAGTCGCAGTTGTATATCTCCAATACACTTGCTTGACTCTATAACGTGGGTGGACGGTTGTTTGGTAACGTGAAATGAGAGGAAAAATAGGAAAGTCACAGTAAACTTTCGCTTTTCATCGTTTTGTGTCTGACACGAGTGAAAACTCACTCAACTTCGAAGACTGCACAACATTTACCCAAGGATGACTACGACTGCAGGGTATAGCAGAGAAAGTGGCCTTGCCATTACAAGGCCATATCTTTTCGTCCGTTTTATAGTGATGCTAGAGCACAGTGTGACTTTTCAGGATAGCAGTTGCTTTTAATGTGAAATGGGATGGAACACTTGGGCAAAAACGGTGGTGCCGAAGAGGGATCATGGCCGCCCCTCCGGACATAATTCAAAAGCAGTGGCGCAACCAGGAATTTGTCCTGGAGGGGGGCTAAGGCCATCCATATTACTAGACATCAGTTACAAGTAGCCTTCGCAAGTTGGGTGATGGTGCTATTTTCTAGAATTTACACTTTATGATGGTTTAAGCTTCCATTGAAGCCTTGCTTATTTTGGATCTAAACTCTTTCGTAGCCTAGCGTCATTGAAACGCGAACTTTCGCGTAATCAGCACGTCATTAATCATTTACGTCCACCGCAATTGGAGCTATGTTTGTGAATGCCACACGAAAAAAATAGAATTTTAGGCACCAGCTAAATCTGTACCGAATTTGGGATAATGTCGTTCGAACCGCGAGATCCAATTCAATTCAGATGTGAATTGCTTGTGTCCTGTTCATTCTTTCACTATAAAATATTGTACAAAAATGATTTAAAAATATTTTATCCAATGTAGAACTGAAATATGTTGTATGGATGCTTCTTTTTTATAAAAATCACGTACACTAATCTACCTAATTACAAAAAAAAAGACATTTAACACCTAGAAATCTATACACGTTATATTTTGAGATGTAAAACTTTCAAAACTTCAACTAAATGGCAAATTACAATTTTCAAAAATCACCTCAGACCTGCGGTCTTAACTTCTTCTGTATTATACAAGGACATTTTTAAAATTCCGCTGCAATTTCATTCATCATTTTGAAACTTCTCTTTTCCTAATTTCTGGGTCTGGGAGAGGCTTTAGCCCCCTTAGCCCCTCCCGTGATTGCGCCACTGCACAAAAGTTTAGTTTTCGAAAAAGATGAAATAAAAAATTCAAAATTTGTCAAAGTAAGTCCCATGTTTGACAGATGTTCTTCATTACGGTTTGTGTTGCTGGAGACGACTCATGTAATGATGATCGTATTTTATGAACTAATGGTGAACCCTATTTGAATATTTGTTGTACCAACTATCACTTAAAGGAACATGTCTATATGGGAAATATGCGCATCCATATAGTGCTGAGAACCGGTTGTGTGAAGACGATCATCCCATATGAGTCGTCGTCTCTAGCAACACAAGACTTCATGGGCGTAGCAAGGATTTCGTTTCGGAAGGGGCACGTATAATTTTTTTTCCACATCATGGTCCTACCCAGGACTTTGCTAGTATGAGTCAAATACCAAAATGTTGATGCAGATCAGAATGGAAGCGATCCTTGTTTATTTTCTGCTAGTCACTGACTAGCGAAACTGCGACATGCGAGTTTAATTCGTTGAATACGATTTACATTACATTACATTGGTTAGTGTCGGGGTTAGAAAAAAGCCCAGGAAAAGGCTTGACGTGGGTCTAAATTCAAGTGGTTTACTATATGTACTCCCTAGCAGAAAAGCATTATAACCTTTGTCACTAAATTTATCCCTTTCAGACGGAATGCTTTTACATTCCATTAACTTTCCCGAGGGACCTTCTTGTGGTGCAACATATAAAATACGGGCTTGGGATAACGGGGAAAAAAATTTATATTATTTTACAAACCAAGAGATTAAAAAAATGACATAGGGCCAGTTTCTCGTACGTCTTATATAATGGTTAGTCTCATCGTATAGAGAAGACGTACACAATTTTCAGAAAGCTTTTACATTATATTGAATTGAATTTTTGTTTATTTTGCATAGTTATGCTGTATTCTGATTGGTTACGCCATCATCTGAAATAAAAAAAAAATATTACGCAATTTCATACAATTGCATAACCAAGCAAAATATGGCATAACTATGCAAAATAAATAAAAATTCAATTCAATATACCTAATGTAAAAGCTTTCTTAAAATAGTGTGCGTGTTCTCTATACGAAAAGACTAACTGTTAGATAAGATGTACGAGATACTGGCCCATAGTCTACTAGCGAGTTAGGGTCGATTCCAAATGTTGATGTTGTTACACATTGTAATTTTGGAAAGCAATTTTCAGGGATACCATAACGGCATAACTATGGTATCCCGCCCACATTATTCTACCAAACACATACACTACTGTAACTGTGCAATGGCTTTTTTGCAATTCAGTGTAAAAACGTACCAGGAGCCAAGAAATGTATATATCCAAAAATAGAAGTAATGGGGAAAATGTCATAGAGTGATGGTTTTTCAATGTATCCACTAGTGTTCTTACACACCATGTACACTACTACTTGTATATCTGTGAACTATGGTGAAAATTTTACAGGATTCGTGATAGATTCATGAACATTGAAATTGTATAATAAACACCTCACCGCCCATCAAATCTATGCTTGCTTGAAAGAAACATTGCAATGTGTCTGGCACTGTTTTGATGTTTACGTGATGTCAGGCGTACTAGTTCATCCATCTACTGGAGATTTTCGTATACCTATGTGATGTATACGTACATATGGAAGAATATATCCTTCCATTCGAGAACGTTCTATATCTTGAAACAATTTTACTTTCACTTTCCACTTTTACGAGCGATGATGAATTCATTTTTATAGCTCAAGATGATTTCACGCTATCAGAAAATGCACAAGTGTAAGGGTATACTGAAGTTGTCGTAAGCATGGATTACAGTTTTATTGGGATACGCCCGCCATCCACCTCATTAATGTAAGTGGCGCATCAAATCTAGTTAGATTTACTGTGACAAGTAGACGGTTCGTACATATCTATTCTGTATGATTATAAAAACATCTCGTAAACGCACATCATCCCTTTATTCCTATACAGGGTGCCCCGAAACTGCCGCATAAACGCACCGGATTGTGATTTCTCATAGGATTTCCAGCAAAAAAGTTGTACTGAACATACCACTAATTCTTAACCCTTTACCTGCAACAGGTATTTGAAGATTTTTGAAAAATCATTATCTTGTACCACTTAAACCTTAATAACTCCAAAGTTATACTAGCTAGAATAGCGAATTATTACGGCCAACAAATTTACTTAAAAAATAAAACTAACCACACTAAAATCTTATAAGACGTTTGGTTTTTACAGAACTTCAAAGTCAAATTATTGTGATTTGACCCAAAAACAAAATATTTTTCCATCTCAATTTTTTCCAACTTGTGCCAAGGTGAGGTGCTCGTAGGACTCTTTTAAAAATTGGCGCATAGTCTTACGTTCAAATCTTTCCTACATCATTTTATTCTAGCTCCATTATCTCTAACAGTTTTCATGCCTTAAGTGCAGAAAACTAGGGTTAATTTTAGCTCCATTTCAATTCAATTCAATTCTGCAATTTGGTAAAATTTATTCGAAATTTGTCAAAATCTAGCCAAAATTAACCCTAGTTTTCTGCAGTTAAGCCATTAAAACTGTTAGAGATAATGAAGCTATAGAATGAAATGATGTAGGAAAGATATGATTGTAAGACTGTTCCGTACAACTTTTTTGCTGGAAATCCCATGAGGAATCGCAATCCGTTGCATTTAGGCGGCATTTTCCGGACACCCTTTATATCCAGAAATACTATAAGAAATAACATCAATAAAATGAACATAATCATGATTTTTGAACCAAAGTGGCATTTTTGACATATGATGTAAATTGGAACTCGCAAAAATGAATATAAAAGTTAATTTTCGGCTAAATTTAGTCGAAAAGCCGGTTATATATTTTTCAAACACAGCGAAAAATCCAGTTAAATGAATCTTAACAACAAAACCTGTCGGAAAACATGCAAAATAATGACATTGCGAAATAAAATAAAATATTATATAGATTTGTTACTTCTTTGGGGTACTACCCGTAAGCTACGGAGGTCCGTCCTTTATGCATTCTCTAACTCTTAGTTTTATTACATATTCGTCAATCGCCGACATTAGAATTAACATTTTCTTAATTCTATCAATTTAGTTTCAATTTTATTGTTATGTTAAAAAATAAGTTGCTAAAGCGTAATAGGACTTAACAATGGAACTTCGGCAAGTTTTCGACTTAATTTCATACATGCTGGACGGGAGTGATAGCAGTGAAAACTATTTCTTCTTGAATAAAATGATTCAATGCCGTTCCGTCTATACTAACATAGAGTGCCTAAGCCCGACAATAAGGCCCGTATTTATAAACATACCTTAACTCAAGGAGACGTTTAGTCAAGGATGCCGAAATTCAAAAAATTAAATGTAATTTCCAGTAGTTTTTATTAAAATCATTTATATTTATGAGTCAATGCATCCTCGATTTAAGGTGATTTCAAGGAAGCCTTGAAATTTTCTATAGTCAGGTAGTCAAGCTAGCTTTTATTGAAAACTTAAAGTCTCATTGAATTTCGCCTCAAATCAAGGATGCATCGACTCGTAAATATAAATGATTTCAATGAAAATCAACTGGAAATGACATTTATTTTTTTGAATTTCGGCAATTCTTGGCTAAAGGTCTGAGTTAAGGTATGTTTATAAATACGGGCCTACGTGTGTTGGAAAACTTAACAATAATTATCATAAAATTAAATTATTTTGGTTGTAAATACTGAAATTGTAGGCTCGCCTTTTATTCTATTTACCAAGTAAATTTGATTTTAAAATTTCGTAAAATAGTTTTGGTCAGAAAATTCATTCTAGTCTTCGGCCTAATTTAGCCTAATTTAATTTAGAAAAAGGATAAATTGGCAACATTGTATATACAGTAAAGCGTCGATTATCCGAACTAATGTCGACAAGGGGTTTTTCGGATAACCGAAAGTTCGGTTAATCGATTTTCCATAGAAAAATTGGAGGATTGCCTAAAAGTTAGTAAAAGTGAAAACCTGGGAATTTGCCAAACGACTAGCACTGAACAAAAATAAGAAATTCTAAGCAATTGAGTGCTGATGATGAGACGTTGCTTCCTTCAGACACTTGATTTTTTCATTTGATTCGATACATTTCATATGAAAAAAGCTGAGTCCCCGGTTCGGTTAATCGGCGTTCGGATAATCGACGCTCTACTGTACTCTAATTTTTTTTTAGAACTGAACTAAAACTCGAATTGTCGTGGAATGCTATGAAATAATAATTGTTAGTGCACAATATTCTACTTCTTAGCGACTTTCAGACAAAAGTTGTATAACGTTTCAAAGCCCGAAACATTATATAAATTTTCTATTAACTTGTTGTGACAATTTCAGCCTTTTATCAGATCTTAGTGGAAAAGCGCATTTTTTAGCCAAGAAAAATTAGTGAATCCTGCCGACTGAATTTTTATTTGCACAGTCAAAATATGGCAAAATATTCTTATAATATAGAATAAGAATAAAAGAATAACCTAATTGACAAAGCTACCGAAATACTACACACTACGGTGAAATTTCTTTGACACTAATTTTAAGGGCTGCATTTCACTAATGTTTTTTTTTAAATTTGGATCTGCAATTATTTTTTATCAAAGTTACATTTTCCATAGGGAACTTGATTATTTGTTTCCGTTAAGGAGACTTTCGCATTTGTACTTAATTTGGTCAAATTATTTATGTAAAATTAAATTGTTAAATTGTATGAATTTGACAGCTCGAATTGTACTTTGCAGCCGTAAGTGTGAAAATCTCCTAAAAAAGTAGGATGATTTTCACTGATTCTTAGCTATTATATTAAATGAATGTTTTCAAGTCAATTAAGTAATGCCTTTTGTATGTACGTTTTTATTATTTATTTATTTTACGTGTACATATTGAAGAATTCTGTTAAAAAAAATCTTATTTTTAATTACAGGTAAGACATTTAATGCTTCTCAACTACTTATAAACTTTGGTAAGCTATTTTGATTTTATTTAGTTTTTTTTTCACCATTCATATGAAACATTATAAAATATGAAATGAATAATATAGACAAACATATCCTGCTTAACCCCCAAAATAAATTTAATTTATCAATTTAAAATAGTTCTGGTTGCAGTTGATTCTGATTTCAAAACTATACTCTGATCGCTCTTAATTCTTGCATCTATAGCGAATATACACACATAGAACACATAGCAAGCAGAGTTAAAAGGAGTATTTTCGGTGTTATGTTAATCTGAAACAGTATTGATTAAAAATTCCGTAGAGAGTTGCAACAATAACGCCATTCTTAATTAAATAAAAACGTGGTTAAAATGACTCTTGAAACTCCATCGTTATTAAATTCAGTAGACATACTGTAACGTCAAAATCATGTTTAAAAAGAGTTATTTTAAACGTTTTTTCGATTGATGACACTCCTTTTTTCTATCAGTGTAGGGGTTTTTCACAAAACAATTAATCATAGGTAAAATTGTGAAAAAGGTATTTTTGTAAAATTCTTTTTTTCTTATTTTGTCGGTCGATAGTTTTGATCAAAATATGTTTCATATGCATATGTCTAAGCTAAAGGTAATGCATTTTTATACCCTTCGCTCATAGAGTGAAAGGGTATATTAACTTTGTCATGAAGTTTGTAACGCATTGAAGGAAGCATCTCCGACCATATAAAATATGTATATATATGATCAGCGTGACGAGCTGAGTCGATTGGACGATGTCCGTCTGTCTGTCTGTCCGTCTGTCTGTCTGTTGCGACGCGTTTTGCTCGGCCAGTTTAAAAGCTATGGAGCTGAAACTTTGCACACATGCTTCTTTTTGTTGCAGGCAGTTTGTATGTTTGAATCGCTGAAATCCGACAATGGGGTCGTGGGGCTGCCATACAAGCCTACCCCCCAAAATTAGGTTCTTCTGAGAAAAACTTTTTTATTTATGCATCAATTTCAATAAAATTTCACACAAAAGTGTTTTTATTGCTGACACACAATATATGTAAAAATCGACCAAATCGGACAATGGGGTCGTGGGGCTACCATACAAACCTAGACCCCCAAATTAGGTTCTTCTAAGAAAAACTTTTTTGTTTTCTCATCGATTTCAATCAAATTTCGCACAAATGTGTTTCTAGTTATATCAAAAAACGTATGTAAAAATTGACCAAATCGGTACATGGGGTGATGGGACTGTCATACAAACCTAGCTCCCCAAATTAAGTTCTTCTAAGAATTTTTTTTTTATTTATACACCAATTTCAACAAAACTTCACACAAATGTGTTTCTATTGATGACACAAAACATATGTATGAATAGATGGAGTCGGACCATGTGGTCATGGGGCTACCATACAAACCTAGCCCCCCAAATCAAATTTTTCAAAGAAAAAACGTTTTTATTCGCACACCAATTTCAATCAAACCTCAGAAAATTATATTTCTATTGATGCCACATAACAAACGTGGAAATAAATGAAATCGAACTATGGGGTCGTGGGGCTGGCATATAAACCCAACCCTAAAATTAGGTTCTTCGAAGAAAAACTTTTTTATGTGTCCATCAATTTCAACCAAATCTCATAGAAATGTGTTTTAATTGATGCCACAAACATACGTAAAAATTGATGGAAAGGCCATGCGTTCATAGGGCTGCCGTACAAAACCCCCCCCCCCCCACCCAGTTCTTCTAAGAAACTCACATCCCCCGCTTCCCCCATTGGATCTTCGCCACGGCACTTATGTGAAAATTCAAGGAAAAGCATGGAAGCGGGGAGGACTAAACACAAGTCATTGATACGCCCCAAAAAACTTTTAGCCCGAGGGGAGCTAAGGGTATCCAAATTTCGGCCGCGCCCGAAATTAGCTTCAGTCTCGTTTACTTTATTTTTCCCCAACATCAGCTCCACACATATAATCAAACTCACTTATCAGACCCCGCGAATCTTATTCATCGCTGTTCTGTGAATTTAGTAATGGCATTTTGCACTGCCAAATCTTCCTAACCATATATCGCACTCTCCAATATATACAACTGCCGTAAGTTACAAAATTAGAGTTTTCAAAGACCTACGCAATGGAAAAATATTCATTTCCTATCTTCGATAGATTCTGCGAAACACAAAAAAAAAACAATAATTTTGTACTGAACCAAAAATGACACCCTTTCAGAAGAGTACCGTCGCATGTTACTTATCTTCATCCAAGTACAACAACAGATGTCGGATAATAGACATTTGGCGGATCAGAAATAATCTCCGATTCTTTTCGTTTACATGTTCCACAAAGGGATTTGACACACAGAACAATCTAACACATTTTTAGAACCGTAAATATAGCCTGCATCACCAGCAATGGCAATAAGCGCTAACCTTTCGCTCGCTTTCTGTAAAACAAAGAGTTAATATACGAGGAATAATATCGGACCTAAAACAGAGCCTTCATGAACACCTAAGAATTATAATTTTATTTCACTCCGAATTTCACCTATTTTTACTCGTTGATATCTATTAGATAGATAAGACTTAAACGAATTAAAAATTAATCCACGGAAACCCGCTTCTTCAAGTTTTCACAGAAGAATATTATGGTTGACCGTATCAAACGCTTTTCAAATATCGGCAAACAACCTAGCTGTGAGTTTGTTTGCATCAACATTAGAAGAAATCCTAGTACAAAAATGTGTGAGCATCTTCATGGAACTCACCTTGGTAAAATCCAAATTGTAAAGGACCGAACAATTTGGAATAATGTTAAAAAGATAGATTCCTTTGCGTTTTATTTCCGAAACCTTATGATGAATGTTGATTATTTGATGCTCGCATTGATCTTCAATGCTGTACACAAATATCGAACAAATGTTAGATTTATTATAACCGTTTGATATGATTGAGAGTGTCCTGTATGTAATTAGTAAAGCAAATTCATTATTTCATTAGTAATAAAATAAATGATACCGAGGCTAATTTTGAACGCGACTGAAATTAGGATGCCCTTCACTTTTTTTCAATTCCGTGCGTTACTCATGTAACCTGCTTTCGGGACAGCCTTATAGTCCCATTTCATTCATTTGTGACTCCGATAAGAAGGCATTTATGTGAGGATTGTCCCAATAATCCCATGAACACAATAAAAAGTTCCTATAGAAAAACATGATTTTGAGGGTAGGGTTTCTATGGCAGCCTTATGGCCTGATAGTCTGACTTCAAATGTTATCATGTAGGTGTGTTGGTACACAAGTGAAGGGTATAAAAATAATGAAAAGACCCAAAAATTGTCTAAAAGGCAAAATCACAAAAACCGTATTTTCCATATATTATACTCCTGTCACAAGTAAGTTTATGATTATTTATTCAATTAAGGTTAACTGCAGATTTCTGTAAGTAAGGAAATTCATTTTTGTTTACTGTTCAAGTATCTCTCAACTTGTATGGAAAATGACGGCGACTGAAAAGTGTCAATCGACCTTAATCTGTCCACCGGAAAAATCACACATTTACACTTGCGTATTCAGAATACTTAATTCAGAAATTAATTTTGGTCATCATCATTTCTAAAAAGGACTTAGCAGATTATAGGAAATCATGTTCAAAGAACATCATTTTAGCACGGATTAGAACCTACGCCGTGTTTCTGTTGCTTTCGACAAATTCAAGGAAATCAATCAATGCTTTCCAGCTTTAATTTCAGAAATATAAGGCTTTTCCTGGAAAAGTCGTATGAATTGCTAGTCACCTATTTACATGCCTCCTATACGCCCTAACCAGTAAACTTATCAAAAGCCACTTCATTTCCGTTGCTACTCCGTTGCTCTCAAACGATGTCATCGTCACGTCTTCAGTCAGACGCATCGCTAGCAGGTTTCCGTCTATTCCTTTTTCCTCTCTGGAATGTACTGGTCCCAAGACGCGAAACATATCGTCGAGAAACAAGACATCGATAAATGGTCTAAAAGCCTGTCTAGCAACGGAATGTTGGCAACAGCCTTTATGTCTGGCATATAAATGATTTTAAAGGGATATTCATCATGATATTGATGCAACCATACCTATACATACATTTTGTCGAAAGGCAAAAGAGCAGGCTGAAGGATAAATTCAAATATAAAGGACGAAAGACAAGCATATATACAGACACAAACCCCGCTCCGATTCACTCACTAAAGATTTACAATTCTCCAGAATCAGCAAGCTGAACACAAGAGCCCTATGGAAGAGCTACGATGATCCCGTATAAAATGTTAAATCAAAAAGTTTAAAGTGGAACTCATACCATCCTATTTGATAATGTATTGCGTAGGCTAAAATCTTAGCTATGTAAATACATAGACTTATAGGCATTATTACGTGAAGGATATGTCGGATATATGATAAGGATTCGACACTGAAATCCTTGGGGAGAAACCTGGAAATTGATAATTGATGGAAACTCAAAACTTCAAACACAGACTTGTTGGGAAAAAATTCAAGGAAATTATTCAGAAGATAATTGGAGAGATTGTGTTTGAGAAATTTGAAAGGATTTCAATAAAAAATACAAGTAATCCTTTCATGTGGGGTAAGTGGGTTTCACAAAAATACGATTATGTCACGATGGCCGTAACTGATGAGGATTATCTTGTGGATGCCTTCTTTATAGTTATTAGATCGTGAGGAAAGACTACACTCTTGTCCGAACTAGAAGATTGGTTTCTTCAATTTCCGCTGACCATTGTTTTTGATCAACACGTCAGAAGTAAACGCATTTCAGTCATTAATATTGCGCTTTGTTAATTGACTTTTCGATAATGATTTTCCCCATGTCACGTTAAAATAAATGTCACCTTTGTAAACTCATGGACTTAGTAATTTTCAATGTTTGTACTTATGTACTATGGAATGGAAGTCGCAACAAGTAGCAGCAAGTATTTAGTAAATAAAATGTACTCTTCATCAAATTTTATCTTTTTTCTTAATCCAAAATGTATAGAATAATAGTTCAATTCTCCTAACTCTACGATATATTAATTTCTCCCATTGCCTGCTGGTTAATTAATAATATTATTACTGTCTACAGTATACTGGAACGATTCATTAATTCTTGATGATGATGCCATCTCATGACTTTAAACATTATCTGCAATGAAGTGTCCTACTTCTTTTTTTTTTTCAAACCATTTCCATCCAAAAAGTGAATTCATGTCCTTGAGTTAGCCAGAGAAAGAGAGAGAGAGAAAGTAAAAAGAGAAAATAAAACGAAAAAGCAGAAAACAAAACAAAAGTAACCATAACTGGATGAATTTTCGGCGAATAACATATCCTTTATACACAGAATGCAAAAGTGTGTTGTGTATCGACATAAAATTTTACCACTTTGCAAACCTTTTAGCTTTGGATATTTTAAAAATTAACATGAATACCGTGAATGCTTTAAGGTAATGCGCAAAAAAAGGATTTACTGTAACTGGCAAGTACATTTCAAGGCTGTTAGGGTTGCGATTGGTGGAAACATAGTGGGTTTTGCTGATTGGGTGTGGAAAAGTTTCCAAGCTGAAGGGAAGATGAAATTATACACTCGAATTACTTTTTTCTGGTTTAAGCAGTTTCAATTTTAAATTCCAATTAAACATTCTAATTGTCGGCCAGACGATTTAGTTCAGGATTCGGGTTATTTCCTACAGCGAATCCAAATACATATCAAAATTTGTTCTTGTAATTATTTTTTCCAGACCTGCAAATTCTATTGAACTCAAATAATTTATTTTTTATATCCTTGTCAAGCGACAACACTTTATTCAATTTATCGCATAATATCGGAAAGGTTTGCATGCTTGCTTGTATATGCCAATCTTGTTGACGTTATTTTATATGAACATCTGATGATTTAACCTTACACAAAAACACATTTACTCCTGGCCAATTCATAGAAAATTCGCTCACTTTCAAGTTGATACTGCATATTTCAGGAAAAGCCGACGTGGCTTTTGTTTTCCTCGTCCTTATACTTAAATGAGCATATTTTCTTAATTTTATACGCATCTTTTCCGATATTATTATTCCAAATTCCACATAATATTTTCACGTATGCAGGCTTTCTCGGTATTACAACAAGAATTTGCTCTTTCGAATTAAGACTTTGTGCAGAATTTAGAAGTAGAGAAGTTTACACTTCATTTCAAGCAAAGTTGATTACATGCTAAAAGCCTATATCCTTAAATATTCATAAGAGCGTGGCGTATGGATATCAATAAGACGCAAATGAAAGAGCAACAAGTAATTTGTATCAGATATTAGTATACTTACGTGTGCACATCCTTAGCTAATATTATCACGACGTTTTATTGGTTTTATTTAATCCATGAGCGCACATTCTTTATACGAATAGTTGGGGTAATTGAATATGATAAGATGTGATGTTGGGTTTAGTAGAAGTACGAGGAGAAATTTCCACGAAGTATAACTCTTTTAAGCCAGAAAAAATGAAACATTTGATCGGTGTTAATTTTTTATTTTTCGCAGGATTGTTAGGGATGATACCCTGATTGTAGGGATGAAACCCTGATTGTGGATTCTGACCGATAGGAGGTTATAAAAGTTGAAAGAAAAGTATGGAAGGGGATAATTTTTCAAAAAAAAAAAAAAAAGACAATTAAACTGAATTCTTTCGACTTTTCTTTAAAAAATATACATTACACGTTAAGTGAAAATGTTTACTTTAAGAAATACGTAATGACTGAACTATTTTTTTTACTAGGCGATATGTCCTTTATTTAAAACTGAGTTTTCGTATTTGAGAGGATGGGGGAATTACGGTAAATTGCATATTTTTGTTTCTTTGTCAAGTATTGTATACAGTAAGACATTGATAATCCGGACTTGGAAAATACGGAACTCCGATAATCCGAACTCGAACTTGATAAAAATGTTGTTTTAATTTTCATAAAATTTGGGAATAAATAAAATCATTAACGCTGAAACGGTTAATTTTTTAAGGGTTTTAGTATAAATATTAACCACCAGACTGACAATTAGTGAATCTCGAAAAATCGGACAATCCGATTCGTTCCTAGTCAATTATGAAAATCGAGGCGCTACTGTAGGTACATCTTTATTAGCAATTAAATTACCTATCTAATGGTACCTACCTAAATTGTTACCCTACGTGAATCGGTTCAATCACAGTGACCGGTCAAAGTTTGAAAATGGCAAGTGGATTTTGTATTATCCATAAAATTGTAGGAGTATTAGATTGTTTTCGTTTATTGTCTATACTTGTTAAAGAAATACACAAAAAAACCCTCCAAATTATAGCCTACTCAAACATGTTTCTACAATAAGTAGCTTTTCGGCGATCGAAAGTCAAAGTCTAACCTTTAACCGGTGGCTGCTATTGACCTGGTTGATCTATGACCTTGACTTAGGTACCGCTGCAAAAATAAAATATTTTTTTTAAAACTTACCCCACCTCGATGAGCACGTAAACTCAGCTATAGTACTAGGGTATATCGCCCAACATCCCTACCAAATTTCAGCCATCACTTATTTTTTTAAGTAAAATATCCTCGTTTGCACCGTCCATTATATTCCCCACCAAAAATGAGCTCAATTGGAATAAAACTAAGGGTACCTACCTAACATACAAAGCTATCCAGCAGGAGACACGTGAACCAAACTCGAAACTCGTGCTGGGTTACGGAAACAACCCTATTCCCTCCCAAAGGATGCAGTTGATTTTGTTTCATCCGAAGGCCTTTGCCAAAAGCAGTAGTATCCCGTTGAAGAACCAATGAGCAAAAGAATATCTTGTCAACTTTGCATATTTGCCAGTTCAAAGTACCGTTATGGCAAAATATTGTTTGAATTTTTAATGAAATATCTATTTAAACGCAAATTACCCTAAAGTTTGGATAAAGGAACCATTGGAACTAAGGTTAATATTTAACCCATATATGCCCAACGCCCCATTTTTAAAACGGTGTACTTTTTAAATTTTTAAATTAAACTGGTAGACCTTTTTGAAATGGGTTTTATTTATATCCTTTAAAAAGATGTTGGCAAAGCTAACTTTGTTCCATTTCCGGTTTGAAGTACAGGGTTTTCGACAGATGCAAACTGTCCAAAAACAATTCAAAATAATTCAATTTATTTTTATAAAATTAATCTAGTATTAGTAATTTTATTGTCAAAAGAGATGTAAGAAACGAAATTTACCCATAGACATGAAATCTTTTACCAACCGCCGAAAATATGGATCGGTTTTGTTGATGTCCCAAAAATGGGGCTTTGGGCGTCTATGGCTACATAACATTCTAAAGGAAATAATAATAGTAAATCGGTTTACCGTTATTTATTATACCCAAGAATGAAATTAATTAATAAATAGTGGTTATAATTTTTTATTGAAATCGAACAGAAAATCGGAATAATTATAAAGAAAGCCGCAAAAGTACAAAACAAACACTTATATTTTGAGCCCATTAGTACACTAGTTAACGGTAAAAATCGTTTCTCGACAAATGTCATCCAGAAAAAATGTTAGGTAATAATTTGGTTTTGTCGCTGAAGAGCTAGCATTCCCTACCGAAATTATATTGCTTTCGTATCAGAAATCTCATCCGACAGATTCTGCGAAAAGTCCCTTCTGGATATAATTTTGCTGACAATCCAGTGATTTTGTCCTCCAGTTATGGATGCCCAACAGCTGGTGGACATCCTTACCTACGGAGTACATCCAGCGATCTCTCGGTCGTCCACGCAATCTGGCTACGTCTTGTTGTGCTACTCGTTATGCGTTCATCGCCTTTACTGTGTGCTGGAAGCTTGGAATTAGGGATGTGCCTTCAAGTCCTTTGACATTCGCCAGTCGCAGCTACCCATTGCACGCACGGGAGCCACCCGACCCCAATAAGGGGGGTTGACTTACTGAGAGAATTCAAGATGAACTTCACCGTGATTACAACAATTGAGGCAAAAAAAATATACTTACACATAATGTAATGTAGTATCTAAGTACATGCTCCTATAAAACCTCTCCAAAATGTCTCTTGATTCGACCCCACGTGGCTTACCTAAGGATCTTAGTTCAAAATAATAAATTTCTACCAAATAACAGTATAAAATTGACATTTACTTGTGTCTTCCCTTTATGGCTCAAGCAAATTTGTATGTAATCTATATGAAGCCCAACATGCCCAACGCCCCATGTTGGGCTGTTGTAGGTTGAAGCATATGATAATATCTATTGTAATATGTATATGTATATCACTGTATAATGGAGCCCTAAGCTTATGTGAAATTTTATGTTGCTTCGAAAACTGAAGTCAAATTTTGGCGTGTGACATAATGGTAAAAATTTGGCTTGTGACATAAAGGTAAAAATATTGTGACATAATTGTAAAAATATTACCAATTCTATTGGTAGAGGTTTTAAGCGCATGATTCTTGATGTCATCGCAGTTTTACATAAGTTCGCAGGGGGACTCCATAGTTAAAACAATGGCTACAGGTTAGATTGTATTGTCAGGTTAATGTGCCAACAAATTGAAGGTTATTGGTCATAACGATTCAGAGTCCTAGAACACGTGTACACAAAACAAAAGCTAGCAGTGAACTGCGGTAGCACTACAAACCTTCATTTAAAAATTTAAAGTTGACTCGTTTTGAATGAGAATGACATACTGGAGTACGTTTCTTAATTCACTCGCAGTCGTAGCTGTAGTGATCGCTGACTACCGTCAGAGTTGTGATCATTGTGAGAGATCTCTCAGGGGAACATATGGAAATGTCACAGTAGCTGTTATGAATTCAAAAAAGCTGTTTACAAAAAAAAATTTAAAAGTTAAAGACTAATCAACAATCGATTGAAATACCATCAATAATTTCAACGAAAAGGAAAATATGTCACTAAACCCGAAATTGGTCACATTACTGTGGATAACAAACTCGATGACATTCACAATTAGTGTTCTTATTAATCGAAATCAATTTATTCATTTTAGAGTCGATAAAAAAGCAAAAAATGCCTGTTAATAATTTGAGAAATTGACGTTTTCGAATATTCGATACATAAGTGTAACCGAGTATAGGAAGTGCACAGGCCTCTCCTGTTATTTTGTACACTATTGCACAGGTTCGCCCTGCTCCTCCTTCATATCAGACTTTTTCCTACGTACCCTGTGTCAATTTGGAGCCGTTTTGCCGCCATACTAGCGTCTTTCTTTGATCTCTAATTTTTTAAGACACACAAGAACACGACTTAGCTTCACTTTACTTCCATATAGATTATCCGCAACAACAAAAATTAAAGGAATTCGGCGATTTGTGTCAGGAAACACTACCCTAACTTTCCTATTTACTTAAAAACAAAACACCTGCTATGCCTGCACTGATACTGAAGTATCTTTTGAAAATTCCTATAGAAAAGAAAACGCTGCGTTTGAGTGCGCAGATTTTAAATTTTAGTCCGAAATAAACCAATTAATAAAAGTAATGGTGGGTGAATTAATTTTAGAACTATGTATATGCAAAATTTAACCCTCCGTAGGGCGGACCTCAAATCAAAACAAATCGGGCGCACTTGGCCTCAGAGGCCACCCATCTATTTGGGTCCTTTTTCTTAATATGTTACTATAAATTTCAGATACTTTTCGGAAATTAAGTTATTAGTATCAAAGTGATGAAATTAAACTAAATATAGTACTAAGAAACCTATTTACTAAACAGTATAATACAGAAATAAAATTATCGATTTACCAGAAAAAACCAACAGAGAAAATTTTATGAAAAATACCGCATCCATTGTTCGTTAAAAAAAAAATGAAATTAATGAAAGACAGGCAGTCTAAATTGATAATCATTATTTGAAAAGGTTCTTAATGTTCCAAATTAAATGTGGAAACGCATCTTTGATGCAGCGCTTTCGCGTAGTTTAAGCACATTCTAAATTATGACGCGGTCAGGCGCACCCGGCCTGTGAAGCCAGAGTCCTTACCACACAACTGTCTAAAGGACCATGGAAAACTATAGGCATTGTGTAAGATTCTTAAGCTTAGACGAGTAAACGGAGGTAAAAGTTGTGGGCCTCTCTACTAGCGTGGAGCAGAGCAAAAACTGTTTTCCTGGCCTGTCAGGGGTGCGCCCGACGGAGGTTAAGAAAAGATATAACGGGCTCTCCACTTCTTGATTTTCGGATATTGACAAAAAGTAACAAAAAGTTTGGGAACCAATGGCAATGGCCTATATCATCTTACGGTTATTGGGTATAGGCCATAATTATTTTCCCAATTGGTGGTATTTATCCATTCACCACAAATGATCGAGTGGTATTTCCACGCATACATTCATATCGATTCTGAATTGTCATAATATCAATCTTATTTCCTTCCTTCGATAAGCAAATTTAAAAGTTGAGACTGATTTTCAATTTCGCAACAACTTTTCAATAAAATTCCATAAAAAATCGAACAACTCAACTTTCAAGAAATGCTAGGCCATGTACAGAATCAAAATCAATTTGACACTCCAGCATGTATTTTTCTTCTTCTTTTTTTTTCAAGATATATTTGTCACGTTTTTTGCATAAATTTGCATTCATGCTAAGAATTTCTAACGATTCACTTGAAATTTCATTACCATCATCAAGTCACTATTATCACATACAAAGTGCGATGTAGATAGTGATAAAGGTACATGCATGTTATGATAATGTACGATGCGCGATTGAAATGTTGAACAGGATACCTACATAGAGTATACATGAACGCATCTATACGAGTATTTGGTCTTCATCTATGTTTTCACCACGATTTCCTTGCACAAACAAGGCTTCCCGGGGATGTTTCTTTTTTTTTTCTTGGTATCTCCTGCAAGAAATGAAAAAAAAATATCTTGTCTTATAATGTCATTCTTCTAAACTAATACTAACGATAGAAAAGATGTCCACTTAATACTAATTCCTAACACGTTTGTGTCGAAACGGAAACTTCATGAGGATGTTTTTTTTTTGCTATGGGTAAAATAGAAAAGGAGTAGTAAGAAGCAATTTTTAATAATGAGTCGATGTCATTTCTAAAAACCGAGCCGATAATGTCTAATCTTTTTTTTATATAAGAATCTCATAGATGTCGATGATTTAAGGGCCTACAAACTAACGATTTCAGGTCTACCTTTAAAATAATATGAAACTTATCCTGTGATACACTCATCTTGGATTTTTTTAGATTGTAGAATAATGAGCATGCTATGTACTTTTTTACACATATACATTTGTGAATATTTTTAAATAATTATGGCTAAATAAATATTAAAATTACGTCACAATTTCCCCTTTATCAAAATTCACCTGCAACTCATTTGTTAACATGAGGCATGTTGCACATTAGAGGTCTAAGCACGAACAGAAGGTCATTGCTAATCAGATGAGATACATTCGTTATACGATTGTTTAACATTTATACACAATGTTGACACTATGCCACACTTCTTTTGCATTTTAGTTGAAAACAAAAAAAAATAGACTGCAAAATTTAAATATTTCTCCGTATATGATTACGCTATCTTTCGCCATTAAACCAGCAACGATTCCATCAAAAACCAAAACCATCATCATCATCAACATCGACATCGTCGTGAGCAACAACATCCAAAACAAAACTCGCCGGTTGCTCCGGACTGCATAAATAATGAAGCATTTCCAGAAAGCGTCAAGGTGAATTCTATTACGAAATTTTCTTTTTGTATAGTCTCTAAAAGTATGGCCGTCGTATTGTAATACATTTATAGTATTGAAGTTCGTTGCAATAACACAAAATGAATGGCAAGATTACAGTGGCGGCAATCCGCCGAAATTAACTGTTTTGGAACTGCATTAGTCGATGTGATTGCACCTTTGGTGGAAAAGACCATACGGCCACGTATGTGTATTTCTAAAATGTACAATAGACGTGTATTCTTGCCAAATTTTGAATTCATAATTAACCGTGGAAAATGTATGCATTTTGCATCATTTTCTCGGATTAGTTTTTATTGAGTAGTTATAGATCGGTATAGATATTGTTCAATTGTACGTCAAGTCAACTATTTATGAAAACACATGAGGACATTTGAAATTATGTAGATATGAACATACATTACATGTAAAATTTTGCTGATTTATTTAATTTTAATTCTAATATAATAAATCTATATTTTTGTGTTCATTGCGAGCATTGTTTTCAAGTTGTTCCATTGTCTTGTAAAACACCTAACCAAATGAATATGTACAATGTACATAATGTACATACCTACACTCAGAAAAATTTCAATGGGAAATCCCATTAAACTAATCATTTTGTCCCATTATTTTTAGTCAATAGGAAAAATCAGATTACTTTAAAAATATTGGAACAATTACTTTAACTCGATAAATATCCGTTTGTTTTAATAGTTTACTCTTTTTTTAAATAAACACATGGTCTAGTTATCTTCCAATAGGATATATCTTATTGAATTAATAGTATCAATCCTATGTAATAAAAAAAAATGTTTCACCGTAATCTTATCGAACTATATTTTTTATAAATCCCATATTCCACGCTATTGAAGATCCGATTTGCTAGTACTCTTTAAAACATACCAAGTCACGGGTAGGCAACCGAACGATCTCGGCTACGGAGCATGATGTTGGTTATAAATATGCTTGCAATTTAACTAAAATGCCCATCCCATTAATGCAATAGGACGACATATAAAACAAATGGGATCGATCCTATTATTAGTTAATCATATCAGATCTTTTAAATTTAATGAGACAAGCTCATTGAAATATAATCTGATGTCTCATTGAATTTACGGGACACATTTCATTCCATACAAAATATCTCAACAGGATTCTTCCATTATATTAATTATTGCATCTGTTTACTTTTGTGACGAAATCTGGTAAATTGCCGTCCAATTAAAATAATGGTACACTCAGAGAAAGACCATCATTTAAAATCAAATACGAATCACTTTGAATTAAAAATACTACAAAAAAAGAGTTTTTTACAAAATAAATACAAAGCAGCTTTGATTCAAGTTGTTTCAATTTGAATCATTATATTTTCACATTGATTTTACTTTTGACAAGAACCATTCGATCGTTGACAAGAACCAAGAATAAAATGTAACCAAATATTCTTGATTCAAAATGTTTCATTTTTGATTTTATAATGACTTTGCAATAGGGATGTGAAAACCGGACGGTTAGTCCGAAAACCGGTACTTTCACATCGGTTAACCGGGTTATTTTCGGTTTTTCCTCCTCCCGGTTTTAACCCGGACGGTTGATTGTCCATCCGATTAAAACCGAAAAAAAAATTATTTGGAAATTCTTACAATTTTTTATATGTATTTTCTTGATTTTCCAGTCTTCATTCTATTATTCGTCTATTATTTGTCCCCTATGAAAAATTTCGTTTCCAAATTTCAACCCTTTCAACCCTTAAACATACTTTCGAACACTCTTCTTTTTGCTATTATAATCGTAGAACCATCGCTTCGTCAAATTACCTCTCCTTGTATCTTTGATTTGATGTTTCATACAACAGGAACACCGGCAATACGAGTGTGTATGATTTTTTTTTAATTTCTAATTCTAAGCAAATCAATGAAAAGGTTAACCGGAAAACCGGTACTTTAAGCCCGGATAAAACCGGCCGGTCTAAGCGGCTTTGCAAGAAACCAAAAAAAAAACGTAAACCGGGCCGGTTTTTGGCATCCCTACTTTGCAGTGAATATTACAATCAAAGGAACCCAATTTAATTTCAAAGTAGAAATAGTAGAAGTTAAATTGTTTCGCAATGAAAATAAAAGTTATGATATCACTTGAGTCGAATTCGCTTCATCACTATGTCTGGTTAGTCTAGTAGGCAGGGCGTTCGTCTACAAATCTTAGGGTCTCGGGATCGAATCTCACTGTAGGTAGGTAGTTTATTTTGCATTTTAGAGCGTAAAAAGAGGTCAATGCTAGTTATACAAAACTCATTTATGAGTTACATATGTTTTTTCCCTGTGAAAATGGTGGTGTATGTTTCCGTTTTTATTAGTAAACGTGTTTGAAAAAAAAAGCGAAACAATTTTGAAACAAATGCTTTTATTTATTGAAAGTATTATAAACGTTTTTGAATTTATTATTGTTCCATTTATTTTTCATGGCAATGAAATAAAGTGAAACGTATATGAATCAATGAAAAACGTCAATGGCGCCAAATCATATATATGAAAATATTTGATTAATTAATGTTTTTATTTATTTTACAACGTTTTTTCTCTCGGTGTACAAAAACTTTTAAATTTACGGGGCCCATTTTTCTGAGTGTATGTCTCAGAATTTTGGATATTACTGCAAATTTTCGTCTATACCAAAATTTTTATTTCTTTGTATATATGTACATACATTTAAGCAGCGTCCCGCACAGCATTAAGCATTAAGCATTTCAATGAACTGTTTTATGGTATCAGAGTGAATGAGTAAAAGAAGTAACATTTGTGGAAACATGCATTCCAAGGAAAGAAGGTTTTTACTCGCTGTTTGGACTGTTTTACAAAAATAAGTTGCCCTTTTGTGGTAAGTCCGGCGACACTTCGATCTTATCGCTCGGCCTAAGAATTGCAGAGATATCGACGATTTGTCAAAGTGCATAGTACGAAGTTGATCGTGAAATTGCTGAGGCCGACATCTAGGTTGGCAATTAATAAACGCATACGTTTTGTGAATAATTGTATAACTTATTTCGGTTGTCCCTGTCGCCCCTTGTGAGCTGCGCAGGAAAGTGCTCCCACGCCACCTTAGAGAATTTTGTTGCGAGTCCAGCGACAGTCAAGGATTAAAAAGATATCGACGGATTTCCGAAGTAGTACGAAGCTGATTGTGAAATTTCTGGGGCCAATGTCCAGGTTGACGGTTAAATCTGACCACCCTGTGCACTGACCGGAAAAATAAAGAGGATGCGATGATTCTTTAGGCAATTTTGTGGTGAGTCCAGCGACACCTCGATCGTTTAACATAGGATTGCAGAGATATCGACGGATTTCCGAAAGAATACGAGTTAAATTGTATCGATCATGAATAGTATTCGATAGAAAATGAAATGATCCTGCTGGTTCGATACTTGCGTTTGTCCCTGAGTAGTTACATACAAGCTTGAATATTCTATTGAATTTAATGTTTACTTTGCATAGATACGCCATCGTATGGAATCACGTAAGGATTCTACTAAAATTTATTACGCAATTTCACACGATGGCGTAACCAAGCACAATTTGGCGTAATCATGCCAAGGAAACATATACGAGTATTCAATTCAAAACAGCCAGAAAAAAATGTTCAAGTCAAGCTTTGTGTCTTCTCTATACGATAAGACTAACCTTTCGACGGGCACAAGATGAGATGTAAAGGTACGTGTTCATAGAGACGACTCACGTGAGGATCGCTCAGCGATCGTGGTTTTACATCCAATTCCGAGCCGTATTTGAATATTTTTTTAATGGTGGTACTTTCCTTGTGTCGACTATGACCCAAATGAACATGTCTGTATAGAAAATATCAGCATATAGTGCTCAGAACCGGTGGTTTAACAGCGATCGCTGAGCGATCATCACATAAGTCGTCTCTACGAACATAAACCTTAAGAGTTTTCGAGTACGCGATAATCATTGCAAACAATCAAATCGATCACTGCCGCAACTTTTTTAGGGTACGGTATAACAACACATACTGCATATTTCCGTCAATTTACGCATGTCAATGATTTTATCCTTAGAATAAGTATAGGCACGGAGCGGTAGAATGTCGAATTTCACGTTGATGTCTTCCGTTTACGCTTTTACATGTTTATATAGTGCACGGAAATTGCAGCAAGATTATAAATATCAAAATAATTGTATTTGGCCAATTGTTGCCGTTATTCTCTATCATGTCTAAGTCCTTTCCTTACATAAATCTACAGTACCCAGCGAATTATTCGTGCCGCGCCGGTGTGAGCACTAAAAAATAAGCCGCGAATTTGTGCCGCGTTGGTGTGGGCATCACTTTAATCTTCGATTGAAATTGTTTGTCTGTATGATTTTTTCTTATTTAAACATAATAATTTATAGGTTCTAATGCAAAATACACTACAAAAGTAGTTTTCTAAAGTACATAATGTGTAAGGAGGAAATGTTTGCACCCCCATCAATCGTATCGCAATAAATCGACTTTATTATGCAATATCTAATGTAACTTCTCGTCTAGACTGACTAGACTCCTGACTCTAGATTGTCTTTAATTGATATGAATAACCAAAAGTTCACTTTATCATGTAATGAACAATTATTAATATTTTGCACCCTTCATGTCCGCAGACAATTTTTACACAATCAATATATGTACGGTGACATGCAAATGCAAAGGATAATCCGCACTCACTCCCTCAGTAATATGCATTTATGAAAATTAATGTTCAACCATATAAAAAGCAGCGACGTAAGCCAAAACAAAATTTCAAAATTAAATTTAGCCAAAGTAACAAGATTAACGTACACGACTGGGTCGTCCAAGACGTGTTACATGTCCATTACAGTCGCCATCGTCATTTTGTATTGTTTGTATTGTCCCGATAAAAAGGAAGTGTTCACCACTCACGAAATGAATGAAATGATCAAAATATAAGAAATATGAAACATCACACGCCAAACATTGAATTCGTGATAAAATATCCAAACATTTAGCTAAAACAATAGTTTTGTATGTTATTGCTGAGAGGAAGAACTTCGATAGGTACGTACAATTTATTCGACGAGAAGAATGATAAATAATATCTCGCGCGCATGCAACCGAGTCATTGTCCCGTGCCTTGTAGTGACTTCCAAGTTCATGTAATTCTGTGTTAGGATTTCCCGCCGCGATCATGGTCAAGCGTGGTCGGAAGACAGTCATGTCACCTGTTCTATGTAAAATTTCATCATGCATTTTTGTACAGTGCTATTGAAAAGTGACAGATTTTGCGGCCATAATATTAACTTTCGACTGGCAATATTTGATAACGAATTTGATATTTTGTATCAGCGATAAACTGAACTGAATGCTGGATTCAGATGAAAGGATTCGATTTGAGGTTTCGCTGAGAGCTTTTTATGAAATTACACGTTGTGCAATCTTGCGCTTCCAATTCAGATTTTAAAACTTCTCAGATATTAGTGAGTTTTTGAAACGGATAAACGTTTTCGTTTACATAATTTGAAATTCGATACAAAAATTGTGATATATTGGCTCGCGTACGGTAAGAAAGCGAAATCAGGGCCGGATTTAGCCTCTATTGCGCCCCTGGGCAGTAACGAATTTGCCGCCCTCCGCCACTAGATAAGCTTGAAGGTAGCAGTTGTCACCTCACAAAGGAAATGTAGGCAAAACGTTAGCTGGCGTATGTGAAAAATTGAAAATTGAAATTTTTACTAGTAGGTAATTTTTTTTTCTTGAACATTTTTAATGTTGCTCCCCAGGGGAGGAGTCCAGGTGTTCCGTGCACCTCCCAAAATTGTTTTAGGAATGATTGAAACTCCAATGATAACATAGAAAACTGTACAATTCTTATTACATTCGGCTTTTCACTTTCATTAGAAATGCATTCATGTTTTCTAAATTTTTTTCTTTGTCGATCGTTTTGGAAATAATTTACGAACTACCCCAACAAATAAAATTTCCTATATTAGCATCATATTTAACCAGAAAACGTCATACCGAAGAAACCCAAAATTAAGAAAGCTTACGGTAAATTTTGAACACACTTGACCTAATTTGTTTTCTTTGATAAAGATAACGAAAACAAATTGCACTTACTGATGTTATTGAGCAAAAATCATTCCGTGCCTAAAAAGTTCTAGATTTTCCTGATTTCAATTATTTTAAATTATTTTTTATTTTCGGTGGAGTTCTCCGTTTTTCTCGGAACAAAAAATGGTAAATTTGAAAATCTAAGCGTAAAAATTCTTAAAAATTTAGTTAAACCTATTCACCCGATAGAAACTCAAAAATTTGATAGCCAATGCTGCATTTCTAATATCGAGACTTGGGGACCTCTCCCGAAACCAAGTCCTTGCTTCCCAGCGAATTCGATGTGGGGACAAATTTAAGAAGTAATTGAACACACGAAAATGTGTGGTTAGATGAGTTACTTGCTTGGGGGCATTTTGAACTTTCAAAAAAAATTGTCGTTTTTTTTTTCTTCAAGTCTGGGGCAACTTTAGAGGCTTGAAAACAGGAGCTGGCAGCCACGTACTCGCGTATTTATATCATTTAATGTGGCTTCAGGCATAATGTTTAAAGTGAAGCCAAAGATGATTCATACTCCTACTCTAATTGAACTAAAGGCCGCCACGCCATTCAGAATGAATGAGTGTATGCTTCAAGCAAGATTTTGCGTATTCCCAATTTTCGAAGGCGGAATCACATTAAAATTTGAGTTGAGGTAATCGCCACCTCAACTGCTTTGTGCTTTGGATTAATACGAATATGAACATCTAACTAGAAAAATTTTTAGAATTTCCCGCCCCTCAAATTCTGCCGCCCCGGGCAGTAGCCCAGGTTGCCCATGTGGGAAATCCGGCCCTGAGCGAAATTTTCCTTTAGATCTTCAAAGACGTAGACTACTTTGTGCGACTTGCTAAAACTTTCTTCTTTTTTTTTTGCTTTGTAATCTATTTAGTCAGGGAAAATCTCAGAAATATAGATTTACAGTCAAAAACCTGAACCCTTTGTGTTTTTTTGTTTTTTAAATTTTTTTTCGTAACGGTTTTCATAAGCGCTGTTCCTGGCCTGACGTCGACTTTTGGAATACCCTGTATATGATACCGCTCGAACATTTCTTTCACGCAAACACATTTTATGACACTACTAGAATTTTTTAATTTTATTAATTACATAAATAAAATTATTTCGTTGTACATTCATAGGGCTTTGATCGGGCGAAACATTACCTTGAGCTCCGTCATACCTCTTTTTGAATTTTGCAGTACCTTTTCGGAGTAGTTAAACCTTTTTATACCCTATACCCATAACATGGTATTGGGTTTATTGTTTTTCTTACGTCAATATTATGTAACACCTCAAAGGAGTCTTCGGAGGTATGGTACAGTATATATGTAAATTATCAGAGTCGGGCCCTGATTCGAATAAGCCATGTCTGTCTGTCTGTGTGTCTGTCTGTTCGCACGATAACTCCCGAAATAATGAAGCTAGCGGTTTGAAATTTTGGTCAGATGCTTGTTTTGATAAAATCTTGGACGGTATTGAAAATTGGCCAAATCAGTTCGGACATATACCTTAAGTTGATGGCAAGTGGAGTAGGTCCGGCTATCCTTTACCCCTACCTCCCCTACAAAGTTATATTCAGCCATATCTTTTGATAGAATGTCGCGAAGAACTTCAAATTAGTATCAAATGGTAGCTGTTAGGATGCCTTGATAAGATGTTAAAAATGTGCCAGGTCCAACCCATCTGTACCCTCCCACCCCTACAAGAAAAAAAAACATGAAAATGAAAATTTTGGGTTTTGCATGTCTTCTAGGTCTGTACATGGGTATACACTCATCGTGCTATTCGCACGATTAGAACTCGGTCTCGTTTGTTTTTTATTTTGTCAGTGTAACATACATGAAAAAAATATTGACCAAATTGTTCCTTAAGATTCTTTTGTTTATTGATAGGGTTACTATCTGCTCGGGCCTCGTCCGGCAGTGACGAGCCTAGAAAGTGTTACCGGGCGGCCGGGCATATGAAAATCCTACCGGGCAACGTTGAATATAAATAACGCTACATTTTTATATGAGTTGGCGGGAAATTTAAAAAAATAATCAATGAACCAAGCACCCAGCATATTCTAAATAAATATAAATAAATACAATCATCGATCAACGCGACTCAGCGTAAGGCAAGCTTTCTTTTTACGCGGATTACGCAGGTCTAGACTGCACTAATTGCATTTTTCACTGTCTGTCGATTCTCATTGGTTTGCAGCATACAGATTAACAAGCTCTCTGGATTAATGATATTCCCCAGATCCGACTCTTGCTAATCCATAATTATGGATTGGTATGTAACCTACAAGCTACAAGAACTCTGTCAATTGAAAAACTTAATGGAACCCTTTAGCTGTGGTACTATCATCAATATTAGTAGAGACAAGCTTTAGTTTTGTAGAAATTGGGCCTGTATGAGCTCTCCCCATGTTACTCTGCCGGGCGAGAAACCTGGTTGAGATGGCAACCCTGCTTATTGAAGCTGAATAATATATTTTGGTTTTACCTTAAATACGAAATCAAAGAAAAGATTTAACTAACTAAAGCGTTGGTGTAGCATGATATCTAAAAATTTGTTCTCACTATCTATTTATTTTGAACGTGACTGTACTGCAACACTTATTTTCCAAGAAGCGGAAAACACTTTTGATGTCGATGTTCATAATAAATCCGACATCAATGTCGTCATCATTGGTATGATATCTAAGCCTTATTCTTCTCTACGCTTATTCATATGTACATGTACATATACATACATACATTTATCTATCAATCAACAATGACTTTCCGTCTTACGACATTTTGTCGTGCGTTCAATATATGTATGTGTTTTCGTTTCCTTTCTTGAATTATTAATCGGCAATTATATTTGAAACTTTTAAATTTTCTTCATTGCGGCATTTTGACAAGAAAGGATGATGTCGAAAATGTTGTCCGCGACGTGATACCATACAAAATGAATACGTCCCTCAATGTACTATTGATCGCACCTTTCTTCGAAATCAAGTGGATGTGGCAATAATTTAAAGTTTATATATGACTCTGTTTTACTGCAAAGTTCAACGAATCTCACTGAACTTTTACACTTTTGACCGTCAACCTGTACACAATCTCCTCCAAATAAAAAATCAAATTCACTCTCCTTGCGAAATTCTTTCACACACACTTTCATTTGCTTAAAGAAAAACAGAAACAGATCACCTAATCTTCATTGAGAAATGCTGCTGAAATTGACATTTTACGAAATGTCTGCAATCATCTTTTTAACTAGGAAAATGCCGATTTTGGTATGTCGAGTTTATTGACATTTTTATTAAACATTCGCTCTTGAATGTATTAATGGTGACCGTACCATAACCATTATGCAGAATGCATTCGATCCTGAAAATTTGAAAATAGTCATTTATTGCAACTTATCAATGGACATTTGCATTTGCCGCAGCGCATCTTTGACAACAATATCTATTGCCAATAATGTAATGTGTAAAAGAAGTTGGACAGAAAAACGATTGCGTTATACTGCGATACTATACGAGCAACCGGTTCAGATATGTATTTGAATCTTAAAATGAACATCTTCCCCAAAAAGATATAATGAAAAAAAAAACTAAAACTAGGTATATGAAGAAAAAAAAGCCAGTTAACGAGCCACATGGTTTTGTTTTGAAAGCTGATGATTTGACACTTTTCAACATTTTTATAGTGCGACTCAAACTCCAACACAAAGTTTGCTCCCGCATAAAATTAAAAATGATAAGAGTTGACTAAACTTTTAAACATTTTCAAGGACTTTTGGCGATTTGGTAAGTTTTTTTTTCGATCATGATGATGATGATTTCGTATTGATTTCTTTCTTGTTGATTTTTTTTTCTTTGGAAAGGTGATTGGTATGAAATGCAATGAATATTGATGGTTTAACTGATAGATTCATAATATTGCATTTTGTACAATAACGCACTTGTATTTGATTAATAGTAAACTAGGCCTTGACAGTTCATTGACTTGATGACTTTGTGCTCTAAGGTCTAAGCTCAACTGTAGTTTTTTCTATAAACTTTAGTATTGTTGCCTTAGTGATATTTTTTAAACCAAGGAGGTGGACTTATTGATTTGATGCGACGACGGTTTGGTCTTTGGTGTAATGTCGATGGATCGAAACGTTGATAATTGCAATATCGGATGTATTGCATAATCTGTTTATTTTTGTGCGTGCTAACATTGCATAATAATACATTTAACTTAAAATTGGTAAATAAAATGCGCGGGAATTGTTGCGAGATCATTGAGTAAGTACTACCGGTGTGTCTGGCAGAGCCGACTTTTAATGTGAAGAAATTTTAATAAAAATTTGGGTATGTAATTATTAATGAAGTTGTTAGTTGGTATGTTGTCTTGAAAAAAGTAGCAAATCTTCAAATTTATCTTTTTAAGCATTGTGACGACGAAAAATTAATAATCTTTATAAAGGAAATCCTGAACGAAATTTGTGATTATTTATCACTCTCCTCCGACTCACACGAAAGTCCCGAAAACCGGCTAAAGGTCATCAGTCACAGTAATTTTCCATACATGTTGACAGATTGACAGGTTAATTGATTGACTGACAATCTGTCAACTTGTATTGAAAATGACTGTTAGTAATGACTGAAAAGTGTTGATCAACCTTAAAACGAAATTCTGAGGTTGATTTGATAATCTTCTTCTGCTCAACTCGTTCGCGAACAGTTGAACGAATGAAAATGTCGATTCTGCTGAATCGATGTTTAGGTTTGTACCTGAGAATTCGTACCCCAGCTCTTCCCAAACGGGTTCCGCGAATCCCGTTCCGAAAATCACCTTAACAGTTTGAAATCCAAAGTAGTTCCATGCTTTTTCAAATGGGTAGCGGGTGAAAAACAGTGACAACAAAATTGAAAAAAAAAAAATATGGGAATATTTTAAATAAGTAACTATAGTGACTATTGGTATGCGTAACTCCATGGGTTCTGACCAATATGGATGCCGCATTTGCTGTTGGTCAAAAATCAAATACAATACATATTTAAGAAAATATTTGAACAGTATCAGAAACTCCACCGATTTTCTTTTACATTTTTCTACTACTACAAAAAGAAGTAGTGGGTACCAAAAAAAAAACATGTCCACAGTGTTTGAGACGAAGTTTTTGGGATTTAATTATAGGCGGAATTAAATTAGTGAAAAATATTTGTTAAAACCCGCTTTGCGAAATCAAAATTTTCTACACTTTTTTAACGAATGTTCGTTAATTAATATTTAAATTTCTATTCACATTTTTGGTATCCGTTTTAAGTTATTGGCTGATAGCTAGGGCTTTGAATTTTTTTAGCAAATGCGCTTCTACATTCGTGTGCTGCTATTTGCACACGAATTTATCAGTTATTGGAAAATTTCGATTTAAAAGCACAAAAGCTGTACTTTATTCATAAATGCCTGGCAATCCCAACGAGCTCTTGTCCTTACAATTTTCCTTTTCTGACATATAACTATGATTAATTGTAATCCCTGTTTTGAGATATTCCGCGAAGAAAAGGGATGCTAGGTGTATGATATCCATATCACTTATATACATATGTATATAAAATAGGTTAATTTAATTCTAGATAAAATTATGATATTAGCAACAGAAGGTAATATACGAGTAATACAAAACGGGCCATCATAATATATCCCATACATTCCTTTACAATAGTTTATTATGTTAATGGAAACAATTATTTTCTCATTTTCCATTTGACTTGTCTTTTATTTGAATTGTAACCAAAATAATGCAATATATTCTAATTAAAAACAAGATAAATTTATCAAAATATTTTTCTTTCCTTTTTTACAGGTTAGTATCCGATGCACTGGTAATTTAATTTAATTAAACGTCTTGTTTTCGTATGAGGTAATAACTGTTTCGCTTAGCTAGACCAAACCAACAACTGAACCTAACGAAAACAAATATTTACCATATGTATTTGGTAATCTCAAATCACATGATGCCTAGACCATTATAAACGTTTTAAACTGGCGAATGGTAATGTAAGTGTCGCTAGTGTTGATGAGAAGTAAATGAATTCTTCATTCGGGAGCTGATTGCGTATGTTTCAAAGTTAAGAGCGTGAACATTTCCAATACAAAATTATTATAAATTTTTAAATGATTATATGTATATCTGGCAATGAGTTCCAAAACTCGCTTCTTGCATTTCCAAAAAAATATCAATGTCCAAGTTTCATGTTTGATTATAAATTCAAGAAAAAATGTTTGAATATCAAAAAATATCAATGTCCAAGTTTCATGTTTGATTATAAATTCAAGAAAAAATGTTTGAAATCGTTTTGTCTTTCAATATATTCCACAAACAGTAAGAAGTTTATTATGTAAAATTTTTAGGGAAAAAGTAAAGTCAGACTTTTATTTTTTGCAAAAAAACCAAAACTACCTTGAAGTTTTCCAAAATGCAAGAAGCGAGTTTTGGAAATAAGTGCCTCATATGTATTATTAGTATGACAAGCCTCCGAAATTTTACTAGACAGATTCGAACAAAAGGTCCTTCGGCGAATTTTGGGTGCCGTTCGCGAGCGAGATCAATTGCGTATCCGATACAACCATGAGTTGTATCAATTGTACGATGAGCTGGAAGTATCGGCAATCGTGAAGCTTCAACTTTTGCAATAGGCGGGGCATGTACTACGAATGGGCGATAATCGCATGGCAAAGAAGGTGATGAACGCACAACGAATTGACGGAGCTAGGTTGCGTGGACGATCGAGAGCTCGCTGGGAGAACTCCGTAGGTGAAGACGCCCACCAACTGCTGGGCTTCCGAAACTGGAGGACAATGTCACGTAACCGCGACAATTGGATGTCTACGATTCAGGGGGCCAAAGCCCGACGTCGGGCTATTGTGCCACATTGATGGTTATTATTAAGTTGATTAATTTCCAAGTTTTCCACCTCCTACTCCTTGTACATTCATTTTGGCACCCAGGGTCAAGGGGTATATTTTTAGTTTTTCTTTATTATATTGTTAAAATAGTAGAAGTTACAGCAAATCCTAATCTCAAGGAGCCAGTAAGCCACAGAGAAGAAGTATAGGTAGGTTGGAAATAATAACATTTCGGGCGGCGGTGTTAAAGTTTATTTCTTCACACATATGTTGATTTTTTTATAAAGCTACCAATACGCAATTTTATGTAATATATTAAAATTTAAGAGCACTTCTTCAAAATTTGTTATCCACCCAATTGCTGTAAAGTTGTATCGCCGCAAGGTCAGCTGTTATTAAAAATGGAGTGGCAATATGTATGCGGAAAATCGACAGCGCAGTAGAGTTCAGAGGAATCTCTTAAAATATGTTGCCCTCTTACGATTATTTACGAACAAGCTGGCCCGGCGAACTTCGTATCGCCTCAACTTTTAAATGTTACCAATGTGTGAGTGGGGCAAAAGTACTGAACTCCGCGAATGAGTTGAGGAGATACAGGCATAGTCTAAGAAAATTGAGCCAAAATATGGCCATCGAACGGCATGATCTTGAACATATTGCTTTTAAAAAAGGTCTAAAATATAAAATAGTCTAATCAAATTCTAATGTGTTATGTATATCATTGCAATGGAAATTTAATGTAGCCTTTTTGTCCTCATATCATTTTTCTGTATCTTTTGCCATTTTTTAAATAATCCCAAAAAACCGAAAAATTACCCCCCTTTCTCCCTTTTTATAAGGTTGCGGACCCCCATTCGCTTGGGACTTTTTCCCATAATCCGGGGGCCATTACCAACCATCCTGCAAAAAAGATTCCAATGTAGGATTTTTGCCGACCAAATATCCTAACTTTCTTAGACTAACAAAAGCATCAGAAAATGAGCTGCGATTTTCCAGATGTGTCTCTTACTGAGGATAGCACTTAGTCAGATGTTTATTTGGAAAATACACAAAAATCCGCTAATCTGCGAAAAGGAGGTGGAAAATTATTTTGGCATTGGCGATTTTTTTTGCAGATATTTCAGTAGGAATAGGGGTTCTTGCGCTGAAGGGGACCGAATTACTGAGATCCGCCAATTCATGCAGAGAAACAATGTCCCAGATATCAAATGCTATTGGGTTATTGGGGGTGTAAGCCATTGAGAGAGTTTCTGAAATCCGTTCCGGAAATATTGGCGATGGATCATGGAATTAGTCCTATTTTCTGAAACACGGTAATCCGATCAAGAAATATAGGCAAACGTATGGACAAATTAGTGCCTTCATAACTTTCCAGATGTTTCGTTAGCAATAGCAATAGCAGCATAGCTATTTGGGTTGGTTATCAATTCTGGAAAAGGAATCACAGAAATGGGAACATTCATTCAAGAGATACGTACTCGTATATAGGCAAAAGTTGTACATCAAGTAATTTTGTATTGGCAAATTTTGTAAATTTTTCGTTAGAATTTCTGGGCATCAATTAGATGGAAGCCGTGTAGAGTGGAGTCTACGGAAATTGAATAGAAATAGGCAGAAGAATGTAAAAAAGAGTTTTCATCATAATCTTGCTCACTGTAAATTTTCTACATGTTGAAATCCGATAATTCGGTCAGTTGATGTTGGAGATCAATCTGGTGAGGCAAATTTCCTAAACTGTACTCATTGTGAACTTTTCACATGCTTGAATGCTTCTTTCGCTATTTAGGGTGTCGTTTTGCCCTATTTTCAGATGTAACTGCACGCCAGGGTGGTGCAAAATCAATAAGGTCATCAAATTTGTTTGTGAAAAGCATAAGAAAATGGGGAAATGAGCAAACTCTTTTAGTATTTTTCTCCTACCTATTTTTCTGATTCGGCAGTAACAATTCTTTTATGGGGAAAGTATTAGTGGCAAAAGATATGGAAAAACCAATTCAGTTATTGCAAGTGGGAGTTTTTCAGTTGCATGTAGAAATTTACTTAAATAGATAATTCTATACCTTCATGCAATTGCTTCAATAGTAAACTACTGGCCAATTTTTCAAATTGTGAAGGGTTGTTCCCGTTAAAGAAAAAAACAGTACAAAATAATTTCATCCATCATCCTCAAATCTAATTCGACAAAGAAGGAGATTAAATGCATATATAGGCAACTGGACTGTGACTTCCAAACTTCCAGCGGTTTATAAGCTATCCTGCTGATCCTGGTCGTCAATTTGGGGGGGAAGGGATGGAATTTACTGAAGTCGTAAAATCCGTTCATGATATAAACAAAAGCTACATAATTTTTGTATTGGCAAATTTTGCAGAATTTTTGGCAGGTGTTCCACGTAATGGTCGTGGTTGATAGGAGGAGTACAGCGTGGCATTTACAAATTTTTGCTTATCAATTCAGGTGAAATAGGCTGAATAATGTAAGAAGAAATTGCCTTCAAAATTTCGCTTCAACTTATTCCGATGAATAGGGCAGAGTGAGCAATACGATGGGGCGAATTAACTGAAATCCTTTAATCCGTCTAGGTGATTTTCGAGACTAAATTCATCTCAAAATTCAGTTTCGAACTTTTGCTGGGTTTAGTACAAATTAACTGAAATAATAGGATAAGGCAGAAGGTTTCTTTAGCTTTCCAGCCTTTCCAAGTGAAAGCAAAATTTGCTGAAATATGCAAAGGCTGAGGAAATTGAACCGCTTTCACATTATTATCGATCGATTTTTGAATGTTTCAGAAGCTGTTCGGTTGGTCCTTATGGAAGAGAGAGGGGACGGGAGAGATAATTTAGCGGAAGAACGGTCATTTTGTAAACATGCATATAGCCAAACAAATGAAGAATATAAACTGCTTTCACAATTTTTCTCGGGTTGCAGATGTCTATATAGGTATTCTGCTATTGATGATGGAAAATCATTTACTTCTGTTGAGAGCGGTTATAAATCAGGCGAGGGGCAGAATAGAACAAAATCCGCTAATCTGCTGAAAGGTATGGTCTTCATAAATTAACACGTTGCAAATTTTTCGCATGTTGCATCTTTTGACAGTTCGAGGTGGAAACCAAGGAGGGTCCAATTTACTAAAATTACATAGAATTGTGAAGGCTAATGTGGGGGAGACCTGTCTTCATGAACTCTGTCGTTCAAGTGTAAATCCAGTCAAAGAAATTTATTGACATCCGCAAATATGTGACGACAGTTATTAATTTTTCAGAAAAATTTGTTTTCATAATTTTATTCGTGTTTGAATAGCAGTTATTCTCTTGTTCGGGGTATAGACATATCCGATGGACCTTATCTTACTGAAATCCACTAAGCTATTCAGACGATAGAGTATGAGAATGAAGTATTTTCACAATTTTAGTAATTGTAATTTTTACTACGTTTCGATGGATACGTATTGTAGTATAGGTGACCATATACTCTTCACCGAGTATAGAGACCAATGATTTAGAGTAAGCTTACTGAAATTCTGTAATTCGTTTAAAAAATATCGGAAAAGCTTGTGAAACACAACTAACAAAATAAAACAAACAAAACACCAGTATAACTATATGGATAGGTATACGGTGAAGCAAATTTTCTTAAATCACCATTGCAAATGACGGCCAAAGGACACACAAAAGCTGCTTTGTAAACTTTTCTTATAGAAAATTTTATTATTGTTTTTTTTTTTAGAAGAGAACAATGCGGAATAGCAAATTAACCTGCATCGGCTTATCCTTTCAGGAGATAAATGCAAGTTTTGTGAAAAAGAATTCTTCTTTCTTTCTTTCTCATTGTGAATTTGTTTGAGTTTCAATTTCATTCAGATATTCCGGATGAGGATTAAATCAGCAGGGCAATATTCCAAAATTACGTCAAGACATTCAAGTAATATAACCCAAAATATAAAAAAAATCATTGTGAATTGTTGCTCATTGTGAATGTTCGGCTTATTTCAATGAGTAGGGCAGTGGCGGCTCGTGGCGTACGGTACAGGGTGGGCCACCAACTTTGTATTAATCCCAGTTTTATGCACAAATATCCATTTTGTACATGTACATTTTTGTACTGTCCGGATAATAGGCATTAGTTATTTTTGTTTTAAATGAAATAAAAAATTGTTTTAAATTCAAATGAATCGCGGTTTTCGATGGTTTTACGTTTTTCTTATGGATGTCCAATTTCGTTCAATTTGCTGGTTATAAATACGTTTCTTTTTACTATTTTCAATCTTTATCTCTAGATAAAAATGAATTTATTTGTGGAGCGGTATAAAGAACAAGGCAAGGAAGAAGAAGAAGAATATATTTTAGTTTATTTTTAGTTCGCTCATAAAGCTAATTACACTAAAATATATATATTATTTAAAACATTTCTTTCTTTTTTTTTAACAAGATTCAATCTAAAAGATCAATTTAGACTTGGTTGAGATAATATTTATTTTGTAAATAACACACTAATGCATTTTGATCGACATCGAGACTAACAATAGTAAAAAGTAACGTAATTATAACAAGCAAGTTGAACGAAATCAATTGTTGTACCGATATTTGACACACATGAAAAACAGTCAAAATATCCAAAACCGCGATTCACTTGAAATTAAAAAGAAATTATTTCGTCAAAGAGGAACATAATCTTGCTATATTTTATATGGTTCCACATTTTTCTAACATTAATTAAAAGCCTTTAGCAATCCATCTGCATATTTAATTTTTATTACCGGCACCAAGATAAATTATAATGAAATCAAAATTGTAGAGCGTCGGTTATCCGAACGTCGATTAACCGAACCGGGGACTCGACTTTTTTCATTTGAAATGTATAAAATCAAGTGTCTGAAGGAAACAACCTTTCATCAGCAGCACTCAGTTGCTTCGAATTTTTTGTTTTTGTTCAGTCCTAGTCATTTATCCTGGTTGTCGCTTATATTAACTTTTAGGCAGTCCTCCAATTTTTCTATGGAAACTCGATTAACCGAACTTTCGATTATCCGAACCACCCCTTGTCTACATTAGTTCCGATAATCGACGCTCTACTATATCATTTTCAGCGACATTTGAAAATTTCCTCGGACTCTTCCTCTTTCATTCTTGTATATATTACACACAATTCGGTAAATATGTGTTAAATAATGGACTATATAATTGAATAAAAATCACATTTTTTTATAAATCCTCCCATGAATTTTACGATATTTTCTTGGCTATTCATCATATGAATATTAGGAAACTCCAAATATCATTATCTTACATTTTCATTCCTAAATCGATTTGTCCCTAATGATATACACGTATGCATGAATGTCTGTTTTGGTTGGTACATCACATTCTATTATCATTTCCACGCACTAGCTTAAAAAAATTGCACTCTTACAAGCCACAAATTGTGCCGCATAACACTTTCAACACTTGCATCCCAATACTCATTTTATCGCATGTTTTAACTGATTACTCTCACGGGCCGGCCCCTTAACCATACGAACGCGAAGCATCTTGTGCTGATATCGCACGAAATTTTTCTGTACAAATTATCACTTGCATCCGACAAATTCGATGCAAGCGGTTATGCACTATCAGCTAGTGCCCAAAAGTTTGAAAGCAGTATTAACATTGTGACAAGATATTTGGATTGGAAATCGGTTTGCAAATATGTATGTAGCTGGGATGCAATCCAATGAGATTAGGTTGTAGAATAGAATTAAAGTGATTGGCCAATTGATTATGCGTGGAAAGTGTTCAAGCAATTTTGGAACTAAAAAGACTATATAGGTACATGTAGATGTATATTTTTATATTGGATAATTGTTTGAAACAATGTGTGCATAAAACCTTCTATATACAAAATTATTGTTAACGATGGAAACTAGTTATTTAAAAAAAATGGAATAATAAAATTTCTTATATTCCAACTGGAATGATTGGGTGGGCCGGGCCCACCTGGCCCACTGAGACGGGCCGCCCCTGGAGTAGGGCAAATCCAGTGGAATCAATTTACTGAAATCCAGCAACTCATTTATGAACTGTACGAAAAGGAACTGTTCTTATAATTTGATCATTGTGAATACATATTTTACATGTTTCAATAATTACTCGGCTATTCATGGAGGAGACCTAATCGGTTGCAGTTCTGTTCGCTAAACGATCAAGAAATAAAGACAAAGTTATGAAAAAAAAAAGTTATTGTGAATTGTTGCCTATTGTGAATTTACTGTACATACATATACTGCTTATATAGACCAACCTGTTGGGGTACACTTACTAAAAATCAGTAATTCGCCCAAGAAATACAGGAAAAGGTACGATAGATAGATAGATACTTCCGCTCATTGTGAATTTCTCATATGCATCGATAGTTGTTCCTTCAATTGGGCTAAACCCCAATCCTGTGGAGAAAATTTACTGAAATCCGCTGAAAGCATCAAGAAATATAGGCAGAAAACGCCAAAAAAGAAACCTATTGTGAATTTTGGCTTATTGTGAATTTTTTGAAAGTTTCAATAGTTATTATGTTATTCCGGCCCGAGCCAAATCCAACGAACCAAAAATCATGAAAATCGGTTCAGCCGTTCTCGAGTTATAAATGGTGTAACTAACACGACTTTCTTTTATATATATAGATTACACAAGAGATTGGTCATATAACTTACTATTTTTTAGTAAAAATGTGTATTAGATACGCTCTGCGCACAAGGGGTTAAGGCTATTTAGTATGACCAGAAGAGATTCAATTTCAACGATTACTTTCACTTTTAAAGAATACTGTTTTGTCAACGTTCGATAAATCTGGATTATTGGTGTTCTACTAGATTTCCATCATAAGGCTATTTCCAGTGGCGGAACAACTTCACTCGGGGCCCTCCCGCCGACTTCTTGATTGGGCCCCCTACACTGAGAGAAGCAGAGTATGCATCAATCGAAAACACGCCTAAATCAGCTCTTTTTGAAGTTACAGTGTTTCTACTAAAATTAAGAAATAACTTTGCTAAAGGGTTTGTTTTTACTCTATGCCTTCTTGTTTTGAGAATGGCGTTCTTGTTGTAAGTTCACTAAATTATTGATTTCATCAATGGTTTTTTTATGAAAAGGTTCACGCAGCCCAGCATTGGCATTGGCACTATTAGTGCTGCAAAACATTAAATTAACCTCATTACGCTCCGAAAAGCATAAAACATTACCCGTCTACAGTGGGATTCAACCGCGGGGGCCTACGATTACAAGACGAAATCAACAACGTTTGTTCTTAATTATTAAATTCAACACAGCAATCTGCTCTGTTTTAACTCTGGGCATACTTAAACCAAGAAAATTTTGTCTTTAAATAAGAATATAACAGTTTTGTACTCAATTACAGAGTTGTTTTAAGATTGTTTAGTGTTAAATGTAAACGTTAAGAACAAACATTCTTGATTACAGAACGTGTATTTTCTCTCAGTGTCTAAAATATATTTTAGAAAAGTCTCTGTTACATACGATTGCCAACTATGCTGTGCTGTATTAAGTATCACAAAATTTACATGTCCTCTATTTGGTTGAAAACCTCAGTTTCCTACAAGTTTAGCATAAACGCTTACATCACGTTCGTGGGCCCAGCCAGTTCGGTAATTTCTCCACGATACTAGTAGGTTTTATTCCAGATGTTAGACGCCGTAGCACAGCCTGAAACCCCTAGCAAGACTCCATTCAAACCAAATGTGGCCTCAGTACCAGAGCCCTAATGACAGCGTACGTTAGCAAGATAAAATATTTAGTCTTCAAAGACATATACAGGCCGTACTAATTACAGTTTGAACTATTTTTTTAACCACTCGCGGACTGTTTTGTTTGTGTTTGCATTTGTTGTTCAAAGTGGACAGGAATTAAGTCCGGTCTAAAGATCCAATAGAGAAGGTTATATCTTCAAAAATGTTTTAAGATAGTCTCTTTGCAGAGGGACCTAAATGATCGTTTTCGCCATATGGTACTTGGAAGGCATTGGGTGGGTCGGATTACAAACCGCAGCTACAGTTACAGAAAATACCACAGGCATGCCAGGATCAAATTTATTCCGTGATGGAGGTTTCTCAGATGTTCATAGAGCCGAAAGCCGACATCTTATTTTTAATAAATTTAGAGTAAATTAAGCAGAACAATTTTGAAAGTTTAACTTATCTTTTCACAAAAACATTTATGTATTTATGAATTGTACTGTTTTTGAGCTTTTTTTTCAAGTGAATTATGAAAGAAGGTCAAAGTTTTCCTTCACTATGAATGACTAATAAAATATAGAGAAACTTTTTTCACACAGAAGATTTTTTGGCTAAAATCTAAGGATATAGATTGCCTGATGAACTTTCAAAAATGTTAGAACAATATGAAATGTTTTGAGCGACGAGGCTTATCTAAGGGACCTATGGGGAAAGAGAAACAGCAAATTGAGCATTTGTTGTGACTTCTTCTGACTTCGACTTGTCTACAAAAAATATTCACGCCGGAATATTTTTATTCGTATAGTCGTGCTGTTTTTATGGTTCCAGAAATCTTTCATGTGACATTTGGGCCCCTAAATCCCGTTGGCCCCCTGCAAAATACTTATGCGCCGCCCCTGGCTGTTTCACAAGTTCAAAAAACGTTCACAGGGCATGAAGAACTTCCCTTATTAAATTCTAGTCTTTGGTGGCACGACTGTGCACATCAGCTAATCAACTTTTTTTAACCGCTAATGTTTTACAAAACTAAAATTGTACATACATTACCTTTTGTAGCCACTGACGACATTTAATTGAACTCCCATGGCAGATATACTATCTGGTGGTGCTTTCAAATACTTTATATAACCAGAACAGTGTGAATTTACCATTATCCGTCTGTTTACAAAATAATAAAATTTACAAATCTACAAATAACTACGATCCCAAAATTTCATAAAATATGCCTAAAATACAGTTTTACAAAATGCGGGTCTCACTCTCGAAAGATATGATAATGGGCACGTTGATAAATTTGGCTGTTTTATAGAACAAGTTTGCCAACCACTGCTCCACCCCAAAGTTATAATGAGATTTATTTAAATTTTCACTATAATTCCTAAAGTATAAATTCGCTCCGATTAAGGACATACGCCAGTCGCCCTATGATAACTTATACCTAAATAAATTTATTACAAAATACTTTTTTTTAAATGTGTGTTTATCTTTATTTCTTTTGATAAATTTGTCTGAACTAAGAAAACGCATTTCTCCGAAAACAGCCCCCCAAAGATATATACTGAATGTAAACATATGCGTATGAACTTTCTGCTTATTAAGTTTAGGTTATGTATGTTAACTGAAAAATCAAAAATGTAAAAATTAGTGGAAAAATATGTTAACCAGTATAACAATCAGCTTATTTGAAAATGGCTACATCCTATCTACTATTGATACACAAATCGTTTAGTTTTGAAAAAAATATAGTTTAGTCTCACTAAATCCTATTAATAAATAAAAGTTAGATTTTTTTCTAAAAAGAAAAAAAACAAAAATAATATTTATATACATACTATACTATACTCTAGATCAGGGGTTCCCAACCTTTTTAAGTGCGTGCCCCCTAGCAAGGATAGCAGAATCTGGCGCCCCCCAACGAAAATTTCGATTAAGAACGGAAGAAGGCATTTTTCAACTCATTCTTTTTCTTTTGTCAAGAATTCGCCACGTTGACAAATAATAAGAGAAAATTTTTATCATTGAAAAAATCTCACAAAGATTTTGGACTAATCGGATCAGCTTGGATTCTATTTTCGCAATTTAAATTTATGAGCAGTTCCAAAGCTAACATTTAGCTCATTTGAATTTTTAATTGATTCCACACTTAAACTATAAAATAAGGCTTCAGTGAGCAGGCGATTCGTCACACCATGGCAACGTTTGAGTTTGACTGATACGAAATGAAGAAAATGTATCAGCCGTAGCGGCCAATATACAGCTGAATTGGATATTGCCGGAGAGCTAGATTTGGCCCTGCATCCCTACTACATTGGGTCGAGAATTGAGGTCGCATGATCTTGATCATAAGACGGTTATTGCGCGCTGAAAATGTTGCCTGAAGATCCGGTTTTAGACCAAAAACTCATTTTCCCTGGCGAGGTCCATTTTTTTGGCTCAGCGGTGCGTCAACAAGCAAAATTGAAATCATTCAGTGACTACATGTATTTTATGAGGCATCATTTCAATTGCATTCAAGTTTAAGACGTAGTCCACTACTGGTTTTCCCTCGGTCTCTATTCCTAAAACAATTTCAGCGATCATCTGATGATCAGCGATCAAACTGACTTTGGACAGAAGCTCCTCACTAATACATATATTGTGGTTGTAGCGAATTAGAAATGTTGTTCATAATTTGAAGAATTTTACCAGCTCATGGCCGTTGTAATACAATCCATCACTTAAACACTCGAGTTGAGTCCACGCCCCCCTTTGCCAACCTTCACGCCCCACCGGTTGGGAAGTACTGCTCTAGATAGAAAGTCTTAATTATTTTTCTCAGTGTAGGCATACGAAATAAATAAAGTACAAAAAATATTGGCCCAGCAATCGCGTTTGTAAATATACATAAATGATCCACTCAATCAATCTTTCAATTTTGCAACATAGTACACAACAGCATCTTATTACATTTCCAGGCAGAAGCACTCCTACAAAAACCAGTAGCATTTACCACAATAGCCCAATACTCGTATAGTGGCAGCAATCAGTATCGAGAAGCACACATACAGATTGTTAGTAAAACAAGAAATGCCAAAGAGATAAGCTTAACACGAGAAAAGCAACAAAAGACGCACATCCAATACCCACAAATAGGAGGAAATCGCAAATATTCGCAGCCGCTGTTGCTGCAAAAAAAAAATACAAGAAAAATAAAAGAAGTGCATACATACCAGTTTAAAAATAAAATCTTTAATCTTTTTTTTTTGCTTAGCGTCACTTCGGTGATCAGGAATATGTGTTGTGTACACGTACGAATATTTCCAACGGTTACGTTATTCTTTCCTGTGTTGCCTCTTTTGCGCCCCGGCTATTTCAAAAACACTCTTTGCGAAGTGCCGTCTTGTGTTGTGATGCGCTGAAGCTGATTATACAGAAATCACGAAAAAGTGGCAAGAGAAGCTTTTCATGATAGCAATGTAATAAATGAATGCAATATGTTAAGAGGTGCAGGACGACGAAGATGCTTAATGCTGCCGCCAGCCGGAGAAAACAACTTCCTAGCAAGTAATTCCGGTTTGGAACTGATTGTGCTTAGCTTCTCAGTCAGATAGATAGGTTTAGGGATTTAGATGCAATATTCTGTTGTGATAAGATTTAATGAACCGCAGTACACATTCAAGTATATTAGATAATCGGATGCTAAAATCCATAAGGTTAATTTTAAAATTTGGAACCCATTTGAGCCTTTTCTCCTTCATATTGGGTGCTCTGAAAAGTAGTTCATTGGTAGGGATCGCGCTCCACTTCCAAGGTTTTTTTTTCAAAATTGAATATCCAATCCCACAAACAGGAACAAGCACCTCAAAGGTAACCAGTACAGTATTATAGTATAACGAGTATACACATCCATTATCCAATCCACCACATTCAAAAGTGCCTGCCAATGTACTCGTATACTTCTCCAGGAAAAGGAAGACGCAACTCAGAATAAAAAATGAAAATGTCTAGGAAGAAACACCATCGCATTTATTTTCTGAAACTGCTTGGTTGCATTCGCCAAATAATAAAACAAAAACGCTGCGCGATATTTCCCAAAGTAGCGACCATACGATTGGTTTGCGAATCCTCATGATTCGCGTTGCCATGTTGTGTCATGACGATCAGTGTCGTCAATTCAAACTGATCTGTCAAACGGGGGAGGGACAAGGAAATATCCAAGATTCCATACAGTAGGTATCCACACAGCCCATCTGATTGCCCGGATGATTAGGGTCTTAGGATTTCTTCCATAACCATATGTACACATATCGCGGCTATAGTTATGTGTGCATGCATATCAAACATACATGTGCCGGCGGGAAGCGTGCACATATGTACGTATGCAGTGATAGCGATGCACTTGGACATCCCGCACCACATATCCCCCCATCCTGCATCCATTGCTGATGTGTGGCTGTGCTCTATCGAGTGCAGCGAACGGATTCAAGGCTACATACCACACAAGCTGACGTGAATCGCGCACATATGCTTGCAGTTTATCGCCACGATGCACATACGTATAGTATGTGTGTACTAGGGTGTATTCTTTATTTTTTTTTTTCATCGTTCAAGTTCTCGCTGTATAATACATCCATGCCAGAAATACGATTTGAGGCGAATGATGCACATCTCGCAATTTAAATTAGCAACCAACAAAAGTGGCTCTTCCGTGAAATGAAAAGTGTTTTAGAATATTTTATTTGGTTGTAATGTGCTTTCGTTGCCAATAGAAAAATGTGGTTTTTCTTCTATTAATATTGTAAGTTTAAACTTTATGTAAAAACTTACCTAATATGTATTGCCACCTTTATTATAAAATATACTTAGGCGTTACGCTATTCATACGATTTTTCTTCAGTATGTTGGATAAATATGGTTCGCCTTTCATAGACTCTTAAATATTAATTTTTCAGTAAATACTTAATTGCTAAATAATAGTTATATCATCGAAAAACTGAAAATTTTGTGGTTATTTCACTTCTAAATTTGATAAAATTCCTTTCACCAAAAAAACTAGTGAGAAGCAGGGACGTAGCCAGGGAGGGGTCAATGGGTTCCGGACTCCTCCCGAAATGATTTCAAAAGGCATCGAAATTTGCGTGACATGGAATTACACATTCACTTAAATGGCAATCGAGTCGCTAGCAGAGGCACTATTAATACTCTGTGTAGAGTAGAGCAGTGGCTCCCTGGAAAAGGGGTGCGGGTATTATACTAAATATTTATGAATTATGGTTTGTTTTGTAGTGTCACCATACCAACTCAAAAATCTTTCGAAATCTAGCTGAAGTAATCCGTTATTGCAATGCAACCATCGAACTTTTAATTTTTATCAAATACTTAGTGACAATTTGCAACTTTTGTTCGTTTTTTGTGTAAATCTTTAAAATTATCCATTCACTTAAAATTAATACAAACACTGTGTTCGATTTCGATAATAATATTTATGAAAACTCCCAAAATAAATTTTCATTATATTATTTTTCGGCTGGAATTTGGCAATCCGTGTGGATGCTGTTTTAATTTCAACTCGCCTACATTTGAAAATTTGGTGTAAATATTCAAAAAGTTACCCAGATGTTGAAGCCACTTTTTGGTGGCATTTTCTTAGTGTATGTGCATTCCATTCTTTTAGAAATTCAACGGCCAAAAAGCGTCACTGAGCGAAAAATAAGCGCAAAGAATATCTTTTGCAAAAAAACCAATCTTCGGCCACCATCTCATTCCCTAATTAGCTCAAATAGCTTGACCTTTAAATCTAGGGCCCACTACGTTACAAAAACCCTTAATACTATTCTCAAATTTATCAAAACCAAAGAAAATCGGTTCTTTAATCCGAATAAAAAAGTCCAAGTTCTTAGATTTATTAAATAAAGAAGTGAACGCCATTAAGCTATTCACATTACCGACCTCCTCAACAAGTATATTATATTGGTGAAAAAGAGGTTAAGGCTGGATCTAGGATCTTTCGCGAATAGTAAATTGCTTAAGTTTAAACGCAATTTGAAGCAACTTATTCAATTTGTCATTCGCGAAAGATCCTTATCGCAGCTAATAAGGCATTTAGCTTTTCGTAGCTTACATTCAAATCAAGTTGTGTGAAATGTGCGAAACACTGTTAATATATCCCTCGGTATTCTGCTGTAGCGTTTTTTTTTTTTTGTGAAAATTATACCGATATTAAAACTGTAGTAAGATTTCAACATTTGTTGAAATTCTGCCAAAAATTTCATAACGAAACTTTGAACTGGTAAAATGCAAAGCTGACAATAGTTGTTTTTGTATGTTTGGACTTTTGTTTCGCACTGAAACTGATATGACTATTGTATTATATGGATACACTTCCTAGGGATCCTCCAGTTACGATTCCCCACTTTTCTAATAAAAACTTTACAATAACGCTTGACAGGTAGGGACCGCCGCTTTTTCATACCAGACCATTCAGTTTAAATCGGTTGAAAGCTATATTGACATTCCATTTAGTTGGTACTTCTTTGGGACATATTTTGATTTTACATTCTTACTTTTTACATTTACACATTTAAATGCCACTTAGAAATTCAACTTAAGTTTATTCATCTGCTCGCTCAAGCTAGGCTTTAGAGGAGTTAAACAGAACTGATCTCTAAATCTAAAACTGTACATACATGATTTTATTAACCCTGCAATAAAATTGTAATTGAATTGAATTGAAGTTATAACTTTGAACATTTGAAGGCTCAAGAGAAATTCTCGAGAGTTCAAAAGAGCGACATTCAGCTGATATTCTGCTATTTTGTGTCATAAAACCTCTGCCCAACGTAAGTTAGGCACTCTTTTATGCCCTTTTCATGCTTGAAACACCCGATAAAATCAATGATCCTAATTTCAATAATTTCCTTCTTTTAACATTTCCCCTTTATGATTTCGAAACATTATTTTTTGCTCGAGTGTTGAACTAACCAAAAATTCGAAGTTTTCTCGAAGCAACAAGCTCCTGTGCAAAATTAAACAGCCGGATGTCTACAGATGCGCAAAGCAAAGCCTGGTTTCGAATTTTAGCCTAAGAGTAATTTGCCAATATAAAGCATAAACATAGCAGACAAGTTCACTGATTGGTCTTCAATATATGTAATTTCCCAGTGGTTGAAGCTTTGAGGTGTGTTTGTCAACCACGCTTCTTAATGTGTATGCTTCACTGAGGGTAAAATACGCTTCGCCTGTTTCCAGAACGTATCCAATGACGAGGACAATTGCTATATATGACATTGAAATATGGGATAAAAGTGGGTTAGATGCCCGTGTAGGGTAGATGCCGCAGTTGCTCAAACTAGTATTTCCAGACACAAAATGAACAAAAATGTTATTGACAATTAAAGAGCATCGCCTGGCTCTACCAGTAATTGCATTTTTATTTTTATGGTTGTCCACGCAACCGCGTTATAAAGATAATACGAAAAATGTTTTTGCAACTTGTGTGAATTTGCAATTTGTCATTTTTTCAATCGCACGGAACTTTTCTCTATTTTATGTCAGCGGAAGCTTCTTTTCATATTTGTTAGGTCTTGATAGTTACTTTTATATTCCCAGTATACTTTTAGTTTTTTTATTGAATTTTGTACAAAAGTGTGGGGCATCTGTCCACCCAGAAAATAATAGATGCCCCTAATTTTTGGGGTATAGATGCCCCAAGACTTTTCCTAAAGGCGTGTATCCCTCATTCCCTAGTAAGTTAAATTACAACCTTTAAACTTAAAATATGCATTTTAATGCTTTAAAAATGGTTTGTAAATACACGTGTATAGTAATACCATCAGCTCTACACGACACTTAGAGGCAGGATTCCCTCTGGTTGCGTTCAGTAATCTTATAGAAAGAAACAGCCGAGAAAAACTAAAAATCTCGCCACTTCAGGATAGCCTCAAGCATTTGTTTATTCTTCCCACATTTAGAATCCACTTTTTCCCTTGGACTCAAATTTTAACTGATTTATCCCTTAGGGCACCTATCCTCACACTAAAATATGCATTGGGGCAACTAACCCATAGCGTGGGCAACTATCCCCGGAATTAGAGGTGTCTTTTCAAGGCTATAACTGCAAAACCTGGACTGCTCCAAAAAATATTTGTTATTTTAAAAACAAATATTTTTTGGAGTTACTAACAGATGAGGGAAAACATATACCTACAGGGTGTCCCGCATTAGGTGGTCAATACTGTAAGGGTTGATAGCACAACTTGTTTCAGCAACAAAATTACCAATACAATCGAATTTTTTTTACCGTTACCTTGTTATCGTTCTTTTTGTGAAAGTCATCGAAAATCGTGACTTGTCATGCAAAATCATAATTTGCAGCCCTGCTGATGACCTAATCCAAGATTTGATGTCAGTTTCAGAGACTACATATAATTTCACAAAAACTGAAGCTTTTCGTGTTGCCAACATTATCGCCACTTTCAAGATACAGTTACTCAAACTTAATAGAAATTTTAAAATAGATTTTTCATCGAAAATTCAAACAGTAATTTCATAACGGTGCTTTATGCGTACAATTCTGCAAAGTTGATAAAAGTTGCTTCAACATCTTGGCTTTCCAACGGTATATCACTTTTCATATTTACATTGCGGGATTATGGAATTACACATATTGGATGTAAAAAACAAGGCAATTATTTTCTTATTCTATTATTCAAACTGAAATTTTATTCATTAATTTTTTATATTTTACTATCCCAATTTTGAAAATTTGTTAAATAAAAATGAAAATAAAGTTTTAATTATGAGAAAGAACCAATAAACTAAAAATATTAACTAATGATTAAATGGGTCTGTTTGATGAATTTGAATAATGCTGCTGGAATCGGCCTCCTCCATTTTGTATGCAGACTCGACACCCTCGGTGCATGGAAGAAACGGTCCGAAGAATTTCAGGAGGCTTCTCCTTCATGTTGTCACAAGCATCATTAATTCGCTGCAGCAACTGTTCCTGGGAGATAAAATTTACAAAATGTTATCCTCCTCTGACAGTCGCTCGGTAGTCATTCCTGAACTTGCGTAAGGTGGTACGGATACCGGTTGTCCGACTGAAGAGTCTTTTGTATCGTCATCCGAGGAATATCCAGCTGAAGTCCTGCTCTACGCGTGCTCAATTTTGAGTTAGTATCGAAGATATTAAGGATCTCTTCTTCTCTTGACACTAGTACGGCGAACTCCTTCTCTACCGGTTTGGTTTGGTGTTCGACTTGTCTCTCCAAGAAGCCGATACGTTCTTTCGAAGGTACGCCTGCCTGGAATTCGTCGCTGTGGGAATCGTCGACTATACTCTCGAACTGCTTCAAGCCCATTTCTATCTTCAACTCCATACACAAACATCATATCGGCAAACTCTCTATCGGAGAATTGGTTTTCCACCACCGCGATTTTAATTAATTGGTCTAAAAATGAGGGCTATATTCGAAAAATAAATTGTATTATTAACAAAATTATACCTGAATTTCAGAACCGCCAAAAAGTAACAAAACAATCATGCTTGCGAAGTGAAAACATAAGAAAAATAACAGCTTTTCGATTAAAAATAGCAAATATTAAATTTTAACTGTTATAAGTACCTACCGTTGTATTGGCCAAACAATGTTCAAAATTACAAATATCTTACAGTTCTGGTCAAAATAATTCCGATTGTATTGGTAATTTTCTTGCTGAAACAAGTTGTGCTGTCAACCCTTACAGTACTGACCACCTAATGCGGGACACCCTGTATACAAGAAAACCGGGATATAATGCTTTACCTTGCTTAATATGGACCCAACACAAAAAGTGGGGCAACTATCCCACTTTTACCCTGTATTCTGAAATCCGTTTTCAATATAATTACAGATTCCGGACAAGGGCTAATAGAAATTCAAGATCTTCCGTTATAATTATATATTATGGTAGAAAAAAAGTGTTCAGTTATTTTGTCACAGATTGCAGTTTCCAAACTTTATGCTCTAATTTGACAAACATTTTATTATTTTGATTTATTATTTCTTACTTAATTAATGCATTGAAAACTAATCACAATCACAATTGTTCGTTAATTTCGTGATTGACCGAATACCGAACCTCCCCTCCATTACTTAGTTTGGTGCTTTATTGCCATTTTTTGGTCCTATAATTCGTTATTCGTTCCTTGGATATTTTTTGTTGTTCTAAACTTAAACATTACATGCACACAAAGAAGAATAAAAAAATACAAATCCTAGCGGAAATGTCACAGAAGGAGCATCCATTTTGTATCCAATGTGTATTTACAATTTTCACTGCAGTTGCACAAAATATCTAATGTATGTATACTTGCTGAGGGATGTGGAAGTTCTAAAATCTAAAATCATTTGAATATTTCGAAATCGTATTATAATGTCTTCAGCGAGAAATCTTTCCATGGCTCATCGATGATAAACAATGAATCTGCTATCGACTCACTTTTTATGTCTATGCCTTTAAAAAAATATACCATCAGGTCATCATGACTATTTCTCCATCATCTCGATGCTAAATCTCTTGCAAACGTGCGAAACGATTTCAGATAAAGGATATGTCGCAACTATTCCTGTATTCATACACACAGATGCTCACACTCTAAGCATTCCACCATAGCGGAAAACTGAAAAAAAGCATCCATGTAGTGTAGATCAAAACAAAAAGACCAGAAGAAACATATATAGATAGTATGTAACTACCAATAAGCAGGTTTCTCCATCCTATATGTCTTCACCATGCAGCAACAAACATTTACCACCTATTCGAGATCGTCGGAAGAAGACCTCTCTTGTATAGGTCTTGCTCTTTTGACTAGGCCATAAAACGTTGAACGATTGCCTATGCTGATGATGGTACATTGCATTATCTTTATGTTACCATCTTATAGCATAGGTTCAAATCGAGTCGACTCTTCGGCAAAACTTGCACCAATAGCCGCATCCAACACACCATGAAGGTGTATAGGAGCGAAGCAGTTTTATACTTTGAAGACATAAATACGTATATATACGAAAACAAAGCAAGCAAGTTGACCGGTATGCTGGTTGCGAATTGCCAAGTGTATTTCCTCGATTGCACATTTGGCCCATTTCAGGTGAAAAATTTATGATGATGATGATGATTAGCATTGAAAATGAATCGCGCCGCACGACGATGTGCAAAGAGTGGAAACAATCGGTGTTCGCATTTCCTGTCGGGATCTTGTGTTGAGAGGAGATTTGTTTAACACTTTGTCTGCCATATATGGTTAATAGGAAAATTTAAAAATTTAATAAAATTAGATAGTAATTAATCTTACCAGTTTTTCGAAAAGGCGTTCCAAGTTATAGAGAAAAGGGCAGTTTTTTTTTCGAAAAATAACACACAAAGGGCTGGATACGAAATATCCACGCACGAAATCCCCAAACCAAAATCCCTAAAATCAAAATCCCCAATCACAAAATCTTGTTTGGGTATTTTATTTTCGAGGATTGTTAGTTTAGCTATCTTGTGTTGGGTACCTAATTTTGACTGTGCACAGTTCCCATGGGAATGTTGTTTTGGGGATTCATCTTCATTTTGAGATTATGTGATTGGTTTGGGGATATCGTATCGTTTCCAAACACACAAATTGATTTTTTTTTTCTACGAATGAATTAAACAATTGTTTAAAAGTTTTAGCAAATAGTTTCGTGTAATTATCTATTAGGTCTTGGGTTATTTTTTATTTTAAGCAATAAGAGAAATAAGAAGGAAAATTACCGCGCCAAAAATCGGTCAAAGATCCCAAATTTTCGATCAAGTGTGAATATATCTGCAAACTTAGACTAGTCTTCAATGTACTTTGCTTTGGCTTAGATTGAGCTTAATATTCTATTCTATAATTTCCTTGGTGGTACCTATAGTGTTAAAAATGTTACCTTAGTGAAACAAGTTTTGATTCTCACCATCGCAATCAAACATACTCACTCCTTTTACCAAAGCGATCATCGCTCATTCGTACGTGTATTTCTCTCATATGTGATGTGTGTTTCTCTAAGGATCTACTTCAATTATAGCATCTGCTGCGACAAAGCGGAAGCGAAAAATTCAGATTTGGCGCAACAGGTATAGGTAAGTACGTTTAAAATATACATAACTTGGGAAGGTACAAATCGGAAAAGAGTAAGGATCTCTGTATGACTTTTTAGCATTATTATTATCTCTTCACTTATCCACTTCCTTACTTGCCTTTCATCGGTTTATTTCGTATATCTTTAAACATCTGCATACTGAATGCTATAAAACACCACAATGTACCATGCTAGGCTCGCGATGAAAAAGGCCTTAGGCATGGATTACTTAGTATCAATAATAATAATTCATACTTTTAACTATCTTCCGGCCGCGAGTTTTCACTTGTTGCACCCTTAGATAAACAGCCGCATACCGTGCAGTTTAATATGTTTAGTCTTGTAATATTGACAACCTCTATGGAATGCTGTCAGACTAATCAGTTCCGTTATCAGTTTGTGGCACTAAACCATGTAATATCCATAGTATAACTTACGATGGTGGTGACAAAATGACCACCCAGCACCCAATATACCAGAGGTACGCACTGAAATAAATATTGATTATGATTGGGCTCGGCACATATTTTGTACCAGTGGTTTTCCGCTGACGTTCGGTAACATAGCATAGTACGATATGTGGGTAAGTTGAATGGTTAAGGAAGTAACTTATAGTCTTACACATATGTTTATTACATTTCACTTCTATGGAACATGTATGCTCTCATTACTATGTTTTTATACCCTATACCCATAAGATGGTATAGGGTATATTGTTTTTGTTACGCCATTTTTATGTAACACCTCAAAGGAGCCTCGGGAAATATGGCAAAGTATATTGTACATATATATAAATGATCAGGGTCGGTCCCTGATTCGAATAAGCCATGTCTGTCCGTGTGGCTGTCTTTCCGAACGATAACTCCCGAAATAATGAACCTAGCGGTCAGATGTTTGTTTGGATAAAATCTTGGACGGTATTAAAAATGGGCCCAATCGGATCAAGGGCTCCCCTACCTCCCATACAAATTACCCCTCCTTGATATTTTGATTCGGCCATAACTTTTGATACAATATCGCTATCGACTTGAAATTTTCATCAATGCCTAATGGGGACATATGCTTTAAGTTGATGGAAAGTGGAGTAGGTCCGCCTACCCGTACCCCTACTTCCCCTACAAAGTTATATTCAGCCATATCTTTTGATAGAATCTCGGGAATAACTTCAAATTAGTATCAATTGGGAGCTGTTGGATGCCTTGATAAGATGTTGAAGATGTGCCAGGTCCGACCCATCTACACCCTCCCTCCCTCCCTACAAAAAAACATGAAATGAAAATTTTGGGTTTTGCATGTCTTCTAGGTCTGAACATGAGTATAGCCCAGGGTAGGCAGTGCTTTTATGCCTCTATGGAGTGCACGCCAATGGGTATAGGGTATACACTCATCGTGCTATTCGCACGATTAGAACTCGGTCTCGTTCGTTTTCTCAAATTGAGCTTCGACGCATACAATAAGGGTCAGGGACATGGAATTGTTATTCGCGAATATCCTTTCTAGCATATATTTATACATACATGTATCGATTTTTTAATAATTAAAAATATTTTAATAGATTTTTGTATTCGCATCCGCAAGCATATCTACCTTTAATTTGTTTATTTCGCTCTGTTACTCATAAATTTAATAATGATTCCCACACGGTAACAAATTTTGGGATAAAAGATAAAATTATTTATACCATTTTTAATATAAAGTTATATATGCCAATTTTAGAATACATTTTTATAACGTTGAAAGTCTAAAGTCAGTGTATACCAAAAATGGTATAAATTTTATCAAAGTTCTTATGAACTTTGCTTTTCGTTGCGTTTTATACCAAAACTCAGATAAATTTTATACAAAATGGTTTAGAAAGACTCATCTATACTAAGTTCATATTTATTTTATTCTTTTCTAGGATAAAATTTTGTGCGTGCTTTCGTTCAATGTATGGTATAAATTACAAACTTCATCACTCGTAGAGTCTGGTTGGTCTAGTAGGTAGGGCAGAGCGTTGGTCTACAAATCATAGGGTCTCGGGATCGAATCCCACTGTAGGTATAGGTAATTTATTATGCAATTTAGAGCGTAAGGAGGTTAATAAAATATAGAAGAGGTCAATGAGATATAAGATTTATGAGTTACTAGGGGGCTTCGCCCCCTGCTCGCTACGCTCACCAACCCAGCGTTCGCGCTCGCGAATTTTTTTTTTATTTTTTATTTTGCAGTTAAGTGAAAAATCAACTAGGTTTCATACTTGTACTGACTATGACATGATAGGCTGAGAATCATGGGGTAAAATAGTTAGTATTCTTCGATTTATACCTGTTCTCTTATAATTTGTATAATCTGTCCTACACAGAGAAAAAAAACTAGAATGGTTATCTAAAGAAATAGTCGAATTCATCTAAAGTTCGCGTTGATTTTCAGCTTATGATTCTATGTAGTTGAAACAGTTACGAAGATATGGATAATTTTTCTATTCGTCATTAGTTGAAACATCTACTATATTTGCAAATTCAATTAATTTATTTGTAAAGGCAGCTATTCATTATCTATAAATTGTTAAATGTTGGATAGCTAAATTGTGTTGAACAAAAAAGAACGATTGTTTGTAGTTAAATTTGATATTTGAATAGTACAATCAACAACTTTTGTGGAAGAATTGACTAAACTTTTTCTTCTAATCTTGCGTGGTTAAATGAACGAATTTAATAATATTTTCAGCTACGAAGATTAGAGAAATCAGCTATTTCTTTGGTAAAACTATCTAAATTTAAGTAAACTACTTCACTTTAGATAAAAAGTCTAAACCATTTTTTTCTGTGTATAACCAGGATCTATCGATTCTTTATAATTTTTATACCAAATTCATATAAAACACTTCTAAATGATTTCCTATAAAAAATAAACCATTGGCATTGTTGGATTTACACTATAACTCCTATTAATTTTATCGTTTATAGAATAAATATAATTTATAAGATTGAAACTTATAAATTTAATACAAATTTTCCTATGGACCTATATAGATAAGAAAATTTATAAAATTTATACCAAATTTTTTTAGTGTGGCAGTCTCCCTACAAATGCATTAAGTAACAGGTATTACGTTGATCTTATTCAATTATAAGATTTTACTCCAATTTTCGTTCCATCAACACACAGATAAATCTATACAATTATTACGTGCACGATATATTTCTCCCAAGTTTTCCTGTATATTCTGTTCAAATTAATGCATCTATTGTCCGCTAAATTCGATTGACTATCAGCATTTTTGAACATGCTACTGTTCGACATTATCAACATTTGTTCACTCATATGATAAAGATATGCGGCAAATATCTGTTATTTACTTCTATGTCGCAGGTGTAAATCAATAAACATTGATTTATTATCAGACCGGTAAGATAAAAAAAATAACACTGACTACATGCAATTTTTTTTATGTGGTTTTGATATGTTACCACACACAGCACTTTAGAAAACAATTGAAATGCCAAGTAGGTGTTGCAACGCACACGATATAAAAAGATGACAATGATTTGTATACAAGTAAAATAAAACTAGAACAGAATATGGCTTACGACCACCAGTATATATTATGTGTGCTTCTTCAATTTATTTTTTAATACTTATGGAATATAATGTAAGCGCCTGTGATGTGAATAAATTAGTGCAAATTAAAATTAAATTAAATTTCTACTTTACTTTGGTAGGACCCAGTACCAAACTAAAGTAATTAATTAATCGCTGACCACAGTATAACTAGCCTGGATTTCTTAGTATAAAATTGCAATGACCAGAAACCTGAAATTCCTGGCGAAAAATCCGCATGCAAATAAAAAACAATCCTTGCGCGAACAAGCGGTCAATTCTTTCTGGAAATAATCTCGAGGGGTGTTTCTACCGTTAGTAAAAGTAAGCGCTAATAACCTAACTAAAGTGTTAGGTAAACTTATTTTTCAGGCTTTCAAAAGACTTTAGTAAAGCAAAAAACTAAGTCGATTGACTTCTCTTGCTTTACATTTTAATTTTCAGAACTATACGGGTAACGGTAATAAAATAATCAAGTTACTTAGTTAATAAATACTAAAAAATTGTCAACTTATTTACTACAAGTGACAGTAACTTACGAAAGCATGCCGAAATATTTCGACAAAAAAAATATGTTTTTTTTTTCTAAAAGGACCCATTTACCGTAAGAAAATCTCCACCTGTCTGTGTGAAAAAAAAAAATGGTTTCTGATGGTAGCCTGGAGTCTCTAGATTAAGATTCAATCAAACCGATTTTTGGTCAGCAATTTCTGGTTTCTGAACAATAATTGCTGAGCAGAGGTTAACCTTTGGTACCATAAGATAATTTAGAGTATATTGTTTTTGTTACGCCGATATTAATGTGTAATACCTTATAGTAGAAAACTTGCATTTACATATGTCTCCCGGGAAAAATGTGCCGTGGAGACTTGCCTTTTTTTCAATAAATTTAAGACAATTGTGCACTCGCAGCTTGATTGATTGTCGATGACATTTTCCCTGCGATATAAAGTGGAACTGCATTGTTTTTGCTAGCGACAAGCCAGTGGGGGAGACTTTCGTGCGAAGTGAAAATCACCAAGCGAATTGAATTTCACGAGTCGCGATAATCAAAAATTTGACAAAATTTGCATGGATTCACGTAAACTGACGATGTTAGTACCTACTCTAAGCATGTTATTAACTAACCACCAGAATCCTGAATAATTTGCAAAATGGAAGACGGTTTCTTAAATAAAATTTTTTGCTGAGAAAGTCTTGGAGCATGGCTGTACCCGCCCGAACATTTTCTTCTAGGACGATTCACAGAACCTATAAATTTTCGTAGGTGCATGACATTTTGTTGTTGGATTTGTGGCCAGAAAATTTGTCAAAAATCTATATACTTAAATATATTTCTCGGTCAAGTTCATAATTTTGGAACATCGATTTCGTTTCTTTGGAATATCAAATTCGTAATTGCGGAACATCAACAAATTCGCAACCGTTATTTGGGGAGCTCAAATTCGTTACTGAAAAATGTCAAGCCTATCTGAACACTGAACTGGTTTATTTTTAATCAAAATATAAACTTATTCGAGAACGTTAATGTTAAATATATCTTAAATGCTGCCATAGTTACACATTTGACGCTCCTTTGTTATGAACTTTATATGTTCCACAATTTCGGACTTGATGTGGTTATGAACTTGACCGAGAAATAGTAGGTACAGTAGGACCTCGATAATCCGGACCCCAAAAATCCGGACGTTCGATAATCCGGATTCGGGTTTGTACCAAATTTTGTTTAAATTTTCAAAAAATTTGACAATATCATAAAAATGGTTCAAGCTAACTGCTATTTAAACTTAAGATTAAGCAAATTACGAATACGAAATAATTAATTATCGTTAGAATGGTTATCTTTTTTATGATTTGAGTATATAAATACTGTCCACCAAGGTGAAAATTAGTGCATTTCGAAAATTCGGACAATTCGATAATCCGGATAGGGTCCGGTCCCAGTCAATCCGGAATATCGGGGCTCTACTGTATACAAAACAAACTCCGAACAAGGTAAATTTTGACTGTAATGCCAGCGATTGGAGCATATGTATATGTAATAAGAAACCTGTCTAAAGCTTAAGACATACACGGTTACAAAAATGGTATAAATTTTATAAATTTTGGTATACATACATATATGTAGTTCCATAGAGTTTCTGTATAAAAATTATGCCAAGCTTCTTTATTAATCGAAGTTATCAGTTGAAGCTATACAGTTCATACTTATCGCGTATAAAATATTTTTATAACCTAACAATATAAAAATAATCCGAATAAGGTGTAAACAGTATTTATCCAAATATATGATTAAAACTATATACACTTTTTTATTTAAAATTTAAAAAAACGGACATTCATTTATATCTGAAGGATAATGTAATGTAATGTAATGCACTCTCAACCAGGTGAGCCATAGCGACGCACGAAGTCCACCTTACCAAATGCGAATGCAATGAAATTTTTTAGAAATGTACAACTTTGGGATAAACTTTACCTCACTTTGGTATAAAATTTTTCTATCAGTTCAATATTATAAAACAAATTCTCGATTGGTATGCAAAGTTGTAATTTATTGTATAAGATCAATAACACGTTCTGATCAAAGATTCATATAAATGCTGCATAATTTTCATTAGTATTTTAGGATTAATTTTGTAATAATTTTTATACAAACATCTCAAATTCAATAATAGAAATTTCGGATAAATTTAATGAAATGCATATAAAGAAACATTTATACATCGCTGTTTATTACAATTCGTAAAATGTATGCATGATCTTTATACATTCAGTTGGTATAAAAAATACACCAGAATTTTTAACCGTGTAATGGCATGGCAGGTGGATACAAAATGCAGTAACACTCAAAAATATAGAATCTTACTCGAATACCGCAAAAAAGGAAACGAATCTCATACAATTCAAAAGGAAATTTCGAAAACACCAATTCTACCTATCCCTCTTGCAATACAGGCATCTTTGTACCTATATGCAGTTATTTAATGAAAGCAAAGCTCCTGTGCATTATTTCAAATAACACACGCAACCATTGAATCAAATAATTGATTATAATAACCGAGCAATTTTATCCAATTCAAATGCATGTGTGTACTGATATCTTCAAATTGATACATCCAATTTGCATGATCTTATGCACACGAAAACTAGGTCGCCTGCACATATTTATCATCAAATATGCCTTTCACTCGATTTTCCATTTTATCAAACTATCGCATCATAACGATGTATGTAAGTACACTCGTATGTATAACAAGTGAACATTTTCCAAATCAATTCAATAGAGTTTTCCTGATAAAAAAAAAATAACATTGCGAATCGGGTGTGTGCCTATGTGCAAAAATAGATGCGAGTATACTTTCGATTTTTACTTCACTTTTCAGCCCATATCTTTCTTCAATTAGCGAAGTTTTTCCACAATCAAGAAAAAGTTTTCACATAATTTCGTTATGATCTGGAAAATTCAGTTTTCATTTTTTATTTAAATTTTCTCCTTGAATGCCAGCGTAGAAAAAATGAATTGTAGTTCACTATATCGAGATTTAGCTACTGTACTCGTCCATACGTTTTCACTTGGAGGATGTCGTTTTCTTTAGTGCTGAAGCATGAGCTGTACTCTCTACTATGGGCCGGTTTGCGTCTATTATCATCACCATGATTTAAAATTGCATCTTTTCTTAGCCTAGGATGGTTAGTGCCCAGAAATGCCCATCAACGCTTTCAATTCATCTTGTCGGATAGAGTTGCAAAGCATATCTCAATAGAGCATATCTCGATAATAATAAAATTGATGCTACTAGCGCTTTGCTATACATTTTTATAGAGCCAATGCGTAAATCATCATCGTGATCATCACATCGCTATAATTAATGCCTATGGATGGTGAAAAAGCGCAGCACCACTTAACGTTGTGTGACTGTGTATGTCGAATCCATATCTAGAGAGGAAAAAACACAACTATTTGCAAAGAATGTCGGAAAGTTGTTTTGAAATCGAAAACAGAAATTGAAATAGTTGCACTAAATTGCAGCCCCATCTACATACATAAATATAGATCGATGCATTTGTATAGTTCACCACCATAGCTAGCGCACGAGTACTAAATGTGGATACGCGATGACGATCATGTTCATGTGCGTATCGTAACTGCAAGCGTAAAACATACAAAAATCTACAATTGTAGAAAATAAAGTGTAATACAATTTTTAGTCGGCTGCAACTCTTTTGAAAAAGAGGACATGCAGGCCTTGACTCTGATCTAAAAGTGTCGCACATCAGATATACCTAGTATGTAACCGCTGCTGCATTTGTACACAACAGAACTTTGTGCATACGCACTGATAGTATGCGATGCATCTATTTATGTAAAGCTGTTTAAATTTGTTGCGTAGCTTAGATTTAGAATTTGCAATTAGAGGAAGAATGTAGTGATATTAGTATCCAAACTCAGATAGTATATTGTAAAAAGGCGGAGAGCTTAAGCTTACCTAGGTAATGATTTTTATTAAAATCCGCAAAAAAGCAATTAATCCCTAAAATTTTAGCGTCTTAAAACGCTATAAATTTAATTTAACAGAAACAGAGATAAATCAACATATTCCAAACAAGATGGCATTTTCAACCTTGGCCCCACGAAAACATAACACATCTAACTAGAATATTACTAGTTCAGATAATCCATTTACATATGCGGTTTTCCTGCGCGTATCCGCTCTATAGACACTTTATAGTACGCACGTTCTTTGCATACTCGTTTTATTTCAGGATATAGTCACATCTTTTGGCAAGTGCATCCAATCAAATTTTACGCATCATACATATATGCATGTTGTGAAAAACCTGGCAATGATTATCCTCTAAAATAACGAGGACACGATTCCGTTTATATATTTGCGATTTATTTATAAAATTTGGTACATACCAAAATAGAAATAGGTGTATATACATAGTTAGTTATGTGTGGTAGAGTATTATTTTGTAATTAATATCATAATTCGGCAAAGTTTAATATAAAAACCAATTTAGGGTATACGAAAATTACTAAACGATGGGTACAATTGTCTTATATTCAATTCATTTTAGAATAAGGCGCAAACATATATATATATTTGTTAAACTGCGGCTATGCCGCACTACTAAATTTTTAAGCCGTATTTTTAAAGCTCAAGTCAAACAAAAATCGAAAAATGCACACCTTGTTTATCAGTCTTTCGTTAAATTTATACCAGGACCAGGAATGTCCAAGTTATTATTTAAGAGGACCATGCTGTCGACTTATAAAACCATGTTGAGCCAGAAAGTTCTGCCTTCTTTCATGCGCATACAGTTTGCATAAGAATGCAAATAATAATTAAGAAAGTAGCCTTACTATATAGAAAATTCGCTTCGTCTGGCTCTACTCGCGGCCGTATTTTTATTTATTTAGACAGCAGAACAAAACAATTATCCCTAGTTATTTCTTATCCTGTCAATTTATGAATAAAGCCGGCTTTAAAATTTGTCCCCTTATTTTTTATATCGTAGCAATAAATTAATTCGCTTGGAGCGGTTTGATGATTTTTTTACCATAAAAAAATAAGTGAGCCATACTAATAATAATTAATATATAAGTAAATAATATTAAATGTTCGGAGGCAAAATTATATTTTTAAATCATTTTTTTTTAATAAGGACAAAATTAAATGTTTGTATTGATTTTAGTTTTTATGCTTGCAAAGTCAGGCTGGGAAAATATGACGAGCCAAGGCACGATTTGAAAACTTTCCAAGTAGTGCATCCGAACACGGTTTTAATTAAAATTTACGCTCTGCAGACCCCAGTATTGATAGTGGCAGTTCAATGAGAGTTTCGTTTCGTCACAAACTTCGAACAAGGTTTTACTAAGATTAAGCCTATCACATATTATTAGAGCCCCATAAGCCGTCCTCTGCAATTTGTTTCCCGGCAGGCTCATATAGAAATTTGACAACGAGCTGCGACTTCTTTTCTCTGAGTTGATGAAAAACCGGGCACAATTCGTGACATTTTCATTTATATAATACAATACTTGTGGCATTTGAATCGCTTAGGTACTTCAACCCAAAGCTCGCAATTTGCTAGTGGGGACTAGTGTTCACAAATATTAAACACTGATTCTGACACTTAATGTAAAAAGGCTATTTATTCAAGTCTATGTGCGTTGGGTTGGTTGACGAAACTCTTTGGGGTTTGTCATTATGGCTAAAAATGTTAGAATGGGTTGGAATTTCTCTTTTATTATACAATAAAAATAATCGTACATCGTATTCTTTGGCATGAACCTAGTTGCGTCTATCGAAATTTGGTGCCAGGCGTGCAATAAATCTTGTAAATGTGTTGTCTGATATTCTTATAACTAGAGTCCAAAAAGGACATTTCGTTAGAATTCAAACCCTTGGCCATGTTCTGCTTTTTTACTAATTTGTCTAATTTTTTGGCGGGCCGGATGCCCAAACTTCGCGGGCTGTATGTTGGACAAGGCGGATATAGACCTACAAAAAGTGCTTCAACTAAGTTATAGAAAATTAAATGGTGATTTTCTCATCTAGTGTATGTGGTCCGTTTTTAAAACAAAACGCGTCCGAGATTGTTCTAAAAAAAAGGCCTCATTAAATGCCCTTAAAACAGGGTTTTTAAATATGTTCGTAACGGTAATATGTGCTGCAAAGTATGGACAATTTTAGCTCTGATGGTTTCTGAATAAACTGATATTGATTCTCGCGCTCCTAACGGTACCAGGAGATCAGACGGTATTTGAGAAAGGATTCAATAAAATCACTATAACGAGGAACTCTACACTCAGAGAAAAAATACTCCGTAATAAATAAAATTTACTTTAAATCGAATAAAATCGGTAATGATCATGTTCACTTGTTTTAAGTACGAGCTTTTCTTTGATTCAGAATTTCCTTATTTGTTAGAAATATAGCTTTATTTGACTGAAATGCTTTCTTAAATTAAAACAAAAAAGTTTGCCTTAACCCTGGAAAAATTGTGCTTCGATTTAAAGAAATTATTAAGAAAATGAAGATGCTTGATTTTATTTGAAGGGAAATACTTCTTAAAAGCAATGCCATCGATTTTTGAATTGTAGAGGGTGGCATTTGTTTGAAATAAATAATACATAGCTGCGTTTCATTGGCCCGAGAACAGAGCAGGAGAGTGCAACTTCCATAAAAATTTATCAGGAGTCGTATTTTAGCATTATTCAGAACAACTCTTAAGCAATTTGTATGAATGCAGCTCTCTTCTCGATTCAATGAAACACAGCTTAGCTTCTTAATTAGCAAGAGGTGTATTTCATTAGTTGATCATTTACAACTTTTTGAAACATTTTACTTCCCGGCAAATTTTAGAGTGTGTGTTCAAACCTTAGGAAAACCGTTTTTTTTTTCGTAAATATCGCTGAAACGGGGGAGTATGATGTAAGGTCATATATGACAAATTCTGTGTCTGTGGTTGCAAAAAAAAGTCCCCTGCTATTATGAGGCATAAACATATAAATAAACAGATTTGGGGAATATCTCTATAACGGTATTGTTCACTAAAAAAGTGTTATATGACGAATTTGTAGGTTGTCCTAAAGCCTAAATATATGTGAAAAATTTACCATACGTGTTGTGCTAAGCGCACTACGAGGATTGCGGGGTTCAAACCATAACGATATTTTCTTCTATTTCCGTGAATATCTTTATAACGGTAATGTATATGGAAAGATCTTTAACAATTTTTTTGCTTCTAAAGATTTAAATGGAAGGTACGTGCGTCAAACTAAAACTAGGGGGCTTTGCCCCCTGCTCGTTTCGCTCGCCAACCCCCGGGGCCGAGGCTAATTTCGGGCGCGGCCGAAATTCGGATACTCTTCGCTTGGGCTAAAAGTTTTTTCGGGCGTACCTATGACTTGTATTTAATCCCCCTCCTCATTCTTTTTCTTCCGTCTTGACAAAAGTTTTGGGCTTGGTTGAAATAAGTGGGCAAATAAAAATATTTACTCGGAAAATTTTATTGGGGTTGCCGGAGCATGACCCCACAGTACGATTCCATTCGTTTTGAACTTTTTAGTTGCTTTGATAACGATACATTAATTCAAGGTTTTGTGAAATTGGTGTAAAAAATGTTTCTTTGAAGAACCAATATGGGGTGTTTGGTTTGTATGACAGCCCCATGACCCCATGGTCCGATTTGATTCATTCTTACATATGATTTGTGTCAACGATAGAAATACATTTGTGTGAAATTTGGTTGAAATTGATGCACAAATAAAAAATTTTTTTTTAGAAGAACCTAATTTGAAGGGTTGGGTTTGTATGGCAGCCCCATGACCCCATGGTCCGATTTGATCCATTCTTGCATATATTTTGTGTTATCTATAGAAACACATTTGTGTCAAATTTGGTTGAAATTGGTACACAAATAGAAAAGTTTTTCTTAGAAGAACTCAAATTGGGGAGCTATGGCAGCCCCATGACCCAGTGATCCAATTTGGGTGAATCAAACATACAAACAGCCTACAACAATAAGAAGCACGTGTGCAAAATTTCAGCTTGCTAGCTTTAATACCCGCCGGGTAAAACGCGTCGCAACAGACAGACAGACAGGCGGGCATGCTCCAATCGACTCCCCAAGTCATGCTGATCATATGTATACTTTTTATATGCTCGCAGATGCTTCCTTCAATGCGTTAGAAACTTCATGACAAAGTTAATATACCCTTTCACTCTATGAGCGAAGGGTATAAAAAAAATCCCGTGAATTGTTCTATAACGGTAGCCTATACGGGAAAAAACATCTGTGAAAATTTGTTGGTTGCGAGACTCAAAGTAAAATCCTTAAAAAAAGTTTCCTACCCAGCCGATGACAGCGGATCATTTAACTTCGAATTGAATTCAACCGACCGCCACCAAATTTAATAGGGTTTTAATGAAGGACTTAAAAAAAAGATATTGCATCACTTTTTGGGGCAGACATTTCAGCACAAGTGACTCTCAAGCTACTACTAATCCTATTTTTTATTGAGTATTGATTGAGGCTTATACCTACCTACCTTATACCCCGCGAAAGTCGTCCTCAGCTTGCATATGGTTGCATGGTGCTTATTTTTGTCTAATAAATTTATTTAATTGTTTTTTAAAAGGATTCCTTAATGTGTGTATTGTATAAATTTATTTTCCGATCATCATATTGCCTATCGACTCCTCTTCACCCAACCTGGTATGTCATCGCACTGCGCCTATAATACTGCCAGTTCGCGAATTACAGCAAAATCAGCCGAGCAAGCACAGGTGTATAATTTTTAGATTCGAGTTGAAGGCCGTCTATAGATGATCTTGGCTAGATCATTAGCTTCTCATTCACATTAGCAATTTCACTCTTAATTAGACGTGCGTAAATAGACAACGAGCACCATGCTCCAACCCCCCAACCCGCCTCGAGCACAGCATGGTGCTCTCAGTCTCTATAGATGCATTTATTGCACTACACACCCCATCACCTCCAACGTCATTTGATCGTTCAACTACAACTGCAAAATATCATCACTTCTCCCTGCGGTTTGCGACCCGCTAGCAACTGCACCTCTGCATTTCCTTTGGTCTCCTCCGATTTCTATAGCATCTACGAAGACATAATACTGCAAGTAGCGATTTTACTGCTGTCGGAGATAGCTATAGTGTAGTTTGTAGTAGTATTAACTTTATTGAAACTGCAAAGCATTGTGCATCTATTTTTTGTAGAATGTGTATAGTGCTGCACGGAGAGTATTTTACAGTGCGTATGTTGTTGCGATGCAATTGAAAATTGCATCCAAGACATATAAACGCATAGAGCTGTAGTACGTATACTACGATGATAATAATGAGAAGCAGAAAATGAATAACGTAGATAGTAAACGAGCGTATAGTGTTAATCATGATGGCCTAGACCTAGAAAGGGAAAACTTTTTCTGGAAAACTGAAAGGAAAAATTGATAGATAATAACGAATCAAGTAGACTCAGACGTTATAATTTAATTTGTTGTTTGAAAGTTACTTTATGATTTATGATAATGGCTTTGAATTGTGACTGTCATTATGATTTTATGCTGAAGACTTGTTGAATAAATTGAATAAAATATCGTTTTATAATATTTTTTTGAGATTTTATTATTTCAGTTAGAATATGTAGGAAATTTATAATTTAGAGAAGCTAAAATCTAGAAAACTCCCTAGTTAGCAAGTGTCAGCTGAATAAAATAAATGCTGTTTTCCTCATTTCAACCCTTAACAGTTATTCATATACATATATCAATAATATTGTACAGTTTGTTTTTTGTTTATCATATAAAGGTCTTTTATATAAAATCCTTCATTTTCGACAGATTTTTTTTTTATCGTTTTATTGCAAATTTGGAAGACCGGATACATAGATTGTTTTCAAATTTCTAAACTGCTTCGTAAAACCCACATCGACTTTTCAATATTCAACCTGTGAATATTGAATATCAAATTGGTCTCGAATAGTATATAGATACAATAAATTCAAAAAAGCAGTAGCTGTCAAGTTAAAATAACATGCCAATAGATATATGTATCCCTGACCTCAATAATTCGCTCCCCATCAATCTCCGTATACATATTACATGTATTCTAGCTAGATATACTACAAACTTCTGTAATCCGAGACGCCACACCGCACAAAAGCAGGGAGAGCGACGTTTTTTTTTCTTACAAAGAAATCAAAAAGATAAAGTCTGAGAAAATGCGTCTACGTATGTATGTTGTGTTTATTATATGTAACAGAAAAAGTGTCGCCTCGTAACCAGGTCTAACGTGTCCTTGGTACAATGATCGTCAGAACAGAAATCCTATCCACCATACTACTATTTTTTATTTTCCACACTTATACTACGCTTCACAACAAATAGACGCGATGGTGTGTCGGAGTGGTCGGAGTACTAAAAATTAGCAAGGTAGACGCTTGGGCGACGGCTTCCAAAGAAAAGTATTATTCTCTGTTAAAGAATAACACTAAAATGTAGTATGCATGTAGATGACAATATTTACAGGTAAAGTGGAACAAATGTTTGACTTGCAATAACATAGGAGTGTATTATAATCGAATAATGCGTGCTGGTAGTTTAGATAGACCATGCGTTAGAGAAAATATAGAGAATGCCACATAAAATTGGAATGACACGAGTTTTTGGTGATTCTCTGTGGAGTGGAATAACAAGGACAATATGTCGAACCCAGAACATCAGCCAACATACATACATTACATACATACATACATAAATCACGAAGTAAGTGATCATCAGTACAATGGAGAATCACGAAGTAAGTGATCATCTATTTTAGCATTAAAGTACACTCAGAAAAATCTCCAAAGAAAAAAATGATCAAAGATAATATGAAAATAAAGGCGGTTTTAAAATCTAAAAAAAATTTCCATTTTATTTAAAATTTTTAAAATTGTAAATAATTACATTGAATATTTACAATTGTAATTTACTTCCTTGTTAACCCAATGCTGCCCGAGTAATTTTTTGACGAATTTCAACAAATTTTTCTGGTAAAACATATCTGTATGGTTTGATTAAAACTAATTTAGTACAAAATTTAAATATTTTTTTCAAAAAGTGTACTTTTTTTAACGTATGATATTTCATACGACGAGCAGATCGGGCATCTATCATAAGTCAATATTCAATTTTAAAAATGTTGAAAAATCCAACAAAATCTAGTTGTTTTTTAGAAAATGGAAAAGTGTTATAACTTCACGATTGTTTTCAACAGGATTTGGGGTAATTTAGAAAAAGAAAGAGGTCAAAGGTCAAATATTTTTGCTTCATGCATAGTGAATTTTTATATATTTTTTCTTTAATTTTCATCGGTTTTCTAAGCCTACCTAAAAAATATGTTAAAATATGCTTTCTGAATTGAGTTCTATTTCCTCTTACTTGAGAAATTATAAATATGTTAACAAAATGATAATTATTTTACAAGGACCACCGGAAAAGCACCGGAAAAGGCAGATACCTAGCACTTTTCCAATGGTATTTTCAATCCTGAAGCTATCATTTCGTTTTAATTTCGCTTTTAGTCCTGTTTGGGTCATGCGGGCTAATCTATCTACTAATTGTTTGTTTTACGATCTAATGCAAGAATCGTCCAATGCATCAATTAATCTTTGTTATTTTGTAATGACATTGACCCCCAGGTGTCTTTCCGGGCACCCTGTGCCAAAGTTAGCAAAACTATTATTACCAGGATAAGCCGCAAGTTAATCAGTGATATTTTCGTAGCTTTTACTATCAAATATGCTTAGTTTTTAAAACTTTTTCATTAAATTTACGCCCGCAGCATGATCCGTTACTGTGATGAAGAGGAACTCCTATGTGCCCATTGTATGATATTTCATACACGAAATGTAAATGATAGTATAGAAGCTGTAATGAGCAAGAAAACTTTTAAAGAAGTTTCCATATATTTTACAGGAACCTTAGACTTATTTCAACGATCAACATCAAAAATAATATTTACACAAGCGTGGATATTAGGGCGTAAACTTGCAGGTTGCTAATTTTAGGAAAAATGAAAACCGTCTCATGTTTCGCCACTATCTCAAACTTGCATTTTGCCGAGAAAAGACTAAAGGATAATTTTTTCTGATGCTAAACACTCTAAAGTATGGTTCCCATTAAAATTATTTTACAATAATTTCAGTGGCAGTGCAAAATGTAAACTCAAAGCTGCTCTTTGTATACGTATGATATTTCATACGGTGGGAACGAATGGGTTAATAAATACAATATATAATACAGGGGCATTATTAGTTTGTACGGCCTATAAGATTTTATCGAAAATTCTCGAAAAGAGAATCAATCCGTACGCAGAACGAATCATTGGCGAGCATCAAGGCTGCTTCAGACCTGGTCGTTCAACGACCGATCAGCGAACTAGCCAATAAGACATTAATTCGAACTTGCGCACAGGAACACGAAGCTCCGCGTGTACAAAACGATCATCCGACCCGTGCTATGTTATGGCTGCGAAACATGGACCCTCACCCAAGCCTCCTAAATTTTGCTAGACCGATTCGAACGAAAGGTCCTTCGGCGAATTTTCGGGGCCGTTCGCGAGCGAGACCAATGGCGTATCCGGTACAACCATGAGTTGTATCAATTGTACGATGAGCTGGAAGTATCGAAAATCGTGAAGCTTCAACGTTTGCAATGGGCGGGGCATGTACAACGGATGGACGATAATCGCATGCCAAAGAAAGTGATGAACGCACAACGAATTGACGGAGCGAGGTTGCGTGGACGACCGAGAGCTCGCTGGGAGAACTTCGTAGGTGAAGAGGCCCACCAGCTGCTGGGCTTCCGAAACTGGAGCACAAGGTCACGTAACCGCGACATTTGGAGGTCAACGATTCAGGCGGCCAAAGCCCGACGTCGGGTTATCGTGCCACATTGATGATGATGAAGTAAATAATAATAATAAAACATGAAAATAATTTAAAAAATATATCACAAAGAAATAAGTTTGATTTTTTTTTTTCAATTTAACAAAAGATTTTCTCTGAGTGTAGATATAGACGGTTAGTTACGTTAAAATCGATCAGAAAACATCGATCCTAATATGGAGATATGAACACCTAAAAACTAATACGAGTTCCGTCTGAGTGTAGAAATCGGCTAACTTTATGTATTAAAGTAGTAGTAGTATTAAAATTGAACCCTTAAAATCTGAGCCTTTAAAAAATTGATTCGTCTTGCTGACATCACTAGTCTCTCCCTATAAATAAATATGTATGATCAAATCCATAAGATACTATACACATAGTATGCATAGTAACTTAGATTTAACGCTAAAAAGATTTCTGTATTGCTAGGTGTTACCTTCACTAATATGCAAATATAGAATGTAAATTAGTTGACACATTTTCATCGAGAGTGTTTGTTACGTTTATGCCTTCCTTTGCAATATACGCGCGGACGCGCGCGCTTTATTCTTAATGCATTGCGTTTCGTTCCATAGTATAGAAAAGAGAACCTTCGCTTTACCGTGTAGAATAAATCTTAATCTCAGCTAAGATTCAATTTTTCTTTACGGCTATACACAAAAGGATTGTTTGAAATATGTAATTAATTGAATCATATTGTACCAATGATGGGATTTAGTCCAGGCATTATGTGATTTTGATTTGATATTACAAAATATGGTTATAGATTTTTTTTGTATAAATGTTTTCTTGGTACATATATGTATGTATTCCGGTTCGTAGCATAGGATCCTGGGTTCAAGTACCACTTTTGGATGTTTTTCAAACTCACGACCCAAGTGACGGACTATGATCTCACACAGATGATAAACAAGTGCTGCAGAGCGTGCTGTTGATCTCGACAAAAGGAAAACATGTATGAATTTGGCTGAAATTGTTAACAGGGGTGTCATCTAAACTTCTCAATTTTCCTTAGTTTTTCAGTGGTAAACATATTGTGTAGCTTGATTTTTAGATTTTTTACGGCGGTTTAAAAATTGTCAGGATATGTCTGTATAATATCATTTCCTGTTTTTTGAAAATGACAATTAAAATATGGTTTTTCTTGTCTGTTGGTCACCTGAAAAATTAATTCTATTTAGAAAATAAAAAAAAACAATCGATCGACTTTCACCTGAACGTAACATTCTCTTCACATTTTAATATTACCATCGAAATGAATTTTTTACCCAAATAGTGATCGGACATCATAACCACGGGTTGTCTAACGATATCCCGCCCAGTATATTCCAGTTTTTCTAAATCCCGACATTCACTATCCTGCCATTTTAATACCCCGCTCATTAAAAATCCCGGGGGATTTCCAACTCAATATCCCCCGAAATCCATTTCAAAAACCCACTAATTCCAAATAACCCTTTTCAATATTACATTTATCGTTGAAATCATGGGCCTAGCCAAGTGAAGGCAAGGAGTGGCACTTGCAATAATTGCGTTGAAACAGACGTACAGGCGGTCATGGCTTAATCGACTCTACTGATGATGATCAAGATTTGGGTCGAAAATGCTTTCTTCAATGCGTTACACGAAAGCAGTAGTTGTTAACCTTTTGCTGTTGAAGGACCACTTGCCAATTTTTTTTATTGTTACGGGCAAATCAAAATTGCAATTGGATATCCTCTACATTTTCATTTTCTTGGATTATGGGACAAGGACATAGAAACATCCTCATTTTTGTGCATCGATTTTTTTAAGCGGCGGCTCGTCAGGTGAAGCAACTGAGGTGGCGCCTCACTATTTTCCTCTTTTTTTCGAATTTCAATTTTAATAAAATGTACAGTTTCAGGGGGAGGGGGAGGGTGGGTCACAAAACCCCAAAACTTTCAGAGCTTTTTCGTTATAACTGAAAAACTGTACATTTGTGCGAAAACCTGTCCATGAACATGTTAGGGAAAACATGATCGCGGATCCAACACCTCATCAATCTTCAAAACAATTGATTTCACTTTTTCATTAATTTTTTTTTTACAGTTTTTGCTATTTTGACATTGTTTTGCAACAAAATTTTGGTGGGAAGCTACGGATTCGGGTTCAGCACCCCAAAAACCATAACAAACAAAAAAAATCTTCACCACATTTTGCAATCTCATGTACTAGGTTTATCACGTGCTTACTACACTATATTATATACATTTAGTTTCGTTGTCAAAACACTTTTCTGGGGGTCCTATCCAGTGGCGGAACAACTTGACTCCAGGCTCTCCAAATGTTGGCCAAAAACCGAAATAGATGCAAAAATTGTCATGGCCAAGGAATGCTTTTAATGTTGGACATAAGCTCGGAATCCTTGTCGTAATTAAAATTGTTGAAACATTTTTTTTTTGTTAGTGCAACCCATATTTTGGAACTACTGGAATTTTTTGGGAGTATTATTTAAATTTCATGATTTCCGCATCCAGAATTTCGTCGTGAGTTCGGCGATTGTGATTCGTCGAGCAGCAAAATTGATATTGACATTACTGGAGCGACCAAAACGTATTTTTTTTTTCAAATATTCAAGGACTAGCTGGCTGATGCAGTTCATATCAGCCATATCAAGTAATTTTTTATTTTTTTCTCAACCTAAAAATTGTTTAGCGGTGTTCATCAAATGGATTTAGTAGCAGCGAATTAATTGACGAAAATACAATTTTTGCGGCTATTTACGCTTTGAGCTTTCGCGATAGTAGCGCCATTTGTGGATGATGCCGCGGCTAAGTGAAAATCCACACCTTACATGTCAACTGATTCTCGACCATGGACTGATACCGTGATGACGCTCTTGTATGAACTCATTTTAAGAGGAGATTAATCGTCTTTTACATCAAAGTTACATGGATGTGATAATATCACCCAAGATACAAACCAATGTACTGTATATGGCCGCCAGGTGGCGCTAGTATGGTTAAGGAGAAAATTCTCTCGGATCTAGGAAAGTCCCCTTTTTGCTTAAAGAGGGGGGGGGGGTAGCCCCATCAATCCTGCCAAATTTCGGAGTTACATTATTATTGCCGATCAAATATTGTATTTTTCTTTGACTACCATAGTCAACATGGATTTGAAATCTAATAAAATACAATTTTTGTCGGTATGTCTTCTTGATTATTAATTTATTAGTTAATTTTAAGTCTCAATAATTTTATTTAGGATTTAGGAATCCTTTAGAATTCCAATTGTTCAATTTCAATTCACAAACTCATAGTTACACGAGCTTGTCAAAACAACAAATTTAAAGAACAACATAAACAAATTTAAAGTTTAAATTTTTTTATATTAATGTTATGTCAGTAACTTTAAACTATTGTTGACATCATTGAAAACTAACAGAGATGTGTTTTTTTCTTTACAGGTAAGCTCAATGAAAATTGAAAAGGTATTTTGACAAAAAAAAACAGTAAGTACAAGAACCTTATGCATGCGAAAAATAGCTGGCAAGTATGAAAAAATTAATTTCGTATCGTATACCTAACCTATGTACATAAATGTAAAGTCAGTTGAATTTTATTCGAAGCACACTATGAGTAAATCGCTCGCACATCAACATACTATACACATGAATCCACTAAAACTAGGGAACTTTTTTGTTGCTTTGGTAAAAACACATTAATTCAAGGTTTTGTGAAATTGGTGCAAAAAAATTTTCTTAGAAAAACCAAAATGGGGGGTTGGGTTTGAATGGCCACCCATGGTCAGATTTGATCAATTCTTAGATATGTTTTGTGTCATCAAGAGAAACACGTTTGTGTGTAATTTGGTTGAAATTGGTGCACAAATAAAAAAGTTTTTCTTAGAAGCACCTAATTTGGAGGGTTAGGTTTGTATGGCAGCCCCATAACCCCATTATCCGATTTGATCCATTCTTGGATGTGTTTCGTGTCATCAAGAAAAACACATTTATGTGAAATTTGGTTGAAATTGGTGCACAAATAAACAAGTTTTTCCTAGAAAAATTTAAATTGGGGGGCTAGGTTTGTATGGCAGCCCCATGACCCCAGTGATCCAATTTCGGTGATTCAAACATACAAACAGCCTGCAACAATAATAAACAAGTGAGCAAAATTTCAGCTCCGTAGCTTTTATAGTGGCCGAGAAATACGCGCTGCAACACACGGACATCGTCCAATCGACTCATCTCGTCATGCTGATCATAATACATTATACTTTTTATATGGTCGGAGATGCTTCCTTCAATGCGTTACAAACTTCATGACAAAGTTAATATACCGATTCACTCTATGAGCGAAGGGTATAAAAAGGAGCCTAGAAATCTGACGTGTTTACAGAAAATTCAAAAAATTGAACTCATTCATTCAGTTCAATAGACAAGATCATGACAATGCCGAAGAAGCTGATGTCTCCATTTAATACTAAAAAGAAAACAGCGCCTAGGCAAGAAAAAGTGGAAGTAACTCGTTTTTAAATGAACACATGTACGAGCGAATAGTAAACTATCAAGATAATGAAAAATTTAGAAAAATAAAGTAAAACTGCATCGCAAAATAATTGCGCGTGAATAAGAAGATGCTTTCATTTTCCATTATAACAAGATTGTAATAATGGCCTGGCATGACATGGCCAGTAGCGTATATTACACATTGTCGCGTGCCGCCACCGTTGCACCAACAGATTGCCTGAAATGCATTGATAATGAAAGCGTTCGCGAAGAAATAGAAAACAAAAGACTAATGTCTAAACATGGCAAGGTGTATACGAGCGCTCATAGATTTCATACTATAGAAAAATTGCACTACATACTCGCATACAGCGCTTGAATCGCTCATACGTTTTACTATTTGCTGTATATACGCTAGTGCGACCGGGCAAAAGAAAGGAAAGTCGAGCACGGAAAATTGCATCTTGTTTTTCATGGTCATATTATTTTCTTCAGCAAAACTATAGGCGCAACGATAGATAGATATTTCCAATGATTTATTACCCATCTACTAGCCTAGAGCCTATATGCATGCATAGTGCTGTTGCTTGTGGTGTCTTTCTCTATAACGTAGTTGCATCGCATAAGGCTTGGTGTAATAATGTGTAGTTAGTTGTCTTTCTCATTGACCCCGATTCTGCAGTCAAGGAAAAGTGTAACCACAAATCTATCGAAGCGACATAACAACGCACAACAGTTGCATCTGAGTAGGTACGTAAAGTTTGTGGTCGACAGTTAGCTGAATGCACTTTCCGCGCCCAATGGAGCGTCACATTATACCAGTATGACTTTAATAAGATTTTGCCCATCTTTAGACTTTATAAAGATAGAGTGGTCGTATAGCGTTTGCCATTGCCACTTTTCAATCAATCAATAGCTAAGGAAGATGCACTTGCCAAGTTGGTTATTTTCAAATACCAACATGTCAACTTTTCCTTTTATTGTCTCTGTATCTGGTTGCGGAGTGTTTCACTTTTTTATATGAAATGTGTCCGGAAAAGGACAAGCAACAGTTTCGCTTCAGTAAAAACTTTAAGAGTAAAAGTGACATTTCTGATGGCTATTTATAAAGATCTCAAGGATGATCAAGAATTATGAAAGTGGAAGTTAAAATAGTATTCACAAAATATAAAACAATTTTCCGTAATCTATAGAACTATAAATTAGGCTAATTAAAAAAAGGATTTAGTTGTGAAATTTCCATAGAAACTTCTTCTGTTTTACTTGAAACTTTTTTTTTTCATCGAATTCATGGCGAAAAATCTCAATGTTGCTCCACACGTTGACACAGGTTTCTTTCCAGTCGCTTACCAAGCTTTTTCGCGTCTATGTCTATAGCATCTATTCACTTTTTTCTCGCTTTCAGTTTTTCCTTTCGTGCGATAATATACAACATCATCATCATCATCGGCAATTCGTCGAAATCTAGGTCGAAACTGAAATCTGGGAAATTAGATTTTCCCTGATTGTAAGATCTGCCTATTGCAGCGTAGCCGCACGGCATCATGCCATCATCACCGTCCAAATCAAGTAGCCAAGAGGCCGATGCAGTCGGACGTAACGTGCCTAACGTATAGAAGAAACCTTCACTCCTGCGGCCGGATGGATGATGTTGTGAGACCAGTTAGATGCACATGCAGTTTGTGCTTTTTTTTCCAGTCCGTGAGATTAGCGGAAAAACTGGTTGAATACTGCACTTCGAATAGATATCTTTGCATATTGCATCTTCACATACGATAGCTTTCCACCACTATGCATATACGTCTACATTACATATGTGTAGATTATTTGAATAACTAGCATTTATTGCAACAAGCTTAAGTCTGGTACTACCAGCCATTCCCGTATAGAGAACAATAGCGTGTGAGCCTGAACCAGCCTCTCAGCTCACCTTAAATGGTCTTGATGCAACTTTTCGTATGGGTATAGAACGCGCTGTTGTATTGCACATCTTGAGAGGAAGCATTCCACTGTTTTTTCTGCACCAAGAAAACTTAGCTCACGCACTTTTTACTTCATGCTAAGAAGAAAAACCGCATCACCTCACTAAGGCGGTTAATTACAGATTTGTCAAAGAAAGACGACTTGGAAAAAAGAAAATCCGGTGAAAAGTAAGAGTTTAAGCAAAAACCGGTTGCATTGTTAGAATTATGATGAGTTTTACGTAGTTTAGTTTTCTTGCATAATCTTATTAATTATCGACGAATTAACGCAGATAATGTACGTAATACGTAATGAATGGCTAAAGTTTTGTTTTGTGTCATGCACCAAGTCTTAAACTGAGTTTTCCTATTTGAGGGAATGGGGTAGATTGCCTATTTAAAGGGGAGTTTTAACATTTTGCTCTATATATTTCTTACTATTCACCCTACACTAAAGTGTTATATAGGTACAAGTTTACTTGTCAATTCAATTATCTATCCAAAAATACCTAACCTTTTTAGGACATAGGTAAATAAGGCCGATGGCTGTCTTCGGTCAAATGTAAAGGTACGTTGTCCTCGACACGACTGCATCGGCTCTAGCGACAGCGACTCGCTCATTTCATATTAAAACTAATTTTTCTCTCATTCTAAAGGTACGTTATCCTCGACGCGGCCGCACGACATCGACTCGCTCATTCCATATAAAAACTCGTTTCTCTCTCATTTTAAAAACGAGTTTTTATATGGAATGAGCGAGTCGCTGTTGTGCAGTCGTGTCGAGGGAAATGTACCTTAAAAACGAGTTTTTATATGAAATGAGCGAGTCGCTGTCGCTAGGGCCGATGCAGTCGTGTCGAGGACAACGTACCTTAAAAATTGTGCTTTAGATTGATGGGTTACTAAGTACATTTCGAGGCATTCTCTGGAATACGTTGACATTCTCTGGTATACTCCAGGATTGTGTCCTGGAGGGGGCTACGGCAATCAGTATTACTGGGCTGCCGCAACTATGGGCGATGTTGCTATTATCCAGTAACGGCACTATGTAATTACTAGAACCCGGATTCTCGTGCGATTGCACGTTAATGCACGAAATGGCACTTTTCAGGGTATATTGCACGTTTTAAGGTTTTTGCATGAAAGCGAACATTTGCATTTTTAACCCTGTTTCATAACAATTTTTCCCAGACATTATGCAATCAGCAGAACTTTTCGATAGTCAGAGAAGAGAATAAAAGTATTAAGAAAGAAAGCACATGTGAAAAACAATAAAACTAAACAATATTATGTACTTTGTGGAAATTTCATCAAATGCCTGTTGATTTTCTCATACAATTTTGCAGTTGCTTTTAGAGTGCATATTAAGCTGGTGGTTAACTAAACTTAAATACATATAGGAAAATATGTTCTTTGAAGACGATGCATTCATGAATTAGATAAGCCCAAAGGTTGCGCGATGGATCCTAAACAAAAACCGGTCATGGATTTCGGGTGCCATATTTAAATGAGTCAATCTACTAAATAGCATTTTATGGGGAGATGTTAATGTTCATACAGGGGATACGTCTCAACAACCGAAAGACCAAACCACCTATTTTTCAAATTAATTCACCTGGTCCGTGGGTCTCCGAGAATTAAGTATTCCCATGCAAGGTGACCTATTATTTTAACGGTAAATATGGTGGCGCTTTTTAATATCCCGTCATAGAACGGGACATTAAAAAGCGGGATATTGAAAAGTGATATTTTGAATTAGCGGGTTATTGAAATGGCGGGATATTAAGTTGGATTTTGATTAGACGGGATTTCAATTAAGCGGGATTTTGAAAAACGGGAATAATTTGGGCGGGATATCGTATCCAACCCAAAATCGGGATACCTACATAATCCCGAAAAACAAAATCCCGCCTGCTCATAATGTCGATTTTTAGAAAAAAATCCCGACATTACTAAATCCCGCCATTACAAAACCCCGCCACATTAAAATCCCGCTGGTGAATAGTGAAATAATACCGTCAACATACCGCCAAAAATTATTTTCATTGCTAACCAAAAAATCAATAGTTATGTTTTGCGATTCCCAGAAGTTGAGTGCGATACTTTTTCTTAGTATAAATCCGTCCGAATATGTATTTATTTCTTCGATTAAGATGGTAATTGAGCCCATAGAGAACAATAAATAACACTGCTGAGCGTGATGCTGATCTCATTACCTCAACAAAAAAGCAGATAAGATCTTGGAAATAGGATGTCACTAACACATCCTGCGGCCTTAGTCCAATGTTGGATTGTCGCGCCTGTTATTTATTTATGAAGTTTGTAACGCATTAAAGGAAGCATCTCCGCTCCGACCATATAAAAAGTATACATACATATATGATCAGCATGACTTGGGGAGTCGATTGGAGCATGTCCGTCTGTCCGTCTGTCTGTCTGTCCGTCTGTCTGTCTGTTGCGACGCGTTTTACTCGGCGGGTATTGAAGCTAGCAAGCTGAAATTTTGCACACGTGCTTCTTATTGTTGCAGGCTGTTTGTATGTTTGATTCCCCAATTTGAGTTCTTCTAAAAAAAAACTTTTTTATTTGTGTACCAATTTTAACCAAATTTCACACAAATGTGTTTCTATAGATAACACAAAATATATGCAAGAATGGATCAAATCGGACCATGGGGTCATGGGGCTGCCATACAAACTTAACCCCCCAAATTAGGTTCTTCTAAGAAAAACTTTTTTATTTGTGCACCAATTTCAACCAAATTTCACACAAAACATATGTAAGATTAATCAAATCGGACCATGGGGTCATGGGGCTGCCATACAAACCAACCCCCCCATATTGGTTCTTGTAAGAAACATTTTTTACACTAATTTCACAAAACCTTGAATTAATGTGTTTTTATCAAAGCAACTAAAAAGTTCAAAACGAATGGAATCGTAGTGTGGGGTCATGCTCCGGCAACCCCAATAAAATTTTCCGAGTAAAAATTTTATTTGCCCAGTTATTTCAACCAAGCCCAAAACTTTTGTCAAGACGGAAGAAAAAGAATGAGGAGGGGGATTAAATACAAGTCATAGGTACGCGCGAAAAAACTTTTAGCCCAAGCGAAGGGTATCCACATTTCGGCCGTGCTCGAAATTAGCCTCGGCCCCGCGGGTTGGCGAGCGAAGCGAGCAGGGGGCGAAGCCCCCTAGTTTTTTTAATTAAGTCACATTGTCTGTGGGTTTCCGAAAATCAAGTATCCCCATGCGAGGAGACCATTATTTTAACGGTAGTGTAGTGGCGCTTTTTAATATCCCGTCATAAAAGGTAAGTATTCTTTCATAAATCGCGCGCGATTTTTGAAAGAATACTAACCTTCTATGACAGGATATGAAAAAGCAGGATATTGAAAAGCGGTATTTTTAATTAGCGGGTTATTCAAATGGCGGGATATTATGTTAGCCGTAAGGAAAAAACCTGAACTGATCAACGAAACTGGCTAGTTATTCATACCACGAACACGATCCATTTTTTTATAAAATCTGCAACTAAATTCATTGATCCATTGCTTAATTTTTCTATTTTTCTTTTCATCATTTTCGGCCCTGGGAGGGGCTTTAGCTTCCTAATCCCCTCCGGTGGTTGCGCCACTGCTATACTCTAAACAAAGTTTCGGCTATTTGACAGATTTGACTTCTAGTACTGCACGCAAGTTTCCGCACATTGAACAAATAACTAGGTGAAGGTGCGTGGTCTCAATCTACGATTTAAGGTTTTCTTTTGAATCGAAAGATTTCAATTTCGGGGGTTTCGGATAGTCCAAGACTGTTATCCTCACATTGCAGCTGAGACCGCAGTCTCGAAGACGGAAATTCATAAGGTAAAAAATGATAAAAATCACTGAGTATTGACAGTATGTAAAAACAAGGGGAAGTTCCCAATTCCATTCCCAATTGTACTTCTTTGAAATAAAATGTTGGAATTCTTAGCACATTTTCCTAAACTATTTTTGGGACAATTTAAACTGACAGGAAATCTCACTTGTTGTAAATTTGATTTACGGGGAGTAGTAGTACCCCGAAGAAAATTCCTGGATCGTGGTGTTAAACAATTTTGGAATTTCCACGTCCCCCCAGGGCCGTGGAGAGAAAATCCGGGCCCGGGGGGACAATGATTCCGGGCCCACCTCTTTCATACGATAAAAATTATGAATCGAAGAAAATTGGTATTTGACATATCGGTCCTTAAACAAGTTTTATAACCTAATAATTCGGCGTCCTCACTGAATCAGCTCAGTCTCAGTAATCCGGGGGCTTTCTAATCGGGAACCTCAATAGTCCGGCATCAGTACGATCGATATTTAAAGAGTGTTTTAATGCGGTCTTCTGCGCATTAAAGTGCATTTTGAGATTTAAGTTCTGAGGAAAATTTTTGGGTTTTCAGAAAAATACGAATTGTAGAAAAATGAAAATAATAAAAAACTGATACCCGACAAGCAAAAAAAAACTGGCAGAAACTAATTCAATCGTGAAGCGTTTTTACATACTAAAATAAATAATAGGCGCGACAATCCAACATTGGACTAAGGCCGCAGGATGTGTTAGTGACATCCTATTTCCAAGATCTTATCTGCTTTTTGTTGAGGTAATGAGATCAGCATCACGCTCAGCAGTGTTATTTATCCCCACAAATGGGTACTCGGTTAACATCTGAGTGAGATCATAGTCCGTCACAAGCTCTTGAGTTCGAAAAACACCATGGAACACGGTGAGATTCGAACTCATGACCCTGTGCACTGAAGGTGCGCGCACTAACCGCTAGACCAGCCAGACTACAAATCATACTACATACTAGACTCACAAAAAAACGGGTTTGACTGGAAAGTTCAACACTTGTGTGTGTGCATTTTTTCAAGTATATTTTGAAGAAGATTCGAGAGTTGATTAGCCAATTTTAAGGAACTATAGAAGCCAAATCATTCTAGAATAAGGTTCGTTCGTTTTACGTGCATTTTTGGGTAACGAAACTTCACAAAAAAACGACTGCTTAAAGGGTCAGCTTTCTAGTATGAAATTTCGTTACTAAAATCTGCCTGAGATAAAATAAACGAGACCGAGGCTAATTTCGGGCGCGGCCGAAATTTGAATACCCTTCACTCTCCTCGGGCAAACCTATGACTTGTATTTAATCCTTCCCCATTCTTTTCCTTCTGTTTTCGCATAATATTTGATATTGACAAATTCTGTGGCGTCGATAAAACAATATTTGTGTGAGTTTTGGTTGGAATAAGTGGTTAAATAAAAAAAAATATTTCAGAAAACTTTATTGGGGGGATGCGGGAGCATGGCCCCATAGTACGATTCCATTTGCTTTACTTTTTTTTGTTTTGATAAAGACGAATTAAGGTTATTTTAAATTGGTGTAGAAAAAATGTTTCTTAGAAGATCCAAAATGGGGAGGTTGGGCTTGTATGGTAGCCCCATGACTCCATAGTCCGATTATTTATGGCATCAATTGAAGTGCACTTTTACGTTGGTTGAAAGTGGTGCACAAATAAAAAAGTTGTTCGTAGAAGAACTCAATTTAGGGGGTTGGCTTTGTATGATAGCCCCATGACCCCATCGTCCGATTCCATTCATTTTTACACATGTTTTGTGGCATCAAATGAAATGCACTTTTATGAGGTTTGATTGAAATTGGTGGACAAATAAAAAAGTTTTTCTTAGAAAAACTCAATTTGGGGGCTGGGTTTGTATGACAGCCCCATGACCCCACAGTCTGATTCCATTTATTCTTACATATATTTTGTGGCATCAATAGAAACACATTTGTGTGAAATTTGGTTCAAATTGGTGCACAAATGAAAAAGTTTTTCTTAGAAGAACCTAATTTGGGGGGTTAGGCTTGTATGGCAGCCCCATGACCCCATGGTCCGATTTGATCCATTCTTACATATGTTTTGTGTTATCAATAGAAACACATTTGTGTGAAATTTCGTTGAAATTAGTAAACACATGAAAAAGTTTTTCTTAGAAAAACCAAATTGGGGGGGTTAGGTTTGTATGGCAGCCCCATGACCCCACCGTCCGATTTTAGCGATTCAAACATACAAACTGCCTGCAATAAAAAGAAACATGTGTGCAAAATTTCAGCTCGATAGCCTTTAAACTGGCCGAGTAAAACGCGTAGCAACAGACGGACAGACGGACAGACGGACAGACGGACAGACAGACAGACGGACATCGCCCAATCGACTCAGCTCGTCATGCTGATCATATATATACATATTTTATATGGTCGGAGATGCTTCCTTCAATGCGTTACAAACTTCATGACAAAGTTAATATACCCTTTACTCTACGAGTGAAGGGTATAAAAATTATTTAATGGTCGTGTCCTTTAAACAAGATACGCATAAAACGATACTGGTAGCCTGGTACTCTTTTACATAGCATTTAGTTCTCTCAAGAGAAAAATTAAAAAAAAATATTGATTCCTTTGTTCCAACGAAATTTTTTGTAAAACTTCCATTCTATTGGTGAAGTAAGATGCCAACCTATATTCGAACTTTGATTTCAAGAAAGCATTGAAATTTTTTACCGTCAATTCGCTACGCTTATTGTTTTTTCTTTGGATGAAGATTTTTCAAAGGAAAATATTCTTTTCTAACATTAATAGGGGCACTTTACAGGGTATTACCACTAAATAATAGTCCAATAATGGCATTTGGCGCCGTTTTTTAATCCAATAGAACCTTATTGTAGCACTAAACTATGCTTCAAAAAAGGCGTATGTCATTTGCTTTATGTCATCATTTTCTGTCATTGAACGAATTTGCAAAAAAGAAATAGAAAAACAAAATTTCCGCAGCTAGCATCGAACCCGTGTCTGTTGATTGCCCGTCCTACACGCTACCACTCAGCCAACCTCACATACATATAGTCAGCATTGCTCGTAAACACTACAAATGGTTACTTGATTCTATAGAAATGCTTGACAATTCTTTAGCGAATCTTCTGCAATGCACCCTATATCAATCAGGTGACGTTAATTAAATCCACACATTTCTCAATAAAATGAAGTTTCTGCGCAGAGATCACCTTAATTGGTTCCGAAAATAACAAAGAGTGATTGAGTGCGGGTTTCATGCAAGATTTCAAGGATTTCTATTGAAGAAATTATGTATTTCAGAGCACTTCATAAGTGTCAATTCATTAGAAAATCGCAAAGTCCATCCTTCTATAAAACTACGGTGAACAATTTATTGGATGACCATACGAATGTCACACTATAAAAATGAAACCGATTGTGCTATAGAAGAATCTATGCATGTGTGTGAGTAAACTTAGAGAGACTATTGCATGTGTGTGCTGATTCATCCAATAAACACAAGAGTGGAGTATTTAAAGGAGTATCTTTTTAGGTTAACGTTTAGAGACAGTTTTATCGCAGTCTTATACCACCATCTTTAAATTTATTCCATAATGATTATATAGGCTTTCCGGAAAATGCTTTAAGTATCTTTCATCGGATCAAAATATTTCTTTAAGCGAAGTCACACGATAAATTCATTTCGTGGTACTATATGATTGCTACAGTGTGAAGTGCTTCTTTAAAGCAAACGAATTGTTGCTTGGGACCCGCAGTGGCCCAGAATGTTAGTCGTTACTATATAAAATTTGCTTTCGAAATGCACACCGCAACGAATTTACAAAGTGTCTATTTCCTATTTTACTTATTTCGTAAGCAATGCGCGGTTTTCTCTACAGAAAAACCTTTATTTTTTTGCTACCGAGCTGGCGAGTACTGAAGATAGATTGAAATTAAGATTCAATAATTTAAGTGATCAACAACTGGGTGTTGGAACCTTGAAAAAAAAATTAATTAGCAGCAGCAGTACGTACACAAAACAATAGTCGTCCTGAAAAGTCCTAGCAAAAAATGTCGCTTTACAGGGCTCCTAGTTTTTACTTCGAATGCTAATTTTTTAAAACGGTACACTACTCAATGTAGAAGTCGAAATTTTCTTAATTGGTTACGTATAAAATCATGCATGCACTTTCGAAAGGCGAGGGCAGATTGAATTTAGAAATTTGAATATGATGATTCGGACCCCTAGTCCTAAAAATTAAATAATAAACTAGGGGCGCCAAGCCTAGTGCAGAGTATATATGTTATGTATTTTTGTTAAAACGCTAGAAACAGTAGGTACTTATAAGGTCTCCTAGTTCAGGACCTCAAAATAGCAATTTGTATGTAAAAAACACTGAAACACAACTTTTGTTTCAAAAACCGGGCCCCCTATGAAATCCCGGGCCCGGGGGGAATCACCCCGTTCCCCCCACCCTCTCTACAGGCCTGCGTCCCCCTTCCCTAAGCGAAATTCTTGCTACGTGGACGTGCGTGCGTTGACATTATAAAAACCGCCACACAAAAACTATGCAATTATGCCAAAACCCATATTTTTTATCCCTGGTAGACATTACGTATTCAATTTAAATTTGTTCATAATAATTAAATTTAAAATGCCGCTAAGTTTATTTCTCATTTATGGGGAGATGTCTGTTTGTTTCAACGCGTTTTCCTCGGCCGTTATAAAAGCCATTGAGCTGAAATCCCACATGCTTATTTATGTTACACGCTGTTTTTGTCCTTTAATCACCAAAATTGAATTATGGTTCGTAGGCAGGCCTGGGTTTAAGGGGGATGGGTGATTTTGGGGACCCGATTAGGCGCAAAAAAAATGAATGGTTCAATTGATATTATAGCTAAAAACTACTGGATATATGCAACCTTCTTTTGTATTTCAATTATAGTGCAGCAGAGAAACTTACTTATTTGAAAGCCAATAAAAACAAAAGTACTTCAGTTATTGTTTTAATTCTTCTTTTATTTGAGAATACAATATTCCAATTTTTTCATACAGTCTTGAGAATGATACCGGTTAAATGGCGACCCCTCATTGGGCAAAAACTGATTAAGTCCATTTTTGAATTGGGTCTGAAAATCATCACTTAGGTACATATTTGATTTATCAATAAAGATATGTTGTGTGAATTTTATTCATACCTAAAATTTTGATTTTAAAATCTCGGGGGTAGTTTTATCCCCCTAAATCCCCCCCTTGGGTTCGCCCCTGCCTCATTTTATCGATTTTAAGTTCGGTTCGACAAATAATGCAGGTTATTCTTGTTACCGAAGGAACTGACGGAATCGGAACACAAGTTACCCCACAAACTATTGGTGCAAAAAAAGTGTAGGGTCTTCAAATTTCTGTCGCACCCGAAATAAGCGTCCACCTCGTTTGATTTGCAACAAGTGGCACCCATCGTAGAGTAGATGTATAGTTAGTCTAGTGAACTAGTCCCTGAGTTTTCTTAAGATTACAAGGTAGGTTGCGTGAAGGAATTTATAATCCCATTTCCCATCCCTGCGTAGCAAAATACAAGTCAGATAAAATTTGCAGGTTGTTGTAGTCCTAGAACAGTCCAGTAGTCCTAAAACCCTTGCCTACCTATTTTCCTTAAGAAAATGGTAATCAACGTGCAGTACCAACTTGCTTGCAATCACGATTAAATGTCTTGATTTTTTTCACGTGAAATTGCGCATACCTTTACGTACATTATTTATACAAGTTACAATCGCATATAAACAAAACCTCAAAAAATAACAATGCATTGAACATGTTTACGACATTATCACGATTTTTGGTGTAAACAGCGCGGTATGCAATAATCGTTAATCAGCCTCCAGTGGAAAATACGAGTACTCTGTGCATATGCATAATATGTACTTTCGTGTGTAGATTTTTTTGTTAACACTCCTATATGTACTTATCGCTTTTTTACAATTTCATCTTCTTTATCCAACAACAATAATAACAACACTTAACCGTCGAAACTACTATTGAGTATTTCCTTGTGCGGAATTATGTACAAAACGTTACTCTAGTAAAGTGATGAAGTAAACATACTTTTTGGCGGTTGTATCGTTGAATTCATTCAATGATGATATTCTGCGTATGTATGACCAATGCTATATGTATTTATTTTGTAATAATTGCACTCTACGAGTACATTTGTATGTATATGAGAGAGACTTGGAATGAAACGAAGATATGGCATTGCATTTTGAGGGGCGAACTTGAAAACTGCAAAATGCAGATTTATGAAACCTTTTTAAGGTGCATACATACTTTTCTATATTTATTTAAATTTATATTTTCCAGTATCAGTAAAGTGGAAATTCTTGATCATTTGCATATAGCTCTCGTTTAACGATCACTTTTGGGAAGCAAGTCAGCCACTTTTACAGAAATAAAAAAAACTGATCCATGATATTTTGCAGAAAGTCCAGAACTTCATTTTGGACTATCAGTCTCGGGATGAGTGAGTTCAAAAGTGGACGAATAAGTCATAAAAACTCAAAAACGTTGGACGTCCGGTTCTAAATGAGTCGATCAAGGAATATATAGTCAAATAGGAGAGGTCGATGGCATATCATATGCGAAACATCAGGACATGAGGAATCTGCGCGATTATCGTGTTTGCTGATTGCACACACAACAAGTTAAATTGGATGATCGATTGAAATTTTAAGAAGAAGCATGTATCCATCACTCCGCATACCATCAAGCAGCAGTTGAAATAGTGGTATTTACATAATCTGCTCTGAATGAGGAAAGGACCATCACATGGGCCGGAAAAGATTTTCTTCCAGAATGGACGAATGCTTACAGGAAACGCTTTAGTATTTTACTTATTGGCTCAATTCGATGTCGGGTTTAAGAAGACACTGTCTCATTCGGAACAGAAAAAATGCTATCCCATATCGGCAACGCCTCGGCTCATACATCCATACTCATATCGGTCTAATTTACAGAATTAGGCTGCGAGGTGGTACCGCATACTCCTATTTTGATAACATAGTCCCGCGTTACTGTTTTCGGCTCCTAAACATGGATCGTTTTGGATCGGGGAAAGCGGTTCATGAAATTTTCGGATCAAAATCTCTTGTTTTGCAGTGTTTTCCAAATAAAACTGGAAACTGGAAAAAGCGTATGAGAAAAGAGGATCATTTCGGACCAAATGGTTGACAGGGGGACACAGAGTGAAAAAGCAAAAAATGTCGCCATAATGGGGGAAGTCTGGTCACGGCATTATACTTTAAGTTTAAATAATTTGGACGAAATTTGCATGTCCGCTATTTCCTTAGAGACCTCAGTTTCGAACAACTTTTTTATCAACTACCACACTCGATGGCCATAGTAGCCAGGTTGGTCACTACTACTGCACGATATGTAGGTACAGTAGAGCGTCGATTATCCGAACGTCGATTATCCGAACATTCGATTAACCGAACCAGGCAATCAGCTTCTTTTCATATGACAGACATTCAATTAAATGAAAAAAATAAATTAAATTAAATTAAAAATTAAATCTCATCTGCATCGGTTGATTACCTCGATTTTTTTATTTTTGTTCAGTTCTAGTCATTTTAAATGTTTTCAGTTTGTCGCTTAATTTCACGTTTGGGTTATTTTTTACTTTTCTAAGGAAGCTCGATTAACGGAACTTTTTTTTTTTATCCAAACCACCCTTGTCGACATTAGTTCGGATAATCGACGCTCTACTGTACTATATTAGTAAAGGCGAGTTGTCATTTAAATCGGAAAATTGTGGTCCGGCTGATTTTTGGTAGATATGTTAAAAAGAGTATGTACATATATTTAAATAATCCAAGGAGGTGTGCTTTTCAATTTAAGGCGGGAAGAGTGGGTTAATTTTCAGTTTTTGCTTATTATTTCGAAAATCGTATGGAAATTACATCAAAATGTTCCGAGGACAAGTTAAACTACATAAAATTTTCTTTGATACATAGTACAGTAAACTCATTATTGATGGTTTTCATCCCTGAGCTAAAATAAAATTTAGGTATTGTCATTTTTAAACCTTTAAAGTTTTCACCATATTTCTGAAAGAAATGAAAGTTGAGCCATCATATTTTGGGAATAAGTTCATAACAATATGGAGTTGACTTTAGCCAAAAATTGATATAATCAGAATCAGACCAAGGACAAGTTTGCTTCGCTCAGGGGCGTACGCAGAAAAATATTTCTGGAGGGGTTTTAGGAACGAGGTTCACGTCGGCAGGAATAAATTGAATGAGGCTGTCAGTCTTAATCTGAAGTTAGTGGCAAAATTATGAAATTTAAAACAATTTTGACATTTCCAGTTTCAGCCTCCCTACCTCTGAGTGAAACTATACACGTATCGCTAGGCAAAGCTTGGTCATTTTTCTATTGTAGATTTTTTTTTGTAGTGCCTTCCTGACACTAGGTTCTCTCAACCTCAGAAGAACAGCAACATATTACCTACCCGCAACTTTCCGAGTAGGTACTGATTCCGTCGCTCATTAATTACTTCGATGACGGGTTTTTAATATCTTAATTTTCAGTCTTCATATATAAAGAAGTACTCATTTAGCATCTCAGTGAAATCTGTCCGTCACATGATGAATTCTAAAACTATTATAAACTGAATCTGTTTACAGAGTGGTCTTCGAAATCACTATGCCCTGTGCTTCGCAGGCGATTATCCTAGCCACTACTCCAACCAACCTACTGCCTAAAAAAATAACATTAATACATGTGAAAATTTCGGAGGAGGTTTGAACCCACAAAACTCCTACGTAGGATCGCCACTTCCTCGCTCATTAGAACTTTTAAAAACGACATCGGAGTTATGTCTCCTCGCAGAGGTGTGAAATTTGGTTGAGCGTCAAGACGCAGTCCCATGACACCATCCACCAAAAATTAGTTTTTCATTTCAGCCAGTGAAAAAATGCATTAGGAAGCATATAAATATAGCTAAATTATGTTACCTTTATTTACAAAAAAAAAAGAAAGTGCATCGATGCTATTGAATAGAGATATGTACAGTGAAGTCCCGTTAATCCAACCCGATCGGGGCCAGAGGGTAGGTCGGAAGAGTCAAAAAGTTACATTATCCGGATATCATAGAAATTGTGTTTCTGATCTATGGAAAACAATACTACAGTGTACCTGTACGCCATTTAAACGGACACTCCCCATAACCCGACAACTCTTTTAACCGGACACATTTTTAAGTCCCATTACAATAATGTTCTGTTTTCATACAAAAATTAACCGGACGCTCTGTTACCCGGACCCGGACCCGGGCATGAGCACGGATTTTTCGATAATTTTTTTCTTGTCTACATTTATGGATTCTGCGCAGTAATTCAGTATTTTTGGTGTGATTTCATTCATTTCCTCCAATAATTTTTTGGTCCCGATGGTGTCCGTGTCCGGTTATGAGAGCGTGCACTATATTTTCATTCACTCATTATAAAGGGTGCCGGTCGATACTATCAATACATATTGCTTTCTCGCAAATATAGGTTTCAAATTTTGAAGAGATCGATATCGAATCAATTTTATTACAATCGCATGAAACCAGAGATGGACCACGCACCATTCATGGACCAGAGAAACATTCGGCTCTGGACTAAAATTTAAATTTGCAGAAAATATTTGTATTGGCGGCATTTCTATGCGGTGGGTTACGAATTTCAGATGGTTACTAGTGGTTGCATCCAACGATTTTCAAAAGTAATAGGACAATATTGAATTTTCTCAACACACATGTTTATGTAGCTGTTCAAAGAGGGACAATAAATGAAGCATTTGTTTTGACTTCAGGGAGTGTATCTCTCCTTGTCTCTGGAAATTATTTTTTTATATATTCATAATTTTGATTTTTTTATGGTTTGAAAAATCTTTATTGTGGCCTTTGGGTCTTTAAATCTCGTGGGCCCCCCGTTACGGCCTGCGTTTACATAAGTAGTACATATGTACCTATATATTAAGTATGTATCTATTTTTAGTTTAATTATATCCGATGCTATCACTGTACTAATAACAACCGTATTGTGATTATTGATTAATAATAATAATTTTCATGTACATTTTTGTACCTAAATTATATAGTGAGTAAAACAATAAATTGCTCAAATACGCAATAAAAATGACATTTATTTTTAACCGATGACCAATGAAACGAAAACACACCACCGCGCGCCGTTTGATATACATTTACACCTTTTAGTACCTTGACTTTATACCGACCTATGCTGACTAAGACAGTTTTCTTAAGTCAATATAGCTTTTCCTAAAATTATGATGACAAAACAAACATAATAATGTAAATAAACAGTAAACAAAAATATTTAAATTAACCAAAACATGATGTTAGGTTAACATTACAAAGGTTACCATATTACCCGTTGAAGGTAACATGCGAAGTTCATACACATTGGTGAAAAAGTGTGTTACATTCTGAGAAAAATAATGTGCAATTTATAATTTATATTAAAATCTATACAGACCACCAGCACAAATGCAATACATATGAATTCATAGTTATTTTTCTGCAATAGACTGCGCTATCAAAATATTATCGAGAAATTTCTATTCCACTTGAATATTTTTGAATATTTTTATTTGTCAATAAGTATGTATGTTTCGATACCACATTAGAGATATCCATCTCTTATACTCATTGATTGAAGTAGGTAGGGTATAATTTAAAGGAGTATAAATTCACTTACAAAATTGAGGAGGAGAACTTTAATAGACATAATTTACTTTTGTCTCAAATTTACTGTGCATCTAATTTCTAGCCTATATATATATACTATTGAACAATAATTCTATTTGTATTTCTTTCGTCAGGCACCCATAGGCTTGAAATAAAATCCACCATGACAAATTCTATCAACAATCTCATAAGAATTCAAACATATAATTATGAGATCATAGATGTGGCTCCCGTACCGTTCTATAATCTTTCCTAACTATCGTCAAAGTGATCAGTGATCACTAAGCCACATTTATAGTACCTAACATGCTTTTGTCTATACATTTTCTTAATAGAACGGAACAGCCTACATAATTTTTGTGAGTACTATATTTGTGTGGTATGTTGACACACAAAAGGTGTTAAGAAATCCGTATACTAAATGTGTGTACTTAAATGCAATAATTGTTTTTGTCGGATAATATAATGGGAAATTAAATGTCGGATAATAAAATGTACTTAATGCGGGCTTACAACGTGTAAAGTATGTACAAAAGTTAATTTTATCAATCTAGATCAGCTTATCTGGGTGCAGGTTGACTGAATGAATAACATACAATGTAGTAGGTACTTATAAATTTGTTAGAAATATGTATGTAAGTTGTGTATTTATATGGGGTAGTACTCGTATCTATGGCTGGTGTAAATAAAATGAGGAAATCAATTATTATTGTTTGCTGTCCGTAGCCTTCAAAGTCATAGACTTGAATAGTCTGTTCTACATTTTCTAAATTTATGACAAGTTATTTCGAAATCTTAACTGAAACGTGAAAAGAAAACAACAAGATGTAATCTGGCTGAGTCTATATTCAGAATGTACATCGTCGTACACCTATTTTCAATAGAATTGCCCTTAGTAAGCTGTACTCTGCACGGAAAACGAATATGTGCTTTATGCTCTACTCAAACTCAACCTTCACTTATTGCAACGTTTTAACCCACTCATGGCCGTTTAACCACATCATTTTTCATATACAACCACTATAAGTAGTGTATACACGACAATTGAAATCCTATTACTCAACTCTATTTCCCAAAAGGCAGAAAAACCGAATTCAATTAAAGTACATAAGAAGTATGCATGCTACATCACAAATGTAATGTGCATTCTACTTTCATTTGAACCATTTAATGACCTCGTCAACATTATGACCGGAATAGGTCAACAGAATATTTATACGGTCTCATCGGAAGGCAAAACTCCACTGTGTATGCATTTTACGATATACACATATGGCCAAAAAAATTAGTACACCCCTCTTGTACCATTTTATTCATGATTTTCATTGCATTTATTATATTGTAATACTCGAAATAGATAGTCATTATAAGAACTCGGATACAACAATGCCAAGGAACCCGAAAAGGAAGATGGCTCTCCCCTATCTTCTTGGTCCCGACCGGAATAAACTCTGAAGTGGATAATGAGCTTGGTCAAAATAATAAGTACGCCATCGTTTTTTAACTTTTACACAACAGTTTCCGACTTTTTATCGGCATTTGTATTTTGTTCTTTTGTTGGTGTGCAAAAACAAAAAATACTTAAAGGGCGAAAAACGCTTACCAGGCCCATAGAAAGGTGTGTGGGTTCAGCGTTCAGCACTTTGAAATTGCGGTCAAACTATTCTCTCAATCATGAAAGAAATCTGCTGATCGTGCATTCAGTTCGTCATTCATAAAGAACTAAAGAAAATCAGACGGAACTAAGATAAAGTCCATAATAAGGCTCTCAAGGATAATTGACAATCACATTATCACTATAGCGAAAAAAGTTCCCTTGACATTATCGATGTTTATCGCGGGAGTATTGGAAATATTTCCTCTCCGAAAAGTCAATGGAAGACTAGAAGAAGTAAAGCAATTTCGGCGAATAGATTCGAAGTTTCCTTCGCCATCGAAAAAAGTATGGCGCGATCAATTATGGAGAGAGATAGTCCTCCTTGGTCAAGATAAAACAAAGAAATATTCAGAATATTTTATTTTAGTGTTGATATCGTAATAAATTTGAATCGTAAAGGACTTCTGTCTCAATATGCTTTGTCTCAGAGAAAAATTAATTTGATCAACGCTACATTAAAGGACTTTTTCCAACCGGGGCCAAAATATGATGGTCAATGGGTTTTTTCAGAGTTTGATATTATTCAAATGCATTTAGTAACTGTTATAGTGAGACAATTCCAGTATAAGAAATCATATCGCATTATGCTAAAGAATCTATACCATCAGGTAGGTGATCATTCCAGCAGGATAATAACCTTAACCACACCCCAGAAGCTGATGAACGATTAGCTTCATTAAAAAGGAGTGTAATTTTTTACTTGGTGTAGTCGTCTACCGAACTTTAATTCACTCGAAATTTCGGGAAGAATTAAATTAAAAAGTTGGAAAAAGATATTGTAAAATAAGGGCACAATCATTAGGGTTTTCTTGAAGTTACTTGGTATACGGTACCATTTGGACCATGCTGCAAATGTATTTTCAGTAACTCAACAAAAACGGATTTTTTTTTGAAGAATAATGGACAATATGATGAGAAATAATGAAAAAAAAGTAAATTCTCATCGAATTAGAGCATGAAGTTGGAACTAAAACTGTTTGAATTAAATTAGTTGAAATGTACTTATTATTTTGTCCAGCCTTTTTTATTCGTCTCATACTTTTTAAGGAAAATGTGAATTGTTATTTATTCTAAATTGTTAATGTTTTCATTATTTAATTACTCTCCAATTAGGTAACAAAATATTATCAAACGATTTTTATTTTCTTTAATAACAATTTGGCTACAGGGTGTTAAGAAAAAAATATTTGACTGTACTTATTTTTTTGGCCATAAGTGTATATGTACGCGAGAATGTACTGTAGACTGTACACACGTACTTACATGGCTATAATCGGAAAACGGAAGAAGAACTTTAACGAAATGCATACATATTTATCCCATTGGTTTGGCACTTGGAAAAGCGGTTAAGAACCTCCGCAAGTAGAGCGCGAAGAGGAGCGTGGATGATGTGATATGGCTGGGCTAGAAAAATGAATGTAGTGCACGCTTGCCGAGCGTAAACACTTTCACTGTCGTCACTTGGAAAATGCCCGTATTACATTCCGTCGACCGATTAAGTACAAGCTCAAGCCATACAGAGACGTATTCGTTGGAACTGCTGGTCTAGCAAGCAGCATGTAGAATGCAAAATGCAACTATAATTTGATGCATCGTTGTGGATGCTATAGTTAGAAACATGCACTTTGAGTACCGAAAGCGATGAATGCAATAAGTAGTTTTATCGCCTTTTTGGTTTGGCGAAAAAGTGGATGTGCATAAGATTAAGTTTAAGGAGGATTGTTGTACAAACATAATCTACCACATATTGTACATCCCGATGTGTTGTTGAGATATCTCATTTACTCAATCTGAACGAGTTTTTGTAGGTGATCAACAGTATGCTCTGCCCAGTTGTATATCCCCACAAATGCGTATTCAACTCACCTAACATCCGAAAATGAAAATTAAAATTTCTATAAAATTCGATATTATTCATCTTATACCCACGAAAAATAATCAAATTTATCAACACTATTTGAACACAAGAAGCCACTAAAATTCATTATATTCTTTCACTGTTCCGATTTATTTCATTTTGGTAAAATTAAGTTAATATTAACGTGTAAAGAAAAAAAAACTCAGAAGGGTTTGTGAAAGTGGGATTCTTTACACACGAAGAATCCATGGATACCGAATCCAACGAAACTCCATTTAAAAAAATGGCAACTTGACCAGCTGTCATTTTTTTATATGGAGTTTCGTTGGATTCGGAATTTAAGGATACTCCGTGTGTGTGTGTGCGACCTATGGCAGCCCCATAGTACGACTACACTCATTAGGTTCGTTTTTTACTACATCCCGGGTAGGTTTGGGTAACCAAACTTCATATAAAAAAAAATGACAGCTGGATCAGCTGGCATTTTTTTTTATATGGAGTTTCGTTACCCAAACCTACACGGGATAACCAAAAAAACGTACTTATTATTACACCATGCATATATGTATATGTTTCTTGTAGTTGCAGTATGGCGTAGCTAGTTATGCAAAAGGGTAGGAGTGTAGTTGTGGTCGGACGTTTCGCGCAATTTTCAGAGTCCTACATGTCTATGCGTTCTGGAAGTACAGCCGTTCAAAGATGGGACCTATGAACAAAAAAAGTAAAGGGAGGTGGCCAAGGGAAACGGGCGACCCATGGACAAAAAAACGGCATACGGGGCCGATATAACGCATGCTGCGAAGCACTTTTTGCTAAATTTTCAGACTAAATCTGTACAAAAAAGTTCCAAATAAGTTTTGAAATTCAGACAATTAACAAAATAAAAATATGGATCCCAGGGCTTTTACTAGGAGCAGCGCCGTCGAGGTGCGAAAAGGTGCGAAACGCCCCGGGCCCGGGTTTTATTTGGAATACATATTTAATGACCCTGACAATAAATCTTTTCGAAACTACACGACTCAGTATAGTACATCAATTGACTTCAAATATTTCATTTCAAAACCACAACACCGGGCCCCCTTTAAATCACACATCCTTATGTAGATTTGTACTAATTCTTGTATTAAATGAGAAATTAGATATTATGCTTTCAAGTTTCGTTGCTTTCTCTTAAACTCGGGCGTATGCGATTCCTTCCGTGATATCATAGAAAAGGTAGCAAGCCCAAACCTCCCTAAGTGGACCATTCTGTAACATGACCACCTCTTTAAATTGGCCATCTTTTTTCCGCCCTTTTACATTCAACATTACGATAAACGAGTTTCTAAGTTAATCACTCTTTCTATCTTGACCAAAAATTGTCCGCCCTTGGGTGGTCAACTTGTGGAGGTTTTACTGTACATAATAATGAGTAATGATATACTTCAAGCTCACACTGTCTGCATAGACAGAACTGGAAAGTGCGGCAATCGCTGATTTAATTTTTGCAGCTTGAGAAAAACATTTCCCTCGACGACTATCGGGCGCAAGGATACGACAACGGAAGCAATTACAAGGCCGAAACAACGGAGTTTTAAGCCACATACTCAAAAAAATCCTAGTGCTGTTTACTCGAATTGCGCAGCTCACACATCACACTCAATTTATGTGGTGTAGAGGAGTAGTTCAGAAGACCTACAAAATGTTCGGCGGCGGCCCACAACGATGGGAAATTTTTAGAGATAATATATCGAGTTCCCTGTATAAACTTTCAGACACAAGATGCTCTTCTAGAATAGACGCAGTAAAAGCCTTCTCGAAATATATGGACGGGCTAAAGAGAGCATTAGAAACCCATAGCTGAAGTGACATTGACCGCTGAAATTCAAAGTGACGTCAACGGCGTTTTAAAATATATAGGGAAATTTGAAGGTGCTTTGATGACTTCAATTTCTAAAATATTAAATACGCTTAATGACCGAAGCATCCTTCTTCAGGTCAAAGGTGTTACAATTATCGTTGAAGTTATAAGTCTTACTGCCTGATTTACAACTGATCACACATCAATGGGATCCTATTATATACGAATGCAAATGTTACCGCTGGGTTGGATATTATATAACCATGATTCCTACCATCCGTCGAAAAAAGGTTAGTTTGGAGAAAATATGAAGAGCCTCGTCGAGAACTTCATTTTAAACGGAACACATTTTCGGTTATCATTGATTCGGTTATTTCAGGGATTACCAATCCTTTTAATCTGATCTTTTTTTATGACGATTTAAAACGGTTGGATGATTCTGAGATTGAAAATACTGCTGCTTTGTCAAAGAACACGAATCCGATGGTTCACACGAATTTGAAGATGAAATCGTTCGTCTAAAACTTATTTACAAAATCAATTTTTAGTCTGATTTCCCACCATTTGAGTTGCATAATGCTATTTTTTCACAAAATCTTTAAAATGGAATGAATTTTTAGATACAAAACGTATAGGATATGTAAAAATATTTATTAGAAATAAACTTGCACTGAAGTTAAAACGTTATTTTTTTTTTGTAACGCATTATTAATTGCAATGAGTTGCCAAAAAACTTGAAATTATTTTAGGCGAAAATAACTTTCATAATTCATTTATGTAGGAGTCCTAACGAATTTTTAGCTCCGGGCCCGGAATTTCTCTCGACGGGCCTGCTAGGGGGCCAACTCAAGAAGCTTGCGAGAGTGCCCCGAGTTAAGTAGTTCCACCTCTAATCGTCCCGCTCGTTTTATGGCGGACATTCAGCTCGAGACATATAGGAATTAATTTCAGCTTATCGTTTAATTTATGGTTCTATTTCGCTTCAGAGTCCTCAGTTTCGAATCGCTTTCTACCATTTGCTGAATTTATCATATCGTGGATTTATTACTGCTGGAATATTGATTTTAAGCTCATTAATAAATTGTTTATGAACATTTTACTTTTCAACCGGATTTTACTCCGACTTTAGAAGAAGTGTTAGCTTAATCTATCTTGAACAGTTTGGAAAATCAAGATAAATCAATAAATAGTCTGATTGAAATAAGAGAGTAGAGAGTGTAGAGTAGAGATATCTAAAGTGGCATAATTTGATCAAAATAACCGCTTTTGCAAATCCTATTTTCTTCTGCTAATTATACAGAGTGTCCGGAAACTGCCGCATAAACGCATCGGATGATTCCTCAATTGATTTCCAGCAAAAAAGCTGTACGGAACATACCTCTATTCTTTCCGGCAGTGTCCGGACATCCTGTATAAATAGCGTCTTGAAATCTCAAAATGTTTAATTCACCGAATGAATGGAAAGTGGCGAGGGGGGCACGAAATTTAGGGGCCCAAAAGCCACATGAAAGATTTCTCGAACCATTAAAACAGCACGACTGCGAAAAACAACACTTGGACGTAGATATTTTTTGTAGACAAGAAGGGATACACTTTTCGAAGTCAAAAACAAACTCTTTCAACAGGTCCCTTGATTAAACACATTTAATATGTCCTGAAATCTTTGAAAGTTCATGAGACAATCCGGATCCTCCAATTGCATGGCGCTATTTGCTGTAACTGCTGCCGCGGTTTGCAATCCAACCCACTCTTTTCCTTGCCCGCAGTACCATATGGGCAAATAGATTTTTTAGGTCCCTCTGTAAATAAACTATTTAAAAAAATGTTAGTTGGTAGTACCTTTTCTAAACTTTCGGACTAAATTCCAATCCACATTGTCATGAACTGTCGAACACGAACAAAATAGTTTTAGCTTGTACGGCCCATGGGCGTAGCCAGGATTTCGGTCAGGGGGGGGCAAGCCCGAAATTTTTTCAATATCAAGATTTTCTTAGGATTTAAAATCGTTGGTCGCGAAAATAATGTTACGCAAAATTTAGAGTATTTTAGCTGGTGTAATGGTTAGTGGCCGCACCTTCTTTGCACACGGGTTCGAGACTCACCGTGAACGAATTCAGTTAATTTGTTTTTCGAACTCACGCCCCTTGTGACGAACTATGAACTCACTCAAGATGTTAAACGAGTACCCATTCATTATTGTTTTTTTTTTTAATTTTAGGAAAGGACAGTCGAGAATGATTTTCAAGACCATTTAAAGAAAAATTGCCCCTGAAAGTGTTTAGACTTTTACTGGTTATTCTGATTACATTCAAATGGCCTCCGTTTACGCTTTTTAAAACGTAACTCGTTTATATTCAGTGCTATTTTTTGCTTTTGGGCAGCATATTCCACTTGCGACATCAATGTTCGTTTTGAAATCTGGCTTTGCTTGGTTCTACAGGATCGCATCTCCTGCTGAAACATACCGAGAAGCCTCTTATCTCACATCCACAGCATCCATAGAAAAAAACATTATCCGACAGTCGGCTGGAGACATTTAGGGGTACATGCTTTTCCACTTCCTTAAAATAGGAGCCCAATGGAGCTCTTAAGCTGTTTTTCCTTTTCCAAATAGGAGCCCAAGCGCTCAGTTATTCCACTGAGAGCCCTCTTTAGCTGCTCAACTCAGCTGCTCCTCTACACTTCTACAATAACATTGGGAGTCCTAGCTAACCCTCCCCAGAACGGAATCCCACAGTAAAGTTTAAACCGAAGTTGGGCAGGATTCCATTCTGATGGTAGTTTTTTGCTCATTCGACTTAAGTTGCCGGGACGCCGTGGAGCTTGCATGATGAAGTTTTGACAATTAAGTACTCTCGCACAAAATCAACGATCTGATCGTTATAGCTCTGTCAAGTTCTTGTCCAAAATTTTGCAAACCAAATTGTAAAAACCAAAGCTGTTGAAAGGGAGCAGTACTTGGAGAGCGTACCTAAATTACTGGTCGATGCAAACAGGCCGACAAAATTTCACGCTAGTTCTCTGAATGCATAGAGTTAGACTGAAAAACTGTGGTCAAATTAGGAGGCATTGCGAGAAACTGTATACGTTATGGGACGTAAGTGCAGTCGATTCTCTATTTTCCACAAGTGGTTTACAGCCCTTATACACCTGCAACTTGGTTGCCAACCTAAGTTGGTAACACGCAAAAAAAACCGGAAAATAAGTGATTTGTAGGCATGGTGCAGGTTGCAGTACCAGGTTGCAAGAACGTGAATGGCGTGGTTGCCGGAATGTTGCAACCTAGGTTGGCAACGAAGTTGCAGATGTAGAAGGCCTGTAAGGCACAAGAAAGTCGTCCACTGCACTTTTAAAGCTAACAAAATTTTCTTTAGTTTGAGTGCAACGCCAGCTTTGTAGGTACAAAGGATCCCAAGATACAGCATTTCGAACTTTTTTACAAAAAAAAAACAATGTTTAAAGTGCTGTACGAGTATTTTTAGATCCTTTGCACCTACAAAGCTGGACTCAAATTAAAGAAGGTTTTATTAGCTTTGAGAATCAAGCAGACGACTTTTGGAAATCACAAACCAAAATATGAAAAACCTTCGAAATTTTTTAGGTTTTTTGAGGGTCACGGGGTTAGGATAGGTTTTCGAAGTTGCAAAATTGGTGGTACACTTCTGGTATCTACCCTAACAGTATCCCAAAAAACAGAGCCGAGCTATTTTTTGCGACCTAAAATCATAAATTGACTGACCTATAAGGGAATCCTTATAAATTTTACAGTTCATAGTCGCTCGTATTTGAAAAATGAATTTAAATTTTGCAGCTACTAGATACTTATTTATATTTTATTTGTCAGTTACTTTAATTAGGCTTCCGAATTAAATTATTTTATTGAATGAGGTAATGCATTTAAAAGTGACGCTTTGTCCCAATAAGCAGGCGCGCACAGAGGATTTACGGGGCCCGGGGCATTTAAATAAAAGTGGCCCCTTTGAAAAAAGAACATTTGTCCTTGGAAACTCTATAAATGTTGTTCCTACTACAGGATGCCAGGATGCTGGTACCTGAGAGAGCGGCATTAGGGTAGATAGATAGGGCGCTCGTCTTCGAGTCATAGGTTCGCGCGATCGAATCTCATTGTAGGCGCAGGTAATTTTCTATGCTTAAACATCACTAACACCTATAGAGGTCAATGCTGCGCTGCGTGATCATTTTTATAAAAAAAAAAACAATTGATGAAATCATTAATTTAATAAACGTTACAACAAGAACGCTATTCTCAATGTAAGAATGCAAAGAGCCAAAGTAGCTCTTAGCAAAGTTATTTTAAATACGATGTTCTTAATTTTAGTAGAAAAACTGTAACGTCGGAATCATGTTTCGAAATACTTGGTTTAAGATCGATCCACACTTTTTAGTCATCAGTCGCAGTCACAGTAATTTCTCATACAAATTGACAGATTGTCAGTCAATCAATTAACTTGTATAGAAAATGACTGTGACTGATGACTGAAATGAGTGGATCAACCTTCAAGAGTGTTTTCGATTGATTTCACTCTACTTTTTTTTCTCAGTGTAGGGGGCCCACTCAAGAAGTTGGCGGGAGGGCCCAGAGTGAAGTTGTTCTGTCACTGCTGATGGCATTGCGAAAATCGAAATTCTTGTCTCTTCATAAACGTTACTAAGACCGAGTGTGCACTGATCCATAGGAGAACAAAAGCCTAAAACCAAACCAGTAGAAAACGTTGAGATATTTTGCTAGTTCGAGAGCATAATTACAGATAAGACTACAATGAGTTAACAACAATCAGAGAGAGAGACTTGAATAAATATAAATTTATGGAAACTAAATAAGAAATAGTCATTTAAAGGGGCTTCCATCGTTTTCAGTTTCTTGTTTAACACTTTCTCTATAAAACACAAATAGTTCGAGGACACTCAGATTTTAAGAGAATACCGATTAATTAGATAAATTTCGACAGAGTGTGCTGTTGATCCCAACACCTAAAATATATCAAGATCAGTGCCAATTTTAGATTTAGGATTTTAATTGAAAAAAGTAGGTCAAGGAAAATCCTATGGGGTCCTAGAAATGCTTGGAATAACGCAAAACAAGATAAATAGAGATTTAAATAAAATTGATCTGACATCAATTCGTGTAATAATTTTGCAGACGTATGCGCACTACGAGAAAACTGTCCCTGCGGGGCCCTCTCCAACGCGGGGCCCGGGGCATATTGCCCCTTTTGCCCCACCCTCTGTGCGCGCCTGCCAATAAGCATTCCTTTATAATTATTCCTTAAGGGAATCCGTATTCCTTAAGTGAGGACTATGAATTCCTCCCTTAATGTTCATGTTTTGTTTTAGGGCTTTCAAGACTTGTTCACGTTTCAGAGTAGTAGCTCACATAAAATTGTTCACCTTCACGTTTGGCGAAGTACACGTTTACCCGAGTCTACTGTATAGACATGAAAAGAGCTATCCATAGCGCTCAGGATTGCTGTAAATCTGGACGAAATAGAATAGAATTAGGTATGTCCATATGTATTTATGTAGATGACTATGTAAGGAAGAAGAACGGCTTGTAATAAATTGATATGGAAATGTTTGTGTGGTTTTCGGAACATGGAAACTGCAAACGAAAATGCGAAAAAGTGAATCTGAAAAAAATTATCCCTGAAATATTTTTTTTTCTTTCAGTATTATTAATATTCAATTCAATAAAAAAAGTTTCACCGGCCAGGGAGGGGCGGTCGCCCCCCCCTGCCCCCCCCCTGGCTACGCCCATGGTACGGCCTGTATATGTCGTTGAAGACTAAAATATTTGATCTTGCTTGCGGTATATACACGGTCATTAGGGCTGTGGTGCAGAGGCCACATTTGGTTTGAAAGGAGTCTTGCCAAGATTGCTGTATTAATTGAACTTAATATTAGGTGTGTTTTTTTGGTTATCCCGTGCAGGTTTGGGTAACGAAACTTCATATAAAAAAAATGACAGGTGCGTCAGCTGTCATTTTTTTTATATGGAGTTTCGTTACCCAAACCTGCACGGGATAACCAAAAAAACACACCTATTAAGTACAAACCTTAAAATTGAAAGATTTAAATTACAGCACATTTAAATTTAAAGCTGAAACAAGGGATAGAGTTCAATTAATAACATGTCGCTTTTTTTCAATAGGTATAGCAAGTTGGAAACTTAGGCCGCCCACACACGAAGCGTCCGAATAATTTTTTTTGATTCTTCGTTCTGGAAAATTCATACATGTTCTTCGATTTTGACACAACGTAAATTAAAAAAAAAATGAATTCGGATTGACCGTGTGTGTGCGGCATAGGTTCGCGGGATCGAATCTCATTGTAGGCGCAAGTAATTTATTATGCTTAAATATCACCAACAACTAGAGAGGTCAATTCTCCGCTGCGTGAGCGTTTTTATTTAAAAAAATAATAATACACCCAGCAAAAAACGTGTATTAAAACCAATGAAGTTTTTACTTTACTTCTAGGAAACAGAAAATTTCTTTAAGCGCATGGAGTTTGAATATAATTAATTAAAAATGCCATTGGGTCAAATACACTTTCATAGAATCTATGATTTCAGTAGTAATAGAATTATAGCCTGCCTACATACAACTAATGCAACAAATCACATAGAATGAAGTAAATCAAATTCATGGGAACTATGATAATTTTCCATAGCCTCTATGTATAAACATTTTAAGTTTGTATCGCACCGCGTATCAAGTAGTTAAGATTATAGAAACGTTGACAACCATTCCACTTCTGGTCTCATGGCAATGTGCACGGACTGGCACGCAGGCGGACCGGGTTCGAATCCAAGTTTCAGCGTAAGGTTTTTTATGAATAAAAAAAATATAAGAATTTGAAATAACATTAAATCACAATAAAAAATAAAAATAAAATAAAAAAAAAATATAAAAAAAATAAAATTAAAAAAAAAATAAAAAAAATATTCTTTTCATTTTTTTTAAATAAAATTCAATGAAATTTTGACATAGAATCGATGAACAATCTCATTGTTATAATCGAATTTTCACTTAATATTTTCAATGATATTTCTATCATTGTCCCAAAAAGGCTATTTCATCGGCTCCAAATCATAGCCAAAATTCCATACGTCCTATGCAATTTTTCTTTAATAAAAGTATTTTTTTTCTGGGTGTACGATTGATGAAATCATTAATTTAATAAACGTTGCAGCAAGAACGCTATTTCCAATATAAGAATGTAAAGAATCAAAGTAGCTCTTAGCAAAGTTATTTTTGACGACGTTCTTAATTTTAGTGGAAACACTGTAACGTCAAAATCATATTTTAAAAGAGGTGGTTTAAGGTCGAGCGGCACTTTTTAGTCATCAGTCACAGTCATTTTTCATACAAGTTTAGATTGTCAGTTAATTGATTAACTGGCAATATGTCAATTTGTATGGGAAATTACTGTGACTGAAAAGTGTGGATTGGCCTTCAGGAGTGATTTCGATTGATTAATCAATCGAAAGCACAGTGAAATTTCACTGTGTTTTTTTTCTTAGTGTAGAAGTTGGCGGAGTGAAGTTGTTCCGCCACTAAAAGTTTATCAAGCTGTGTTGGAGTATGTTGTTATAAAACCATGTCAGAAACAACTATTTGTCTCTTTTAGCCACCTTTCTGCTGGAATTAATTTAATCTGACTATTTTGGGCGACCTGGATGACCGGATAATCCCGATGTCGTTATAGTGATCCAGACTTTCTGCCACATTTTAAAAGTAATATTCTGTAATCAACTTCCGATAAAAGTTTTTGAAATGTTCCTCCTGCGGCCCACAAAAACCTGGGGAGAGTCTTATTTGGCCCGGGCCAGGTTCTGGGTTTGACACCCCTGGCCTAAGGACTTAGTTTACGGGTAAGAGTAGTACCTACTCCAAAGAAGAATTTAAGCGTTTTTTTTTTATTTATACATATTTTGCAATGTCATTATTTTCCTTGTTTTGCGCCGGCCTTTGACCGTTTTTCTTAAGCCGGATTTTTAGCCGTTTTTGAGAAAACAATTAAAGTTTTGCCGTTTTCTAAAATTTCAGTTGACAACACTGTTTCACGCTGAAAATCGAAAAAAAAACACTCATTGAGTGTAGCTACACGGGGAACAACATTTCGAGAACTAAACCGGTTTTTATATGAAAATTGAATCTTTCCTTGCCTTGCTCCTCACGAATCTCTTCTAAAAAAAACCGGTTTTCATCTTGTTCTTGTTTCGCGTGTAGACAGGCCCATTCAATTATGTTGTATTAAAGTTACAACGGGTGGATCTTTTTCCAGATCCGGTGCATTATTTCAAGGATTTACTTAATTCGGCGGATTTGGCGAAAACTAGATACTTAAGACGAGTCAATGTAATAATTTCTACGTATATAGTTGACAAATACCAAACACATCTTTAATTGAATATTTAATCTGAATTGACTGATTTCAGCATTCGAATGCTTTTATCTTTCAATCTAAATTTCTGTCGATCAGCATCAGATCCGTTGTGGGTTGGTGTGTCTCAAATCAGACCGGCACACGAAAATGTCACACGACACATCTCTCGCGTAAAACCTACCATCTATCTATCTATTGCAAACAAATGAGTACAAACGCACTTGGCATTGCTTTACATTTTAATGCCCACACTGGGCGCCGCAGTCGCCGCCGTTTTCCTGACCTATGCAGAGTATGAGAGGCTTTGCTACCAGCTTCTGCACACTGTTGAGCTGCAATCGCCGGCGGACGAGGGGAGGTATATTTGCTGAATAAAAATGAAAGGGAAAAACATAAACAAACAAATTCAAAGCACACGAAAACATAATAAATAAAACATATCAACGCCGCAAATTACATAGCGCACGACGGGGTAATATCAAATGAAAATGAAAACACACAAGGCACGACATTTGCTGAATTCAATGCAATAGCTGAATTGATCGAAGGGGAAGGCGTGCGCTTCGCTCACGGGATGGCGGTTTTGATCGGAAGTCAGCCATTTCTTGGCATTTTATCTTATATACTACGGTCCGGAATGAGAGGATATCAAAATGTAGAGGAAGGTCAGAAATTCATAAATGAGAGTGTATAAGTGAGAGAGGGAAACATACGCCCGTGTTCATATTGCGGAATCTCAACGCCTTTTCTCCTCCCTGTGCCGCACCCTCTTCTGGTTTCTTCTAAAATTTATATATCTCAAACGCACACCAATTCATATATCCGGCGTACACGCACACACGCATCCATATATTCTCGCAGGCCGGGCAAAATGCAATTGTGTGAGTGTGTTTGCAGTGAGCGAGAGAGAAAGAGCGAGTGAGCGGCGATATAGAGGAAAAATGCATACAAGTGTGTGAGCTTTATATGCATTCCCATCGTGTGCGCGGGTTGAAAACGAAATTTTCCTACTCGACTGCGATTTGTTGTGAGATACTTCGCTCGCGACGTCTTTAAGCAAAAGATACACAGCCAGCAAAGTCGCGACATCGCATCGACGACGACTTCACGGCTGTCATTTTTTGATTCGTTTCATCATTCCGACTCGAGAACGGGACGGGTTAGGACGCGGACGATATCTTTTCCCAGCGCAAGCGGTGCTTCTCTTCTACTTATCGTTTTATTATTAAAAACGGAGGGCGCCAGCTAATAAAAATCTTTTTGTACCTATAATATTAAAATTAGAAAAATCTAATCATTTTTTGCTGCATTCGATGTGTGTACCATAAATTTTGCTACTTTATCTGATTGAAAAAAATATTATCGGTGTTATTTGTTCGCGCAGTGCTGTTTTCTTAAAAATTGTACTGTTTATAGAAAAATATAATAAAAAGTGGAAAAATTGTGAAAACTGCAAATTATTCGGGTGTATCGTCGGGAATAGCTGCGGGAAAGTACATTGTGTGTGATATAATTTATGTAAAGTGAGAACCAACTGCTCTAGTACAAGTTTCAGCGAAATTACAGTTGCGACTCAGTCCGCCAAGTGTTTGTGAAAAGGATTTAGCTAAAAAGTTTGGGATTTTCATATAATTGAAAATGAGTGCCGTGTTTTAAGTACAAGTGAAGAAACAAATATCACTCCTATTCTACCTCAGAACATCAAAGTTAGTTTACTTGTACAAAGAAAAAATTGCAACCGTTCAAATGCAACAACAAATATGTAAAGGAAACATTTACATTTATCTATCAAAGTGAAACCGAAAAGTTTTAATAGAACCAATCAGAATATAAGGGCTTGTAAACATTTTTACAGTACTGTGCATTACCTCATAATTCCAATTTAAAATAAAGTACAATCTAAATACGATTCAAATTGTAGTGCTTTAAAATATAGATTGTTATGAATTGCCAATAAGAAATAAAATAAAAGATTGGCTTGTGGATATCTAAGACAACGAAGTGTGAACCCTCTTTTGAAAATGGGTAGTTTATGGCACCTGTAATTATTTTAACAGTGCCAGTTTTAAACAATTTCCATATTTTGGAGACTGCCGAAATAGACCATCCAAAGTGATCTTGAAGTGTGTTTCAATAAGAAAAGAGTGTCTCGTGTTTGTATATCGTGCCGCGCATAAACCGTTTCAAAATCGCAAAAAAATGTCCAGAAGAACTTCCAATTCCATTTACGTTCAGTGATATTTCGAAAACAATTTCTGACAACCAACCGGTGAATGATCGTGCAACGTCTTGGGAATTTCTTACACAACTACACTTCATTCACAAATCTTTCAACATGATTATGTTACAGCACATCGCAGCAAATCACTTTGCTAGCGGACAAACAAAAATCTCATCCTCTTCATCAACTGAATCCTTATCGAATCCGACCACGCCCCAGCACCATCATCAACCCACAGCCGTTACACGACCGATCGTCATAAGGCGTCGATCTGTATCGTCGGCCAGTCCACCAGCCCTTGTACACAGCAGCCATCAATATAATCACCACATTGACTCACCACTGCCTCAACATCCACACGATCGCCGTTCACACAGTCCACAAAGTCCATTCGTCCTTTGCAATCAGTTAAAATACCGTTTGACACGATCACCGTCACCACGACGCAGGAGTTCAGTTGACGATGGACTCATGGATCATCATCCACGAAACCGATCTGTATCGCCACGACAGACAGATATTCACATTCGCGAAAGATCATACTGTGACGATGTCGAAGAACTCGAGGATGGCAGCTATCCACGAGAATCGGTCGAGTCCAAGTGGAATATGGATTGCATGAAGCATGAATCGGCTAATGAGATAATGGATCGAAATGGTGGAATTAGCGAGGATGAGGAAGATTTTAATAGCCGAAGTGGTAGTCGGGGCGGTGATTCGGCCAGGATGTTGGATGCGGATCGTCCATTAAGTTATAGTGGAGAATCAGAAGACTTTGATGGAAAGGCAACGATCGATGATGAGGAGGATGATGATGAACGTCCGTTGGACTTGTCGACCGGTCCTAGACGACGTACATATTCGGCGGGCACGGATTCGGACGATTCAGGTGGTCCCGGCGAGGAAAAAGGACAAGGACGTGCGGCGTATAAGAAAAATTTGATGAAACGATACTGTGAGTTTGGTTTTTAAATATTTAAATTTCTTTGTATTTTTAAATTCTTTGATAACAGTTAAAGGAGGACCCATATTTCCTAAGATATCGCCTTACAATGAAGAAAAATGGATTTACTACTATTCGGCATTTATTTGTAAATACCTACTCCTTATACTTGCTCGATCGGATACCAAAACGAGCAATTCGAAAGGGCATCAGGTAGCTCAGTGGTTGAGATGACATTCTATCTCTGAGTTGCTGGAACATGGGTTCGAATCCCACTGTGACCATGCATGTTTATGTTGTCTTTAAAATGCTCCTACGACAGACGGTTCTTCGATTAAATCGTCCCGTAGCAAGTCCCCCTCGGTTCATGAAACAAAAAACTCTTGAACCGCTTGTACAACATAGCAATGCAAAAGGGAGGGTACTTATGCTTGAACAACTCGTTATAAAAACCTGACCTGAACGACATAGTTACGATCAATCTATGTATCGTGCACCAGTTATTATGTGCATATGACAAATTAGAAGTCACCAACAACCGCATCAAATTAAAAAATGCGTTTTGATCCAAAATTATTAGTTCTTAAGCTTAAAAAATAGGCCAACATTGAGCAATATTCAACTTGACACATTGATTTTCGAATGACGAAAATGCGTCATAATTACGCAAATTTGCCATCACTGGCACGTTTGACAAATGACGTATTTATGGGCTATCATTTGCCCAATAATGGCAGGAGAGGAAAAATTAAAGAAGACAAAATTTCACAAATGAACCTTAATTTGTGAGCAACATTTACATTCAAATTCTTGGAGACAATACATTGAACAAGCAGTGGCGGATTTACTAGTAGGCTGGAGCCTATAAGGCGGCAAATTTGTGGCACACATTTTCGAAGGTACTCATTTATTAGTGAAGACTTAGTGCATAATTAATATTTTCTGTAGGTAGCAGATATAAAAGCACTGATCACCTTATCCTCGTCTTTAGATACATTTTTGGAACTGGTGAGGCGTGTTTTGCCCTCAGTGAGACATAAAATTGAAAAACTAGCGACAAATGTGTAAATCCGTTACTGTGAACAAAATATAACTACTGTAACGGACAATTAATTGCTCCGTTTTCACAAACGCCAAATGGAAATTATAAAGTCCAATGACGAAAGTCATTCCGTTTTCGGACGTTCATCATCACGATGGATTTTCGTCATAATGATATTGCTATCTGTCCAAGGCCTTAGCAACACACAGGAAATTGAATGTTTGAAAACAAGTCAACAGAATGCAGACAAATTGCAGTAACGGTATACCTACATACACTCTTTTTGCTCAAAAAGTGAACATATTCTCCTAATGTAAGGTAACACCACACTATACGCAAGAATGTCGTTCAGAACCGCATGCATGACACACAATGCACTTGCACTTAAAATTCTACCGTTATCCTTTGTGGGCCAGCCTTTTTATTATTCTATTCAATGCGCGACATCCCTTTGGAATCCTGTTGCATAAGAATTCAATAAATTTCCTTGTGTTCAACTTCTTCTTTTCTTTTGCATTGAACAAAAAAATGCATGTCTGATCATCTAATATAACATTTCTCTTTAAGAAAAAAAGGACAAAATAGCGGACTCAATTCAAGATCTTTCTATTCATTTGAACCCGCGTAGTAGGTCAGAGAAAACCGAGCAATTTTTAAAAAAAAGGCCACACAATATCGACTTTGTATTCACAAAAAACGAACACCGTCGTCCTCGTCGTCGTTATCGAAACTAGGATGCACAGTAATTGGGAAAATGTGAAGAAGTTGGGACAAAAAAAAATCTGAAAGTATGGCAGCTATCCTTGCAATTGACCCAATTTTCCAGGTATCCATACATTATCCACTATGCAATGCATTTTTCTTCTTCTCTTTTCAGTAGTTTTCATCATCATCCTTATGTTGTCGTCATCATATGCACTCGTACTCCCCAGTTTCCATGTCGTCCTTTCAAGTAGTTCAGATTTTTTTTTTGTATGTTCAGTGTTGAATATTAAGGACAAGCAAAAGAGAGGGCGCGACTGAATTTCTTCTTTAGTTCATAGTGTTTTTTTTTCTTCATCGCGCTCCTTTTTATTTTATATTTGAAAACTACTCCTCTTAGATAGATGTACGCGGATGCACTTGAATACGCGCTGTTGCTGCAGTTATATTGCACACGCGATATACAAATCGTATAGAAGTAGTATAGTCCATTAAGATCTCAACAAAAAAAAAATATTTTTCATGAGCTATGATGATAACCAACAAGTAGTTTAGAAAAGTGAAGAAGAAAAAAACTACATACATTAAAATCAAAGGACGAAAATTGGAACAGGAAAGGTTAAGTCCTCTCCACATTTTTTTTCATACATTCCGTACCTATGCTATACTCAGTGAACTACATCTTGTGTTTGTGTGCACTACTTAATATGACCTACAATTTTTGTGCTATTAACCATCCAGGAATCAGGAAGGCATGCATGAGAAGAGTCATAGATTGGGAAAATGCACTCGTCTCATTTTACACGCACATATTCCTAATGATATGCTTCATCTTATGTGGCTTTCGATGATGTTTTTAACTCTTTCATCGTTCAACTATAATTTTCTCAGTATGTCAACGGGGCGTGTACGGGTGTTCGATTTATTGATAAGGTGTTCAATATAAAGGACCAAAAACCGAGACGTCAGTGTTACTTTGAGAATAATTTCGAAAAATGTCCTTTCAATTGATTCGTTAAATGAAAGGAGTTGAAGGATCTTTAAGGGAAAATTGTACGCTCCTTTACTATTAGAGAGACCGATAATAATATGGTTTTGCTCCTGCAGAAAGGTTATGATGAAATTGTCGGAAATACGATGCCGCGTGAACTGTTTTCTTTTTATACATAAATTGTTACACGGTTCTCCTAAGTAAAAAAGGCAAATCTAATATGCAAAATGTGCAAAAAATTATTCTAATCTCTGATGTCTCTCTTAAGAAAAAGATGTGCTAAAAATTCTCGCCATGATTTTTGATTCTACAAAAAAGTGGTAATGCAACTTTTAATTTGATCGTCATTTTGTCTGATTTATAAGACACAACTTCCGAGTCAAGACTCGATGTTGCAGAGGCAAAACATTTTAGAGAGAGGGTGTGACGGCCGGCGCGCAAAGCAATCGATTCTAGACGGACTGGATTTGGCAAAATGCGTCGTTCAGGATTTGTTTTGTTCAACGTATTTCTATAGGTGTAAAAAACGAAATAATGAATTAGCATATTTGAGAACAATGACCGGATGGTACGATGCAAGGTCAACCAGTTAGATATTGATTTTGCGAGTGTCTCTATTGGCACCAGGAAGATATATAGATAATGTTCAAGGGGTAAGAATATCAAATAAATTTGTAGCCATTTTGTCAAAATTCCAAATTGAACCCTAAGGTAACGAAAATAGTCCGCAGGCCCAAAAATGTTATGTCCACTGGACTTTTATCTTATATGATGTACTTGAAAAGAAAACATATTTGTGCGCGGTCATAAATTAATCAGAAGGAACACTCAGTCGATTAGGGACAACGTTTCGTATCTAAAGTAGGTCGCGGTCAATTATACTTTCCGCCAGCCCTTTTGCTATTTTCAAAATATGTCTCCTCCAATTTTCTTTTACTGCTGAATTTCCACATACAAAATGATATTCGTCTCTTCGCGCGTACGCAATCTCTGCGTTGTGTTCGAAATGAAATATATGCGCACACCTTTGTCATCATCATTGCCAAATGGATTGCATCACATCCTATACGTTTGGATTTTGGCATCTGTATGGCAGCCGAAATTTTTAATGAAGGGGAGAAAAATATTGTTTTCTTTGATTCCTATTCCTAAAATAAATGATCATGATTGAGGTTTCCCATTACAACTTATATGTCGCGCTAAGAATAGAGTCCTGAGTGTAAATACTTACAATCCCGAATGTAATCGCATAAACGTTTTTAATGTATATTCCAAAATTTATAAAATTTTCGTCAACTTTTTACGTTTCATTCAAATGTAAAACTGGACGATCCCCAATCATTATGATCCGCAACATCACGAAAAAAAGCATATCACATAGTCAACATATTTTACGCACACATACGACTTCGTCTTCGCCTACACCTCTAGGCTAAAATAAAAGAAAAAATCTGTCTTACTTAATAGTGCGTAAGGTTAAGGTGTCGCCAAATATTTGTTTCCTCTTAGTGTGTTCTAATTTTAATTTCTACTCGGTATTTTTAAGTTTTGGACGATTGTACAAAATAACACATAACGCACTCACAAAGAATGACGTGGAAATTGTTTTGTTTGTGAAGTGTACAATTTCTAGATTTTCCTGATGGATTTACCTACATTTTTCTGATTAGGTACAATTTATTTCAATGCAATGTTAATAATTTAAAAATGTCCAAAGAAGCTTAACATTTTCAAGGAAATAAATTACGTTTGGTGGTAACGGTACTATTTTTTTGTAACTGTATTTCGAAAGACAAAATTAAAATCTTCCTAGTCAAAAACGAGATCTCAAAAGATTTGATGTTTTATTAGGTCTACACGCAAAAAAATAAACGTACAACCATATAAAAAACGCGCATTTAATTTTAACGAATTGTACGTTCAAAAAATATTTATTGAATTTAACAACTTGACCGCTTGAATTAAAAGAATTGTGTTAAAAATAAAAGAGCAGTTCCATATTTCATTAAAATCAAACGACTTGCATAAATTGAATCAAATCAAATTGATTTGATTTACAAAACCCGCTACATTTTCTTTTGGAAAAATTTGTTTTTATCTTTTTATTTTAAGAGAGAAGGCATTTTTTTGTAATGTTTATTCACTTGATTTGATTGCCTCCAGTTAAGATAAAAAGCAGTTTGAGATGCTTCATTAATCCCATGATTGAGTCGTCCCTTTGCGATGCTTACAATAGAGACGCAATTTCCATACATGCTAAAAAAAATAAAGTTCGGATGGGAAACATATTAAGTTCGATCCATACACTTTTCAGTAATCAAGTCACAGTCATTTTCCATACAAGCTGGCAGATTGTCAGCCAATCAATTAACTGACAATCTGCCAAATAGTATGGGAAATGACTGTGACTGATAACTGAGAAGTGTGGATCGACCTTTATGAATCATGATTACAGCCAACGTATCATGCCAAGGGAGGTTACGGATTACCTACATTACCTAAACACAAATATATTTTCAAAATGAAAACTTTTTTTTAATACTTGAAACAATAGCATTTTCATTTATTTTAAATGGATGCATTATTACAAATTAATTAATGTGCGTTTAAATCGCATCGCAAATCGCATTAACAGATGAGCGTTCGAATTGAATGAATCACGCGCAAAACGTTTAAATAAAATATATTTTTTTTCGATTTTATCATTTTTTTCTCTCTGTGTATAAAAAAAAAACACAAAAATGCCCGTTAACAAGTAAATTAAACATTTTCGAGAAAATATATTATTAAATTCCGCAAAACTCTGAACAGCCCAAGTTTTATATTTCATGCAAATCCAACTCCTTCGAGACATTACTCCAAAACACACACGATTCGTCAATTAAAATAACGTTGGATGATGATAACAGTATTTTTGTTTTGTAACCGTATTTTCTATAGTATCCTCCTTATTAAGTGCTTACCGCGATTGGATTTCGATCATTGTATAGATGGACTTTGAACAGGAGTGTATTTCGTTTCAAACCCGATCACATCTTTTGGGCACACATAGGTATATACAAAGTCAATTGAAACTCAAAATCATCTAAAGACTCACATATTATTAAATTACACATTTTTTTTAGCATCCTCACGTCTTTCTTAAAATCCAATCCATTAGACATCCCATCTAGTCAGAAGAGCTCTCTCGAAATCCATTTTAATATCTCTTCTTGTCTATATGATTTCTTCTCCTCATTCTCGTCGTCTTCATTCAATAGAATCCTACATACATAAAATCGTAAATTTCAGACGAAAATAATAAATATCATAGGATGCCGTCCACGCACTTAATTCAATGTGACATATCGTCTACGCAGTTTCTATAAGCTTACTCCTTAAAGACACGCCACTACGCAATGTCTCTTTCTTGTATATGAAACCAAACAAAAACAAAAAAGAAAACAGCTGTAAATTGCAAAAAACTCACCCAAGGGCATTGATTCAGAATCTATTTTCCCGATTTTTTTCTTCTATGACAATATCGACAAGCTAGCTATCAGGATTTCCCCCCAAAAAAAAAAAGATGATGAATCGCTGTGAATCAGGATAACAAACACAACACAGAAATCGATATTATATGGTATACATATGCATATAGCTAAGTCGATAGCGAAAGTGTCCTGGACGAGTTCTCGTCGTAGTCGTCGCGTCTGTCGGAATGGCAATATGGCTTGGCTGGGCTGTGACGGGGTGGCAATGTCTACATTGTCTGCATTGCTGTGCCTCTTATCACATGGAAGTGGGTTCAAGTGGGAGGTTATAGAAAGAATGGCTTGCTCTATAAGGCCTATACTCAACCCTAAAAACAGTTTTCCTTTCTAGGGTTCGTTGAATTGAAATGAAAAGTAGGAAATGTCCTTGAATCACTCTCGTCCGAGCGTATACCGGGAAAAAAAACATTTTTGCTTCGGCACTGTGCAGCAACGGTTAATAATAAATACACTATAGAAGTCTGGGTAGGAAGGATATGTATTTAGCTTTCAGTTTTGCATTTCAAAACGTGAATGCTTTGTGTGTGTACTTTCTGATGATTCGCTAGCAGAGAGATTTGGCCACACTATATAAGTGTGCATCATCCATCTGCCTGGTCATTCCCGGTCATGCCATTCGTTGCGGTACACGGCTCTACTGAGGTGGCATGTGATGAGAAGTGCCGTGTACCGCCAGTCGAATCTCTTTTTTGAATCCCCGAAAGGGGAATTTATATTCTGAAAGCATACATTTGCATTTTTTGCATTTGCATTTCAACTTGCGATTTTTCCAAGGCGTAATACGTACACTATGTACTCTGAGTGAAAGTCGGTATGTAAATGGTAAATAATATCAGCTGATATGGGCCTCGGTCTCTTAATGCTTGAAATGAAATTTCCCCGAAAAATTGTATACATATCCAGCGGAGAACTCCGCAGTAAAGTCAAAGGACCTTTGCGCTATCTGCAGCCTCATTGAGTTGTGAAATCCTCTTTCATTCGTTCCATGTATACAGACATTGTATAGGGGTAGGCCGGGCGGGTAGACTGCGTGTATATGTATACATACATCCTTTTCCCGACAGAAAGAACGAGAGAAAGGGTAGCTTGACGAGGAAAATTTTCTCTATGTCAGAAAATCGATGTAGCCGACGAAAACACATTCGCACATACATTGACACGATGTACGCAGTCTTCGACGTCGTCTGCTTGACAGTCTTGCAACGGTGTTTGGACACATTACTTTTCAGGCCTATCACATTCAATTTAGATGAAACACGACCGACCCTAAATTTTACATGAACCTGACGAGATCCGAGTTTGAAGCCTGAACCTTACCTTATATTTCGGATACGGTCATAGGATTTATGTACGCACGCAGAGAAGTAGGCCGCGAGCCTGGGATTGGGAGATGAAAGAGAACTGAGTGAGAGTGTAGGTACATCCTACCATACCTATACGAAAAAAGAGAGACGAAAGATACCTAAGGGCTGTTTAAGGGAATGGTACGAGTATCAACAAAAATTCATGACCTAGTTAACATCGTTTTTTGTTGTGCGTAGATGAGTTGTTTCGTCTTGAATTTTCGTCCGTAAATGCAAGTGTCTTTACTCATTTCGAAATGAAAGTTCATGGCTAAGACATATATGCGTTATTAAAAGGCTATTTGCTTCTACAAAATTTATCTGGTAAATTTCTCACTATTTCCGCATTCAGATTTTCCAATTGACGCGACGACGCAGTTTGTCGATTTATCGATTTTCCTTTTGTAGAGTGAGTCTGTATATACATACTTTTTTAGCCGGCCGGCATGGGAAAATTGTTATCCGTAGATTTCCACAAGCCGGAGGTTATTTTCAACAAATTGATTTGAACATAATATACCCACGTTGAAAAAGGTTCAACGTTTTCTTGTGAAATATGCCCAGCTCATTCTCTGCACTGAAATTCCGCAGCTTCGTGTTAGTATAAGCATGGTATGGTTCGACCAATCGAATTCAAATGTTACTGAAAATGTTGCGTGTGTATAGTATAGTTTTAATTTAAAGCTTATAAATTCCGTCATGAAAAATTTAAAAGTATATGAGGCACCTATTTCCAAAACTCGCTTCTTGCATTTTGGAAAATTTCAATGTAGTTTCGGTTTTTTGCACATAATTAAAGTCTGACTTTGTTTTTTCCCTAAACATTTTACATAATAAACTTCTTACTGTTTGTAGATTATATTCAAGGACAAAACGATTTCAAACATTTTTCCTTGAGTTTACAATCAAACATGAAACTTGGACATTGATATTTTTTTTAGAAATGCAAGAAGCGAGTTTTGGAACTCAGTGCCAGATATGTTTGTAGGTACATTTTCCGGAAAATAATAAAAAATAAATAAATACGGATTATCCCTTTTTGCCGTATATGTACCTCTGAACGGTCGAAATTTTGAGGAGGAAACAAAATACATTTTCTTCTATTCATTGATGAACATAAAAAATTATGTAAATTACTTCAACGAAAATGAATGGATGTAGGCCGTAAAATTGACCGTCGCTGTGGCATTAGAGAAGGCTGCGATTGAATACGAAAGAAGAAAGCTTTAGAGGTCAAGGTCGTGTTTAGAATTTAGATATAAATAGGTTGGCTCTTTAAGGGATAATTTTAAATTGTATGAAATGGATTAATTTTACATTTTTTGGAATACTTTAAACCTAAACCACTTCTGTTTTCTTGGAGCTTAGACCATTTAAAATGACTTTTAGTTCGTATATCCAATCGTCAATTTAAAATTAATAAATAAATAACAGACGCAACAGTCCAACATTGGACTAAGGCGCATATGTGTTAGTCACATCCACTATCCAAGACCTTAACTGCTTTTTTGGTCGAGGTGTTGAGATCAACAGCACGCTCAGCAGTGTTATCCATCCCCATAAATAAGATAGTAGTCCGCCACATGGGACGTGAGCTCGAAAAACACCATAAACCGAATTCGTTCACGGTGAGACTTGAACCCACGACCCTGTGCATCGAAGCTGCGCGCACTAACCACTACACCAACCAGGCTACCAATTTAAAATTAGTCTGTATTTAATTTCACTGATGCCCCGTGTATTCAAACTCAATTATTAGCTGCTTTTTATAAAAAATAATGTTTAAAAAACAATTTCCTATGCACGATTTTAGTTTTTATTAGTGTCACGTTTGAAAATAGTATCTCTCAGGAAATTATATTTTCCGCCACACCACCACTCGTCACATCATATTCATTCTATATAGATTGTACCTACATAATTTACGCGCTGATTTGATTTCAAACTTTTTACTGGTTTATTGAACTCTATAAGCGTCGTACACATGCCTCGCTCATTTTTTCTAGATTTACATACACAATAATACTTCCACCATAAAAAGATACATAGATATATAATTCGCGACACAACATTCTATCAACAAGCACACGGAATTTATGTTTGCTTTTATGTATACATGGGCATATATAAATTTACACATGTATATATATACATACCTACATATGTAGCTAGACAACATTTATTCGTCTCTATTCTCAGAGTAGGTGATTCAAGCCAGTTTTTTATTTTCTTCAAAAACAATCTAGTTCTCTCTCAATAGATTTATGTCTTATTTTTTCTCCTAATGTTATTTAAGCAAATTAGATTTCATAGGCTAGGTTCTTCATATATTTCTTTTTGCTTTTGAATTAATTAGCTAAACTTAAATATTTAACCTGAAAATAAGTTCTATGCACTTATTTGCTTCTTTCTAATTGGAAATACCTAATTTCCTATCAAATTAACGTCACTATTATCTTTAGTTATTTGCTACACACAAATGATTGTTTATTTCACGTCTCGCAAACGTGTCCCACACAAATTTATTATTCAAAATTGGAAAAATTGTTAAATCTTTATTGACACAAGAAAATTAACAAATTTGCCAAAATTTAAGTGAATCTTGGTAATATTCAACAAACTGTGTAAAATATCAAGCGAAAAAAAACGAGAGCAGTCTTGAAATTATAAATCGATCACAACAACTTTAGGTACCCAAATAAATCCACTCGATTGCGGGTTCAAAAAACCCAATTACAAATTTTATTTTTGTAGATACGGAGAAACATCTTTTGAGTTGTGTATCGATGTAAAATTGATCTTATTTGGTTCAAATTTTTACACTTTAATTTTTTTAAATTTAAGCCCCACACATATAAGACTTTTTGTAGAATAAAATTATAAATCTATTCTATACACATAGCATTAAAATATATATGAACGTGTGTATCTGTTTTTGTGCTATTTTTATATAGACTAAAGATTTTCTAGACATGCGATCTGAATATGTACTGTACAATGTACTAATGTTGGCGCAGTCCATGACCTACCTCTCTAACGCTCTAGCTAGCGATAGGATTTTCTAGTGAGTGATAATGCTTGTTTTAGATGTAGACTGAAACTGCGCGAATAGTATAATGTAATGTAGTGCGAATGTTGCTGGCAAGCAACGCACGCACGAAAAGTAGAGACGTATATTCATAGATAAATTTATTATGCACTGCAACGAAACCGAAGGTTGCTACGAGTATTAGCAGTAGCAGGTGTGACGCTATACTTGTCTAGTAATTGAAATTATGAAAATTAAGCTGGCAGAATTATTGTTAAGAATAAAAATTGTCGCATGCCATAACAATTATGAAGCGGGCGTTCGAATTGTCATAAATCCATAAATTGGCTCAAGCTAAGGAAATACACCACACCTTCAGGATTAATTCTAATTTTATAATTTTTACAATTACATATGTACAAATTAAGATGAGTTTATTTGACTTACTAAATAAGCCCATATCAGCAAAATTGTCACTTTGAGCTCGACAATCGGTTGTCAAAGAGTCAGCTAACATATGCTCCAGTTGCCATATTAAATATCAAAACTATGGACGGACAACCAAATGGCAGTCAGTGTAGACGCGCTTACATCTGCCAGTTGGCATTGCGAGCTTCCATTTGACAGTCAGTCTGGATACAGCTTTACATTGAATACAACAGAATTTTCCATTTCCAATTTCCCACCGGTACAAATGAGACAACTTTTAAAAGAAAAATGTAATCCAAATGTTCAAATTGATCTTCGGTCAATATGAAACAGACCATTCAAGTGAAGATTTTTAAATTTGTTGATGATCTCCAACTTTGTTTTTTTCATTGTTTCACTACAACTTTGCATGCCGATATTTTTTCTGAGTGATACATATGTATGAAAAAATCGTGTGTAACATACGTATAGGTATGCATAATCGAAATAAATTTTAGTTTCGAATGCGTCAATCGTGTCGAAAAATGGCTTTTTAATTTACTGATCCGTTGTACCATCAAAATGAATAAATAAATACACTGAATGAACATTTGTTTTCGGTAGCAGATATGATTAGAAAAGAAAGTATTTTAGGTACTAAAAAATTATAAATTAGTCGCAAGAAATACATATGTATGTACATACTCGTACATGTACCGCTGTAGTTTCATAAAAAAAAACCAAAAAATATATGAATGTATGTAAAAACTGAAATCAATCTCTTAATTTGTTGTGCGATAAATCACAGGAATGTTTTCGCGAAAAAGAAGAAGCAAAAACCATTAAATTCTATAATCATTCTAAAAATAAACACATTACACCATACTGTTGCAAAATAAACAGTCGAATTTAAACAGCAGCGGCAATACATTATAAATTCCCTATTGTCACACAACGCGACAAAATCCTACCAAGTTTAACGAAGATGTAGTCCAGTCATATTAGCATTCTAAATAGAAAAACATAGAAGAAGACTAATTTTTGCTGTTTTTGAATCAGTGGGCTTCCAGGAATCTAAAACACATTTTGCTAAAAAAAAATTGATCGGAAAGTTTCCAAAAAAGGATACTCTTTAATGCTTGACCGGATGTCGCCATGCGGGGTATCATATCAAAGGGGACGTCGAGTACATTATATATCCTGTGTTTGTTTCCTGTTTCAAGGACTCTCAACGGAATAAGTCGAGCTTAAATGGAAAATTTTCGTGTTTCCCGTGTATCTTTCCAAAGCCATAACTACGAGAATAATTCAAGTTGTCACTACTTTTTTTTAACACTTTTCATGATCTTTAATAGCTGACGATTCTACCATTAAATTTGCTAAGAAAAAAATTGTTCGGAAAGCTCTGAAAAAGGGCATAAAATTGCACACCTTAATCGAACGTGGGCATGCGGGGTGTCATATCAAAGAGGATGTCAAGTACATTCCATATCGGGCGTTTGTTACTTGTTCCAAGGACCTTCAAAGGATAAAATTGGGCTCAAATGAAAAAAATCGTGTTTCCCGTATTCGTATCCTTTTGAAGCCGTAATTTTCCATTTAAGGCCGAATTATTCCATTTAGTGTCCATGAAACGGGAAACAAGCACCGGATATACAATGCACTCGACGTCCTCTTTGATATGACACCCCACATGCCCGCGTTCGATCAATGTGTATAATTAGTGCCCTTTTATGTCCTTTTTCAGAGCTTTCCGATCAACTATTTTCTTAGAAAATTTAATGGTAGAATATTCAGCTATTATAGATTCTGAAAAGTGATAAAAGTAGTGACAACTTGAATTATTCTCGTAGTTATGGCTCTGGAAAGATACACGGGAAACACGAAATTTTTTCATTTAAGTTCGATTTATTCCGTTGAGTGTCCTTAAAACAGGAAACAAACACCAGATGTGTAATGTACTCGACGTCCCCTTCGATATGATACTCCGCATGCCGACCTCCGGTCAAGGAGTAAAGAATATCCTTTTTTGTCCTTTTTGGGACCTTTCCGATCAATTTTTTTTAGCAAAATCAGTTTTAGATTCCTAAGAGCCCACTGATTCAAAAACAACAAAAAATAGTCTTACTCTATTTTTTTCTATTTGGAGGCCTGATTTGGGATATTTTGACTGGACTAATGAGTTTGTTCATTTATTGCTTTGGCACTGACTCAATCTTCCCTTTCATATAAGTAGAAACTGACATAACACAAACAGTGTAGACTTTAGCAAATTCATTTCCGGCTTTTCTTGTATATTGCGCACATACGCGCGCTGATGCTCCCCATCCCTTCTTGTCTCCCGGGCCCGATCGCTCAGTTTCAAGTCAAGTTCCAGTTTTTAAAGGGGGGACTGCTCCTCCTCCAGCCAGTCTCCCCAAACACAATACCAGTTTCACTAAACTTTTTTTTTCTTCTTTGCTTGCAAATAATGTGGATGGATGGATCTTCTGGTTGTTTTGGCAGATAGACAGAGTATGGTGGCTTTGGTTTTTTTTTTAGGAAACAAAATGTTCCTCCCGCTCTTGAATTATGTATTGTAATTCTTGCAACCACATTTTTCGAACAGGAACACGTTTACGAATTTGTGTTGCGTCCACGACTAGCATAATAAATGAATTACCACACTGGTCACCGCGTAACCCGTCACATTACATTTAAATATGGCAAAATGATGGGATGGCTATTAAATTTGCTTCTTGTTAGTGGACTCGTAGCGAATTATATAACTTCATAAAACCTACGGACGATTCTGGTCCATCTATGTATGTACATATTAAAAGGCCTGTTTGAAGGTGGCTGGTTGCAAATGGCTTTCTGGCATAACGACAAAAATGTCCATCCTCCGGGAATAGTGCGCGGAGGATGCAACAGTCGTCAGACTGCGACATAGCGAAAAAGAATTCGACAATCATCCACCTAACAAAAAAAAGGAAATAACAAGTCCCTGAAATGTCGACAAAATAAAAGAAAACATCAGTGCAAACACAAGAAACCAAATAACAGAGAAAGAATAAGAATAAAATAAAAAAAAAGGAAAAGCACGGCAGCAAAAAACCGGGAATGGTTTACGTAAAAAAAACGGGACAAGTCTATGGGAGTGAATTCGTTCATATAAAAGAGATAGCGTTATCTAAAAGACCTTGAACTTGAGACGAATCGTACAAATCGTGGTGGATGGCTGGCTGGCCGGCTGGTCTGGTTGGCATTTTGGCGTGTTGTCTACAAGAAGAGAAGAGACGACGCAACGCAACAACAGCAGCCGCACTTTACGTCTCTCCACATATCGCGCCATCCATATCCGAGTATCGTTTCATTTCTTCGTTTGCGCGTTTGTTGGGGCAATCTTTTCTTGTGCCTCATATATACATTTCCCCCGGGGGAGCTCTTTACGACGGAGAGCACACAGCAGCTCCTACAAACTATAGGTACCATATACACACATATTATATGTATTTATTGCCAAACGCTCATATTATTATAGTCTGCGACGAGCGACGCCGACGACGTGCTCCCGCATGAAGACGCAACGCACAGAGGCAACAAATATGTATCCGCTGTGAAACCCGCTAATGGGGAGCTCTGGCTAGCTACGGCTGGTATGGTGGAGCTATAGCAGAGGAACTTCTCTTTACGTTTGTGGGGAGCCATAGCCAGCCAGCCGACTATATCGCGACACAACACCGCATATCTGGTCTTCGCGGTTTTCTTGTCAGCTCATAGAACCGATATACATAAATGTAAGATATTGTTGTATTTGAAGTTTTGTTTTTCATATCGAAACTATTTGAATTCTTTTGAGTTTATTGTCTCGTCAATAAATTGAGATTTTCTTATTTTCATCTTTATCAGACGTAGATCGTAATTCAATATGGTCCCTATCAGCAATGCGATTTAGTCATACTCAAAAATGTACCTTATGTCAAGTCTATATTTCGTCGAATTCTTTTTAGAAATTGGGCTACACTCGCAGTGCCCTGCCCATCCATTGGTATAATTTTTTTTTCATACTACCTAATATGCAAGGAAATAACGTACATATTTGTTTTGGTCCGCCAAATATCCTGGGAAATTACCATCAAAATTGGCAATTGCCAACACCACTGCACCGGCCAAGATTTTAGGGGTGTAAGAGGAACTATGCAAAATTCAGGAAGTGAACCTTCGACACTTGCTATCCCCACTTTCACGAGTTCGTGATTATGATTGGGCAATTTAATTTTATTTTCTTATGTGGAAAATTAAGGTTAATGTCCGCATGTGAGAGGTTTTTGGTACCATATGTACAGAAATATAATATCCGCGTTCGTCTATTGAAGGGTCCGGTTATTGGAGGTAATTTTTTGTTCCCAAGTGGAATCCTAAAGTGTGTGTAGAAGTAATTTATCCGGTTATAGTAGATTTCCGTTAGTGGAGTTTTCACTCTTTATGTATTTTCATAATTCAAACCTTTTTAAATGTATTCAAACATTCCTTTATTTTTTCGCGCTCTCAATAAATTAGAAAATGAAGACTTGAAACCAACGGAAGGATCCAAAAAATTATCGAAACAATTGATCCTCCTCTAGTACTGAAATTGGAAACAGCGAGTTTCATGGGGGGTTTTAATCACAAAAAGGGAACATCTTCAGCTGAATGTATGCGAAAAAAAAAATCAATAGTTGATTCTTCAAAAGACCACTTTTAAGCCCTGAAATGTCAAAAACAAAACATTGTCGTTGGGCGGTGGATATATCAAGCTCAGAAAACTTATTTGAGGCATTCATAGTCCTGCTTGTCCATAGTGGGGCTACACAACAATACGCCCTTGAAAAACCTATGTACTGAAGTTAGTTTTGTCAATTTTGCAAAGTTAGCAGTTCAAAGCACCGTTATGAGATTATTGTCAAAATTTTCAAAGAATCAATCAGTTTTGAAAATTTCTCACAAGAATTTCTCACAAGTTTTAATACGTAATCTGCGTATCTTTAAAGCGACGTTCATATTTGAAGCCGGAGGTATATGTGAAATTGAAGCTGAAAATTTAAATTAGGTACATTTAAAAAATTATTAAAATTAAAATTTTTACGCAACAATTTTCACAACTAAAAATCAGTAGCGTAAATGGAGTAGAAAAAGTGATACCAATTCTTTTGTCTGCATTTTGCTCAAATGGGTTGTATTGTTGTTGACCTTACCAGTATTTGCCAAACAATCCGGGACACCATGTGTAGAAACGCAGAGATATCACATCACAAATTAAGTCATTTGTTATCTCGCATGTTATTTGTCACTTTGTAAGACATTTGTCACTTGTTTCGATCGGGCATATAAGCGCTTCAATAACAATACCCCTTTGCATTAAATTTTACTTTATGATAAAAGAATGAAGAACGCTCAGAACCCACGAAGCGGATAGCTCGAGGCTCATTCGTACGTATTATTGTTCGAAGAGTAAATTGAAAATTATGGAGGCGAATAAAGAAAATCCAGCCTCGTTCGAAATGAAAGAAATAGGCGAATTCGATCTTTTATGCTCGTAATCAACGATAGTATATATAATACTTTTATGCATAATCCACACAAAAAAATCAGTTTAAAATTCAACACACGAAACTCGAATTTCTTAAATTTTGATTTTTTTATCTGATTGTAAAAGCAAGAACTTGACATTTTCTGTACCTGTACCCCTATACATTATGTACTTATGTATGCAATTGAAAGTGAATCTTTTAATTCTTAGGTTCAGGTATATCTTTACTTTTGTTTTCTTCTCGCAGAATGCATGATTTGAACTCAAAAGTAGACATATTTTTCGAATAAGAGGAAAAACTTTCTACATACCAATTCAACCGCGGAGGAATTTGATAAAACAGTGGAAATGATTATGTTTCATAAAGATCCTTTATTTTTCGTTAATATGCAGTCTCAGTTTTACACAAGATCATTTTCACAATTTGAAGCGAGATTTAAAAAAAAATATGTCCATACCGAAATTTGAGTAATTCGGGCGAATTTATAAAAATTCATATAGTAACCCAAATTTAGCTAAGATTGTAGGTACCTACATACTCGTAAAACCAAATCATCTAATTAATCCTATGTGCTCAATTTGCGAATGAATTGCGACCATTTTAAAGGGAACTGGAGGATATACAACATTTTTCTCTAGTTAAAGGGAACTTTATACGAACCTGTCAGTTTATTGAAAATTTATTCATTTACATATTTTTTAGTTGTGTTATTATGGCGGGAACTAGGAATTGTGTGCATTATAAAACTATACCAATTTTTTGTCAAAAATTAAATAACAAATAATATTTTTGTAACGGTAATTTTAACTGGATAATCTGCTATTTGACTGGAAGCCTTCTGACTATGTATATTTCTTTGACTCAAAATTCCGAAGAAAATTTTTGTATAACTCCAGAACAAATTTCAACAATTCGGTGGCCAAGAAAAATCAATTGTCTTCTCGTATGTCCAGAACTGAAATGAATTTTATTGAATTCTAAATGCAAATGATTTCCAAACTTCTCTTCAAAAAAATAAATTATTCATTATGCCACCAAATCCTATTGTTTTTTTTAGAAATCTATATAATGTATTTTCATAAATCTTATAGGTAACCACTGCATGTACGCAGTCTTCAATTATTGTCTATTTGTTTCATATCTTATTTGTCGAGAAAACATTCTACTTGGTCTACAGGTACCTAAATAGTATCTAAATAATGTTAATACGCCCTTCTTGACCTTTCCTCGACACCTATTATGGGACCAAATCATTACCATTAACAGTAGCTAATGCGTGGTAAAACGCCCAACAAAATTTAAACCGTGTTAAGTCGATGTAAAGAGATTAACCGATTTCCAAAGAAGATAATCAGTGTTTATTGCTCTAATCGTTTTTGAGGAAGCGCACCTTGTGCTTTTTGCCAAGAAAACCACACAAAAAATGTATGTTTGCCTGAAAAGGCATGGCATTGTGTCCATATCAACAAATTTACTCATTGGGTCTTTGGCACAATAATATGCAACCAAACACTTGAGACTTGAAGGTAAATGAATTGATGCAATGCAATATTAATTCATATAGCCGAAATAATCGACCAGTAGTCCGCCCATAAACCGACAAAACTGTTTGTATTCACTTGCACCGTGTGTATGTTTGTACGTGCATTTTAAACATTATTGACTCATTCATCAGTCTTTCATATTCATCATGAAGAGAGTATAATACGTAATATACTACGCAAAACTGCTTAAAAATTCACATCACAACACACACAAAGTTGCTATTCGCAGTTTTACTGTTTCGCGACTATAAGCAGGCGCACCGTTCTAGAAAAGGAAGTCCTTGTACTAATTTTTCAGCAATGGTTGTTTTTTTATTTCTGAGGCTAAATTACGCTTTGCGTCGCACAGTGATTGCATCGTAATCTCAACGATGATATCAGTATAATGGCGTTGTCACACGCTTATTGCATGCATTGTTTATAGGTATATAGTGCGTTTACATCGCGTATAGTATTTTTTGGAGCAAATATTTTTTTTTTTCAAACGAGCCAAAAGGCCTAATTCCATTAATTTAATCAGATGATAAAGCACCGTACTATACATACAATATCTTAGATATGTACACCTATTCATTTTTTGAAGCTTTGTTTGAATTGGATTGACAATTTCCGGATCGCGCTTATGCGCAAAATAAATAAATATCTTTTTTTTTTCGCCGTCATATTTGACAATGAGACACACGGTATGTGTGTTTTCTTGTAATTTGGCAATGGAATATGAATAAATGTATGTACGTATGTACGTGTTACTGGGTATGCTAATCATAAATTTCGGAAACTGGAAACGATTTTGTTTGTTCAAAAGGAAAACCAGATATCTAGGTACTGTAATTTTTGGATAAAATTTTATTGGATAGGTCACGAGCACACGCAATATTGCAGCGGACGTCCTTGTTGCGTTGAATATAGTATAGAGTTGTTCGTCTTCATTGAAATGTGTACATATATTGTTGCTTACATAACATTTTTCATATTTATTGCGAAATAAATGTGTACACCATTATTATTGTTTTTAATTGATTCTCTTTTTTTAAATTAAATGTTTGTGTAGCGGAAACGTATAAGAAGCTCCTTGATTTTGCGTACATGCGTATATTGAGGTTATAAGATTGTTTTGTTTTCCGTGATAAGACAAAGTCTGGGGCACTTAAAAAACTAGGTCAGCCGCTGTAAATATATCATGATGCATTTTTTTATTGACGCGGTAGTTGAATTGCAAGGGAAAAGTGAAGCTTGTTGTGTCAGACGATAAAGTCAATGTTTATACAATTTGTCTGTGATTTTTGAGGTTTTTGGAATTGAATTTTTCCAGGAGATTGGTATACATATTCTACTAAAAAGTATTGTTATTCCATCCAGAACAGAATAGAGGGTAACCCCATTTTTGAAGACAAATTTGACGGGAGTCCCCAAAAAATATTTATCTAGGACATAATTTGCACGAAAATTTTCAGGCATCCTGTCATGTTCTGGATTAGAAACACGCATTTATAGTGTAAACTGTCTTTTTTCATTTTTATTTGAAAAATCATCTTTCAAAAGTTCAATGGTCAAATCAGAAACGAACAGTTGGAAAAAATCAGAAACACTACAATATATGTAAGATAATTGCAAACACTATACGGCAACCGCTAACAAAGATGACTTGTAAAAAGTTTATAATAGGCGTTTTTTTTTTGCACTTCGGTGGGGGTTAGTTTAGTGTACCATGTATGGGTCATGTCGTCATTGAAACCCCATGTCGTTACACTAAACAAACCTACACCGAAGTGCAATAACACGCCTCTTATTGTATATTCAATATTAGTTGACGAAAACATACCACATTCGCTCGTTTCAATTTTGTAACTTTGTTCATAGCCATTTTTCTCCAATCACTCATTCAATTTTCGTCCATAGTCCAACATTCCGGTAATTGTTTCTCGCCAGCATTAAAACACACAATACAGCCTCAAGCTAATACATAACCCTAAAATAAAATAAAATTGTTTTATCTCATCATAAATGTGATGCGCTTTTGGAACCCCACACTTTTCAACCATATGTCAGTCTGCTTGTAAAGTCTATTGACCTACGTATGGAATTCATATTTATTTTTTTCCAACTTTTTTTTTGCGGTTAGAAAGCCCACATACAGATAGATAAACAAATATAGAAAAAACTTTTTTTTTATTATTTTCTATATTTTTCATTATTGTGTTCTTTTCCTGTTTCGCGCAATTATTCTAAAATTCCTACGTGTGTCTTCGCAAAGTATGTTGTGTGTTGATGAGATGTTATCTTTTCTAGCAGCGCATATAAAGAAAAAATATAGACCTCCAATAAAATACTTAGATATTGTACTTTTGGAATATATATTGTATTGTCAAGAAATGATTTTTTCTTGTGGATTGTTCTGTTGCTGCTGTCTTGTATATTATATGTGCTTTTGATTTAATACTTATTGGATTCATGATGAATTCAACATTTATTGCACAGGATATAAACTATTATGCGGTTGGCTTAGAATTATGTAAGTGCGCGTGATGGTGTTTATTGTTTATTGCAGTATGTACTTGTTTTTGATATTTTGTAAATGGAATGTGAAAATGTTCACCCTTTAATTATCTAATATTAAAAGAAAACTCTGATTTTAACCCAAAAAGATGGCTGGAATTTTTCATGAATTTATTTAAAAAATTATGATGATAGCCGAATCTACCCTAGAAACAACAACCGGCCGAAATCGTTATGCTATGAACAATCCACTATAGTCAAAGTCAGTTCGACTTCAATAGCTATCGAAATGTATTAGCATCGAGAATCTATAGTTTATTCTAAATACCAAGCAGATTAAAAATTTAGGAGATCGTTTTATCGGGACGCACAGGATACAACTCCTACTTAGGACTAGGCAGACTAGAACCTTCGACTTTATCCCTTGCAATTCAAGACTCCCTGAGGCAATGAAGCCGCTAAAACTCATGCCTCAAACATAATGCAAGTAAAAGTCAAATAAGCGTACTTCCTGGACAAATAATCTTCCAAACAAAAATGTTCATACATCCTACATTTAAAAAAAAAATCTCTTTTGTCTACAATCCGAAAAATTGACACGTCTATGTCGTTAGCTCTGTCTAATTTCCGCAATCGCTCTAATCTAAACCTTTCAATAAATGTATTGAAATTTTATTCAGAAAGTTGGTTAATACTATCAACACACAACACACAAAAAACACATCATCTTACAACATTGCAAAACTTTGTTAAAGCAATTCATTAAAATCACCAAGAAAATCTCCAACCGTGTAATCCAATCGGCTCTGCACACTCACATGCTTTTTGAACGCTCTCCGAAACGAAAACATTGTCGCAATGACAAAACGTACATAAATTTGAGAGTTGAGTAGATTGTATGTACAACAACCTGTTGTTCATCTCAAAATTTCGTCACTTTTTTTTTGTAAAATTTACGTAACTCGACGGTATAAACGAAGCAATCAAAAATGCATTTGACACATCATGTTTTTATGTGTATCAACAAAAGGCAAATCGTTCTTGATGGCTTCAAAAGTGTTAGACTAAACTGATGAATAAAGTAATTTCCGCGGGGTCGTTAATTTTTTTTTCAAAAAAATACAAATCACTTTACACTTAACTGAAAATATTGAATGGGAAAGAAAGTTGTAAACAAACATACATAATAGTACCAGGAAAAAGACTATACAAAACTGAAAATAGCATTGAAAAGTATGTACATATGTATATGTAGATACAAACATACACACAACACAACCAATGACGACTACTGAGAATTCGCGCTCTATAAACAAAAACAAAACTCAAACATGAATAAAGATGCAAATCAACACAAAAATAACGTATCATATTCGCGCGAAAAAAAGGGTAATATATCTGTTAAACGTCATTAACAAAAATGGTATAGTAAAAATACTTGGCGAATCTGGGACAAGGTTGAATTCATTCGACGTTTATTTAATTTATATTGTTTTAGTGCGTTTTTTTTTTATAATCATCATCATCAACATCATCACCGTTGATGAGTGGTACTTGGCTGACTTTATCGGATGTCTTCCGCAAAAATTTCATTGAGGTGTTGTGTGTTATTATCATATCAGACCATACAGAGAGTGGTGTGGTATTTGGATGCATTTCCTTGTACCAGAGAAAAGTGTGTATGTGATCTGTAGCGGAACTTGCTTTCTGTCCAATGCATGTTATCGAATTTGAAGTGTATCAACTGTCTAAAAATGCAAACACTCGATATTTTATTATTATTGATCAGTGATCACCTTTTGGTGGATAGACACTTAAGATACTTCCGCATAGATGTATAGTTAGATACAGCAGACAGACGAGACAGTGAAACCAGTTATCATCAAGGATTGACCTCTACATTTTCTCTTTTATGTCGCGATTGCATTTTTCGTGATTGTTTTTTTTTCTTTTTGAATAATAATAATTTTTGTCAAATTTCTTCCTTCTATTTGGCATTCGTCATTCGTAGTTGACCTTTTAGTAAAGTGGATGTTTTTTTAATATTATTATATTTTTTTGTTTACAAATTTGTACAGTTAATATGATACTGGTGACATTATTCCGTTTGTTTTCCATTGAGACGATTTTATGATAATTTTAGGTTTTAATCTTAAATCTTCGTTTCGTTAATTTTTTTCAACAGTCTGTTCCACGAAATCAACGGAAACATGGCGTTCGTAACAAAAAAAAATATTATTAGTTACGTTTTTTACTGTTAGTTATATGCAATCCAAAGGAAAACTGTACATCTTGTTTTGATGTTTAATAGACTGTTACTGCGCAAATCTTAATTCATTTTTCTCAAACACTTTCCTTACAAATCAAATATACTTTTAATTGCATTTTGACTTGAAACATAACCGTTTTGATTTTGCAAGAAATCGAGCCATCTTTGAAGAATAATGTTATAATAAAATTGTTTCACCTACACTGAAAAAAAATCATTTGCTAAGAACAAGAAAAAAATACAATAAGAAACAGCCAAGGAATAATAATTTTTCCTGATTTAAGATTTTAAGTTTTTTCTGATTTAATGTGTATTTTCTTATTCCAAGAAAAGTCTTTGCTTAAAACTAATAAATAAGGACCGGGAGATAAGACCGTAACGGTTAGGTGCTCCCCTGATGGCATACCCGTAGATGGTTCACATATGTCGCCGGGTTAAACATAATGGTTAATTTAACGGTGTTTTTCTAAAAAAAAAAATCAGTGTGGAAACTGATAGGACCTTTAGTTTTATTCCCTGTCTACTGGTTTTCTTGGTTGTTTTGTATCCTGGGAATTCAGATGCTTTCAGTTCATGATGGGTTTCATATCGCACAACATTTACTTTACATTTCACTTGATTTTATCTATGTACCTTTTCCAGCATCATTTCCTCATCACAATTCTTAAGGTCGGTCATGCAACATAACCAGGTCGTATCACATTTTCTTTATACTCGCACGAAAAAGATGAATGAAATAAATATCTGACCGGAAGAACTATGAACTTGCTAAAATTAACTGAACCAATGCGAAGAGCGCTAGAAATTCGCTAAAAAAACAACTCATGCAGAAAGCTATAGCAAACAAAATAACGATTGTTTATAGTATAGTGAAATTCCGCTACAAATCCTCCACATACACACATACGAGTACATACCATTCAGAGCCACGATATCATAATATGTTGATGATTAATACAATAAACCAAACATTGTTAAACCGATTGTTGTTATACTAATAGCAATCTGCTGCACAGCAACACCACCCTCTTTTAGCACATTGCCATCATCATAAGTGTCTGCACAACACCTACTCTTGTATACGATGCACACAGCCTAGCACCGCGTGGATTTATCGCGAATTTAAAATTTGTTGTGTTTTTTAATTCGCACATAAAAATTTTGAAGAGATATGCAATATGTTGATATTGTGGTTCAGAAGGGGTTGGTTGGGATGGGATGGTGCTAGTTGAGTGTAGTATAGCGCAGCCAAAGTAAGTTTGTATGAATTCCGTGCTTGAAAATGTTTTCTGTGTCAAGGTTGTCGATATAATAGACTCGACGCGGCGAGTAATGAACAACAATACAGTACATAGTCCGGGCAACAATGAAAACTGCACAGAAAAAAAACTTGACTTCACATCTTGTTTGCAAATAAACATTTTAAAAAAATGTGTGCATTTTATATTATACATATTTTAATGCAACTGTATACCTTCATATTACTATCATGAGCTCTCATCTCTTATAAATTTGCTACTGCTTCTGAGCAAACAGATTTTTTGGTTGCTGTTGTATTTTGTGCAGAGAATAGTACACACCAAAAATATTATAACATGTACCATCGCGGTCGCATCGTATGCTGTTGCGGGGCCAAACCAAAACCACATCAAAAAAGTCAATGTCTGCGCCTAATTTTTTGCCTATGCTATGTATGAACGAATTTACGCGTTTTTACTTCCTCATCCAACGTCTAGAGTGGCCCCCGCGCGTGGTACTTGAATCTTTGAGCTAATTTTAGATGTTAATTATCATTTCACACACATGTTTTTTTTTCTGCTGACTGTGAGTAACAGAAAAAAGCGAAGAGGCATATGTATGTACATACATTTGGGGAACTGTGGCGAGACAACTCTGACAAGAGCGCAGCACCATAAGACTTGACCTTGCCGAGTGCAAGGCGATAATGTTGAATATTAATTAAATTTATCAGCAAGTTTTTAAAGCATCATTTTGTGCACGTACAGGGGACTGCATAATGTGTATGTCATGATTAAATCTGTTGAAAATATTTCTGCTGCTTCTTGGGCTACCTACATATGTACTGTCCAGACTGACGGTAGCGAAAACAAAAGGCGTCTTGTGGCTACTTCCGGTAGTTGTAGCCTTTGATAAAAGAGAAATTCATATGCGTTAAAGCCTTGACTGAAGTTGGGATAAATATGGATGATTGACGTGTGCTAGGTGTATATGTACATAATAATTAAAAGTGGAAGTGGTCAGGCTGTATAAAAAGGAAACGTTTTTAGAATAAGCTATGAGTAATGCAATAATAATGTTCTGCTACTGTCAATTTATTTTAAATTGGTCTCTGGGCTTGATGTATTGAAATAGTTTATTAATATATGTACCGTTTACTCGAATAGTAAAAAAGATATAAATGTTAAATTTAAAGAAAATCTTCAGCTATTCTTCTTCTCCTTTAAAATCAGCCCGCTTCAGTGGACACAGTCTGCTGCTGTCTCTATTTCTAATTCTTGTAAAAAAAATATTTGATGGTAAATTATACAGTGAAAGCTCTCTTTACGGACAGCGCCAATAAGCGGACACCTCTCATAATCGGACAATAATTTTTCTGGCACTGTATGCGTGCATTTCAATCATTGGACGCTCCAACGAACGGACACGGACAGCATTCTGTAGGGACTTTCGTCGAAACATCTCCAATAAACGGACGTGAAGCTCCTATAACCGTACAATTCTGTTTCATACTGAGAGTGATATTGTCAGATTTGTCCGCTTATAGGAGCTCCCCGTCCGATCAATGGACATGGTTCGAAGAAGTTGTTCTACTCAGGCAAGAGTTTCAATTTCAACACACTGAAGTCATGCATTTTTCGGTTACATAGGGAATTTTTATGAAAAGAGATAACATTTGAAATTGTTCTCAGAACATTGCATACTTTGATTTGCTTGTTGAAGTAAATTGCCGTCTTATATACAGTCTTGAGTCGGTAATCCGGATATCACGCTAATCCGAACCACTAAGTATTTTCACTATGTAGTTTATAGTCTGGATTGCGTCAGGAATTTTGCATCTATAATCCGGAATTTTTCCTTTTTTCAGTTTTAATAACGGATTTTTTTTACGTAATTTCATACAACATAACGGTAAATGATATTATGCTAAATAGTTTCGAGGAAAAAACACATTTATAGACCGTGGTGTCATTTAATTATTTGAACTGATTAAACAAGATTGCGCTTATCCGGATGTTTCGTTAGTCCGGAACACCTCTTGCAATAATTGATCCAGATTATCGAGTCAAGGCTGTATGATAGTTTATATTTTGCAGAATTTTTTTTTCGTGATTCAAAAAATGGGACAAAAATGTGAGAACCATAACTGTCCGTTTTTGAGAGCTTTCACTGTACCTACACCTCGTCATAATATACTATTTTTTTTTTCGTTTAAGAATAATTTTAAAATGTAAGTTTAATTTCAGTAATTAAAAAAAAAAAAGAGTTATATATACCACCTCTATTGGATTCTTTGCATATACGAGTATGTACATACATAATTATGTAGTTCACATTTTGGTTTCTTTTTACAGAGGATTTTTTTTATTATCATTAATTAATGTAGGTAGTGTCCAAAAATCTTTTTTTTTTATTACAAGACCACCTTGTTTGACTCAATTGAATTGGATACTATATCAAAACACCATCGTGGACGATATAAATCAAAATCTTAAAGAAACGCCGGATATCGCAATTACTGCGCCACTCGTTTAGATGAATTTGTCAAACATGCATTGATAATACATAATGAATGATAAATGAATCATATTAATGACATCCGTGTTATTAAGAAATATCCACACATTGTTTCTATGAATTACGCCACCGCCGGTTATTTAATTATGACATCCCCAAAAGATTAAAAAAAGTCTACTTCATATCAGCATATCAAAGGTCTAGGGAAAGGCGTAGCCATACAGGGTTTTCACCACAAATTGATCACATTAGGTATGAGACAAACTTGTCTAAAATATTTCCTCTTAAAACGTCATTCACTATCCAAAATTTATACATACATATCATACGTGTTGATCATTCAATCTGAAAATGATCCTCATAATTTAATTCCTAGCACGCGTTTAGAAGAATGTGACGTCTATTTTATTCCATTGGTCGCGTTCATCGGTGGCAGCTATATGACAATGCATTGAATTTATTAATGTTAAGCGGAAGAAAGGGAAATTACATATTATTATAAGAATCATATTGATTGTGCGTGCTTCACCATGGAAGTTGAATCTTCTATCTCTCGTTTTGTCTGTCTGGCGATACATACATAATGAAATCATCAATTCGTGGGTCCTTTGTCTGTGAGTTGCATTAAGATATTTTTCGGGACTCCGCGGCTACTGCCTTTTGTCTGAGGTTCAGAGTATGGCTTTTTGAATGACAATTAGGATAGCCCTATTGTACCTAATTAATGCGTGTTTGAAAGTGAAATTATAATTTGAACTTTTTGTTTTGTAGAACGGAATAAGACTCTTATTTGGAAGCTGAGTACCAGTTAACAATCACTAAATTCAAATCTCCAAAAACATAATTCCTAATCTCAAAATGTGTGCGCTTTGGAATTTTTGCTATTATTTTTTTCTAGCACGATAGCCCGACGTTGGGCCTCGGCCGCCTGTATGGCTGATCTCTAATTGTCGCGGTCACGACACCTTGTCCTCCTATACCGGACCAACATTTCGTGGGCGTCCTCGTCTACTGATTGCTCCCGTCGAGCTCTCGGTCGTCCACGCAATCTGGTTCTGTCCACTCGTTGTGCGTTCATCACCTTTTTGGGCATGCGATCGTCGTTGATCGTTTGTACATGTCGCGCCTATTGCAGTCGCTGCAATTTCACGATTTGCGACACATGTAGGGGGAGGGCGTCGTTTTCTGTTGTAACTGTAATTTTCTTAGTATATGTATCTACAGGAACCAGTACCTCATGACAATTTTTGCTCAGAATACCTCAATCATATTCCTAATATAAATATATGCCTCCTTCGCCAAAGTCTGCCGTGCTTTAAAAATTGTCTGCGCAAAAATTCGGCCAGCCCATTGTCGCAAACAAAACTGCATAACTATGTCAGCTAAACCTGTTGCAAAAATGATTGGCCGGAGGGCCATTCATCAATCAAGCCATGCATACCGACTCAATACCGAGTTACATACATGCTGACTGGGTCGCAAAAAGGAAACAACTTTCACATGTTTGTGACCATACGCAACAGGTACCTTTACCTTTACGTTGCGTTTATGCTGTAAAACGCATTTATTTTGCGAACGGACGTATACGTTCATATCTTTATTGCAAAATTAACCACCCAGTTTTCCACCAAAGATGACTGGTTAAGATAGAGCATATGGCGGCAACATAATATTATAAACTACTGCTTTAGTGACCGACACAAGTTAACATTTATACAATAAAACGCTGTGTATGTGCATAAAACATAACTTATGTCTTATGCCATTTTGAAAATGAAACGTATAAAACTGCCCATGTTCACCAATCTTGTAGATGTTGCGATTTTCCCGCGAAGATTTTACTTTCGACGATCAGGCATTTCATATGCCTACATGCATTTTGGGCTTACCATGCGTTCATGCTGCATCAGTGAATAAGGTGATGTTGGAGGCTAAGATCCTGCGCGAATATCACATACAATCCATCAATGAATTGCATGCATGTGAGCATAAAAGTAAATGAAAGAAAGTTTATTTTTCTATGGAAATTAAGATTTTTTCAATTGAATCATCATAGAGGAGGGAGGATGCTTCGAGTTGAAAGTCGTATTAACACGTCATCATGCTAAAACGGTATGTTGTGTATTAAAATATGTATATCACTTTCAAGATACATTTTTCAGACAATAGATTTTCATAATTTTCTTATGTTTACGGATTTGTCTCAGCTTAAGTTGAAACATTTAACCGCGCGCAACACATAATTTCACCCACATAATTTGGTGCATTGCATGTATATCTAGTTTTCGCCATGTTGCTGCTTACAGAGTTTTTCCTATTATTATTTTATTATTGAATGCGGTGTTTATTGTGGTTGATGAAATCGAAAACATATACGGCTTTTCCGTTTTTGGTCATCGCATCATCCGTGCTATGGAGAGCTATTTAGGCAAAATGACCGCTGACTTCTTCGCGATATGTTATACGACCGGATGAAGTCATTGAATGTATTCCTGTGTTTTGTGCGCACGGCAGCCAATAATCATATATAAAAGAGAAAATGCATTTAAGACTGTTTACGACTTGCAGTCTATTACCACTGTGAAGAAATACATCATTTTACAATAATGTGGTGTCGCTTTAAAAGAAAGTGTTTATATGCATGGTTCTTGTCATTGAAAATTTTAAAGGAAATTTTTCAGGAAAGATTTTCACTTCTTACATAAGAGGTCGGGGAGCCTGCTGTACGCATGTGTACAAAATATTTAAACTTCATGACTTCTCTACAGCAGTATTGCAAATCTTTGTTGATGGTTTCAACTTGTATTCAATTTGAAATCAACTCCGCTTTAAGGAAATTCATTCAAAAATAAAATATTATCTTGCAGAGAGGATTTGGATGGTTTTATTGAAAAAAAAACTGTCGACAGACATCATTATAGTAAGCAAACTATTAACTATGTTCTTACTAATTCACCTGTATGTATGTAGGTCGGAAATAACTCAATGACAAATGTTATTTCTCTAGCAACTGGAGTGTGTATGGTGCTATATAGACTCAAACTTCTCTGTTTGCAAATTGTTGTATGTATAGAAATTGACGATGTCATTCGTTTTACATTTAAACGCGTATACGTATCCAGGAAATAAATTAAAATTAAATCGCAACTATTCTCATTTATATGAGGTAATACATCACACGGAAAACAGGAAGTTCGGATTTTATTATTTTTCCACCCATGGAGATAACCAATTGTGAGAACCGCATGCACTTAACTAATCTGTAAATATGTACATATATTCCATATTGCGGAAATTTGGTGTATCGTGCTTCTATGTTCTTCGAATGAAATTAAAACAAAATGCATAAATACCAATGTGGGAGATGCATCACTATGGGCTAATTTTGAATACATTCACATTTCTATACTATACATAATTCCATCTTTCATTCATATCATTTAATGAAATTGACCCAGATACACAAATCGAATTCGTGCAATTGAATGAAAGGGAATCGATTCGACTGTCATGATGAGTATTCATTCAATTATACCAACCGCGTATTATACTTCGCAAATATATTTAAATATCGTGGAAATCGTCGCTTTTCACTCTTGCGGATTTTCTTTCGACGTGTCTCGTCTTTGGTTCATCTAATCTACATTCGTATATTTATTGTAGACATACGTACCTATGTCCGATTTCAATCAGTCACAACAGTCAATCGTCATTCACATTATTTCCACTGCTTCGAATTCAATATGCAGCTAGCGTAAAAGTATACTTCGCTATATATCTGCAGATTTTTCCTATAATTTTCACCATAGTAACTTTATTATTAGACGATTCATTGAAAAATGAAAATCGATCGTTGTCTGCTGTTATAAAGTACAAAATCTATCTCGTTTCGTTGAAGTGAGTGAAGTGAAGGTCTCCTTTTGACTTCATACTCGCGTGAAGATCAATCTTTTTTCCCCAAACAGGATGTACAATCTACGATCTCCGGATCTTCTTTGTTCGGAATTGGGTATAAATGTCATCATCATGTCGTCTAATCGAATCGTGGTGCCCGGATGAGGACAGGTGAAAACGCCCAATTGCACGCCGAGACTTGGCACAAATGAGGAGGCATTTTGCTTATCCGATCAATAGCGCAGTAGTATGCCAAACCAAACTGTGCAAAGTGTAATGGAAATTGCATTGCTAAGCTGAGTCTGAGTTACATGTGCTCATATGCACATAGCATTATTGCATAGACTCGAAGAAAACTCGCTTTTCATGTTTTCACGCTACTAATGGCTAATGGCCGTTTTGCAATTTCGAAAATGCATAAGATTTTTGTATATTGGCGTGACAGGAAAGACGATTGGAAAAATGGTTATAGTATTTACTATCTAGGTATGACATATGACGGCACTATGCATTCTGGCGTGCGCAATTTTGCGAACGTAATTTTTGCACGATTTGAGTTACAGAATGAATTCTTGAAAATTGAGTTGACATTTAAAAAGCTGTAATATGTATTTCCCGAATATTATGTAAATAAATCTGATTTCGACAGAAGTATTATGCATTTAGAGTTGTTACATTGCTAATTAACTTTTATAGAAGAGTTTCTTAAGTAATCGTGTTGCGTAGGATCGGGCAGTGTATATAAATTCCTATGGTTGCGCAAAAAATTATCCAATTTGGTATCCATTGGGATTAAGTTTAAGGAAATTGAAGATACTGATTACATCTCTAGAATCTGTATACAGTATACGTAGTAGTCAGAAAGTTCCCGGAAATTGTCAATAAAAATTATTTTATAAAGTGTCGTCAACTTAAATAAAAGTTTGACTATGTCGGAATCTTGATTTAATAAAGGGTTAATGTTTGTTTTGCCTCCAAAGATGACGAAATCAAAATGCTGATTTATATTCACATAAACAGCCTGAAATATATAGGTTTATGTGAATATAAATCAGCATTTTGATTTCGCCATCTTTGGAGGTAAAGCAAATATTAACACCTTAAAAATTATTTTCTTTAAATATATGAATTCTTCCTGCATTTAATATACAATGGAACTCTTTTGGAAGCGCTTCTGAGTGCAGTTTTTTTAATCCAGTTTCAGATGCTTTGTCGCATTTTCATACAAAAAGAAATAAATGTCAAATCCGCCATAAGATTGAATGAATATGGAAAGTGATCAAGGATGGTAGCGTTGTCTCTGGCATTATTACAGCACTGGGTATTATACCCTGCCAGTCAGTCAGTGTTGCCATTCTTGGGTACATTGTTTTATTTTCAACCCGTGAAGCAGATAAAAATCTTGCAGTAGGTACACAACCAGGAGCATGTGATGGTTGTGTACCGCAAGATTTTTATCTGCTTCAGCGGTTGAAAATAAAACATTTAGTAATTAACTTGAAATTGAATGAAGCGACTCAAACTACTTTTGAAAGAAACCCTAAAAACTGCCCCAAGCAACAAGTGTATTAATGCTGAAAGACATGATTTAGCAGAATAATGTAAGAATGTAAATATTTTTTAATAAACAACATCCGTGAACTTTTTGACTATGCTATGTACCTATAAGAATTTCCGACAACTTGACATTTTACAAGCAAATTTGTCGAGGCAATGCTGAATGGAATCGAAACATTAGTGAAGTCCTATGAGTGCACAGTTGCTTATTGCTGTTATTCTATGAATTTTTTTTATTTATGAATTAATCTCAACTAAATTTCACACGAATATGTAAAAATAAACGGGATCGGCCAATGGAGTCATGCGGCTGCCATACACAAAACCCCTCAAATTGCGTCCTTCTATAAGAAAGACTATGACACAAATGTATTTCTATTGATGCCATACACAATATAATGTCAAAATGGATGGAATCAAGCCATGGAGTTGGGCTGTCATTCATACCCCAAATCCGCCTAATTTGGTACTTCTAAAAAATTTATTTTTTTTTCACCCAAATTCCACAAAATAGGTATGTAAAAACACGTGAAGTCCTACTTTAGGGCATTAGGCTACTTTTTAAAAAGTTTTCTAATAAAAACTATGCTATTTGGTTTCCAAACGTAAAAACATTACATTGTAACGGTTAAAAATATAGGGGTCCCGTTGTACATTAATTTTCCCCAAATAAGCCACACTACCTACCATTATCCTCCACCATGAATGTGACACCCTGTATAGGAACGGACGGAATGGGAATACAAGTCATATGGATTCCCGAGAAATTATTACCCCGAAAGAAAGTGAAATTTCGGGCGTACCTGAGATTAGCCTCGGTCTTGTTTTTTTTTAATTCTTAGTGTTTGAGGTTTTTTTTTAAGTTATCCAAATTAAAATTTATTTCTTCTCTTTTATTATAAAGCGTAAATCGACACTTACATATCAATTAAAGTTTCGATTCTTAGCCATAATCTCAGTAACTAAATTTGGAATTTTAAATTCAAAATTCAGAAGTGTGTTAAAAATTCACATTCAAAATTGCGATAATATGCTAAAACGAAAAATAAACCTTGCACATGCACATATTATCTGACCCCCAACCGTATAGTGCAACTTGTCCCACTTACCTCAATAAAATTTTTACGTATTCTGCCTGCTTTTTTGTTGGCCGTAGCTTTTTTTCTCTACTTAAAGAGTATGGATGTATCGCTGCACTCTGCTTCCATGAAAAGCTTCTTTCCGATTTTCCAGCTTGCATCTTGCTCCGTCTATGCTTTGTAATGCGTTTGCATGGCTCTTGTGAATATGAATCTATGTCGCCGGAAATCTAGATTTTGCGCAAATATATAATTTTCAAGCAAAAGGACTTCTCATTACCAACACGATTTCCGTGTATTTGCCAGTATTGAGATATAAGCAAAAAAAAACACTTTAAAAATTGCATATGTACTTATCTATGCATTTGCAAACAGATTTCTAATATAAACGTTCTCCCATTGATCGCCAACTCTCTTATCAAATGACCAGCAGCTTACATTAAACATCATTATACAATCGTTCAAATATTTCATCCAATATTTTTCCTCTTCCAAACACTTTACATTATATACACTTATTGAAATCATTTCAACCAACCTCGTCATCACTTGGTTAATTTCTATATCAATCAAATCCGCGACCATTTATCCATCCATCCTCGCCAATTGATTTTCATTCATTCAAAACGCCAAAAAGCTTTTTTTGTACGCGCGCCCAACAGGCATTTTACACGAAAAAGATTGACTAATTTCCGTTTTAACGCAACAACCTACTAACATTATGGTTTACGAGTATTGTAGGTATAATGCCTTGCCTACTGAAATTGCTGCTGGTATTGTGCCGACCATAACAATGTAAAATACTTTGAAGTTAGCTGTAGCTGGCGGAAAAACACATAGAGAGGAGAGAAAGAAACTATCATGAATCAAACGCCTGCTAGAGCTAAGGCAATACTAGTTGCACATAGAAAAGTTCATTCGGCCATGCCATGCGCAAAGATGTTTTTACATTTTTCACATTTCGGTGGATTTTAAAAATGCATTACCTACTTAAGAAGCTGTGTAAACAACGACCTGAACCATTTATTTCAAGTTTAAAGCCGAGCCTTTTCATCACTTTTATGTCGAAAATTGTCTGGCTTATTTAAATTTATTCATCATAATTTCGACGGCCACTTTTAATATGCCTCGAGATATTGATTACATTTTTTGATATTGTCGGTGTTTTTAATTGCTTACCGCGAGTTTCTCAAAACTTGAGCCTGCAAAAATCGGCGGAGAACTGCATAAGTACGCGCTGATATGAATGTAGATACATTGCATACTCGTACTTACCTCGACCGATGCCATTATCATATTTTTCGTGTTCCAAAAACGCAAGGTAGCGGAAAGAAAACTTTATGCGAAAACCTGAAATTTATATTTATGAAAATTGTATCGGATAAGAAATGTGTATGAATTCACATAGTAAATACCCGGCGTATACCTACTCAAAGCATCTGTCGCTGTTGCGTAATGCGTTTTCGTATATTCTGGGAATTTATTAAAAGTCACCGACTTCATCTGCAAAGTTTCAGTGAAACTATGCAATTTTCCTCAGCACAGCACAGTACTCCCACATAATTTTGCAATTCATTTATTATTATTTTCGGGCCAATAAAACTGCAACCATCGCGCAAGCGCGTCCAATAAATTCAACAAAAACGCATTGTGCAACGCAACGCGCGGGTCCGATTATTGCAAAATCGGAGTCCTTACCAAATTCTTGACCGTAAAGGAAATTAACCAGTTATGCATGTTTATACATTTTTTCGGCAATATAATAATTGCAACAAGCCGCCATAAAAAGTTGTCGGCGCACAAACACAGGTGGAAGCCGCCAATTGTTGCAGCGCTGGAGCATCTATGATGGTGAGGCCAGGCCATCGCTATAAACATCGCAACAACCATAAAACATGAAAGATATAAAAATTTGCAATGTTTTATTAATGACAGTATGGTAGCGTTTAATAGTTGATTTGTTGCGCGAGGTGATTGGCGCCTAAAAAAAAGTAAAAACTTGAAATGAAAAAACTATACGGATGATGTCTCATCTATAGATAGTATTCGCGAAATAGCAGCAGCGGTGTAGTGCAGCTTACTATAGCTGAGCTGTGCGCTATACAGTGTCCGATATGAGATGAGAAGCGGAAAGGGAAATTTGGGTCAAGGCTTGTTACAGACATTACGCTACTGCCGCGCTTCTACTATACTACCGCACTGCACACGTATGTGGTATATATGGTGCTTCCATCCGTCTTAAATAATATTACGCGGAACTCGTCACTTTCCAGTTATAGAGTATAGTACAATACAACTTTTTGTTGTTGTTGTTGTAGTCGTTTGTACTTGGAGAATATCAGATAATAATAGCTCAACAAATGCAACATATGATGGCGACAATATGAAATGCAAACAGATCGCATTAAAAAAATCCAGTCAAACTGTACACATGCAAAATATACGTCTAGTGAGTTGAATGTGAGATGTTATTTAGTATCTTTCCTAGTAGAGATACATAGTTGGATTCGAAAAGTAGCTGTACGCTAACTGCAAGAAATATATTTGTACAGTAGGTACTACACTACCTGGGAATAGTCGTTATGTTATTGCTCAATGTGTTTATCGATGTGTGGATTGTGGAGGCGACTCAACGCCGGAAATGAGATTGATTTCCGCGGGAAACGCGAATTTAAGCAATCGTGTAGTATTTATTGCTGGCCTGTATTTTTTGATCAATATTATAAATTCATATTACTCATGATCATGACCCATGAGCCTAATCGCTATATGCCATCGGCTATTAAGTTCGCATAAAGAATAATTAGCATTTATGTATGCACTTTCACTTCCGACCGGGTAAATAATATTTGATGTGCATAAACATGTATTGTTTGCGGAAAGGGTTGGCTTAGTTTTAATATTTTATAATAATTGTAGTAAAATTCATATGTACTTCAGTATTTAACATGCAACAATTAGGATGAAAGTAAAGTTGAACATTGAACAAATTAAAGAACACACATCTAATTTTTTCACAAAAAAAAGTTGTGGGTGGAAGGAGATTCAAAGAAGATTTCTAATTTAATTTTTGGACACCAAAAATTCTAAATGACATTTTGAAAGTGTTTCGAAAAAATACATATATAACATTGAAATAAATCCAAACAGAATAATCTTGATTAAAACACATTTATGTGTAGTTTTGTGGAGATTGGTTAACAAATAAAAAAGTTTTTCTCAGAAGTAGGATGGGGTGGAGCTTCTATGGCAGCCCCATGATCTCAATATCCGATTTCGCTGGTTCTTAAAAATGTTTTGTATATTCGTTATAAATCTATTAGGAAATAAAAAGTTTTTCTAAGAGGAATCTACTTTTGGGGGTGGGTTTGCAGGGCAGCTCCATGACCCCGTGGTTTGATCCCGTTCAGTTTTCATAAATGTTTTGTGGATTTTTTGTTTGGTTGAGATTGTTTCATAAATAAAAAAGTTTTTCATTGACGAACCTTTTTGTTTTTTCGATCATGATCCTATATAGAGTTCATGCTTTTATATGTTTTATGACCGCAATAAAGGACCCATTTATATGAAGTTTGGTTACGATTTTTCTTATAAGAACCTAATTTTAGCTAGGTTTTTATGACAACATCTTGACCATCAGACCAGCGATTAGCGATCTAATTTCGGTGATTCAAACATAGTCTGCATTAATAAAAAGCACGTTTAAAAAATATCAGCTGGCTAGCTTTAAAACTCGCTGAGTTAAACGCGTCGAAACAGACGGACATCGACCAATTTTATAGATGCTTCCTTTAATCCGTTACAAACTTGGCAAATCTAATACATATATCCTTTTACTAAAAAAGTCAAGGGTATAAAAATAGAAGAAAAAAGTTACTTACAAACCTGATCTGGGAGAAAGAAAAACTTATTGACTACTAATCCTAGTAGTAGTATCAGAAGTCGCTTAAAAATTAATAGGCGTGTTTTTGCACTTCGGTGTAGGTAAGTTTAGTGTAACTACATGGGGTTACAATAGCAACATGAACCAAACAGGATATGTTGTATTCTAACTCCATCTAGTTACACTGAACTAACCTCTACCGGAGTACAAAAAAACATTCCTAATAGTTACATATTTCTATTCCCTTCATAACGGCACCGCAGCGCAGTGCACTATTTTGGGCAGATTGCCACATACATATAAGCAATTTCGGATGCATTTACATGTATACATACTTATACATATTTCATGTAAAATTTGTGCAATGGAAAAATACCATTCCGCCACACAAAAGCCAATAATATGTACTTTCCCTTATTTTTCTACTCCTTCGCAGTTTCTGTGATCGCATTTCATACGCTTGATTTCGACGACATTGATAGTAGATTCGCTATACAATGTCGCATATTTGTAGAAAACTTTCTCTTTTCACACTCTCACTCCATTGATCCGTTCCGTATCCTTGACATGGGCTCTTGCTCCCTTGCGGCTTTATTCACATTGCCACCCCAACCCAATAGGCACATCGACGCGTAGTCACTTCTTTTTTCGCATGGCTTATGCCATACCGTGTCGTTTTCTGTTGGCTTCCCAAACCCGCAGGACGCAGCACCTACGCCGCGCTTCTGCAAATATAAAAAGAAGAAGACGAAGAAAAAAAAATCATATACCAAATGAAATATACAACAAGGGAATTTAACCATACAGCGGTACGTATCTTCCTCATCCTTGGATCAATACGGCTAGACATTCTCTTCTTCTTCTTCTCCCTCTAAATGTGTAGACATTGTATACATAATAAACGAGGCATCGTCACAATATCCTCATACTCGCAAGCCTAGGACAAAGTTTCATTTTTTTTTTGTTGGGCCATCACCACCCACCCTATTTGCGATCGAAGCCCCGCGCCGGCCAGCCGACTGTTTTGTATGTTGTGTCACAGGGTGCATTATGGCTATGGTGTCATGTCGTCCGCTCCGCTATCGGGTCGGTCGCATCAAATGGGGGCGATTACAGAATATTGTATTCTGTTGTTGTTTTTTGGATGGAAAAGATACGAAAAACACCCTACTGAATGGGTTTGGGGTGTTATCGGTATTTAGTGTGGATAGGATACATAGAGCGCAACGAAATGGGCTCGTAAAAATGGCATCGACTTGCATACATATGTATATAAGGGTAGGTTTTAGCTCACAATGTATGAGAATGCCAAAGGAACAAGGAGGAACCATTGATTGTTTCACTTAATTTTAGTGAAAGGGGTTGTAAACTTATTGATTTTGAAATGCTGCGAAAGAATTTAAAAATGTGGGAGACTACTTCTTTTTAATTTTTTTCTAGTAATTTTTACTGCGAAACCATTTGAACGGTTTAACCAAATTCTTCAGGCCAAATCACCTCCTTCAAAATCCCCTTCTTCAATTACTGAAGACATATTTAAATTCTTTCCCGGTGAGTTTATAAAGTTTATCTTCTGGGTCTGGTACAAAATCCACCAATCAAAATGTATCTTATCAAAATCAAACCATTTGAAATCAACCTTGTCAAAATCCACCTCTTCCATTCATAGAGCGTTTATTCTTTTCCGTGACATCAAAGTCAAATAGCTACTACTAAAACAGTTTCGAATTTTACATGGATGGATTTTGAGAATTTTTTTTTTTAATTCGGAAACATTTTGTACGAGAGTTGTTTTCCGGGTGAATTTGTGATCTTTTTCGTATGGGTGATTTGAACTGCGGTGATTTTTTGTTTTCTAGGTCAATTTAAATAAAAAAAAAAAAAAATTTGTCGAATTGTGAACCCAATTTTATTTAACAATCTAGAATGAGTTACTTGAGTAACTATTCAAATTGGCTTTTAAAATTTTTAAAAACCTTTTCATGAAAAATTATTAAAATCATGTTACTATTCGTCTCTCTTACATCATCGAAAATATAGTTCCATTTTTGCGAAATTACAAAATTTCGTCCTTGTCACTACACACAAAAAAAAAAACAAAAATGCGTGCCATTTCACATCGATTACAATCGTCTGTCACCTTATAAACATTGTTGACATGTCCATATATTTTATTGCTCAATTCAACAGGCAATTTTTCAAAGCCAATTATTGTTGACGATTGCCGCCTTTCTTCTTATTCAAATCAAGTCTTTACTATACTCCATTATAATATGCATCCGACATTTATCATAGACAACTCTTAAATTATTCCACACACAGATTTATCCAAATTGAAAGTTGACAATTATATCCATTAAATCGGATTATATTGAAATTAAAAAACTTATCATTTATTCATTTTATACCGTTCAAATTTGAATTAGCTTACTCTATAGCCCGACAAACTATATTACAAAAAAAAATCGATTCGTATACTTTACAATTACTTTGGCTATAATACATATACGCGTACCTATTCGCGGCGAAAACTATAATCGTATATTAATCCGATTTTTGGTCTAATTGACGAAGAAATTGATTGTCACACACATACGTATACGTTACAGTCTGCATACTGCAATACTTCAAGCGTAGTACGAGTAGTAAACCATGCAAAATTTAACAATTAACATAATAAGTAGTGTAGATTAAAAGGTAATCTATCTAATCTGAATTTTTGAATGCGAGAAGTAAAAAAAAACTTGTAAGAGTAATGCAAGATATCTTTGGGCGTCCAATTACGACATTTCGACTGTAAACATGACGTGCTCTCCGGTCGCCCGTATGCTTATTATGTGACTTAGTGGGCCACCAAATACATATAAATTGACGAGTGTAAAACGCGTCGTCGGGGGCACAATGTGATCAATTACACAATTAATATAATATGTGTGCCCGGATAAAGGAAAAAATTATTTCGTAAAATATTCATTTAACGCTTTCAATAGACTCTGTGTTTACGAGTTGAACTTCAAATTGACCTGTGATTTGCAAATTTTGTTCAAACATATTTTTATATGAACTGAAATCTTTTGTAATCATACAAAATTTCGATTTGGTGTGACTGTAATGAGTTGAATTCGATAAAAAAAATATTGTCGTCGTTTTTCGATGTATGTATTAAGATTAAGATAGCGTGATGGATGCATAGAGTTCCTCCATTGTGTGTGAAGAATAAAGAGGGGTGTTTGTTGTATGTGAAGTACATACGTAACAAACGCGTTTAAGCTATATTCTTCTCGCGAATTATGAAGAAATTGAGGGCACATGCATATATCGTATATGTGAAATAATTTTATTCATTTGAATGACAAAATCAGCGACAGTTGTATGAGGCGGTATAGTTTGTGCTATATTTCATATTTTGTTGTAGAAGCCATATGGAAATATTCAGAGTTTTTGAATTAGTTTAAATATGCAATAAACTAAAATCTTTCAATCCTGTATTAGGTCAATCGAATATAGTATTAAAAAGTTTCATGAAATTCTCGATTTTTGTCTCAATAACAACTGGAGTACTTACATTATATGCACTATGGTTTAGTAATTTAACATGATAATTGAATTTATTCACATACGTACCGCGACCCGTGTAAAACTCGAATCACCCTCGCTCGCCCGGTCCCATATATTATTCATTTTCCGCATAACAATTTAATTGCAAAAGTCAATTTGAACGGAAATTAACAAATCGTTTTGTGTTGCCTTCGACTCATCCAAGCTCAACAAGAAAATTTATTCATACTATTTTATATACGTATGGTAGAGTCGTATGTATCTACATAAATGTATTTACAACTTTGTACTACACTATAGGTACTATAGCTGGATGTGTGGATATTGTAAAATTTTCGGTATGACGAAAGAAGCCTATCAATCTTACAATTCACGACCATCTTTGCAATACTTTTTATCGCTAGCTTAGTCAGTACAGTCAGCTAGATATAAAATTTACATATTTACATATATTACGTACATATATGTATGTTAAAGATTGACCAATATCCATCCATGACTACTTCGCGATGCATTCTGTCTAGTAAGTTTCTTCTGTGTGAATATTTTTTTTTTCAGTCGAGACTCTTCAGACACAATACCAATACGAGAAGGTACAAAACTACTTGATGACGATCACACCGTGAAGGAAAAAAATAAATCTGGTGCTATTGCATAGTTATATTATCGTTTCGGATGCGTGTCTTTTCTTTTTGGTGGAACAGACTCTCATCACATCGCAAACTTGTAGTGCATATAGGTACTTCTGTTGTTTATATTAAGCAATATTTTTTTCTCGTTTGCATTGTAAGTCAAAGTCACTAGAGGACTAGACGCAAAGTTAATTTATGGGAATTTACCCATATACAAATGGCCTCTTTTCTTCCTATATAATATTTCTCATTTTTTAGTTCACTGTACCTACCCATCTGACAATTTATCATTTCATCGCACGTGAATCATTTCTTTAGTTCCATCTTAGTAAACAACAAAAACTTGAACACATTTTTTTTTAACCACAAGAGGCACTGTCTTGATTTGTTAAGTATAGTGTGATGTACCGCGGACGGATGTATGTAACATCTTGTGGGTGTCGAAATATATTTGCCTAATATCTTCCCATTCCCGCATATATATTTTGCTAGGTCGTCTTTTTTTCTATCTCTCGACTGTTTCTCTATTTCACTTTCATTATACCAACCATAATACAAATTTCACGCGTTTTTAAAGAATAACTTTACTTTTTGGACCTAGCGCTATATCTTTTTGACTCCATATCGTGCACAGTGTGCGCCTGGGTCTACCCTTATATCGATCTGTTCGCAATAAATATGTACATCATATTTGCATTCATGTATGTACATATTTCGGAAAATATACACAGCATTTGTATAGTTTTGTTGTTGCGTCGAATCGATGTTGGATACTCATCGCATAGCAATTTTCAATTGAAAGTGTATTGAATTCAATCTTTCCGCATTGATCGCAAGCCTTGCCTTATCGTCAATCTCAAATCTTACTATAAGAAGATCGCGTCGTCATAATCTTAACTTCACGACTATATACAGCGCCCGGTCATAATACCATACCAACTTGAAATTTGGCCAAGTAGCAAGTTTATTGTGTTGCCCATATTTAATATTTTGAACGTCTGACTGAAAAAAACAATAAAAGATTTCTGCAATCGAAAAATTTTCATGTTGCCCAAGGCATCAAAAATGAGTCGACATAAATTGCACACTACGGCGCGTCGCAGCAACTCGAAAAGATTTTTATTGAAGAGATGTAATTGTTTACTGACTTTCTTACGTAATAATATTTAAAAGGTTCCAAAAATGTTGTCATAATAAAATTATTCGAAAAATGGTAACTATTTTATTATACAGCAGATAACTCGAAACTCTGTAAATCGCAACTCCGTAACTCGAAAAACGCCATAAGTCGAAGAAAACCCGATTCTCCAGCTCATTTGACCGAAAAAACAATGGAAAATAAATTATATAACTCAAGGAACGACTCTATAACTCGAAGTCAAATTCTTTGTTTGGCCGTGTGCGCGACTCTATTAGCCAGAGTGTTCTTACGAAATAAGTGGAAGTTTATCGTTACCGCTTGTCAGTTACGGATCAACTTGACTCGAGGCCCTCCCGCCAACTTCTTGAGGGCCCCCCAGATTTTTTTTTTGGATGTATAGAAAAAACTCTTAACTGGCAAGGTTGCTAATTATGCTATGCTTTTGAGCATCACAAAATCAAGTTTAAATAATTTGATAGAACTTGAAATGTCCTCTATTTGACGAGAGATTCCCGTTTTGTACAATTTCTGTATCACATCACGCTCGTTGGCCCAACCAGTTCGGTCACTAACCACCACAACCCTATACTGTTTCTGGGGCGATTGCATCGTTACGAATTTACACAATGCAAGGAAAATAACATCTCTCAAATTTCCCTGCTGAGGGACCTAAAGGACGTTAGGGCCATACGGTACGTGCACGGAAAAGGAAACGGGACTTACAAACTGCGGTCACTGTTGCAGGTTTCAGCGAATAGCACAGCGAAGCTAGTTGAAAATGTATTGCGCAATACAGGCTTTTTCATACACTGAACCAAAAAATTCGTAAATTCGACGAAATTACATTTAATATGAAGAAAATTTCATCAAAATACGGTCAATGAAGCTGTTATTTGGATTGAAGAATACCACAGTTATATTGAATAATTACGAAATTATTGTAAATTGATGAATAAATTTGTCAATATGAAGAAATTTTCTATTATTTTTTTTAAAATATTAAAAATTAACATTGCGTGTTGTCTTATTCGTATTGAAACTAATTTAATTTATTATTATATTTATTTAAGACTTTCAAATATTTATTAAACACTTTTTTTTACATACAATTAACCATATTACCATTGTGTGTAACACAGGATTCGAACTCCGTCCGCTTGCGTGCCAGTCCACTCACGTTGCCACTGCGCCAGAGAGGAAATATACTTCCAATGTTCTCAAGACCTGCAGTACCTACTTGATACACACTGCATGGCGGACACCTTATTGAGACTCGGCCACGACATTTTTTTTTTTCTTTCTCACAAATTGTATTAAAAAATTTCTTTTTGGAATTGAGATTTCCATTAAAATTTAAAGGCAAAGATTACTCAAAAAATCGAAAAATTACAGAAAATGCGTTACTTTTTATTCATCTGTGTGAATAATTTTCGTAAAAGAGAAGAATTGAAGAATTGATTTTGTCAATATGACTAAATTATTCACTGTGATAAAATATAATATATATAAAATATAAGAATGATGCTATTCTTCCATTTGATTAAGTTTTATCCTTTTGACGAATCTGACAAATTGTGAATTTGTTATTTTGACTAACTTTAGTCAATCTGACAATTGGTTCGAATAATTTAGCGCAAACAAATCGTCAGTTTGAATAATTTTTTCTATACGAAGAAAAACTTTTACAAAGTGCGATTTCTTCAAATTGATAAAAAATTGTAAGCGAATAGTAATAAAACTGATGAAAATTTAGTTAATTTGATAAAACAAAAAACAAAATTTTCATATTGAATAATATGTAATTTTTTTTCTAAAAATCTACCCGTATTTATTCAATGTAACAAATTATTATTCAAATCAAATAAAAATTTTATTCAACATTTTAGGAAAAAAAAATCGTTCATATGAAGAAATATTTGGTTCAGTGTAGTGCTGACTTTTTATTTTAGAGAAATTAAGTGTAAATTAAGCAGAACCTTATTTTAAAAATTGGACACAGAGACCACTCAAAATTATGTATCAACTCTACGTCCTCCGTTCACACGGTTCTGATCGTTATAATCGCAAATCCATATGGTGAAATTGGCTGATTAGTATAATTCGAATGGATTATTTTTGCGTTGGGGACAACGGTTCACGTAAAATCCGCCGACTTTCTAGCACAAGCTCTTTTCCGTAAGATAGGTTTTATGCGAAAATTTGAACGCCCTGCGATTTGTCTGATAAATTTTCAAGTTTTAGGATAAAATTACATTTCCTGAACATACAGGCTTTTCCGCTGATGTAGATAAGATAGAGATACGATAGCCAAAGAGGTACAATAAATTAAGCCTTTGGTTTTGATTTCGGAAGGTTTATCTTTTCTTGTCTACAAAAAAATCCAAATTTCTGAAAAATTGTCTGAGAAATCTGCCTTATGACTTTTGGGCCCCTAAATCTCATGATATCTCGATTTTTTTATTTAGACTCGATACCTCGAAAGCTTCATAAGTCGAACTAAAATACATTACCCATTGGCTTCGAGTTTTCGAGTTTCCACAATTTTAGAATTGCTTTATTTTTCAAGAACTAATTAGATTTTCTCTTCTCTCTATTTCGATTTCGTTCTAGTAGATACTGAAATTCCGATCATCAAACAGTCATCAAGTCCGCCACCATCGTCACATCGCTTACAGCAACATCAACAGACCTCATTATCGGCTGTTGCAGCGGCTGCAGCCGCAGCAGCAGCTCTACACATTAAGACAGAACATACGAATTTATCGCAACAACAACAACATCAAACGACACAACAACATGGCGGTAATGGCACAGTGAATCCTAATAGTCATTCGCATCAACAGCAACAGCAAAATTCAGCGCAACATCGACCTCTTTTACACAATCTGTTGAGCGGTGCACCGATACATCCGACACCGTATCATCGCAGTTATTGCACGTCTAGTACAGGTAAGTATTGCGTATTTTCGGCAAAAAAACGTAATATGTAATCGTATAATAACTTTAAGGCGGGTTGACACGATCAAACAATGTTTGATTGTAATCTACGAATACATTTTAACGTATCAGTTTATTGTTTGTCAAATTCGAAAGTTTGATATTCTTTTCTAGCGTGATAAATTATTAATTTTATGTCAAAAGTTTAAAAATTGGATGTTAACTTTTTGGTCGTGTCAGCTCGCTTTATTGGATGAGGGATTTATAACAGTTTAGGGCTACCAAATGAGTTGACCAACAAATTTACACACCAATTACAATTTATATCAGTTGATTTTAGAAGTCAATCAACTTCCAATTACCACCCTCGCACTAAGAGATTTGCCTTCCAGTCTATTGAATTTTCTTTTGCAAGCAAACGCGCAAAACGTTTAAATGGAATGTATTTTTTTATATTAGCAGATTTTTCTCTCAGTGCAGGTAGGCAAAATTTAGCTTCAATTTTGGGATCTTATGCCTCTTGTGAAATCATAACAATTTCCAAAATCATTTTTGATTATTTTCCAGCTGTGCTTACCTCTCCTGCTCTAATCGGCATCTTTAGTTTCGATATCAAATAATGTAACGGTCATCATCCTGTGCAATCTGTCTCTGCTTCTCTCATCACAAAATCATAAACAATGGTTAATTTGATCACGTACCCTTTGAATAAAAATGCCTTGCATATCTTAATAATTGATCCCAAAGGAACAATATCTCCTGGGTTGTTCTATGATGAACAGTATATTACCAAATGCATCATAAACCAAATCCAAGATAGAGATTGTGATCACAACAATCCGACCTGAAATTCTCACACTTAAAACAAGATGCCATCGGAAAAATGCCCATGACATGCATATATTAATTTGGCAAAATGTCCAGTAGCATTTTCAATGCCAACTGACCATCGTCCATCGAAAAAAAAGGATTAGAAATTCAACCCTAAAAACGGAATCAAAACCGTCTTGGAAGGGGATAACGCATAAGAAATAACCCTTTCTTATGTCGTCCTCTCTACCTTTAGGACATTTACCCGAAGGGCTCTTTGTATATCAAAATAGGGTCCTGTGATGTACAGATGAGATTGATTCACTCACATATACCTTATAGTGGACGATTTGAAACTGGTCAAAGAGCACAAACTGACCTCAGATGACCTTGCGTTTTTTAATATCAAATGATTAATGGCATTTAGAAGTAACCCTGTGTACAGCAGACGACGCCCGACCATAAGATTTTTGGGAACTTCAAGGGGCTGGGCTCTCTGCTTAGGCATGCAGTGCGATATTCAAAATTTTTGGAATTTTTTGAAGTTTTATATTCATTAACTTCTATGATTCACCCGCATCCTGTTTTACACTTACTCGAACATCTACAACTTCTGAATGCATATATAAATTACACTAATCCTGTATATGGGTCAATTTTGTAATATATTCCTTTCTGTCGGAGTGGTCCGGTTGTAAGTTAAATTTAAACATCCTTAAACGAATCCGATCCTTTTAGCAAACTCAAAATGAAAAAAAAATAGAATAACAATTGCTAATCCGTTAAAACCTTTCGGTTTCTTTCACTTCAAAAACATTCCGATTATTGTCGTGTAAACATCCTTTAGAATTCTCTGTCTACGAAACTATTCAATTGATCAGTGAAAACAACCGACTTCCATCCTTCGCCTTATTTTTTCTAAATGTTTGAAAAGCAAAAAAATCGAAAATCTCATCATTGTCATCAAGCCCCACATGAAATCCTTTCGTTCATGTAAAAATTTGACCGCATACATAAATAAATTGAAGGCGGTGCGTGGGCAAACCGACACGACGGCCGGTGTTCGCCGATCGATTCATCTGTTGCCACAAAAGGATTTCACTTTTCGAAAAGAGTCAGTCGGGCTGAAACCCTTCATCCCGATGATTGTTTGAAGAATTGCACAAAATATGAGTCATCACATCATCATCGTCCTTAGGCCATGGCAACATCATATCGTTCCAGGCCGCACCACTATATACGCAGGTTCGTTTCCAAAATGAGATTATTGGCTATTGAAAGTAATTGATGAATTTGAGCACATGCTGATTTTCTTTTTCCACAAAGGACATTGTCATCCTTTTTCGTTTTTCATGTGGCATAATGTTATGTGTATACAATGCCGCGAGTGCATCGTAAGATTGCGGCACGAGGTAGACCTCAAAAAGGGACCCTCTTGAGATATATAAATATATTATTTGATTTCGAGTCGAAAGGATGTGTGTGGATGTCCAAAATTTCGGTAACAATCAACAAAAATCGAGAAAATCCTATATTGATAGACAGATGGTTTAACCCTGACCTTTTCAAGCACACGCTACTGCTATACGCTCCTGATGATGATGACTCAATGCAGGCATTATTTATGCAACTTGATCACTAGACGACACGGGGGTTTATTGAAAGGATTGTGCGCGCGGGTGATTGTCGTCAACGCCCCGCGTGTAAACATCTGCGCGTCAAATCATCGTGCAATATTCACCTCACTTTTGGTGATTTTACGTAAATATTCGTAAAATAAGACACAATGACAGCACACAAATCAATTAAATCGGCAGCAGCCCTTATTGCTATTTTGCAACCCCATTTGTACGTATATAGACAGACGTCGATCCAACGTCCAGTTTTTGAAAGCAAAAAGAAAGGATTAAAGGTTGCCGGGCAGATGCGCAATGGTCCGTCAAATAGATTAATCGACATAATATCCCCTTTTGTAATTTTGCGTTTATATGACGGTTTATTTACTTTTCGGTTACGCGCCAAATTCAAAGAAATATGAGAATAGGACAATCGCGGATATATACCTAGAAAAAATCAAAACTGGACACATATATCCTTTCACAGGCAAACGGAAATGTGCGACCATCTACGAGTGTACTAATCGTAAAGAAAAAACGTAAAAGAACGAGAAACGCCATCGGCAATATTCTCACACGCTGACATATGAGACTCTTGACCGCGCCAGGACATAACAAAAGGATTTTCATGTGGCATCGCATAAAATTGAAAGAAAAAATCCGATGAACAAATATCGAGAGGACGCGACTGACCATATATCGTATAGCGATGTCCTATATTCACCTCTTTCGAATGAGGACGACAAGGGAATATTTAAAAATGTATTTTAATTTATTCATAAAAGACAGATTGCTTTTCTTCTTATACGTGACGTGTCCGCGTTCGTTTGACCATTCACAAACATTTCGTATAGCGCATATAGCCTTAAATTGCGCGAGGAGTACGAAACAGAAGCGAAAAAAAATCTTGAATAGACTATGGTGTTCACATTTATAATTGATTCATCGCCTGACCAACGGTCACTTCATGTCTTTTATTTTATACCTCTATGCGTACAACAAAACCCGCTCTCTTCCTTCCGGATCCCTTATCCATTTTCACGCGTATTATTACTACACACATGGTCCCTCTGCTGGACTTTGATGATCAAATGCGTGCAGTGCGATTGCGCAAAAAAAACGGTATAACTACCTTAATTTCGTTGATATCGCGTCGTCGTTTTACTTGTTCGCCATTATACCTGATTTTCAACGATCGCATAATCCTTTCCTTGCCTGTATATATGGAATCAAAGACGAGATCAAAAAGGAAGAAGTGCGCGCTTCTATCTTAAACTCCTTGACCATCACATAATTCCGTTGTTCCCGAAGAACCCTTTTTCCGGATTGTGATGTGTGTCCGGGTTTTTTATGCATGCACCCTTGGGATGTTTGTACCGTTGATAGGGATCTTTATTGCAATCATCGTCGTAATATCATTTATAAGGTAACACGGGGAAATCCTTTAAGGAAGCGAGAGCGAATCCTTTTGTATTCGGGATGATAGCAATGTGGTCAGCGCAATGTCCAGTTTTGTTTCGTGTTTTTTTTATCAATTTTATGAAATGAAAAATCTTTAAGGTAGAAGATGATGTCAGCGAGATTTTTGTGTTTGATCGTTAGATTTCATTTGGAGGATGTATTTGAGTCAAAATGAAGCGCTTGGATTTGATGAAGGTCGAAAGCAGGACCAAGTGGGCGCTGGCTGAATCGAAAAATCTTTTTTATAAATGGTGTGCGGTTAAACAAGTTTACACACATTTGAACGTTGAGTTAATTTTCTATGTTTAGGCAGAACCAGTTTTGATTTTTCGAATCTAAGAATCTTGTCATCTTGAATGCATATAATTATCTCAAAATCTGTACATAATTAACTTTCGCACCTCGTACCATCTGTCTTTGAAAATGACATTAAATCGAATTGGGTCACTAAAAACTTCACCGGTTCACCTTAGTACCCTTTCAGGTATACCCCAAGAATAATAAATTAATACAAAAAATGCAGACGGCCAAAATTACTCTGCATTCACTTGGAAACTCATTCCCAACCTACAACTTTCCCACACACACACCTTATTGTACTTGCTTTCAATTTCATCAATTCATAATGATTCATCATAATCCTGTGTAAATATTATTCCGAAAGTCACAGAAGGTCTCGGATTTGATCCCAATCGAAAAAAAAAGAAAATCTGTTTCATCGAAAATTTACCAAAAATTGTGATTTCTCACGAAATTATGAATTTCGTGTATTTAAGTGCGTGTGCATATGGAATGACAATGCAAAAATCACTTACTACGTACATCCTCCTTGTCCCTCGAATCAATTCGCAATATAATCGGTTCTTTTACCAAAAAGCCATATGATGATTGCTGATCATAAATTCATAACCCCTTCTTGACAAAAATTGGATTTTTTTTAAAGGAAAACATTCAAGAAAATCATCCCTATAAAGGAAAGAGAAGTAGAACAACAAAGGACAACTGTCTCGTCATTGATGATCATAGCTATTAGTGCCTATACATTGGTGTGGTCGCAAAACTCTTGTTATAGACACGGATCATCTGCTCTACTTATGCGCGTCTCTCAATCTATACGAGTACAGCAAAACCTACTATATCCTTTTTTCTGCAATAGACGAAATGAAATTGATCCTTTATCAATTGAATGCGTCCGCACCCAAACAAGGATCATCTGGATCATTGTTATCATTGTCTCGTCCTGTCTGAATCAAATGGGAAAAAAACTGATTGCAATGCTTGTCAGGATAACTATGAGCAAAATTGTATTCACCTGTTTGATAATAATAATTGTATATGTCTGCATGTGTTCAGTGAGAAAATCCCAAGTCTAGTCGGTTAATCCTTGATATGACCTTAATTTTTTGATATTGAAACATACTTCGTAGATCTAGGCTTTTCATATTTTTTTTTTTGTTTTGTCCTTTCGCTGAAAATCGCAAAAACCGTTTTCAACTATACGTGCGCGCCTGAGAAAGCATTAAAAGCCAGCAAGGAGTTGATATGATGAATTGAATGGCCTCTATCAAAAAATTGGAGGAAATTCACATGCTGCGATTAAAAAAGAAGGAAGAATGGTAAAAAGGGCCAAAAAAGGTCGCCCTGATTTCATTCCTTTCGACATAATTTATATATTGGTAGGTCCGGGCGAATTCAGACGCAAGGATTTTAGTTTTTTTTTCGTATAGAATGTATATGGATATCGAGGAACCCTTTTTTTCTATATGCATTTATGCTTTACAAAATATGACGGCAGCGTTCAACTCGTCTCGATCCCATGGTGTTTCTTTCAAAATTGCTATTGCATTTTCGACACACATGTACCTATAAGTATGCTCACATATTGCTGGAAATGCAGGCATTGTTGTCGGTGCATTGCATTCTGCAGTGCAACGATATATGCATCAACAATGTTTCTTGGAAAGGATTAACGTAGTCATTGTTGTAGGACTTGTCTGAATTAAACTAGTTTCTCTGACATTTTTTTTTTGTAATCTTGTAATTTAGCATTTTCTTTTGTAAATTAATTTTCTTTAAATATTATTTTTTTTTGTAGGATCTCTGCCACCCAGTCCGGCCGATAGTGGTGTGTCCGATGTGGACAGTTCGAGCTCAGGCGGTCAACCATGCAGTGATGAACTGAAGGCTCGTCTCGGTCTGCCACCGCATTGTCCGTCACAGGGTCATGTTGCGACCGGACCATTTTTACATCCGAATTTCTATCATAGTTCACCGCCTCTAAGGAATATATGGAATAACCGAAGTGTTGGATGTAAGTACAATTTTGCAACATTTTTTTTATTTAAAAATATTTGTGAAGAGATATATTGTCAAAATAAGACAAAAAATAATCAATTAATCCAACTTTCTATGAGCAACCTCTGGTAAAAACCGGCAATACTCTGTTGTGTCAATATAAAAAGAATTTCGCTTTTGACGTTGTTTACATATTTATCTAATTTAAAGCAATGTGCATAGATTTAAGTGTTTAGAGCCTCACCGTAAATATTGACATTAAAAAGCATCATTTGACCGAAAATTATCTGCTAGTGAATGAGACAAACCAACAAGAAAATTCAAATAGAAAAATGTGTATCTCGTCGAATTAACTAGGATTTTATGTTATTAAATATTTTACAAAAATAAGGAAATGAAATAATATAAAAAAAAAACTGGTTAGCCGCACATTCTGTAGCGCAAAAATATACTGCGATACGCAGGCAGGTATTTCAAAGAATTTTATTTGACACAATGCGTCACCAAGAATAGCCCTGTTAACTTGAGGAGAACGAAAAACAAAAACACTCGCAGAGGAAAGCTATAGATATTTTTAAGTAGGAAAATTAAAAATTTGGTATATTAAAACGATGTCATCTTTTCGCACTAGAATTTGTTTATTCTCGTACAAGTCTGACCCAAATTTTCAGTTTGCAAATAAATACGAAGAAAAGTTTTTTTTTTAATTACATTGTATGGAGATAATGGTAAATTGTAACGCAAAAATAAAATACGAATAAGATTTTTTAATAGATACAACGAAATTGCATTGGGTTCCCCACGTAGCAGTGTCTCTTTTCACGTTTTTTTCAACACACATAAATCGAGAAGCCAATTTTACCATTATGTTGAGAAAAACTAGATATTTTCTAGAATTCCCTTTATTATTCAAATCAATAAAAAATATCACAAAAATAAATATTTGATCATTGATTCTTTTCTTGTTCAACCATTCATTTATGCATCTCATTTATAGGGCAGTGAATTAATTCTAGATAAAGTCTGATCCAGTTATGAAAAATTCTGTACAACTCAACCGTGAATAGTTGCATGCTTCATTACGTGCCACTTGTATTTACATACTTGTAAAAAGAAAAACTACATTCTTTGACGAATCTTATTATCCCTATTCCACAAAAAAGTTATAAATTGAAATACTAATGTTTTTTTAACTGGCGTAATACTCGTAATTAGCGCAAGCACGGTGCACCACTTTAGTTGCCTCCTTATATGCACCATCGGCGAACCGATCGGAAGAGTTGACCGGATCAATTCAAAAGACTACAAAATGTGTGTGATGTGTCTCTGGCTGAAATACTAACATATTTCCTATAACATAACGGTAAATTAAATTCAAATTAACGGTAAATTATTTTGATTTTTTTTTATGCTGAATTTTCTACAACGCTTTAAACAAATGATAAGAATCCTCAACAAATCAAATGGTCAATTGTCCTTAGATTTGACAATTCACACAATATCCTTCATCCAAATTTAAAAAAAAAATCCCGTTAAGGTCAGTCAGAAAACAATTTCCGCCTCATGCGCACTCTTAAGCTCTTCAAGCAATATACTTTGCTTTTTTTTGTGCACAATACCGCATCGGCCTATATTTTCTCACACACATCATATGCATGATGCATCGCTCCACATATCGTGACCATGGCACATACTTTTCGCATAAGCGATTTCAGTTTCAGTATCCAAACCAACCAGTAGTGTAGATGAAACATGATGATGAGGTTAAATGCAGAAACGACTCACATACGGTTAAGCACTACAACTATCGAATGAAATGTGCTGGTCTGGCTATTGTGGGTGGTAAGTTCAGCCATTGTATGTGTGTAATACTCTTCTACACATAGGAAATTGCATAAAATTGTTGAATGAAATGAAATGCAATTAAAAGAATCGTTTTTTTCTATTTGCATAATGTTATTGTTCCTTGTATGCGCTTAATCTTTGTAGTACGTTAAATTTAAAGGTTGTTGACTCAGATCTGATTTCTTAAGTCGCAATAGTATGTATAGATATTTACATTAGTATCGTATAGAAAAAATAAACATGAATACGAGAAGTGCTAATTTAATTAAAGTTGGTTGCTTCTTAGACCATGAATTAGTCTGAATGCATTCGTAGGTGCGCTTACATGTATTTGTGCATTGAGATTTATCGCATACGTTTCAAGCTACATATATCAATTTATTATATATTTAAATAAAATGCAAAGACATTTATCTAAATTATTCGGGAATCTGTTAAAATTGGCTGTAGTACCTTAAAAGTAAAAGTAAAATTTTCCTACCAAAATGCTTGTGCTTCCTAAACCATATTTGGGTAGTACATATGTATGTACATAACTAGGTCGAATCAAGGATTCTATAAAAATAATCAAAGTCAAAGTTCTTATCACTTAATGCACCCACAGAAATTCAGTTTGAACGGACAAATTAGCTTTTCAACTCAGCTTAACTGTACGGATATACGTATACGTAGAGCCCGGATTTTCGTGCAGTAAAAAATGAAAAACGTGCAGTAAAATCCCAAAGTGTGCAAAATCGTGCAATATAAATGGAAGGAAAGACTTACTAAAAGCTAGCTAGCTCTAAGAAATATTTGAAAAATGGGATCCTTTCAATTTTCTATATTTACCTCTCCTCCCTATTAAATGCTCTCTTGAATAAGATTCATCGCACAACGTTTTGACTTATCAAATTCGTAAATGAGTCTTTTACAAAGGGACCGATTAACTTATATATAGTTCAGTTAACCACCAGTTAATTAACACGCACTCCATACTCAACTGCAAAATTATATTAGTATTAAAAGCAACTAGCATTTAACTAAATTTAGATATGAGATAAATTTTGTTTAGTTGTATTGCCTTTCCACTTGTACTTTTTTGGTCAATATTTTTATTCTCTTTTTCGTCTATGGTGTATCGGCCTTACAAAAACTCTGCACATTTCATAATTTATGGAAACAATGTCTTAAGGTACGTTGTGCTAGACGCGGCCGCACGACTGCGACTCGCTCGTTCCATATAAAAACTCGTTTCTCTCTCATTTTAAAAACGAGTTTTTATATGGAATGAGCGAGTCGCAGTCGTGCGGCCGCGTCTAGCACAACGTACCTTTAAGTCTGAAACAGTGGCGCAACCACGGGAGAGGAGGAGCCCCTTCCAGAAATTGGAAAAGGCAAAATTGCAAAATTAAATATTAAGCAATGCATTCGTTCATATGAAACGTGGTCTTGGAACATAGATTCTTCGCCAGTTTCGATGGTCTATGCAGGTTGCATCTATACCAGAATTTTGCACCGAGAGAAAAAAAGTAGATCGATCGATCATATAAGAAGTACTCGCACGTAAAGCGTCGATTATCCGAACATTCGATTAACGGAACCAGGCAATCAGCTTCTTTTCATATGACAGACATCGAATTAAATGAAAAATAAAGGGTTTGAAGGAAGCAATCTCTCATGTGCATCGCTTAATTACCTCGAAAATTTTATTTTTGTTCAGTTCTAGTCGTTTTAAATGTTTTCAGTTTGTCGCTTAATTTCACATTTGGGCTATTTTCTAATTTTTCATGAAAGCTCGATAAACCGAACTTTCGTTTATCCGAACCACCCTTGTCGACATTAGTTCGGATAATCGACGCTCTACTGTAGTGTATATCGGCTAAAGTTCGTCTTTGATTTTCAGCGTATAATTCTATCTAGTTGAAACGACTAAGATATGAGTAATTTTTCTATTCCTTATTTGTTAAAACATCTACTTAATTTGCAAACTCACTTAATTAATTTGTAAAGATAGCTATTTATTGTGTATAGATTGATCAATGTTTAATAATTAAATTGTGGAAAAATTCAGTAAATTTTTTTCTTTTTTCTTGCGTGGTCGTTCACTCAGACTTTAATAGTATTTTCAGCTGCAAAGATTAGAGATTTTGATTATTTCTTTAGTAGAGCTATCAGTAACAGTATCATCCCCAAACTTGCGGCAAATATCCAGTAATACGAATGAACCTAGCCCTCTCTAGGACAAAATCCTGGTTGTGCCACTGCCCTGGAAAGTGTAATTGCATGGAAATCTGAGCTCTAGTTATAAGTGTCAGTTGAAAATTCTCCTTCAGTTAGGTTAAGCTTAACTAAATGTCCTGCGGGTGCTATTTGAAATCAACTGCGCTTCAAATTTCCATTTTTCCGCGTTGAAGTGTTCAACAGATGCATGAGTTTGATGACCATTTCGCTGATTGTAATAATGTTCATAATATATGTATGTAAAACTACAATCAAATTAAAAGAAAATATCACAAGTTCGCACTTCCTGCTTGCCCTCGAAACATTGTCGTGGACGTCGTATCTCATACACATTATAGGAGTATACTGCGAATACAGCATTGAACAAGATCAAGTCCCTTGTTTTTTTTTGCTTCGACGTTATTTTTGGAATTGCATATAAAATAAATTATTGTAAGCTGAATTGAATTATTCTGCGGTATGGTTATGCTTAGCTACGCAAATTTGCGAATGTGTATGCACTTACTATCTGTTGTAGCCGGTTTTTTGTTTGCTTGCTTCCTTATCGTGTAAATATATTTTCAATATTTTTTTTTTAACTTCCATAGCTGTTTTTTTTTCTTCGAACTTTTCTTTAATTTTTGCTGATATTTTTGTAATATGAAACGGCATTACATTTATGTATAGAATTTCGAATGTATCTAGCAATATTATTACCGGGTCGCCCTAATTCAGTGTATTTCATGTTGGGGCCGTCACAGGGGTGATTGTAGTATAACGAGAACAAAAGAAGCCACTATACCAGTAAATGTGTAATGGTTGTACATATTTTAATTTCCTCTGTTCGCTGTTGTTGTATAAACATAATAATTGATTCGCGTATGCATTTCACACGTCGGACATTGACTTTTCAACATAATTTATTTATGCAATTTTTTTAGTGGCCAATAGTCTCAATCGACGTCAGAGCGGCAGGTCATTCGTATGGTTTCAACCATATAAGAATTTTGTTGCGAAATACATAATTTATAGATTTCAACTAGAGGCGATAAAAATGCATTCACTTCTTACTAAATTTAGACTTTCAGTCGTAACCAAAATATTCCCCAACAATAAAATTAATTCGCTCGTGTATCCGATACATTTTCTCTTCCAGCCAGGAAATCAAAAAATTCAAAACAAGAGTAAATTAAACAAGAAGAAAAAAAAATCTTATGACGGGAACGAATCACTCCGGAAAATACTGATCAAGATTAACAACAACAACAAAATGGCAAGCAGCTGTTGCTATTTTTAAAAAGGAGGAAATTGTAACTTTTCCGCAAAACGAACCGCAATTCTTTAACCATCAAGAATATGTACATATATCCATCGTTCTTTTTATGTGATTTGCGAAAAAAAAATTCTGCAAGAAACATGTGCTATGCACATACATTTAATGTATTACGGAATATCTTATATATTTTGCAAAAGATTCTTATTATATATATGTACATCATATGCGAAAGTGTACATACTGGTGTGTAGTGCTGAGATTTTGACTATATGCACGCGTATGTATGTTTTGTGGATCTGTTGAAAAATTCTTATTTCCTGACTAACCAAAAAATGTTCAATTCAGAAAAGCGAGAAAAAAAGCAAAGAAGATGACGGACGATGGCAAAACACACATCATGAAATGCCTGCGTTCTTTGCTGAAATGTTGCAAATGTGGAGAGAAAAATACTTTTATTTTTATTTTTGGTTTGTATTTTAAATCTTTCTGTTATTTTGGGTGATTTTTGATTGAAAGCTCACTTCCGACATGTGAAAAATTCAGGCTACGCGGTTTCATCTCTCTATGACCGCTTTTAATCCCCCACCAGTGCCTGATGTATGGACATGCCTACCTACTCGTATGTATTTTACTCGGACAAAAATGCAATTTTAGTTCAAGTTTACGTGACGAAAATTAGTAAAACTAATTTAAGTATTCTATGGGAGAAAAAAAAAGAGGAAAAAATCCACAGGTGATGTTCAGAAATGCTCAAAATTGAAATACATACGTATACGAATGTGCTGTTTCGTACATAAATCTTTTATTATATTATTCTAGATGACTTTGAACTTGACATTTATTTTATATCGCACTTTCCACTAAACTTGACGGCTCGAACTTGGATAATAAAAATATATTTAAAGATTATTTTTGTTTAGGAAGCAATTTAATTTGTTTTAATAGAATATGACAAATGTTATACAAGTTATAGGATATCTTTGCGAGTTTTCTATAGCAAAAATTTTTTATATTATTGGATTTAGAACTATTAATTGTCCTAACACCTCCTCATTATATTTCTGATCTCTGAATATTGTTGGTCGAATGAGATTTTGTATTCTGCTCTGTAGCCTATAGTCAGGAAGTCTTTTTATGAATTCTTAATACAGAAATTCCGTTCTCTTCACGACTCATAGATCCATAGCTCAGTCAGCTTACTTGCTCTAGTTATATAATAAAAGTGCAAAAACGTGCAATTCAAACCAGTATTCCTACTCAGTATCCACTTAAACCTGTTGTATGTCTCTATTTAACTCTTCAGACTCAATTCAAAAAATAACTTGGTCTGTACATTTCACAACACAACATATTTTCTAATAGTCATTACTCCCGGATATAATTAATTAGAAATGACCAGACTGAATTCAATCAACGCTAATTAAGTCTAATTTGTGTATTATGTATTTTACATCGTTTATAATTCTATTGGATTGTGCATCTGTACATTTTTGTTGATACTGAACAAGAGTACGATTATCACGAGACTTGAAGCTGAAGGTAGCCGCGGTAGAGTTATATTTATAGGTACATACTCGGTACATATTTCGTTGTGGCGGTATATGCAAAATATTTAAAGTTTCGTTCACCCTCAATTCAATCCTAGTAAGTACGTACCGGTATATGTAATCTTAAAATTCTTCTTCATTATGTCTGTTTAGTACATAATACACGAAATGCGAGTATACGCTTTCGGAATCTCAATTTTCAACTGTACATTGCAATGCAGACAGGAAATCCATATGGTTTCTTCCTTGTTTCCTTTCTTTATTTCTGCAAAGACCACTTCATGCATTCATTACGTATAGGAGGGTTGCAAGAACCGCGTCACTATACCTTTACATATATGGAAATGGTACATATTGTGAAAAATATATACATATTCCTTATAAGGATGGATGAAATGGCTATCATGGAAGACTTAGTTTAAACATGCGCGAGTCTTTAGTAAAACGAAAGGGGATCCTTTGGAGTTCAGTGCATTCTTTATAACCGCGTCCAACTTTCAACCAAGGTATTTCACGTATACAAGAGACGACAACGCCTGTCCTATCCTATTGCTAGTCGCGCAAAAGAAAACCTGAACTTTTACCTTTGATCCTCCTCTGACTTCGGGTATATCCCCCCAAGATTGTGTGCTGGTGCCTTGCTGCAAAACTCAGCATATTCCCAATGTACGGGCTGATGAAACTATAGGAAAAAGACAGAAAGGACGACGACCATGACGAAAAATTCCCCCTTCTATATATTTTTCCCATTTCGGAAGCATTTTACTTTTGTTGTACCTACATAAATATGCGCTTCCGTGCTATGCTGCTCGCTTCCTTTTTCCCCGTTCCTTCAAGTGAAAAAAAAATCAAAAAGTGCCCGATTATGTTTCGTTCGTACAAGTGCAATTGACATGAGCTGGGAAAATAATATGGTATGTAATTCGCGTATGCAATGAATGCACAGAAAGTATACAAGCGGGAGAGGGCAATGTACAAGCTACTAATATATGAAAACCAAGGTGACTTTTACAGGATTATGCCCTTTTTCCTGTCTCGCGCTTTATACAGTCGCAGTATATACAGGAGATTGAGATAAATTTTCAATTTTATTTGACTTAATTCCATGGAGCCTGTATAGAAAAATGCGAATAGTGACAGTTAGAGAAGAAGTTTATGCAATTTCATTAAAATAGTTAAATACATACATATTTGGATGTTGACAGGAAGCGATTTTGTATAGGATATGAATGTCGGGAGATAGAAGGTTTCGTATAGATAAATTCAGAGTTTTGCCCTGAATATGTTACTTGAAGTTGGAATTCCAGAATCTTGCTAATCCGAAACTGATAAAAATATGTACATATTATGTCTACTTCATTTTTATGATCATAGCTCTCAGAATGTCTTATTTTCCTGGTGATAAAATCAATAGTGCTTTTAACTTAATTGTTAATAGCAAAACTAGTACGCGGATCTCCCAGATTATACACCATAGTTATGTGCATCTCTTCAGATTCAGTTCTTGTTCTTTGTCCCTTGCGTTACGCTCCAAGGCTCGCTTCTACGTTCAGCGTAATCACAATCAGGAACCGTATGTAATTTAGCGCAAAATTGGGAAAAATTATTTAAATTATAATTATAATTAATAAAATTATAATTATAAAATTAGTGACAGCGAAGTTATTTATTAACCCCCCTCCCATAAATGGTTACTCGTTAAAACGCCATAAACTGAGTTCGCTGGCGGTGTGACTCGAACCCACGACCGTGTGCGCCGAAGGTGAGCACACCAAGCACTACACTGACAAGACTACAAAATTATTAAAGACGAGGTGAAAAATTCTGCCATTTTTTCACACTTGTAAATATTGTATCCTATTATGTAACTACATATGTTCCAACGGTGACCCGTGGCTTATTTTTTTTACCCCGGTTTGGATAACGGTAAATATAAACTGTAAAATTAATCGACACCTCACTACCTGACACTTTGCTCTGTAGGTCACGTTACAGAAAATATGGGTGTAAGGCGCAATATGGCTTTGCATTCAAAACAGCTCGGATCAGTAGGCCACGTTACAGACAGTATGGGTGTGACAAATAAGGATTTGCAGCCCGCGTTACGCGTGAACCACATATACAGCAGCCGAGTGCAACTGGAAAATTAATTCAGTATAAAACACTCTATTTATGGCTCAAATAACTCAAATTGTTAGCAGCGACAGCAACAAAAAGGACGCAACCCATGTAATATGTATTCGGTTGTAGTTCTAGTGCTGTTGGCTGGTTTTCATTGTGTTTCTCGCATAATAGTCTAAAATAAGGCCTACAATTAGTCTAAAATAAGGCCTACAATATTGTTAATCAATAACGTCAAATATAACTATAAAATAAAATAGAAAAACTTTCTGGCAACAGTCTCGACATTTAATTTTGTAAGTTATAGACAATATGGGTATCAAAAATAGGCCTTTACACGAAAATCGATGGCTACGATTTGCATCACTGCGGATGTTGTATTGCATGCGTTTTAAAGGGCTCTTAGGTGCATTTATTGAATTTTGGACTCTATTCTAATTTCGTGTTGATTTGAAATCACTCAGTTGCCTCATATTTGTTGACATACTACTGGTTTTGGACACCTGTTCCAAGTTCCAAGGTGACCCTATACCAGTGCCGGATTAACCAAGCGCGGGGCCCGTGGCACATGTAGAGCGCGGGGCCTATTTGAACCGCATCAGCCAGCTATAGTCTTTGGATAAAAAAATTACGGATTTTGGTCGCTCCAGTAATATTAATATCAATTTTGCTGCTCGACATATCACTAAAGCCATGATGACAGCCGAACTCACAATGTTCAAACAATTTAAATTGCGACAATCGATTCGGAACTTATGTCCAAAATTAAAAGCATTCCTTGCCCAAGGTTTTTGGCCAACATTTTCTCAGGGGGTGCCATGATCAGCAGATCTCGCAACAGGAGGCACGAGCTGAATAAAATTAGGAACCACTGTTCTACCGGGAAAAAAATCAAAAAAGCATTATTATTATAAAAACGTGTATATTGTTAAGGAATAACTACTTGTCAATATGCGTTGACGTTTGCCTTGGCTCTTCCGGGTTATACATTGTGCGGAATAAACGTGTCGAGAGAAACTCCAAGTTGTTTTAATTCAACCCGTGAGAATATTCTCATCCCATCAATTATGAAAATGGGGGCAATATTATCTGTTTTGAAAATTGTTTCAAAAAATGTTTTTCACTGACGTGGGTGAGTTTGCCAGCATTTTTATTTTTTATTTTAAATAGTTAAACCGAATTTCTGTAGACAAACTGTACTTATTCGACAAGGAAGAATTAATGTTAGAAGTCCCTTTTTGGACGACCTCTAATAATTTAAAAATTTCACATTTTCCGAAAAGTAATAAGAAATGGAAAATTATTTCATTCTATAAGTGTTTCCTATTAATATAGCTTTCGATTGAATTGTCCTTTTTCAGGTTTACCCAGGTTCATAAAAACTGACAACCAAACATCTAGCTAAAAGATGCTCACAATAAAGATACTCACGTAGCACATATACCAGAAAGCCAAATTCACGTCTTCTACATTAATTCGGTTTTTCGGTTTTTAAAAAAAAAATCGAAAATTTACACACTTCAATGAAAACCAACATTTTTAAGAAAGCATTTTGAATCATTTTTTAAACAGGTATTTTTGCCGCTCTTTTCATAACGTTTAAAGTGGTACGCCACTGTGCATGAGAGATAAATTTGTAATTTCTTATTTCTATGGATGTATGCAAGCACATTTCCTAACATGAACTCCAAAAATCTCATCTCTCGCTAGATCGTGAATCTGAAACAATGTATGGGTGGACGTAGGTTTACGGGAATGCTATCATGAATTAAGGGCCGAATTAAGATCGAGAGTGAAATTCTTCTCGCCGCGATTTTATCAATAAAAATGCGTACTTACTGCCGTCGAGTCACGAACGGTGGGGAATTCCATAAGCTACAATTCGAGACCGGTTCCATAATTCTCCTCGGCCATTTTATGTATTATTTTTCGATTCCCCGGTCATTTGCCATTTCACGATGAGACAACTGGGGAATCAGAAAAAATGCATAAAATGGCCGAGAAAAATTATGGAACTGTTTTCCGATTGCAGCGTATGGAATTCCCCAGCATTCTCCACATATTCCACGACAGTATGAATACATTTTCATTGAAAAAATCGCAGCGGACAAAAATTTTACTCTCGATCTTAGTACTAGCCTTTAGAAAGAAAAATTTCTGTATTTTTATGCAATACAAACCTTGCTGTAATTTTGGAACATCCTAGCGTAAATTGTTCAACGATAAAGTGTTATAACAATTTCGAAGCATCTTGGTTGTTATATTTTTTGTTTGAAAAGAAAAACGCGGGGCCCCCCAATGCGCGGGGCCCGTGGCATTTGCCACCTTCTGCCACGTGGTTAATCCGGCACTGCCCTATACAACCCATAGATACCTCTATTGTTTATACGTTTTTTATGAAATTTATAAACCGGCTCCGTGTTACACGAAACATCATCTTGTTCCACTAAAGCTGTTGGGTAGATTATGCTGCTTAAAATATGAGGAAAAAGTGCACAACAATGAACCCTCGAGAAACCGTTTTTAAAATATACAACAAACCACTTCTGGCTGGAGTTGGAGAGCCGAGCTCCCCATATATACCCAACATTGACTTCATTTTTCTTGCCCGTTCTCATTTCTGTATGGTGTGGGTATTTGAATATTGTGTGAGCTGTTGTACAGTATACAGCACAAAAGATATCGTATTTCCGCAATATTCTTTAGCTTCAGCTTCGGAATGAGCTTGTTGTTAGCTTGTTATAGGAGTAAATGAGAACATGAAATAAAACTATTCATACAAAAATTGATCTACTCCACTATACACGACTTCTCCCCCATTATAATGTCCCATTTCCCATTTAGTTGGTTTCGTTTAGTCGTTTTTCCTATGTTGGCTATACAAGCAGGTTCTTCTATATGTACTATAAAAGAGCGAATGCTCCACACTTGGTGGTTCGCGGGGTTCACTGCTATAATTTTCCGTTTTCCGCTTCTCTTATGATCGCAGCCTGCCACAACTCATTCCCGCACATTCTGCCACCCTTTCGTTGGGCTTTCGGCTTGCACAAGAAAATGTGTCGCGTGACAATGTCGACGGGGCAATATTCAAGTTCTATTCTTATGTGGAGCATACATATGGGGAGCACGGGAACAAGACTTGGCCGTGGTTCTGCTATACTAGAGCGCCAAAGCCGTATCGTGTGGTACTCCAAAAGAATGTCATTGAAGAGAGGTATAGTAACTAAAGTCTTGTATTGTACCTACAGATAGCCCAGAGAGGGTAGAACGACGGTCGAATCGTATCAGACACACTATATGCATACGAGAAGTACGTGGAGAGAAGAAAAAGGGAAACAAGGAAGCGGGCTCCAACGAAGAAGACTATGCAATAGTGTAGTGTGACTGAGTTCAGTGTGGGGCAAAAAAAAAAAAATTAGGAACTCCAACGTGGGTCAGGAGAAAAATGTATGCATACATGAACGTATATATCGAAGAATTGAATAGAATGGTTAGAGAAGCAGAGAATAAAGTATGTACATTAAGTGTGGAGGGAGGGTGGGGCAAAGTCGGAGCTTGAAGTCACGATGAGCAAGAGATGAGGCAATTGCATCTAAACCGTTTGTTTTTGTTGTGTGACCTTCAGAATTTGTGCAAAGGCGATGTGTCGATGACCACAAAGTTGAAGTTGGTTCCGTTTACGGATGATATGGCTACGGGTAGAACGAAACGTCCTCCTATACCCACCTACCCTCGTTTGGCCCCTATGGCGATGGATGTTTTCGCCTTTTGATTTTGTTGTTGCTTCTCATTATTCCGATGTGTGCAAAAATATATTCTGTGTAGTCGTTTGGTCTGACTTGATATTTTCGTTGTTAGTTATATTCATTTGATGTGTTGATTCTTTTTTTTTTCTGTACTGGTCTCATGCTTTTTTTTGTATTCCACTTCTGGTTCTGGATTTTATGAGGTTTTCGTGCTGGTGGAGCACACAGTATACACAAGTTCCTTACTACTGGCACGGTATTATTATGAAAAGCTAAAGCAATCTTCTTTCTTGCCATACTATAGCTTATCTAAAGATGCGCATACAGAACTCCTTATCGTTTCTGGTTTTTACTCTTACTCTCGTTTCACTTATGTATTTACGAGTACAAGAACCACGAATGTTTATGGTGTGTGTACCTACCTATACATACATGCAATCTTTTGGTGCTATTTTTTATGTGTAATGGATTCATGCTTCGTGGTGAATATGTACTTTTCTTGACTACGCTTGGTGCTATGCATGCATTCAGAACTTTTATATGCCTATAGTTGTTCCCGATGATGCCGATTATGTATATTTTTAATAGAAAAATGTGCAACCACAGCCACTTTTCAGCATATATACTGAAGTGATGTATCGATACATCTGATTAAGGTTCTGTTTATATACAGTTTTATTGGAAGCATTTTTTATAGCAATTTAAGATTAGATTAAAATTATTTTTGGAAATTCAATGCCAAGGACATATCACACTGTTTATTTAATGATGAACGATTTTTTTTTGTTTTGATTTGTTTGTCGACTGGATGTTTGATGATTTCCTATTCGAGTGATACATATATTCTAGTGATTTTAGAGGAAATGGAATTTTCTGTTAGTAATAAAAAGAACTATCATTACGAAAATTATATTTTCTTTTAAGAAATTTCACCTTAATTTTCCCGACGTGTGCGTTACCAAAACACTTTCAATTTTAAGGAAAAAATGCATTTTCATTTTCATTATAGTAACAATAGTCATGCCAACAAGTTATGATTTTTTTTATAAAAAATTTGTATTTCCGAACACGCATCGTGTACTTATTACGCGAATAGAACATCAGCTCGCAACGATAGCAGAAAATTACGCCAGTTCAACAACAAGCAAAACAAGCATGAAGGGCGTATGATTGCATTGACCTCTTTTTCTAATTAAATGACTTTCTCTGCAACATCACTACTTCTGCTATAATATAAAGTCTGCGGGGATGCGCATAGTTTCATACCTATATATAAAATGCATGTGCATGAAAAATACCATATTAAATCGTGTCTCTCCCGTTGTTGGTGTACGAGTATGTAATATGATGTACTCGTTCCTATGCATTTTCTGTATATGTACATATACGCCGCTGCGATGAGCTTATAAAATTGCAAGTTCTATCTCTAAAATATACTTTAGTTTGTATGAGTTTCGCAATCCAACAACGACAAATGTATTCATTCGTATCCCACCAATATTATGATCAACGAATTGTATGTATTGGCAAATAAAAGCCTAGAAAGATAGATGCATCTATTCAGCCGCAGCTAGAGTTGAAATCAGCTCGAACCCCTCGAACAGTAACACATTTATTTGTGTGAAGTCGCTGCATGCATTTTATTACTTCACGTTTTTCCGCGCTTGTCCTCTTTCGCTTCTTCCTTCGTGCATCCATTCCCCCGGTTTGGATTAATTTCCGTATAAAAGTATGTACGAGTATGTACCTACATACAACAGGAATGTTAAACTTGGCACCATTAAATGGTCATGCAAACAATGCAATTATTATACAGTTTTACTTCGTAATGGTACATACAATGCAATGTTGGAGGAAGCATAAAAGCATTTGCTTGCTTTCAGCGAGAGAGAAACGAACACGAGACTATCGTTAAGGAGACCATACAATTTTGCAATAAATCTCACATTAATATATGACGATAGGAAATTGTGAGATGTCAATGGAAGGGTTCTTAGTGGATAAGTGATAGGATTGCTTTAAATTTTCAAAAAAAGCTAAGACTCTGCATTTTTCATAAAGTCTACTTGAATTCTTCGGTATAGTTCATCAACATTTCTTTTTTTACCAAAACTTAAGCATTGTCCACATTGGTGCCTGTCTCTGATATTAAGCAAACAAAATGCAAGAAACACAAAATACAAAGGTACATATCTCGTATGTATGTAGATATACGAGTATAACATATTTATGGCTTTGTGAGAAACATCCGTATCCGTACCTACTGTCGTGATTTTTACGAAATTGAAAACTGTGGGATTTAATTTTATACAACATACAGGGTGGGTCAATTACAAGTTCGTTTTAAAAAATGCAATAAAATTAACAAAATTGAATTGTTGTCCATGTCTCATGGCTTTATTAGAAGGAAGGCTCCCATTAATGATGGAATACAACTTCATTGCGGCTGGGGTCGCAGTAGCGCATTCTGTCACACCAATTTCCCAAGACCCTGTTGATGGTTTCCGGCTGTAGCTCACGGATTGATTGGATGATATTAGCCTTAACTGCTTGAATCGTTTCTGGATTGTTGGTATAACATCGTTCCTTCACGGTTCCCCACAAAAAAAAGCCCAAAGGGGTCAAATCGCAGCTCCGAGGCGGCCTAATTGACGTCGCTAAAACGGCTGATAACACGATTTGGGAATTTGGTGCGTAAAAGATCGATTGTGGCGTGGCGCGCCATCCTGCATGAACCAGAAGTCGTCCAAATCCGTGTCTTCAATTTCAGTAAAAAAAAAGTCGGATAACATGGCTCTGTAACTGGCTCTGGGCTAGACAGCACTCACTTTGAAAATAAGTGTTCAATATTTCCCAACGTAGTTCATTTCGTTCCGCGGAGGTATGATACTGACGTTCTATCAAGATTTCGAGCAAAAAACAGCTGTCATTGTCAAACTAACCTATGATTTAAAAACGAACTTGTAATTGGCCCACCCGTTATATAGGTTGGTGTGATTTTCATCTTACACTTGTTTTGCACGATGTGCACTTCAATTAAGTCACGATTTTCTGGCATATGATGCAAGTGATCTTCTTTTTCCAAGGTGTGCAATGTTTGTTGAATGCAAGCCAATTATACATACCTGAATATTGGGTAATTTGGAAGAAATTGGGATTTCGGGTGACTATTGTCTCTTATTTTTTTCTTGCTGAAGATGAACCTAAAATTTTCATATAAAAGTATAAATTATAAAATATTTATATTTAATTACTGATTTTTAAAATTTTCATTTTTTTTTTTTGTAAATTTGATGTATTTTTTATTTTATTTCATTTTTTTTTTAATTTTTGAATATTATATAGTGCTTTAAAACAAATGTATCTGCTTCACCTTTAAAGAGTGAATTAGATTACTGATTTATCAAATTAATAAGCACATTTATATGGGATTTTTTTTTGTTTTTAAATAGGAAAAATAAATTATTTTAGATATTTATCGTTCATCTTTTATGAATACATCTATAAAATAAAGCTCATACGAAAAATGTTGTGTATATACATACTTTAAATTATTTTCAAAGTCGCAAATACAAATATTTACATAGATTGAAAAAAAATTCAGCTTAAATTTCTTTTTATCAAACAGATTTTCATAAATAAATTAGATACATACATACGTATATACTTTTGTCGCAAAGTGTTTTTACCACAGCACTTCCTGTGGTATTTAATTTCCAATTTGGAAGATTTACGAGCACGCGTTATTTTGGCGATCTGAACCCAAAGTCAAATTTTATTTTGGCAACAAATTCTAAAACGCACTTCAACAATAAACTTTACCGAAACGTTAAGGGAGAGGTGTTATGCTATCAACTTACGATTTATGTAATTCTAATTTCTTAGGCAAATATGTAGATGAAAAAAAGTGTCAGAATTAAATTATAATAATTTATTATTATTATTCAGGAAGCGATCCTCGTTTATTTTCGGCTAGTCACTGATTAGCGAGACTGTGACATGCGAAATTAATTCGTGGAATACGATTTACTGAGTGTCGGGGTTAGGAAGAAGTGAAGCCCAGGAAAATTATTTTTAATTTTTTTTATTTTCTTGGTCAAATATTCACAAAAAAACAGATAAGACATTTTCGGCTAAATATTTAATATAATTAAAAAAAATATATAATAATAAAATAATAGATCTCTTCATATATACAATTTTCAAAACAAATTCAACTTTATCTCAACACAAATTAACTAAACATCAAATGAAATTAACGATTCCGCAAATGAAATTAACGCTTTAACAAGACAAATTAACGATTTGACAATGACAAGTGATTTTCTGAATTTGAATTATTAAAGTGCTAATTGGATTTGCAAAATCGTTAATTTCATTTGATGCGAAGTTAATTTGAGTGAATTATTGAGAAGCCAATTTTTTTATTACTTGACCATGTATTTATGTTAAAGTTTAAATTATATTAAGATACAGAAGCGCTATAATAAGTGTGGCCTCCAGTGTTTTTTTTTTAATAAAAAAAACTGTTTAGTCATTGCAGAGTTTTGTTACCAAATTATATATCAAACCTAATTTGATAGTGTAATACCTGCTTAAGTCTCGTTGACAGAGATTTGTCCAGCGCTAAGAACAAAAAGGAATAAAAAAAGGATATTATGTACATATCTGTATACGAGAATGTATCTATCTATACCTATGCTCGTATGTACTATGTACTCGTATCTATAACTGGTTAAATAATAATCACCCCTCCCGATGATAAATATACGCAACGATCCTCCTCAGATTTTTGTTTACATTACTCTTCCTGATATGCCTCAATCGTGTGCAACCAACCCTCCCATATGCATGCACAGATTTAAGAATCTTATTCTTTGTAGTATGTGCATGTGTTTGTAAGGCAATAGAGCGCATTCTGTTGCACATAGTGGCGTATATAAGGAGAGTTCTTATGTATAGGATGTATTCATACATCAATTGTATGCGTCTGGCGATATGTTTAGTGTTTGCATTGGCTGCCTTTTTTTTTTAAGTGCATTGCGCACGATCGGTCGGCAATTCTGAGTTCTATACGGCCGGCGCGGGGTTGCGCTAGAAGTTATTTGTTGGCTGGCGTACATAGCACAGAAATACACCACTAAGATGACCTTCTATCGAACGATCACCCTAGAAATCCACTGACACCAACTAACACGGCATGCGGCTTGAAGTTGTCGTTTTCAATGTGGATGCAATCTAGATTGTTATATTTTTCTTTTTGGTCTCTTCTCAATCTTTTTTTTTGTATATTGTTGTTCAGTCCATCATAATTCTTGTTGTTGGTGGTGCTGGTGCCATCAACGAGGATGGGGTTGATGTTGCTCGTGCTGCGATCACGGTAGAGGAATGTTTTTCTGCATTTTTTCGCATTTGCGTGCGTTCATTTTGCACTTCGATTTTATTTTTAAATTCACATTAAAATGTCTATTTACTGATAGACTGCGTTTTTTGTTGTTCTGGTGGCCTGATTATAGAATATTTTTGTTTCTTGTTAAATATACCTAATTTTTAGTCGCAAAAAATTAAAATTAAGAACAATTTCTTGGTCCGATAGAGCATTATTGATTTACGGTTTTTTTTTGCATGGTACCTGCTCGTATCCATAAGTAACAATTTGAATGGATTTACATTTTTAGAAAAAAATCAAATATGTGCATGTAAAATATGGGAATTTCCATTTGCGTTTTTTAACTCGGCAACATGGGGGTACAAAACTGTTACCGGTAGTATAGGGGTCAAGTTGACAAATAAATTGATATTTTTATTAATTCTTGTTCTGTATACCAGCGTTCATACCTTGCTGTTGATCTCAACACCTCAACAAAAAAGCAGTTATTTATTCTGTATACGAAATAAATATACATATACTACATTATGTACATCCAAATATGCAAAATAATTTAGCTAGTTTTCCCTTTGTTAAGTTTTCCCTTTGTCTTTCTCTCATGGAGATTTAAAAAAGGAAGGTTAACATAATGGCTAAAAACTTCGTTTTTTGTTGTTTTTTTAACTTTTTTTCTAGTACAGTATTTAAAGACACAAAAGGGCCGTTTACTTAAAAAAAATACGTAATGGCTGAAATTTGCTGGAGATGTTAGGGGACATGTCTTTTATCTAAAACTGAGTTTTCGTATTCGTGGGGGTGGGGAAGTTGGAGTATATTGCCTACTTATAGGCGAATTTTGCATTTTTCGTTCATATCATTCTTACCGTTGACCCTACAGTAAAGTGATGCATAGGAGTTTTGTTTCTAATCAAATTATCTATCCTACGGTACCTACATTAATTTCATCGGTCAAATAGTTCCGTTATAGTAACCAGTCAAAATAGTATACCAATAATGGGAATATTTTGCATAAATAAAACATGTAATGGCTGAAATTCGGTGGAGTCGTTAAGGGATGCGTTATAAATTTATATCTGAAGTTGTGTATATATCAGGGGGGTAGTTATAGTAAATTGCCTACTTATAGACTAAATTTGCTTTTTTGCTTGAGAAGAGTTATTTCGTGTGCCTGTAAAACTGGTTGTGGTTTATGGAGATTTAAAAAAGGAAGGTTAACATAATGGCTAAAAACTTCGTTTTTTTTTTTTAAACTTTTTTCATAAAATTTTTATATTTATTTTAATTTCTTCTTCTTTTTCCTCCCTTCCTTGCCTCGTTTTTTTTACCGCTCCACGGTTTCGCGTTGCTCGACCTGCGGTGTAGGCACATCACCCGTTTTGGCGATAATTTCTCAGCATATTTCTACAGGCAGCTCTATCTTGGATCGTATCATCGCCAAGACCAATGCGTTGTTTAATTTTAATTTTTCTTAATTTTATTTTTTTTTTCTAATAGAAACAAGGCACAGTTTATTGGGTTAAAAAAAGTTGAAGAAAAATTTTATGAAAATACAACAAAAATGAGCATTGCACGAAATAGTTGGCCCGTTTCTAAATTCTAACTGAAACTTTTTCTAGATTGATTTGTAGCAATAAATCTTTAAAAAAGAAGAAAGGAAGTTTATATCTTCAGATACTGAAGACTATAACAACCCTCTGCATGTAGGTACATATGCAAGCAGAAATATTTAGAAATTAAAATTATTGTCTCGTGTCAATTTTATCCATCGCCCATAGGCCGCCGGGCTAAGAAACCCTACTTTTCAAATACGTATACGTATAAAGATTTTACTATAAATGAAATTAAGTACAATTTACTGAAAAACGGCAGTATGGTGCGGTTTATGAAAACGGGCCAAATATAGAGCGATTCTAATAAAAAAAAACTTGTGCGAAAAATTATTTTCTGTTTTTAATTATTTTTAATTAAAAAAAAAATACAGAAATTTTCATTTTGGTTTTCCTTTGATTATTTATTATCTATAAAAAGTGAAGTATGCTCTCTTATATGTAACTGCTGTCATTTCCTTCATGCATGTATTATCTTCCGAAAGATGATAATGTATACATTAAATAATAACGTTTGCTACCGGTGTATATAATGAAAAAAAATACACTCTTGTCCGATAGTAGAATCATACTTTATGGTTCATCTCGAGCGCATTTCTATAGATAAGACGGCGCTCTATTTGGCTCATAGCTTTTTTTTGATTCTCTGTTTATTTTTCTGAACGTAAGAAATTGCACATATTGTGACTTAACGACTGATAAGAATTTGCCAGATTTGTGACAATGCCGGAGCTTGAGAATGATTTGATAAATGCGGCTACATACATTGTTGAAATCCGTATAGGGTGAGTAGTAAGCTCAAAAAATTTGTTATTGTTTTTGAGTAAACGACTCACTAATCGAAAATGTTTGCAAAAAACTTGCAACTGCACTGCTTGGATGGGAGTAGGTATGGACTAAGCTTTATTACATCCGTGTATGTAGTTCGAGAAATCAAAAATGTATTTCTTTTACATACACAAAATGTATTTTTATTGATAAAATCCAATTTTAAGGAAATTAATAAAGCATTGAAAGTATTATTTATACAATTAAAAATAACTAACTACCCTGCATCCATAAAGCAATAAAAACTGAATGCAGTTTTTCCAGAGTACCAATATTTTGTCGTTATCAAAAGCTCATAGGGTCATTGATTTACCTCGGAAATTGATACGTCTCTATGATTATCTCTGCACAATTTTTAGCGTTTTTAACGCTCTCTAAAATCTTTGACTAATTATTTAATTTTTTTTTCTCATTTCAGTAACGGACAGCTATTACCTGCACTCGATGAGCGGTACCGGTGGCGGCGGAGGAGGTGGTGGTGGTGGTGGCTATGCAACCTCACCCCATTTCCCTGCCCCATCACCGCCACGTTCCAATGGTCAACCACACCACTCACTACATCCGCACCATCATCATCATCATCACCACCTGACAAATGGCAACGGACCGGTCGGTACAGTGACAGGACTCCATCCCCAAAGTGTAATACAGGCAGCAACGTCTAGTGTCAACGATGATCTCTCCTATATGCTCGAGCTTGGTTTTCCTCCGCGTAAACTGAAAAAACCACGCAAACCGAAAATGGAAATGGGCATGAAGCGAAAAAGCCGCGAAGGTTCGACGACATATTTGTGGGAATTCTTGTTGAAATTGCTACAGGATCGCGAATATTGTCCACGCTACATTAAGTGGACGAATCGAGAGAAGGGCGTTTTTAAGTTGGTCGACTCGAAGGCAGTATCGAAATTGTGGGGCATGCATAAGAATAAGCCGGACATGAATTACGAAACGATGGGACGAGCATTGAGATATTACTATCAACGTGGCATTCTGGCCAAGGTGGATGGACAACGGTTGGTCTATCAGTTTGTTGATGTTCCCAAAGATATTGTTGAAATCGATTGTACCGGTGTGTAGATGAGATTTTTGTTAGTAAGCATTTTACACTGTTTCTACTATTCGTAGTGATAAAAAAATGATATAAATTAAAACAAAAAGATTAATTGTACAAAATAGACCGAAATGATCTACCAATTCAGTACATAACCGTAAATTACGATCTTAGAAAGCGTCTATAGTAAATATTACGGCGACAATATAATATACTCACCCCCGAATATTTGAGAAAAGCTCTAAGAAGTATAAAGATGTACATTATTGAAAGTTGTAAAAAGTTTAGAAGGCTTTTGAATAAGCTGAAATTCTAGAATAGATTTTCTTAATTTTAAAATATCCTAATTTATTTTTAATATGCACCGTTTCGGTGAAAATAACTACACATATACATGTTTTCTTCTAAATGAGGGTTACGGACTGGAACACCCATATAATGGACGCGTAAGAACACGTCAAAAACAAAATCAGTGTCTGATTGAAATTATGAAACAAAATCAGACATTCCGATGCACATATAAAGCAACACTGTACATTTTCCTTAAGACGACCACCAACTAAGTACCACTGCCCAATTCTTAGTTATTAGAGAATTTTGTTATGAATATTTTTTCTTCGTAATCTCTGCAGAGTACAATATACTATACTTACCTGCCTGCTGGCAAGCGCCAGTATTCTGCCGAACACAATCTCCACTTTTTTTAATACATTGCAGAAATGCTATACGAATAACACAATTTTCTGTACATATACTATACAATTCTTTATAAAAGATCTTAAATGCATGATTGCATTTTCTTGTACATTTGTTATATTCTTGTTTAATATTATTAATGTTATTTTAAGTTTACTTAGAAGAAATACATTTATTACGTTAGTTTGTAATTTGTAAATGTTTTTGCTTGGAGGTTTAGCTTTTAATTGAAATTAATCTGTGTATGGTTCATTTTAATTTTTGTACACAAGTTTTTCACATAGATGCATATACTTAGACAATAATTTTGTAAAAACAAATCGTTTTCTTTTACTCTTAAACAATAACCCAGAGAAAAAGGCACTCGGCAAATCGTAATAACTCAATTTACACAATTTGTACAGTTGAACTTTAACCACCAAAATAAATATAAAAAAAACATATTAAATGCAAAAAATCCAATTAGCTAATAAGTTTTGTTTCTACGTTTATAATTTCTCCCTAATGTTCAATTATATTTCGTCTTGTTCATATTAGTTTATTATACTGTACATGATACTACTTTAAGAATTTAATTTACGACAATGATATACAAATTAGTAAAAGAAATGGATAGAAAAAGAGTCCTAGTAAATATTGTTAAACATTTTCCTGACTTTTTGCTTCCATGGAACAAAAAGATCTATTTCCTTAATTTTTTTCTGTTTACTTCTTCAGATTTTAAATTTCCTGTGTTTTTAAAATTGACACTATGCTTTAATGTAATATTCTATGTCTATTTTTTAGAAACAGATTTTTGAGCTAGTTTAATAAATTGGCCTGGAAGAACGTAATAATGTTAAGGCTATACAAGTACAACGACAAATTTGATTAAATTATTTCTTTTGTTCTTAGATTTGGCTATGAGTGTTTGGTTTTATTTGAAATTTATTTTTTTTTGTAATAATTTATTTGGCGTAGTTTGAATTTGTCCAATATTTAAGATTAATATAAATTATTTCTTTGGTTATATAATTAATTTTAGGAAAATAAAAACGTCGAAATTTACATGAAAATTATGATTTTTTTTTTTTTTCAAAAATGTGTGCACTAAATTTTCAAACTGCCTTAATATTATTTTGAAGCAGAAAAGTCAGCAACGAAATCGTTCTTAAGTTGATGAGTTATTTTCATTTAACTGAGATTTATGACAAAAAGAAAATAAAATCATACGAAACAAAAAAAAACAACAACTATAAACAAAAAATCAAAAACAAAAATTCTACAAATTCATGAGATATTAAACTCGTGTCTTTCTGATATTTAGCTGATTCTATAGTGTCGATATTATAATAAATTGATTGTGTTTATATTATTTCTATTATATTATTATTTGTTTAAGACAAATTTATAAAAAAAAAAACAATACAAAAACAAAAAGAAGAAAATAATTTTATTATTTTTTGTTGATTAAAGAAATTGAATTAAAAAAAAAAAACAGTTTTGTTTTTATTTTCATTGATTCTTTTATTTTCAGAGTGGTTCATACATTATGTTGATTTTTTCGTTTTTTTTTTTATTATTTAATTTCAGCTGAAGGGTATGTACAGCAAATAATGGGTGTTAAAAACCTTCATAGGCAGTCTTTTGGCTCTTTTTTTTTTAATCTGCCGAAATTATTGCTTTTCATTGCATAATTCGAATTTCTGAAGATCCCTGATATTCCACCGTCCGATTAATATGTAAAATGAGATGAATCTTGTACATTTGGTACTTTAATTGCATTAATCAGGAGACTCATTTTAGAGTTATAGCATGGGTAATGGGTATAATTGTTTTCCAATTCCAAATTCAACGGACCACATATTTTATAATTAATAATTTAATATAATTTATAATAATACGAATTTTCACTTCTTATGTTTGGATTTCGGAATTGAGCCTAACTAAATAGACAATTTCATGATGTATCAAGTAGAAAGGATTGTGGTCTCGAAGGAATCCGACGCTACGGACTTCTTCGGAACCATCCTCCCTTCTACTTGACAAATAATGGAATGGTCTATTTAGTTAGTTATATCGCACCAAACAGCAACATTCGATTCTTCAAGGAGCCAACAGTTACCTTAGGCTAAGGTCGAGTTCATAGTCGCGAACCGTTCCAACCGTTTTTTTCAATAAAACCAAGCTTTCTCTTTCTGTCCTATTTTCTATGTGTGAACTTTTCTATTAATTTTTTTTTTATTCCGAAGCTGCATGATAAATCCTGGTGAAGCCTTGTATCGAATAGTCTTATTATGTATATGACCTTCTTGAAGATCAAGCGAAATCATTTTCCGTCGGTAAACTCTTACGTGAATTCGGTAGTTCCTTGATAGTCATTTCGAGCTATTTATTATTCCAGTAATGTGAAATCGACTTCTTATGCCCCAGTAGAGAGCCTGGGACGTAGCCAGGATTTAGATTCGGGAGAGGTCCAATCCAACGCCCCATACTGGGTCAGTGTTGGAATCGAATGATAACAGGCAAAACAATTTAAATACTTTTCCGTCCTATGCTGTTAATGTTTCAAGCATTATTGTCGTTTATTTTGTTTGTTTTATAAGGTTGACTTAAGTTTTTCCAGCCAACTGTATTTCGCTGGTTGCAACAAAGTAAGCATTGGGCATCTAGAGTATGATAAATTATTAAATCCCAAATTATGTTCATTTCTCTCCTTGCACCATAACGGCGTATGTGACATGGTGTATGGTCTCACTATGATCAAAACTCAAAAAGTTGAGAAGGCAATTTGTTTGAACAAAAGCACCATCAATAGAATTGGAAATATTTTTAGGTTCCCGTTCCACTACCTACTTCGCTAGAGAACATGAGCTTTATTGTACAATCGATTGGACAGTCTATGACGGCTCTTAGCGTTTCCGATTACAGATCTCCAAACTTTCATCAAATTTCAAAAGAGATTTTTATTGAAATTTCAAACAATCATTTCATAACGGTACTTTGAACTGTCAGACTGCAAAGTTGAAAATAGTTGCTTCAGTGCTTTGGCATTCTAACGATATATTACTTTTCGCATTTATGTATATATCAAAATGTTAGAATAAAACATGATATACACTGGTCGGCATATGTATTTTGACATCTCATACCCTCTAGCCCCGACACTGGTTTTGTTTAACTAAAGCCAATAACGGTAAATTTCTTTCATCAAAATTAAAGCACATATGGACAGCAATAAATATGCTTAATATTTTTCCTGTCCTCTTTCGGACTCTCATCCTATAGAAAAGAGAAAAGATGGAGGCGTAATTCTGGTGTGCCATAAGTATTTTGACAACATTTAACTCTTTGATTGCACCCATTTTTTCGCAAGAACTGATGCACAAAACATGTTTTTATTAATATCACCAGTGGCTCGAAACATAAACAAAAATCAGAATTTCGAAGATTGGTTTGAGCATCGATTGATGCAAGCCTTAGTCCTGGTGGTCCTGGTTTACACATTGAATACGCTTCTATTGAATTTTATTTCATACAGTAAACTGTTTATTACCAAACAAAAAAATGTTTTCAAACAAAATAAAAACAAATTTTGGCGCTCTCTGAAAGAAAGCGAATGTAAACCCCGAGATGAGTGAGCCACGATGAAGAACTCTAAGAAAGAAGTGAAATTTAAACCAAATTGTGCCGCAAAAAAAACGAATATAACTTCCGACGATTCAATGACGACCAAAAGAAGCTTTGGCCGTGGAAACAGTGATTTGAACTTAAGCAGCCTAGGCCATTGTAAGCAAAATATCCCTGTGGTATTAAATATTCATTTTTTTTTTTGTAAAAATGTAATAAAATAACGAATATTAGACGAAAAAGCTTTTTCCGAAAGTTGCAGTAGATTGAACTTTTTCCTTAGTAACAGAGGTGGCTGTGTGAAGTTAGCCAGTCATTTTTTTGAAATTAGGTCCTTTTTCTCGGTGAACCGTTTGTTCTACCAGCGGCTACGTTTGTTCTTGATTGTTCGCCAATTAATATCGTTTGTTCTTCTCTAATTATTTAATTATAGCAACTTTAAAATTGTGAGTGTGAACTTAGCCAGTCATTTTTAAATATGGGTCGGAAAGGTATAGGTTTGGTATCAATCGAAAGCCAGACGTTTGTTTATTTTGTAGGGCGTTTGTTCATCCTGGAAACGGAAGGATACAGGCATTATTAAGGAAAAAGAGATTAGTTGTGACGTCATCTTCACTCAACCAACGCCATCTACTCAGCTCAGCTGTACGATGATGGTGTGGATCTTGCATAAATTGTTCGCGGGACACGGGTTGCCCGTACAGCTGAGCTGAGTAGATGGCGTTGGTTGAGTGAAGATGACGTCACAACTAATCTCTTTTTCCTTAATAATTCCTGTATCCTTCCGTTTCCAGGATGAACAAACGCCCTACAAAATGAACAAACGTCTAGCTTTCGATTGATACCAAACCTATACCTTTCCGACCCATATATTTAGAAATGACTGGCTAAGTTCACACTCACAATTTTAAAGTTGCTATAATTAAATAATCAGAGAAGAACAAACGATATTAATTGGCGAACAATCAAGAACAAACGTAGCCGCTGTAGAACAAACGGTTCACCGAGCAAAAGGACCTAATTTCAAAAAATGACTGGCTAACTTCACACAGCCAACAGAGGTTTGCTTTTGGTTTGGTTTTTAAATCTTTCTTTGGTTTCACTTTATCTGCGTATGCATGAAATTTGCCTTTTTTTGGTTCCATTCCATTCCATTTTCCATATAAATATTTGGAAGATTTTTCGGTAATGATTCGATATACACACCCCATTTCTGTGATGCATGGAATAGTTTTCTATTTCTTTTCTTTTATTCAATTCTGGTGTTTAATAATGAACAGTCTACCTTATGAAATTAAATTCAATTGCAGCGTCTCTAACCTTTAAACCAGGTTTGAAGTTTGCCTCTACGAAGGCTTAAACCAAACTTCGAATTTCAGATTTTTTTCCAATGTTTCAAGCCACTGGATACATTTTCTGCTTGGAATTCAAAATATAAACACAAATCATTTATAAAATTATGTTTTATCCATTTTTTCCCAGAGAAATTGGTGTACAATCAAAGATTTAAATATTGTCAAAATACTTATGTCGCATCAAAATTTCGCACCAATCTGTTCTCTTCTTTATAGCAAGAGAGTGCGAAAATGGACAGGAAAAATATTGAGCATATTTATTGCTGTTGATATGTACTTTGATTTCCTTATAAGAAATTTACCGTTATTCGCTAAATACGCATATGCCGGCTAGTGTATATATATTAGATCCAATTAATTCAAGTCAATCTTTAACTTGGGCAAATAGCACAATTGTATATAAATATTTTAAAAATTTAATCTTAAGTTGAAATATTTATACTTTGTCCAATATTTTTAAATTTTAATCTTAGAATCAACCTGTATGCGGAAGGATCAAAGGACAAAATATTTATTTCCTTACATTGAAATTGGAACGAGCGAGTTTTATGTAGGCCTCAATCACGAGAAGGGCTTTGGCCTAATGTCCTCCAAATGACGATTTGTCGGTCTACCAAGTTGAGATCATAACGATGCTAAGCTACGTTAAAAAATAATAATATTTTTTTTTGGGATTTTGAAATTCATTTTTAAATTTTCGTTTTCCAACCTCTTAATTTAAATCCTGGTTCGAACATAAAAATATGTTTTTAACGAAAAAAAAAATGCATTTAACTTTTGTGTTTATTAAATGCAAACAAGACCTTCTCTCTTCTTCAATACCGTAACTCCTAGTGGAGCATGGTGCGTTGATGACTACCGTGTGTAGTCATCAACGTTACAAAGCCAACTGAATTCGGAGTGTGATACGGTTGTCAGCCATACCACTTCCTAGTCGCATTGTTAGTTTATTATTCTACGATAAGAATATTTCTTATCATCTTCTTCTGAATAATAAACTTGCGACGAGTCGTGCCGAGTTTGGAAACTCGTTTCTCTATGAGTGTCTATTTCATAGAGTGGCGACCGAACGATCACGGCCACAGAGCACGACAAACAAGACAAGACAAACAAGACCTTAGGTCCGTTTTATTGTGTCAGAACAGGATAGAGCAGCACAACTTCCATTCAAATTTGACAGGAGTCGTTCTAGAACAGCAACTGTCAAATTTGTATGAAAGTTGTCCTGTTCTGACCGATTAAACGGACCATTTAACTTCGTTTTAATTTCAATGCCTATGTGACAATTTGAAACTTATCCGGGATGCTATACACTCAATAATTTTTTTTGCGAGTTCGGCTCATCATGGGTCAGCAAAACGGCCAGCCCCGACTTTGGGAACTATACACCCAAAATAAATCAATAAAATATAATATCACATAGAGTGAGTAAATTTGAGGTATAACATTCAATAAATGCATTCTATAGAGCTTAGTATATGTATTTCTAACAGTTCTCCATGAACATTTCTTTCAAAAATCGATTATGAACTGCAATTTTTTGTATTATATGTTTTACTGAAAAATAAATGCATTGTGCATAATTAACCAAATGAGCGAGTATAAACCCATTAGATAAATATTTTCAAAGATGCTAGAATAATCATGTACATTTCAAATATGCATATACATACATATATTCTAATGTTGTTAATTTTAGATTTTTTATAATTATTAATTCTTAAATTATACTAGATTTAAGAATAGGACACAATGTCGTCTCTATAGTGCATAATATTGTTAGTTTCCAGTAAACGGTTTCAATAGACAAACGACGGAAAAGGTACGAAAAATTAGAAAATAAAATATTCTAATTGTACACGTATGCGCATGTAAATATATATATTATATATTATAATGAAATGAAATGGATGTTATAAATGTGTTGCTGGAATGATTTATCCAATTATTACATTTACACTGAAAATTATGTGCCCTTGAACTTTCTCGTCAGCAGCTTTCGGATTAAGACAAATTCACAAATCTTTGCTTGCAAAGTTGAAAAAAATATTTGGCACATTCAAATGTTTCGTTTCTTTTGTGTCGGTTTCGATATCAAAGCAAAACATTATTAAAATTATTAAAATAATTTTTAATACCGTCACAAACTTTACTATATTATGTATTAAAAAAAAATCACATACGTTTGAAATTCTTTGGAAAGGGAAACGAAATAATATGTGCGTTTTACTGGGTCCACTGCAGGACAGAAAAGCGCAACGTTCATATAAATTTGACATTGTAAATTTGTATTGAAAAACTCCTGTCAAATTTGTATGGAAGTTGTGCTGTTCTGTACTGTACTGTACTCAATAAAACGGAAATCCCATATATTTTCACATGTAAACTGTTAATTATTATTAGGCATTATTGATATGATTTGTTATATTTTATGCATACAAATATTTTCATTTCATTTTGCCTGAATACAACGAATGAATTTAAAATTTGTAAGCTACAATTAAATGTAATTAAGAGATATGGTTCTTGTACCTACGGTAAAAAAGTAGAAACCACAAAAATACACCCTTGGATATTCCATCCATCTTTGTGTAAGAGTATTTTTTACGTTTGATTTGCATTTTTAAGAATTGGTTTTAAATGTTAAATTCGACTCAAGTTAGGGAACAATTTACAGAAGAAACTGTTATTTTACTTAAACATATTTAATGTACAGGTGTAGTTGCATACAAAAGTCTGAGCCTAAGCGCATATTTTTTTTTTTGTTAAAAAAATTCAACTAAACTCAAACAATGTTTTAAACTGCAATTTCTTTAATTATTCGGATTACATACGGTGGTGAAATAAATAACAGCCCCGTGGGTCACACTTACTAATTTCTCTTAAAACACATAGTTATTGTGCAGTTTTACAATTACTGCAGGGTACAGTATACAGGGTGTGTTTTTCAGTGATGGAACTTCAAATTATATTATAAAGCATGGAGATGATAACGGTATGTCGGCACCTACTAAAAAATCCTGATCAAACAAACTTTCTAATGAATGTAGTTTTGTCTGCATTAAGGGCTTCTCCGTGCTTTTTTCAATTTAAAATTCTATCACGGCACCCTGCATAACACCCTGTATAACGTCAAACTTGTTTACTTCGTAAAAATAACATAATTATGGTTGGCAGGTTGACGGGAGTTCCCTGCCAGCACCAGGCTAAATTAAAGAGTAGGGTACAAAACGCTGCGATAAAAAATAATAGCCCTGTTAATAAATTTCGCTTCGAAATTTATTTTCAATTATTAAATTTCAAAACTTCAAAGATATTTTTTTTTATTTTGTAAACACCACACGAAGTACAGTAGGCTATGGCAAAACCGTCGTTACTGACAGCCCGGAAGTAGAATTTGTTTATTTGCTAGTTGGTCTCTCGAGATATTGCTTCTCTTTCTAACTAATGCAAAATAATAGCCACAACAAACAATTGCCGCTATATTCTCGCTAATGCAAGCATTGTCACTAATAGTTGAAATAGATTACACTCGTCAGCAGCAGCATCGGCAGAATTTCATAGCTGACAAATATGCTGAATGCCAAGTCTTCTGCCCAACATTTTTGTCAGCAATGTAAAATGCATTGGGCTTGACGTTTCGCGATGCCGATGCTTCTGCTGACGCGTCTAATCTATTTCAAGCATAATACTCTTCTCAACTGTACTCTTCGTACTTATGAAGAATTGTATGTCACGACTCACGAGAGTCCAACTAGCGCATAAACAAAGATAGCCACAACGGTTGTAAAATTATTTTTGTTGATGTAATTTAGATTCCTGCCTTATAACATTTTTTCGCCTCTTTTTATTTCATATATATAGTTCTTATGGTTCGGTTCGGGCTTTATTAAAGTGCTAGCGAAAAGGCCACCCGTAAAATTTTGCCCCCGGACGAATGCCCGGCTTGCCTTAGACCGCACGCAGACTAAATGCGTATTGAAGCGTAGCGTAGCGTAAAATCTGTTGCCAAAATTAAGCGATGTATTGGGCGACAGGTTTTACGCTACGCTGCGCTCCAATACGCCTTTAGTCTGCGCGCGGCCTAAGTTTGTAGGTATGTCTGTCGATTATAAATTCACAGTTAAATTTTGGTTTACCATTTTTCTCGCAAACTTATCTTCTGCAGAGCCATGAGACTTCAAATGCTGGCCATATTTAAGGTGATCCTTTCAGAGTTGTTGTTTCTCACCCAGGGTTACATACAGACGCAGTTTTTCATCGTTAGTCACAGGAACAGGATGTACATGGCGATATGCCTAGCGTTTCGAATTTCCTATTGAATGACATAACAGCGAATTTAGCAGGATTAGCCGATAGTCCATTAACAGTGTACAATTCCTGCCTAGACGCATCTCATCTCACACTTGATTGTTATTACAGGAGATAAAAGTATTTTTGAAGAAAGGCAATTTATATTCCCATAGAAATTGAGCAACTATGCGGGTTAAGTGATGTCCAGACCAACGCGTCACGAATTTTCCGTCGCGAATCCGCGCCGGAAAATTCGCGGCACATTTTTTGGTGCCCACACCGGCACGGCGCGAATAATTCGCTGGGTACTGTCACTCACAGCTGATATCATGTTGTTGCCTTAGAAAAGGTATTCGATTTATGTAAGGAAGGGACTTAGACATGATAGATAATAACTGCAAGAACTGGCCAAATACAATTATTTTAACATTTATAATCATGCTGCCATTTTCGTGCACTATATCAAAATGTCGCGGCATCTTTACTTATTATGTAAAAGCGTAAGCGGAAGAAATCAACGTGAAATTAGACATTTTACCTCTCCATGTATATACTTATTCTAAGGATAAAATCATTGACATGCGCAAATTGATGGAAATATACAGTGCACTACAACCTTGTTATACCGTACCCGAAAAAAAGTTGCGGCAGTGTTCGATTTGTTTGTTTGAATTGACTATCGCGTACCCGAAACTCTTACATCTTATCTTGTACCCGTCGAATGTTTAGTCTTATCGTATAGAGAAGACACAAAGCTTGAACATTGTATTGTGGCTATTTTGAATTGAATATACATATGTACATAACTGTTTACTTAGCATGGTTACGCAAAATGCGTAGTTACATACAAGGTTGAATGTTCTACTGAAATGAATGTTCACTTTGCATAGTTACGCCATATTTTGCTTGGTTACGCCATCGTATGAAATTGCATAATAACTTTTAGTAGAATCCTTACCTGATTCCTTACGATGGCGTAACTAAGCAAAATATGGCGTAACTATGCAAAGTAAACATTCAATTCAATAGAATATTCAAGTTTGTATGTAACTACTAAGGGACAAACGCAAGCACCGAACCACCAGGATCCTCATTTCCTATCTTAGGCCTCCATTACACAGTCATATTTCTATTATAATAGGTAAGTCATATGCCTAAGCCTACTCGATTCATTAAGTATACATTTTTAGACGTGCAGGAAGGGAAATCAAGTGGGCTTAAGGATATGATAATAGCTATTATAATATATATTAACAATATATGACTATGTAATAGCGCCCGTATACTATTCATGAATGAAACGATGGACCTTGTATTCTTTCGGAAATCCGTCGATATCTCTGCAATCCTTTGGTGTGGCAGAATGACCGAGGTGGCGCTAAACTCACCATAAAATTGCCGAAAGGGTCAGACCTTTTTTTCCGGTCAGTGCACAGGGTGGTCAGGGATAACCGTCAACCTGGATGTTGGCCACAGCAATTTCACAATCAGCTTCGTACTACTTCGATAATCCGTCGATATTTTTGGAATCCTTGAGTCCAGCGAAACGATCAAGGTTTCGCTGAACTCGCAACAAAATTCTCTAAGGTGGCGTCGGAGCATCTTTCCTGCCCAACTCACAAGGGGATAACCGAGATAAGTACAATAACTCACAAAATGTATGCTTTTGTTAGTTGTCAACCTAGATGTCGGTCACAGCAATTTCACGATCAACTTCGTACTATGCACTTTGGAAAATCGTCGATATCTCTGCAATTCTTCGGCCGAGCGATACGGTTGGGGCGTCGCCGGACTTGGGCAAATATGCTTAAACTGGGTGGAGTATTAAGGCTACGGCCTACGCTCCACACCAATAATTGAGAAACATAAAAAGAAGAAAATATTTGAAACTATCAAAATATTCATTTTAATTAATTTATAATTTCAGCATTCCCTAAAAAAAACTCCATTACCTTCGACTTTATTTAAAATATCATTGCACACACAAACAAGTAAATAAAGGACCATTTTATTTTATCTAGATAAAATATTCGTTTTATAGAAAATAATGAAAGATATATCGATTTATAAAAACGCATTAGAATGTTTAAATTTAATAGACAATTTATAACCACGAAGTAAAAATAAACGTTTAAAATAAATTCTTACTTAAATAACTATATAAAGAATATGTTATGTGTATATTATTACGAAAAATAAAAAACTCTCTTATTGGGAATTTCACTAAAGAGCACATTTGGCTTAAATTGTATATTGACAATGTACTTATAGAAGTATGAATAATCTGATAAGTCTGCATCATTATATTGATTCATAAATGTATATACGTAGTTGGTATTTGTACACGAGTTTCCGTCACAAAAAGTAAATAATTGTGTATTGTAAATTCGATAAAATGTACTATTAAGTTCTAAATTGCACTGAAAAACTTATATTGCATAAAAATTGTCGTCAATTAAATTACAAAAACAAAAAAAGAAAGTTAATGCAATTGCAACTACCCAATTCTATCTAAGTGAGCAAACACATAATAATAGGAAGAGCAGTATAGAGGCAAAAGAAAAACGCAAAAAAAAACATACCCTTTTCTTTACGATTAGTGATATAAGATGACTGTTGATAACCTAACTGACTGAGGCTGAAATTTCAAAGATTTCTAAAATCAATTTTTTGCATCGGATTTTTTTTTCGTATTATATGTACAAGGAAATGTTTCTTGATAAAATATGCTATATATTTTTTAAGTAATATAATAGTTCTTTAAACACTTAAGGACACGGAAAAATCTTGAGGCGTATTTAAAGATACACAATATCGCTCCGCTCGCATTATACTTTCCTTTTACAATATAGAAAAAAATATAATGTACAAACAACCGTTAAATAATTTGAATAGTACTAAATCTGCGATTAAGAATGGGAGGATCACCTCTCATATCTAGCAAATATAAATAAAAAAACATAAAAATCGGTCACCAGAAGCACATCCAAGTATGTGGAATTGCAAATACTTGTAAAAGAACACGGAAGGGAGTCCATATCCAAGTCAAAACAAGTATGTATGTAAATTTATGATTTTCTCTAATTGCTTACAGGATATCCCAAATATTTAAATTTTGTTCAACTAATACTACTCTAAACAAATAAAATTGATACTGTGTATAGTTATTATTGAATTTAACCCAAAACAAAAGCAATAACAAAACGTCTGAATCTGAACTCATGTTTAAAGAATAAAGAAACATTTCCTTACACATACGAGTATTTAACATGAATTTTATACTTTTGTATTATTCAAATACTTTTACAGAAAAAAAGCTGTTTACAAAACTACACGATTTCGTTGCAATCAAAAGTAATCAATCAATTTAATATATCAACTGCTAATTTAATCTTTGCAATATCAACATGTGTCTTTTCGAAACTTTATAATAAACCAAAACAAAAACTTTCTCTTCGTCCTTCACCCCTCCTTATTGGCTGTTAGTAAAAAAAAGAAATGCTTTTAATAATTAGGCAATGAAATACATATAAAATGGGACTGAGAAAAATAAAACAAAATGTGATGATGAAATTTTAAGATGGATGCTATTTACAAATCCTTTTCTACAAACATGTACTTAATTTGATAATTTGGGTATTTCCTTTGATGGAATTTTTATACATACACAAAGTGGTGAATTTATGTTATATTTACCAAACATTTAATTAAAAGCATTACCCTTTAAAATTTGTGGAACGGTCTGTGATGTTGATATACATATGTAGATGGTAGGGTTGTTAAGGTTATATTTTAAAAATGATTGCTTGAATATTTCGGATATTTTTTTCATAATTTTTGCGCATCGTTAAGAATAAAGTTATGAAAAATATATACATATGTATAAATCGAACGAGACAAACCAAATTGTAATGAGTTGTTGCTTGAGTTAATTCTTGACAATGTATCCAAATAGGCCATGCCTTAACAGCCCAATTGGATGTTAGTAAAAACGAAATGAAAAAGTATAGTTAAAAATTTACAGCAATTGTAAAACGTTGCATTTACTTAAAGTTTAGTTTATCGGAAATGCATTGAATAGCAACCGAAGGTTAATGTAATGTCATCATTTTAATTGATGTTTTGCAGAGATGTTTACGTCCATGCCTAAAAACGAGGCAATGTGATATTTCGATTTATTTAATCGATTTACCCAATTGCTATCCATTCAGCAATTTAGTAACATTAACATTGAGGATTTTAACAAATATCACCGCCATTTCCCTACAGTTTTCTTATTACCTCACGACATTTGGTAAATTCTAAACTGACTTTCATTATGATGATATTTCACTGGTAAATCTGCATTCAATGAAAGCATTTTAAAGTAAATTTATGAAAAAGAAAAATATTAACGAAAGAATCTCTATAAAATTAGAAAAATTATATGTATAGCATGCGGATCTCATTTTCTATTACCTATATATTTACCATATTTAAATGAATTATAAATTAAATAATTTCGGATAAACAACATTTGGACCTCAAAAGTAATTTTTTAAATAAACAAAACAAAAATGTCGTTTTTGGATATTAGAAATAAAATTAATATTTAGGCTAATTGAATTAAAAGTGTATATCCTACAACTTATCTATGATAAGACAATGCAGGAAATACATCAACAGTTTTAAAAATTTTAAGAAAATTTACAAACGTTAAGAAGTTGATCGACTTCTAAATAAAGTATTTAATATCTGTACATACTTTTTTGTATATACTTCTTGATCAAACAGCACATAAAGGCTGATTGTTGACAAAATGGAAACATATAAAAAAATGTCCGAAATAGTATATGTATGTCCTTTTTCGGTTTTTACATTTCAAGAATTTTGTTTGACCAAATTTTGCGAAAGAAAAGAAAAGAATTCTATTAATACCAGATAAAAACTGCCGAACTTTTAACCATATAAAAAAACTGTAAAATATCCATGCAATATTGATAGGGACTATTCTGTATAATATGAGAAAAACTTACATATACCGTCTCAAAAATGTATAAATGTAAGAATGTAATAAAAGAAACGAAGTGGAAATTATGCAAAAAAAATACCTTACAGAACATTGATTCAAAGTGTATTCCAGAAACCTGTTACCAATTTACAAACTATACCTCTAACAAACATAAAACAGGACACATGAGCAGTGCAGCCTTACCGCGAATAATGAAACCAACGTTTGTTTAATCTACTTGAAATATAAATAATAGTATAAACTAAAAATATGGTACATTTAATAAATAATGTACATAAAGTTTGTGTAATGATATTGCATCATTAGAATAAACGATGTTTTATATGTATACATTTGATTTACTAATCTTATAATTTACGGTTTCATGACTCCATAAAGAATTTGTAGATTCCTTAAAACATATTGTAAATTACCTCATCTTGTATGATAGGTAGTCACCCCTGATATAATTCCAATTAGTAGATACTGATTTACGTAAGGTCGTGCCGACAGAGATATACTTAAAATTTACAAAGTTAATTAAAATAATTAATTTATTTTTTATTAAAAATATCAAGCAATATCAATCGCCAAAAAATTTACTTTATCCTAGTATTTTGAAGAAGATGTGGTAACAACGTAGCGACCTCTCATTTACTTGATCATGTTGACTTTTTGTTTAGGTGTTGATATCAACACACGCTCTGTCGATTTATTTTTCCGCATTAATTTAACATGTCATAGAGCAATTATAAGAGAGGCTCTCTGGAGACAACCAGCTCAAAATAGTAGGTCCGTTTTATAAGGTCAGAACAAGATAAAACAGCACAACTTCATTACAACTTTATCAAATTTGTATGGGAGTTGTGCTGTTCTATCCTGTCCTGACCCAATAAAACGAACCTATTGTTTCTCGTATAAAGCAGTGGCTTCGAAACATTTTCAGTCCGTGCCTCCCTTGCAAAGTGTGAAGAGTCTGAACTTTTTCACCTAATTCGGTTCAAACTCATTACGTTAGGAATTTTCCGAAGCTGAAAAGCAATGAGCAATGAGCAATGAGTCAAGCATGTTTGCTATCTTGGGAGTGTAGTCACAGTTGAAGGGTTCTCTTGGAGAAAAATATTTAGGGTAACATTTTTATGTCCAATCTATTTTGATAAAACAACATCGCTAGAAGGCCAATACTCAGCTTGTTCGAAAGCTTCAGAATACTCTTGTGTAAAGTGGAAGGTAAGCAAGCAGTAACAGAACGATCAAACTGAACATTTTCGTGAATCAGGTTCTACGGCGCGGCGCATTTCATTAATACCCTGGCTGGAAATAATATCCCGACCACCTATACAATTTTACCCGGCATAAAATTGTGGTTGGTTTTTTTTTCCCCGGTTTTTTGCGATTATTTCAAAAATAGTCTGAGGACGAAAAAAATTACATAAAATTATCTTTGCAATGATATATAACACATTCGAGTTTAAGTGAATATTTCGGCGTTAGACTAGAAAATAAATTAAAATATTTTCATTTTAGACCTTTTTTAAAAGCTCCATAACTTTTGAAAAAATGCTAGTTTAGCCGTAAAATGTTGTATAAGTATTAACAATAAGTTCAAGATCACTTTAAGGTAAACATTGAGTCGCTCCGGTTAAGGGCCCCCATTATCCCCCCATTTCAATTTGTCAAAATGGCATGTCCATAACTCCCCCAAAATTGGAGCAGAGTGCTAAATTTTGGTTTGTTGCGATTGGCGGTGATAGTCACCCCACCCACCAAAATTCAGCTCATTCGGATAAAAACTAAGGGTACCTCCCATACAAAGTGACCCAAGACAACTTTGTTCTACACAGTTTATAAAATTAGTAGTACATAGAACAAACTCCTGATGGGTCACTTTGTATGGGAGATACCCTTAGTTGTTATCTGAATAAGCTGAGTTTTGGTGGGTAGGGTGACTATGACCTCCAATCGCAAACCAAACCAAAATTTAGCACTCTGCTCCAATTTTGGGGGGAGTTACGAATATGCCATTTTGACAAATTGAAATGGAGGGATAATGGGGGTCCTTGACCGGAGCAACTCAATGTTTACCTAAAAATTATCTTGAACTAATTGTGAATACTTATACAACATTTTACGGCTGAACTAGCATTTTTTCAAAAGTTGTGGAGCTTTTTAAACAAATTCTAAAATGAAAATATTCTAATTTATGTTCTATTCTAACGCCGAAATATTCAATTGAACTCTAATGTGTTATATATCATTGCAAAGATAATTTATGTAGTCTTTTTCGTCCTCAGATCATTTTTCTGTATCTCTTACCGTTTTTGAAATAATCGCAAAAAAAACGGGAAAATGCCCCCCCCCCCTTTCCCCCTTTTTTAAAAGTTGCGGACCCCCAATCGGTTGGGACTTTTAATGCCATAATCTGGGGACCATCCGCAGCCATAATCCAAAAAAAAAATCCGATGTAGGATTTTTGCCGACCAAATATGCCATTTTTCTTCGACTATTATGTGTCTCACTGAGTTACAAACACACTTCACACACTGGTCCCAAAACCTATCTCATGAGAAGGATAAATGCTATATCTGGCTCCTGGAAAATCCGCCACTGGTTCCATACCAAGATATTCAACCCCGCAATGTAGAAACTGTATGGATTAGACAAATGATTAAAGTGTGGTTTTCACCGACGAAAAAAAATCAATCTCGTCAGTGGCGCCGGAACGAATTTTTGATTGGGGGGCAAGATTTTTTTTCTCAAATACATATGAAATTAAGCGGTCACCATTTACCGGACCTCTAGCTCTAGCACTTTAATATCCTGTATCCTGTAAATATTAGAGAACAACACGGATCAGAAACCACCTAGAATAGTCTTCAATATGAAACTAACCTTTAAGTTTCTTTTTGTTACTTATTTTGATCTCATTGTAATTCCGAAGTGTGTGTGAAGATTATAAGCATATTCTTTATTTTATATATAGTTTTATAAAATTAAAGATCAAACGATTTTCCCAAAGGTTGTGTTCCGGTTTCCTCGGGAAACGAATTCTTAAATGATTTTTGAGGGATCTAAATTCCCTGTTCGATCCCTGTGAACATGGAGAAGGATTAAATGTGTCAGACGTTTTTGTGTCATTGTTGAGCCATGTTTAATGACGTCGTAAAGCACTGAACGACCTTTCTGATGATGCTGCTGATGCTGGAACCGTCAAAAGTAATGTTACTAGCCGTATTAACTTGCTGTGCTCGATTTTCTTGTGATCAGCAATTTCGGCGCAGCGTGTTGGTGAAGCTCCCGGCATATTCAACAATATCGAAATCGAGCATAGCAGCTCAATATTACTGTGAGATTCTCTACCATCGACACGGCTTTCTGACAAGGAGAATGGAAAACTTCCTCGTTTTCGTTGATCAACGGTCAATAGTTTCACTATCGTTGGCCTTGTCGTAAATTTGAGGTACTCTTGTTAGCGAAGAAAAAATGAAAATGAAATGATCATGTATATACTCGTAGTATACATGCACTAGATGCACATATGCAACTTTCTGCGAACCAGATATTCCATGATGGAAGAAAAATATCCACTAGGGGTGTCAAACTCAAAACCTGGCCGGGCCAAATATAAGTTTCTTCCGGATTGAGCGGGCCGCATAAAAATTTCGGCAACCACCATGGAAAATTATTTCAAAATTGCATCACAGAATATTACTTTTTAAAAATGAATATAAATTTCAGTCACTAACAACCTCAGGACATGGAAAAATTGGGCTACCTTAAATAGAGAAACTGGAAATCTTTTCAAAATGCTCTTTAAACAATTTTACAATTTTTAGAAAATGTTAAAACATCAAGATTTTATATATTAATCAGTAACCACTCTCTGAGAATTTATTTCGGACAGCTGATCAAAACACTTTAGCACAGTAAATATCTGTAGGTAGTCCAAAACACCCTTGAAAGCCTGAATTGATCGCTAACATAAACAAATTTCGGATATTAAGACAAAACATTTATTGTTATGTGGTGGAACAAATGTTTCCTATGGTAAAGCTGAATAAGCTGCATCAGTTCACCTCAAATAACCGTCAGCAAATTGTTTGTAGAATAGAGATTTCAAGTTCAAGCCACCGGCTTCTTCACGAGTTATAGTAAATTTCTTAGACTTAGACTTTAGTTCAACAACAATATTTAATTTTAGCGCTTTTTGCGATACATTGTCTCTTCGGCCTGGTCGCGGGCCGCACAAAACTATCTGATGCGCCGCATGTGGCCCGCGGGCCGCGAGTTTGACATGTCTGCACAAGAATAATATTTTAATATAGTGCAATGTATGTAGTATTGTTCCTTTAGCCAAAATATTGAGGGGGCAGTTGCCCCCGCTGCCCCCCCCCTGTTCCGGCGCCATTGAATCTCGTAGGTCCAGATGAATTTAGGTATTATTTCCACGATTTGAACAAGAAGGAATTAATTTTGTAGACGTATCACTCAATAGTAAGAAGGGTTGAGGTATGGTGTTGACTATCTTGGTGTAGAACTATTGAGTTTGTGGAAATTAGGTATTCAGAACGCTCAGGCTTACAAAAATATTCTGCCGAATATAATGCCTAATATTAACGCCATTTTCCATGCAATGCCTTCAAGATTTTAACAATATAATGCCCCCATTTATCAAGCATGCCTGGTAAAAGATTGGTTTCGAGACCAATCCGTCAAGGTTATGAAAAATATTTGGGGATGGATGACATGGAAGATCTATATCGGTAGACGACAGTTTAACAACCACGAAGAACTCCTGCAAGCGATTAGGGGAGCTTGCGACGGAATAAACTTAAACTACAACTACATTCAAAACCTATACAATTTTATCGTGGATATACTAGAAAAAATAAACTGGCTACTGAAAATACTGTGACCAAGTTTGAAGAAATTACCGTTATCACTTACCGTCATACAGCCCTTTTTCAAGTGAGACTATTCTATTGATTGGGGGGAGTGTATGCAAGGACGTGGAGAAGGTCTGTAGAGATTGAGGGCAGTTTTAAAGGCAAACTGTAGAGAAAGCCGAAGGTGAAGCGTTGCTCGACTAGGGGTTAAAACAAACCAGAGGGAAAGATACAAATAATAAGAATTATTTATGCTTTGTGGTCGTAATCGTTCGGTCGCCACTCTGTAATATAGAGATTCGACATATCGTATATGAAACGTATAAGTTGAGAACATGATGATTCCAATAAGGTTAGGATGTATACTATGATAACAGATCAATGAATTCATCAATTTTGTCTATAACCAAAATGTTTAAAATTGTTTTCCTTTTGATGAATATTCGAATACATATATATATCATTACACAAACAATCTTAATTTCATTCAAATAAAGTGTACTTACACTCGTGAAGCATCCGACTTACTTTACTTTAAATTCAAATATAATATGCAATAATATGTATAAACGTAAAATGACCAAATACGAGTTAATATGTCTAGCTGCATAATCTTTTCACCAATCTATTTTCTTTACATTAAGAAAAATATGTTCATCATGAGGACACATAATTTATTGTTTTGTTTTCCGAAACATGCAATAGATTTCAAATAATTCACATTATTAAATTAAAATCATTCACTCGAAAATATTAATTATTTAAAATGTAATATTGTTATACTGGTGTAGGGATTTTGTAGTAAAATTTGGACACACAAAGGTACATAATTTACATTTACACATCTCATCAGCGAGCATCTGAACATTATACTCGACACATAAAAACATTATTACGGTATGGATGAGCGTTTCCATTGTATTGGCTGTGTTTGAATTTTCTTATAAATAAAAATGATAAAATTGGTCAGCATCATCAATATTTATCAGAGAATTTAAAAATTCGTATGGAATCTGTAGAAAATGTTAAAAAAAAAAGTTATGTGCTGATAAGAAGTGTATATCTAAGAATGTAAATACAAACACACATACGAAATATTATAAAGTAGCTAAATTCAATATCGATTTATATACAAATACATTTTATTATATAAAATAAATAGCAAATGAAGCAAATTTTACAAAAAACAGTCTTTCTCGATATAAGGAAAATTAAGAATAAAATTAAACGAAATAAAAATGGACATTGTATTAAAAAATATCTATTTATTAAGGGTTTTAAATATTTTGAAATAAAAGTGTAGATTTTATAAAAAAAACATATTTAAGTGTACCAATTCTCCGATACATCGTAAATGAAAAAGCATTCAATTAAATAAATGATTTTATCCAATTTCAAGTTACATTCCGAAGTTTCTCAAAAAAGAAAAATGTTGATTGTACGAAACAATTTAAATATCTGAAATAAATACAATAAAACACACGAAAAAAGGGACGATAATACAAAACATTCAAAAAAACAAATACCTCATCTAAAATATATATCTTATTAAACAGAATGAAGTCTGTGTTAAATATATTAAAGAAAATCTCTATACATTGCATTATTATATTATTACATACATGTATTAACATTGCAAGCATTTTTCTTAAATGTTTTGATGTTTCTTAGTGTTTTGTGTTTTCGCATTTACACTATTTCAGAAAAAAATAAAAAAAAATAAAACGAAATCGAAAAGAATTTACGCAAAAAAAAATATGGTAATGTATGTGCGGAATGAGAGAAGTATAATTTTAAGTAAGGCGCATCCCAGAGATGATGACGATGCGAAGAGAATGAATATTATATGAAAATGTGATCTTTTTCCCCTTTACATACACATACTTTATATAAATAATGTATTATGAAAAATTTATAATCAACTCTACTTTCCTATAATATAGTTAAGTTTCTGATATTATTTGTATTTAAAATTAATTTAAGTAATTTTTCTATTAAGGATTTATTAAAAATAATGATGGCAAACAATGTTGCGTTTTTGTTTTAAAATTGATAATTTTCCTAAAGTTTTGCAGTTGCAATGTTTACCGCTCAAGGGCTGAAGATGAATAAATCTCCAAAAAGATTTCCGCATTCTATATTCCAACCTTCCTCGGTACACTTTGCAGGCAGGGGCGTAGGCAGACAAATATTTCGGGGGAGGTTTTTCAAGGAAACGCGATTAACGTTGCCCTCTGGGAAATTTTCTTTGCTTGGTGACTTTTTGATCCAATGAAAATTACCGTTTATTGTACAATCGATTGGACAGTTTAATAACATTAAGAGCGTCTTTTTATCATAAATCAGTCCCGTGTAGGTTAAGTTTCCGGTTAAGACTAGCTGCCGTCTCAAACAGCTGGCAGCTGACAGTTGCTTTGTATCTTAATCTCTCTCTTGTCGGCTTATTTTTTAGATTTGATAGATTCTATCACAAAAGAAGATTCATTTATTTGCAGAATCTAAGACCACCATATGAAACATTCGCACATATGTTGTGAATTATTATTGTTATTTTCCACAGTTACGCCAACATACACTGAAAAAATAATTTACTAAAAACATGAAAAAATACAACAAAAAATTGCCAAGGAATAATTTTTCCTGATTTAAGATGAATTTTCTTGAAACAAGAAAATACATGGTATTTTTTCCCCTACGCATTAGCCTATTAGCCCTATCTACATTTCATTCCCCTAAACTGTATCCAGTTCAGGCAGGGTAGTGGCACGCGTGAAAGTTAGGTGTGTTTTTTATATGGAGTTCGTTACCCAAAACAATACGGAATGAGCAATAAAACGGTTCTATAATCTGGCGACATTAGCCAATCCTGGATAAGAGTCGTCGAAAAGTGAAAGAATCGATGACAACAATCCAAGGCCCCTCGACGAAAGCAGAAATATTTTTGCGCTACTATAAAAATCCCGATCATAGTTGACAAAACGCCTTTCACCAGTTCTGACGTCCGTATATATTTAATTAACAGATCAACAAAACATAACAGCCTATAGGTATGTGTGGCACCAATTTCAACCAAATCTTATACAAATACAGGGTGGGCCACGACCTACCATTTTTAAATGCGTATAACTCTTGTAATTACCAATTGATTTATTTTATTTTTTATATATATGAAATACATTTTATGGAAATTACATACATTAATATGAAAGATTACATCAGACAAATGTGCACCATTTCGCTCGATACAGACATGGGCTCTTTTTAGCGCATTTTCCAATACACCACGTAATGTTTTTGAGGCTCCGTATTTCGCCTCGAATATTCTGCTTTAGGTGTCTAATAGTCTCTGGTTTATTAATAGACACTTTGTCTTTTAAATATCCATATAAAAAAAGTCGGGGGCAGTTAAATCTGGTGAACGAGGCGACCAAGGGAAATCGGAACTCAGTCGCTCCATCCATGGGCGTAGCCAGGGGGGGACAGGGAGGGGCGGTCGCCCCCCCTGGTCGATGAAGATGGTAAAAAATCCTTATCGATATAGTAAAAAAAATCGCTGCACTATACAACATTTTCAAAAAAATTGCCTTCTTTACCTTTCCAGATGCTGCAGGAGAAGCCATGATTGGGACAGTTTGCAGTCAGGAGGCGCATACAAATAGATGACAGCGAGTGGCCTCTCGTAACTGACGGAGGCTGCGTACTAGCACACACATTTCACTTGTGAGTGTGCTACTGTGGCTGCGTGGATCCCATATTTCCTATTTCATTTCATGGGCTCTGAGCTGGAGTACACAATTTCAACCGTTAGGTCCCTTCGGGAAGTTAGTGGAATTCAACTTATTTTCGTCTGAAAGGGTGACAATTGGTATACAGCTTTGCTTTATTTGCCCTGGAAGGTTATGCTTTGTCGAATCGACTACGCATCATTTGGAGCTGAGTTTTCGTACAGCACTTACCGTGCCGATGTACTTGCCAAGTACATTGCGGCTAGACGAAGTAAGCAAGGTAAGTTGGATTTTTGGAAATTTACGTCGTCGAAACGACGAAGGATGAACTTTGTGTAACTTTTAGAATTCCAGTATTTCTTATGGCTGGTTGTCGATTCGATGATAAGTCTGTGTCCATACAACTAGCTCGTAACAAATATGCTTATTTTTTTTCAAAAATTATGGAAAAAATATTTACTACGACAAAAATAGGACAAATAAGGAAAATGGCTCAAAATTCTTCCACAGTTTAGGAAGATTGCATTACGAACTCATAAAAAGCGGCTCCAAAATCGATGTTTTTCCATTCTAAATAAGTTAACGATTGAAAATCTGTCAAATTTTTTATAAATATTTTGAGAGAGGGTGATTTGTATGAGGCGTCAAAGTAGAGCGTCGTCGAATCGACGAAGCATGACCTTTCCGTACTAAAAATAATCATGACCTTCCAGGGTTAAGGAGCTTGTAAAGAACGGGTCTCATATATCAGTGTCTTTTAAGTTCTTCTTTTTCTTCTCAGTACCATGTAGCCCCTTGTGGGGCCGTGGTGTCTTAACTTAGCCGTTTATAGGCAATTTCGAGTCAACGTTACATTGCATATCATTTCGGAGTGTATATAATGTTGTAAGCACTTCCATTCACATGTACGGAAATTTTAGACCACACCGAGATTCGATCACCGGACCTCTAGATTACTAGCATCGTAGAGTGCGACTCAACCAAGTGAGCCACAGAGCGGGTCTTTCAAGTTACTAAATCAAAATTGATTTTCTAGCTGAATAATACAGCGATAAAATTTAGCCACTGTTAATACTTTGATAAATTTAGAGGAAATCTTATTAAAACCGTTAACCATATTTCAATCAATAAAGGATTTATAAATATTCTGACGATGCTACTTTGCTAAGATGAAAGTGACAGGCGAAACAAGCTGATTTCGCAAGTGGAGTATGCAGTCCGAGATGCAAAAAATGCACTGAAAATAGAAAAACTACGCTCTAAAAAACAGATATTGGAGGCCAGTTGAATGTAATCAGAATGCAGAAGAAAATGATTATCATCTCCATTTTAAAAATTTGACTCTAAAATTAGAAAAAAAAGAAATAACATGCGTGGCAGTCCACTAGTAAACTAGGGCCGCAGAGTGACATCCAATTTCCAAGATCTAAGCTGCTGTTTTGTTAAGGTGTTGAGATCAACAGCACGCCCAGCAATGTTGTTTATCCCCATAAATGGATACTTGTTTTCAATCTGAGCGACATCATAGTCCGTCACGTAGGTCGTGAGTTCGAAAAACACCATAAAATGAAAGGTGCAATGTTGTGTTGCCTCTATTTTTATATATTTTTTCCGCCAATTAATAGTCATTATTCGTTTCAAAAGTCCTTGTGTGGTTTAGTTTTTTAAAAATAGAAAATAGAAAGCCTGATGATGGGCACTTTAGCCCGAAACATATTGGTTTAGCACGGAAATGATAACTTTCATTTAAAAAAATCGCGAATCGCTATAGAGGCAACACAACATTGCACCTCTCATTGAATGCAACGATTCCGGCAATACAAAAATCAAACCTGAAAACCATAAAATGAATTCGTTTACGGTGAGTCCGGAATCCATGACCCTGTGCACCAATCCAACCACAAGCCAGGCTACTCTAAAATTTGCTAATAATATTTCTGCGACCAGAAATTTCAACTATACTAAGAAAATCATGATGTTGAGAAAATTTTGGGCTTGCCCCCCCCCCCTGACCGAAATCCTGGCTACGCCCATGGCTCCATCTTGTTGAAACCACAAATTAGGGTGCTCTTCCACCATTGGTCGCAAGAAGTTGTCGATCATTGTTCTGTAAGAAGCCCTGGAAATCGTTTCTGGCGTTTCATATCCATTTTCGAAGAAATATGGGCCCATAATTTTTTCGGCCATAACACCGCACCAAACAATGCATCTTAATGGATGTAACTGATACTGGTGTGTTGCCCTTGTTGTGTACTGTATGAACTTATTATAAATTTCCAAGAGATAAATTATAATATGTAAAAAGAAAAAAGAAAAAAGAAAAGAAAAACTAGGGGGCTTCGCCCCCTGCTCGCTACGCTCGCCAACCCCCGGGGCCGAGGCTAATTTCGGGCGCGGCCGAAATTCGGATACCCTTCGCTTGGGCTAAAAGTTCTTTCGGGCGTACCTATGACTTGTATTTAATCCCCCTCCTCATTCTTTTTCTTCCTTCTTGACAAAAGTTTTGGGCTTGGTTGAAATAAGTTGGCAAATAACAATATTTACTCGGAAAATTTCATTGGGGTTGCCGGAGCATGACCCCACAGTACTATTCCATTCGTTTTGAACTTTTTATTTGCTTTGATAAAGACATATTAATTCAAGGTTTTGTGAAATTGGTGTAAAAAAAATGTTTTTTAGAAGAACCAATATGGGGGGTTTGGTTTGTATGGCAGCCCCATGACCCCATGGTCCGATTTGACAAACATCTTACATATGTTTTGTGTCATCAATAGAAATACATTTGTGTGAAATTTGGTTGATTTTGGTGCACAAATGAAAAACTTTTTCTTAGAAGAACCTAATTTGGGGGGTTGGATTTGTATGGCAGCCCCATGACCCCATGGTCCGATTTAATCCATTCTTACATATGTTTTGTGTCAACAATAGAAATGCATTTGCGTGAAATTTGGTTGAAATTGGTGCACAAATAAAAAAGTTTTTGTTGGAAGAACCTAATTTGGGGGGTTGGATATGTATGGCAGCCCCATGACCCCATGGTCCGATTTAATCCATTCTTACATATGTTTTGTGTCAACAATAGAAATGCATTTGCGTGAAATTTGGTTGAAATTGGTGCACAAATAAAAAAGTTTTTGTTGGAAGAACCTAACTTGGGGGGTTAAGTTTGTATGGCAGCCCCATGACCCCATGGTCCGATTTGATCCATTCTAGCATATATTTTGTGTTATCGTTAGAAACACATTTGTGTGAAATTTGGTTGAAATTGGTACACAAATAAAAAAGTTTTACTCAGAAGAACCTAAATTGGGGGGTTAAGTTTGTATGGCAGCCCCATGACCCCCTTGTCCGATTTAAGCGATTCAAACATACAAACAGCCTGCAACAATAATAAACATGTGTTCAAAATTTCAGCACTCTAACTTTTATAGCGGCCGAGAAAAACGCACTGCAACAGACGGACAGACGGACAGACAGACAGACAGACAGACAGACAGACGGACATCGCCCAATCGACTCCCCAAGTCATGCTGATCATATATGTATACTTTTTATATGGTCGGAGATGCCTCCTTCAATGCGTTACAAACTTCATGACAAAGTTAATATACCCTTTCACTCTATGAGCGAAGGGTATAAAAATAAAAATAAAAAAGATATACGCGTTTCAAATTGGTAGGTCTTTCGTGGCCCACCCTGTATGTATGTACATATTGTTCTATTGACGACGTCGCGTAACTTAAGAAAACCAACGGAATAGAATGGGGGGCTTATGGAGCTGCCACCTGCCATATAGAGAACACACCCAAAAATCAAGTTATAAGAACTATGTAGGAGCGAACGGAATCGGAAAACAAGTGCCAGAAAAACTATTAGCCCCAGGGAAAGTGAAGGGTATAGAAATCTCAATTAGTCTCGGTCTCGTCTGAGTTTAGAGTCATTTCATTTAACAAAAAAAAAATTTTAAATACATTAATATTTCCTCGCTCGCCAACCCCCGAGGGCGAGACTAATTTCGGGCGTGGCCGAAATTTAGATACCCTTCGCTCTCCTTGGGCTAAAAGTTTTTTCGGGCGACCCTATGAGTTGTATTTAATTCCCCTCCTCATTCTTTTTCTTCCGTCTCAGAAAATTTTATTGTGGTTGCGGGAGCATGACCCCACAGTACGATTCCATTCGTTTTGAACTTTTTTCTTGCTTTAGTAAAGACGCATTAATTCAAGGTTTTGTGAAATTGGTGCAAAAAATGTTTCTTAGAAGAACCAAAATGGGGGTTGGGTTTGTATGGCCACCCCATGACCCCATGGTCAGATTTGATCAATTCTTAGATATGTTTTGGTTGAAATTGGTGCACAAATAAAAAATTTTTTCTTAGAAGAACCTAGTTTGGGGGGTTAGTTTTGTATGGCAGCTCCATGACCCCATCATCCGATTTGATCCATTGTTTTGTTTCATCAAGAGGAAAACATTTGTGTGAAATTTGGTTAAAATTAGTGCACAAATAAAAAAGTTTTTCTTAGAAGAACCTAATTTGGGGGGTTAGGTTTGTATGGCAGCCCCATGACCCTATTATCCGATTTGATCTATTCTTAGATATGTTTTATTTCATCAAGAGAAACACATTTGTGTGAAATTTGGTTGAATTTTGTGCACAAATAAAAAAGTTTTTCCTAGAAGAACTTAAATTGGGGGGCTAGGTTTGTATGGCTGCCCCATCATGACCCAGTGATCCAATTTCGGTGATTCAAACATACAAACAGCCTGCAACAATAAGAAGCACGTGTGCAAAATTTCAGCTCCGTAGATTTTATAGTGACCGAGAAAAACGCGCTGCAACAGACGGACAGACGGACAGACGGACAGACAGACAGACGGACATCGCCCAATCGATTCATCTCGTCATGCTGATCATATGATCATATACAGGGTGACCCGCATTGCAATGTAAATAAGAAAAGTGATATACCGTTGCAAAGCCAACATGTTGAAGCAACTTTTATCAAATTTGCAGAGTTGTACGTACGTTATGAAATTACTGTTTGAATTTGCGATGAAAAATCTATTTTAAAATTTCTATTAAGTTTGAGTAACTGTATCTTGAAAGTGCCGATAATGTTGGCAACAGGAAAAACTTCAGTTTTTGTTAAATTCTATGAATTTTCTGAAACTGAAATCAAATCTTGGATTAAGTCATCAAGAGTGCTGCAAATTACGATTTTGCGTGACAAGTCACGATTTTCGATGACTTTCACAAAAAAAGCGATAACAAGGTAACGGTAAAAAAATTCCGATTGTATTGGTAATTTTCTTGCTAAAACAAGTTGCGCTATCAACCCTTACTTTATTGACCACCCAATGCGGGACACCCTGTATATGTATACTTTTTATATGGTCGGAGATGTTTCCTTCAATGCGTTACAAACTTCATGACAAAGTTAATATACCCTTTCACTCTATGAGCGAAGGGTATAAAAATATTTTAATTACATTAATTTTTAATTAAATAACAATTTACCTAATTTTCAAGGGGATTCACATTTCCGACAGGATTAATATTAAAACCTGGATTTGATTAATACATTTTTGAATATCTAAAAACGTGGATAAAACAAAAACTAAGTCAGCTGCTTTGAGAGATTCTATTCTGTTTACAGGGCTTTTTTTAAGAGCCCATGACAACTTTTTAGAAATGACTAGGCAAGGACATTTTTTATTGCTATTCAGCCTATTAATTGTATTATGATTCAGAAATTTATTATAATTTAATTTCTTACCATTTCAATTGGGTACCCGAGTTCAGGGCGTATCAAAATGGTTTCGCAAGCTAACTTTATTTTGTAGACTGATTGGACATCTTGATTCTGCTATTGATCTAGCAGTGATTCCTGGCTTGTTTTTTTAAGTCGAAGGGAGTTTGGCATTTGGTTCGTTATAACTTGTAAAGCTCGCCATAGACTGTCCAATAGATCGTACAATCTTTTTGATCGTCACATAAATTGGAAGGTGTATGTGACCGACCATTCAATCAACGCCATCTATAGATAGCCAAGACAAGATTATCAGCTGACTGAAATAAATCTGATTATCAGCAACACCAACACGTATTATAACAATAGCAACAACAAAAGGTGCCCATGGACGAAATTGTGGACTCGAGTGGAACTTATGTTTCTGCAGTTGGGCCTGTCTATCTAGATGGCAGTGATTGTGTGCAATCGATTGCAAAATTTATTGTACAATCGATACGATACCAACTGGCGGCCCAAGTAACAATTGTATCCCTATAATACTTCATAGAATAATCCGCTTCTAACAATAATAGGGGCACTTTTTACAGGATATAAATGCTGAATAATAGTCCAATAATGGCATTTGCCGCCATTTTTTTTTATCTAATAGAACCTTATTGTAGCAAAAAAATTATGCTTTGAAAAAGGCGTACATCATGTGTCTTATATCATCACTTTCTGTCATTTGAGGTAAAACACGAGAGTGTTTGCACAAAAACAGCATAACTATCGAATTTCTAGTTCTACGCGCTAACCACTCGGCCAATATAGTCAGCATTGCTAAGATATAGTCAGCATTGCTCGTAAATACTACAAATGACTAGTTGCTTCTATAGGAATGCTTAACAATTCTTTATCGAATCTTCTGCAATGAACCTTCTACTTTATATATCAATCAGTTGACGTTAATTAAATTCACACATTTATCAATAAAATGCAGTCGGTTTCTGCGCATGGTTTATAAATTAACAATTAGTGATGAAATGTTGGTTTCATGCAAGATTTCAAAGAATTCTATTGAAGAAATTTCGTATTCAAGAGCACTTCATAAGCTTCAATTCTTTCAAAACTCACATAGTCCATCCTTCTATAAAACTACGGTGAACAATTTATTGGAGGACAAGACGAATGTCGCACTATTAACACAACCGATTCTCTGCTATAGGAGAATATTGCTGGTGTGTGTTAATTTAGAGAGAGACTATCGCATGAGTGTGTTATGTCATCGAACACTATAGAGAAGTATTTAATGGAGTATCTTTTTAGATTAACGTTTAGAGAAAGTGTTATCGAAGTCTTATTGGATATAATCGTGAATTGATTATATAAGGATGTTAGAAGCTTTCCGGAAAATGTTTAAGGATTTGTTTATCGGATCAAAATACATACTTCTTCAAGCGATTTCACACGATAAACTGATTTTGTGTTACTATATGATTGCTACAAGGTTAAGTGTGTCTTTAAAGCATACGAATTGTTACTTGGAAGTTGTCATCGCATCTACACTGACTGCCATTTGGTTGGTCGTCAACTTTTGATATTCATTATAGCAACTGAATCATATGTCATCTGACACTTTGACAACCGTTTGTCGAATTCAAAGTGAACATTTTGCAACTTCTGTTCTTTTTTTTTTGAAATTCCAGAATGACCTAGTAAAAATTTAAGCACGCAGAGTCAGATTTTGAAAATTATATTTTAAAACACCTCCAAAATGATAGTTTGGTTATGTCATTTTCAGGCTCCATTTGGTAGCTAGTGTCGATGGTAAGAAGCTGCCAAATGACAACTCGCGATGCCATTATTATGGCGAGCCTCCATTTAGCAGCCAATTTGGAGACAGCTTAATCAGCCCATACACGGGCGGATTTGGATTTTAATCCAATGAAATCCAAGTGAAATCCATGGATAGACCATGTGCAGTGGCGTAACGTACGGTGTTCCATGTGCTCATTGGAACACGGCCCAAGGCAAAGGGCCCCCGACGGAGAGAACCATATTTGTTTCAAATATGAATGATCATTAATCAAGGGCAAAACGTAAATCCGGCCTTAAGATAAAATTAAAAGTTATGCTGGTTTTGATACAAACACGTTCCAAATTGTCGATTTTCAAGATCATGTTGGCGAATTTCCATTTCTAATTGACGAATTTCTATATCAAAATGACGATTTTCGAAATCATGTTCACAAATTGCCAAACCACGTTGGCGAATTTTAAATTTACGAAACCCCATGTCAAATTTATGAATTTAAAAATTACGTTGAAGATTTTTTTATTAACGAATTTCCCGACCAAATAGACGATTTTATAAATCATGCTAACGGACTTTCATTTCATATACATCAAATCATGTTGACGAATTTTCATTTGTAATTGGTTAATTTTCATGCCAAATTCACGAATTTCCGCTACAAATTGGCAAATTTCAAAATCATGTTGTCAAATGTCCAATTGACGAAATTTTATGCTAAATTAACGAAATTTCATGTCGAATTGACGAATTTCAAAATTATGTTGACGAATTTCCGTTTAATATTGATGAATTACCATTTCTAAATTGTGAATGTTTATGTCTAATAACCACATTTTTCGAATCATTTTGACAAATTTCCGCAGAACAAATCGACAAATTTCCATTTCAAATAAATTAATTTGCATTGGTCGCTTTCCCAATCAAATACTCTAGAAATTTATAAATATCTGTACACACACACAATGCCGCAAAATAAGAAAAAATGATTTAAAATTAAAAATCAAGTACCTACAGCTAGAGGCGGTTAGAAAGTTCCTTGTCGTGTAGCGATTCAACAGAAATTTTTCATTGCACTGATAAAAAAATACAACTTGGAGGATTGCTTACTAAAATTTGGTTTGAGAATTATAATTTCGTTTTGAAAAATATTTAAAACGAAAAACCGATTGAGGAACAGAGAATAACAATTCCACTCAGTGAACACTGCCCTATACAGGGTGTGCCATTCATGATGGAGAATATTTTAATGGTAGGTAGTGTGACTCGTTTGGGGAAAATTAATGTACAACGGGATTCCTATATTTTCAACCGTGCTATTATATTGAATTTTTTTGCAAAAATGCCCGACTTACCAAACTAAATCAAATTTGCCACACAGCCAAATATTTCATCCGAGATATGACTTCACTTTCTATAACGACACCTCGTCCGTTACGAAGTTGCTCGTACCTTCCGAGATAAACCCGTTCAAAAAGAAATTTAAAAATCGGGTTTTCATCAATTTTGATCATTTGATTTTTTTTTATGAAAATCCGATTTGAAAATTTCTTTAAAGTTTGGACAGATGTATCTCGGAAGATACGAGCAACTTCGTAACGGGCTAGGTGTCGTTTTATTGGAATTTTTATGTAGTTTCAGAAAGTAAAGTCATATCTCGGATGAAATATTTGACTGTGTGACAAATTCTGATTTAGTCGGGCATTTTTACAAAAAAATGCAATGTCATAGCGCGGTTGAAAATAGAGGGGTCCCGTTGTACATTAATTTTCCCCAAATGAGCCACACTACCTACCATTAAACTATACTCCACCATGAATGGAACACCCTGTATTTGTATGTAGATATCAAATAAATCGAAAATTCGAATTTATAGAAAAAGGGCCCCCACTTTGAACTCGAACACGTCAAAAATATGAAAACCTTACGCCACATGTGTGTGCGACCCAAGTGTTTTATTTTAATTTAATTCAACCAAACTCATTCCTAGTAATTCAAAATTCCAAATGTACTGCTTGAAATAGAACGGAAATCAGCAATGCAGCAAGCGGGACCAGCACCATGCACTTTAAATGGGTGACGTCATGTTGGCAGCAAGCTACTGCTGTTCAACAGCAAAATGACGTCACCCAATTAATGCATGGTGCTGCCTTTCGTCTGCTGTTTTGCTGCTTTCCGTTCTGTTTCCAGCATAATAATTTTTGAAACCGTATAGAGACCCACCTAGCGGTGAATAGTAGCTTTCATTCGATTATTTTTGAGGACTGCATTATCGGCGTTTTGTCGCCACACCTGTCAAATGCACTCCACTTTGACATTTGTTTTTGTTTTGATTCTATCCTTTATCTCTCTCTTGTCCGTGTTGAGGCCTGATCTGTTGATAAATGCATGCTCTTTCACACTTTCAATATTTTATTTATGATCAAATCCACCCCCCACGGACTGCTCTATCCAGCAACTGCATATTTTTATCGTCTCCTATACTTCACGACTTTGGCCGACGAAATCGTCAAACAGCTCGCTAGCTAAACTGAATTCCACCGCCGAGGGAAGTGAGTGTTACGAACTTTTTTTTTCCATCACCCGAAAAAGAAGTGCCGTGGCGAATGTCCCAGTGTTTTTTGCAATTGCCAGTGTGTTTCTGTTTCCCAATTGCGCGTTTGTTTCGAATTCAATTGGGATTGTTTCGTGGGAGTCAAATGGCGAAGTGAAGTGCATAGCCCGATTAGTGACATTCGAAAAAGGTTTGTATGCATCATTGGTGATTTTGCAAAAATTTTCTTATTCTCAAGATTGTAGGTGACAAGTGGTGAAAAACCTGTGCCCTGATTGTTGAACTCCTTCCAATACATCCATCTATAGACACATTTTTCTTTTAGTGCTCTTTCAACGTCATCGTGTACCCGCGGTTCATCGATTTTAAGATTGCAGCTATGACCTCAAGCGCAAGAACCTTGTAACTCAAATATTTGGAATTGTTCGTTCCAGCTATTTGAAAAGTTTATTGAGCGTGCAGAGTTGGTGGCTAGGCAAGTTATCAGCTAGTCTTGCACATTTCAGAACTGTCTAATAGGATTGGGGGCATCTCCTTGTCATCGACAATTATTGTCTGTACACTATCGGGGGTAGTTGACTCATTGTCCCCCGACATCATTTCTTGACCGGGTGGAGTCTTCTTCTTCAAGGTCAGGAACTTTGTGATTTGGAAGCGAATTCACGTTCGATTCTATATGCAAATTTAATTTCCAAGATTTGGCTTCTTGCGGTTGCCCATTTGAATTGTTTGAGACGTCGAGTGGCATTGTCTCTGGGGGGTAAGACAGTTTCAAGCTTGTTCAAACATTAGTCTGTTGTGTTTAACACTTATTCCTATGCAGCCATTTGATGAAACATTTGAAATTTCAGTACATACTGATGGTGCACGTTCAGATGATAGAAATCGTCGGCTCACGCCCAAATTACGTATTAGCTTTGTAACGACTGTCGGGTGGAATGACACAGGCCTTGGTATCGATGTGGCAATGTGTGATTAAAGAACAACAAAAAATGGGACCGAATTTCTTCAGTTGGAATAGTTTATATTAACCAATATTGGTTGAAAGGATTTTTTTCAAATATTATCAAACCGCGGACTCGTAATTATGCAGGGAGAGCTCTCGATAGCCCAGAATGTTGTTACGGTAGAGGAAACTGCTTCGTTGCTGCTCTTGACAGATTCCTGTAGAACTTTACTAAGAAGTACCAGACCTTCCTAATGACTTTCACGTTTGTACTGATCAGAATCGTAATGGGACTCCGGTTTTGCGACAATGTGTTATTCAAATAACAAGGAGGCTACTGAAAATATTGTCACGAAGTTTGAAGAAAATACCATTTTTCAAGTGGAGCTATCATATTGATTGAGAGTGTATTTTTACATTTTAGGCTTCATTCGAACGACGAGCCGTACGGCTCGCAAGCTCTAGCCATACAAATGCATTGGATTATATGGGAAGCTCACGACGAGCGAGAGCTATGCCGCTGTCAAAACACAACGTGCGAGACGTGTTTTTACATATCGTGCACCACAATCCGCAAATTCACGGATCGCGAGCCGTGTTTTGACAGTGGCACGGCTCTCGCTCGTCATGAGCTTTCCATATAGCAAATGCATTTGTATGTTTCGAGCTTGCGATCCGTTTTCGTGTCGTTTGAATGTACCCTTAGGCTTCATGCACACGGCGCGAAAACGGCTCGCAAGCTCGACACACACACGTCTCGCTAGTTGTGATTTGACAGCGGCACGGCTCTCGCTGTCGTGAGCTTCCCATAAGAGCCAATGCATTTCGATGTGTCGAGCTTGCGAGCCGTTTTCGCGTCGTGTGCATGAAGCCTAAGGCCGTTTTCGCGTCGTGTGCATGAAGCCTAAGGCTTCATGCACACGACGCGAAAACGGCTCGCAAGCTCGACACATCGAAATACATTGGCTCTTATGGGAAGCTCATGACGAGCGACAGCAAGCGAGAGCCATGCACAGTCAAAACACGGCTCGCGAGCCGTGAATTTGCGGATTGTGGTGCACGATATGTGAAAACACGTCTCGCTAGTTGTGATTTGACAGCGGCACGGCTCTCGCTGTCGTGAGCTTCCCATAAGAGCCAATGCATTTCGATGTGTCGAGCTTGCGAGCCGTTTTCGCGTCGTGTGCATGAAGCCTAATAGTATCAAAATTTGCCCAAATCGCATAGGGTCGCGACAATCCTCGAGGTCTCTCGCATAATTTCGTAGAACCTATTTGCCATAGTGATGAGCTATATGCCGATTTATCAAAACGAATTTCTTAGCCATGATGTCTCATTTATAATCCATGAATTACATTTGTCTACTCTTAAAAAAGATTCTGGATATTTTCGAAATGGTTATGAATTTCGAAGTGTATTAACGTCTAGAACAACAGAACAAGTGCTAAGAATCAATCGAAAATCGTGTTCAAAACTTGTTTCGGACAACTCGTTAGAAATGAACGGAAATAAGTATAGGTTACAGCTTTATTTTTTTAAATAATCTCATTATAGAGGAGCGGATGTCTCTCTCTCTCTCTTAATATTAAATGTTTGATTTAAAAAAAATTCCTCACAGAATCGTCTTTTATATTGATTGATACGTACATTACAAACCTATTTTTAATTTCTTACAGATACAAAAATCCAAACGATATCGCAATGGAGTTAACATAAATTTTATCCAGACATTATAGTCAAAAGAGCAACAAAACAACATAATCGGAGCATCATAGCTACAATACGTCACAGTCAGAATTACTTTTCTGATCGATTATAAATCACTAAAAATAAGAATTGAACTTCTTTACTATTACCTGTCTACTATTAGTATCTCTGAACGTCTCAACCATATACGTAGCGTTCACAAAAAATAACTTATCATAAGGATTATGGATGATAATGTAAGTATACAATCATCGGACTCAATGACAACAAGTGGTGAATACGAAATTGTGCCGGAGACAGCCGTTGATGCGGATTGTGTATCGAAGTCGCCGACACTTAATATTGCTAATAACGGCGATATGTTGGATTTAAAAAATGATTTGAAAGAAGTCATACAGGAGCTGGATGGGCAAAAAGGACAAGAATGTAAGTATTAGTATTAAATATCTAAGTAAATATAGCTTGTCGACTGCTTAATTGTGTTTTTTTTTGTGCTATAATATCCACTGTGTACACAGCGTTCCTCCCCGTTTACGTCTATGAGTCTCATGAAACAAAGAAGAACAAAAGATTTTCGGAAGAGACAAACGGTGGTAATGTCGACAGAAAAGGGTCAGACAGTGAACGTGTCGTTATTTCCCTGGATCATCTTTCAACTCGTCACGACTACGATTTTCATTATTGGAGCCAGCTATGCTCATATGCTTTTTAGGTCGCACAAACACGGAGAATCCATGGATTCAGAATCCAACGAAACTCCATAAAAAATGACAGCTGGGCAATTTGTCATAGGCTACATATTATGCAGGGTGTCTCTCATGGTGGAGAATATTTTAATGGTAGTTAGTGTGGTTAGTGTGAACGGGTGTATGTCGGAAGATACGAGCAACTTCGTATCTTCCGACATGGAAATTTTATGTAGTTTCAGAAAGTGAAGTCATATCTCGAATGAAATGTTTGATGGTGTGGCAAATTTTGATTTAGTTCGGCAAGTCGGGCATTTTGACACAATTTACAAAAAATGCTGTTATGTACATTGTAACGGTTAAAAATAGAGGGGTCCCGTTGTACATTATTTTCCCCAAATAAGCCACACTACCATTAAAAGGTCCTCCACGATGAATGGGACACCCTGTATAGTATCATCGTACTAAAACAAAAAAAATGGTTTAAAATGAACGCATGTCGTTCACCTGCATTATATGCATTTCTTCAGATGCCCCTCGATTGTCGGGAGAGGAACGATCGGTTGAGCAATGTTACCCTCTATGTCAGGTGTGTCAAACTCAAAACCTGGCCTGGGCCAAATATGTCTTCAGGATTGAGCGATATTTTCGAAATATGATCACAGAATATTACTTTTAAAATGTGATTATAAATCTTAATCACCTACGACATCGGGATTATACCCTTTAGAAATGCCATCTTTCGAAAATGTTCTTCAAACCAATTTCGAAACTTTAGACAAGAAGTTAAAAACTCAATAACTTAGTCGATCAGTGACCACTATTTGTGTATTAAATTCCGTCAACTGACATAAATTAATTACGGACAGAAAGGTGGCTAAAAGTAGACGGAAATCTGTTTGTGATGGGGCTTACACTAGTAAAACTTAATAAATCTGATCGGTTAATGGGCTGAAGCTGTTATGTTTAGAAAAGATCACACCCAGGTGATTTCCTAGCCAAACAGAATTTCTGTTTTTTTTTTTAAATTTTGGATCTCGTTTTCGCGAATTATAATCCAACCGTGGCTGATTATGATTGCTTATCAGGCGACACCAAAAACGTTTTTCCGAACCGAATTGCGGGTCAAAATAATTTCACGAAGGGGATTTGTGTCTGCTCAAAGCAGGTCGCCCTAAACAAATGTACCTCAAATTACCGTCAGCAAATTGTTTGTGTAACTTAATTTAAGCTTGCACCGCCTTGACGAGTTTTAGTAAATTTTTTAGACTCATTTTTTTTTTGTATTTTACTCATATTTGCTGATACACATATTGTTTTTCTTCGACCCGGCCGCGGGCCACATAAAACTGGGAGGTGGGCCTCATGCGGGCCGCGAGTGTGACATGTCTGCTCTTTGTGGCCGTGCTACCAATCCGTCGAATAATTAATCACTAGTAACTTATTAGCAGCGTGAGGCGATAATCAGTAGTTCTGGACGCAGCCCCAGTAGTTTTGTAAATGAAAGGCTATATGTTTAGTAGCCGGCCATCGACTAGTGCCCACCTGATAATACGAAGAGCAATCAGTGTGGAAATGTATATCGTATATTTTTATTCGGAAAGGAAGGACAAATGTACGAAAAATTGTCGTTTGGCGGGACAATGCAAGTAAAACAGCAGGACAGAAAGAAAAACAGCCAGAAACACAAATGTATCTAATATTCGCGTATATTTCGATATTTCATATCGAATTCGGATTATACTTGGAACACAAATTCATTCAAAATGTATAAAATAATGTCCCCTGGACGTTTCAGAATCGTTCATCGCGTTAGTGTTTCTAGGAACAAAAACATTAATCTAAATTCTTGCAAAAAAATAAAAGTGGAGTTTCTATGTATTACGAAGGAAGCCTCCTCAAGAGCCTTCCTCGCTTAAGGCTGCATCTGAGTCCAGGGTGAAGCCAGGACTCAATCGAAAGAACTTCGCCCCACCACTGCGTGAGCAGTTAATAACGCTTTTTGTGTTCGCGGCTTTTTATCCAATATCGAGGTGTCGCAGAGGACCGAGAAGCAGAAAGAGTCGCTCACATGGGCTCTTGGTGTGATTGCGAATCTTCTCAAGGATAAGCAGATCGTCAAACTGTAACGCTCGTCTCCAAGGTAAATCCGGCCCCCTCATACGCGGAGGCGGCATGGAGTTGGATTGCGGCATGTCTGTAGGAAGATGGGTTATAGTTGAGGGCATCCTCACCATAAACTTTCAATGTGCCATGGAAGCCTTTCCCAGCCCGCGTCCAGTTGTTTGAAGATGGAATTTGGTTTCAGAGTCCGCTCACCAAATCAGGTGGGGTAGTGAGCATTGGTTTCCTGAAACTAAAACTCAGGTTTCATAAAAGCGATATAAAAAAGGCCAACAAGTCGGTTACCGCATCCGTGGAGCATGTGGAAGATGGCCCAGACACTGTCTGAATGGATCCCGCGGCTTTTATGCCTGGGGATGAGGTTGTGGAGGACGACCGCGTCTCCCTCTGCTCAGACTTATCTGCTTTGGACACTGCGTCTCAAGCGTCTCCATTTATTGACTCCCACGAATCCGGAACGGATGAGAAGGAGAATGTCACGTTGTTGGAGAGGATATAATGGTCAAGTTCTTACAGATCAACCTGCACCATTCAAAGGCAGCATCATCTGCTCTCATGCATCGTTTATCCCAGAGTAATGACGATATCGTTTTTGTTCAGGAACCCTTAGTGGCAAACGATCTGGTCAAGAGTCTAAGGTGTTTCGATTTTACTATTTTTTACGTTTTAGGACAGGGTACACGGTGGTCCTGCGTTCTTGTTAGAAAAGCCCTCAAAGCTTTTCTGTTGCCTAATTATAGTGATAAAGTTTTAGTTTTAGTCTGCCTGGAGCTACAACTTAAGGTGTACTGGGCTGCTTCGGTATACAAGGGTTATGATCTTACTCTACCTTCTCCCAATTAAAAAAAGCCATTGCGGCAGCAAAGTCTTCAGAAACTAGTGTAATCCTCAGATGCGAATCTAATGCACATCATATAGTCTGGGGCACCTCGTACACTAATGAGCGAGGTAAATCGCTTCACGAGTGCCTTCTGGGTACCGATCTTTTCATTTGCATATGTGAGCCTGTTAGCCTACTTTTATTACAAAAAAAACCGACAAGAGGTTTTGAACATCAATCTAGCATCAGAGGATGTAATTCATTTAATCAAAGATTGGAAAGTCTCTTCAAAGCACTCTTTATCGGATTATCGGTATCTACAATTCAGCCTAGTAGAGCGTCCCGAAGCGATTCCGCACACAGTGAATCGCAGAAGTACCGACTGGTCTAGGTTTCGAACTGCTCTCGCTGCGCTGCTCCCTACCTAATCTGCCAGACCATGAACAACAGCTCGATGAGATGGTTAACACTTTTACGGCAGTTATGAGGGCGGCGGTATCTGAATTGTGTCCTGTCACTTCTTTTTCTGGCAAGCAAAAACCATCATGGTGGAGTAGCAAGATCTCCGAGCTAAGAGTCGTGTACAGGAGAAGCTTTAATATGGCCAAAGTTTCGAGGATGGAGTCAGACTGGATCTCCTATAAAATACATCTTAATTCTTTGAAAAAAGGGGTAAGATCAGCTAAACGTAATGCATGGAAAAACTTCTGTCAAGTATCGAAGGGTCCTCCGAGACTTCTACATGTAGGAAAATTATGGCATCAAATCTGGCAAACACTGTTAATAGTTTGTCGCTCAGCTCTAAAGGGCGCCACGAACCTGACGCCCGTACAGCACATACATTAGGCAATTTATCGGGCAATCTGAATTTGACAGTCTCACGGTCCACAAGACACAACACAAAATAGCGAAAATTATACCATTTTTGGCGATGGAAGATGGACATCCATTGCTACTTTGATGGAGAATGACCGCCACAACCACAGCATGAAGAACGACCACAGGTATATGTCAAAAAATCAGCAACTGAGAACACATGATTGTCATGACAGTTTGTACGAAAAATTGCATTGGTGATACGTTCCACAAGTCAAATTAAAAAAAATGAATCCGATGGTCCCATACACCTTCCGATTTATCTCGCAATCAAAAAATCTGGCCGATCGATCGGAGGGTCTGTGGCGCCTCTAAGAGTGATTGGTCAATTTTTCAACATCGTTTTCTGCTGGATACCTAGTCACAGTGGATTTGAAGGGAACTGCAATGCGGACCGTCTCGCTCGTAATGCGACTTCTATGACCTTAGAGGCCGACCTTAATAATTTTAAAGTGTCAATCGCTTCTTGTAAACAGGCAATAGAAACAACTGTAATGTACAAGGCTAGTGCAAAATGGTCTAACGGTAGCACATGTGCTACAATAATATTATTTTGGCCACGACTTGACGCAGCCAGGTCAACGGTTTTACTGCCAATAAACAGGGAACATATCGGTAAGGTGGTCGGAACCATAACGGGGCACTGTTCTATCGGGAAGCACGCCAGGAGGCTCCGAATTGCTCCGCTGTCGTAGTTGCGAAAAAGAAGAAGAGATTGTACATCACTGGGTGGTTCTCCAAAACAGAACAGTTGCGTATGTTCCGCAAACATGTTTGTTATTCTGATCCCCTAACTGCCATTTTGCGGATAAGAAATAATCTCCAGTTCTTTTCGTTAGCATATTTCACAAAGGAAAAGAACCAGAGATTATTCCTGATCCGCAAAATGGCAGTTAGGGGATCAGAATGGCAAACGTGTTTGCGGGACTGGGGACGGAGCCATGCCTCTGTAACCGTAAAGGTTAGGCATGAAGATAGGGCTCCTCAACGAGCGAGCAGCGGCATGCGCTAGCTGTAGTTGCCCCTGTCCTTTTACAAATAAAAAGGGATATCGCATGCCTGCGGAATCACGATACAATACGAGAGTTAACATTGAGAGAATTACGCGAAACGCAGCCGGCGAGCACAGGGATGTGGAAATCTTTCCGAGCAGTCCAACATTGGTATATTTCAGTAAAATTAAACAAGCACGATAACAGCACTTTTGACACTCACTATACTAATACCAACGGTACTTATCGTGTGAAGCAACACTATCTTCCTCTTTTCATGATACGTTGCTTATGGATTTTATCGGACAACGTCATTACATCGCCGTCACTCGACTCTCCATCTAATGATTGCTTGTTCGATCGGAAGTGCCAATATTATAATATCATTCTCCATTGGGCCTCCTCTTGCGACCCGGTACTGTAAAAACCCATAACTGTCGGACTGTGTTTGACCTGGGTTTCATTCATTACTCAGATAAATTGCAGATTGGCACTGGAAACTAAGAAGCGCAGTTCAGAGCACTGGAGCGAGATTTTAGTGCCCCTACTCCGTTCGCCACGATCCCTTGAACTTGGTACTGTTTGTATACGAGTCTCGTTGGCAAGTATTTATATGCGCAAAGAGCGAGTCCCTTTTCGGATCGTGTAAATGGTTCAATAAAAATCTGCAAATTTAATTGGTTTCAGTTGGGATATTATGTAACGCAAAAATGCGCTTACGAACGGCAGCAATCCAGCGTCCTAACCGTGCAAATATTTGCCCTAGATATAATGTGCAGAAGCTCAAACTTCCATCAACCAAGCGTGCGTTCTCCACCGCTTTGCGCGAAAAAGCTAATGCACCAACACTAAATGAGAATCCGACAATTGACGATAGATGGAAAGTCGCTAAGGACTCATTTATTTCGTGTGGCGAAGAAATTTTAGGACGATTGGATCGCGGTAGGAGACCATTTATTAGCGACTCCACTTGGTCTCTTATCTCAGCACGCAAGATAGTTAAAGAGAAGATCAACTCAGCTGCTGACGATTCAGCTAAGGAACGATACAGAGCTGAATACCGTTCGCTCCAAAAAGGCGTTCAAAGGAGTGTTAGGCGTGATAAGCGCAATAATATCAACGCGCTTGAGAAGGAGGCAGAGGATGCGGCTATCCGCGGTGACAGTGGAACACTCTTCAAGCTTATCAAGCCATTAACTGGCAGATCCTTACTAACGGAACATCCTGTGAAAGATAAGGAAGGTGTTCTGCTCGTTACCGAAGAACACCAGCTGCAAAGATGGAGAGAATACTTTTTAGAGGTCCTTAATAACACCTTCGGGCCTGCAAGTGCATCTTCATTGCCAGCAGAAGACTTCCCTCGAATAGACGGCATTAGTTCTGGTCCACCATCCAAAAAGGAACTAATAGACGCTATTAAATCAATGGACGCCGGTAAAGCCCCTGGGATTGATGGAATTCCGTCTGAATTCTTGAAAGCAGATATTATCGCTTCAGCGGATATTCTCCTTCCCTTAATCCAAGAGTGTTGGGAAACCGAAACTCTTCCCAGTGAGTGGAAAAAGGGCGTAATTATTAAGATTCCGAAGAAAGGTGACCTGAAGAATTGCAATAATTGGCGTGGGATCTGCCTACTTCCTGCTGTTTCCAAGCTGATGGCTAAGATTGTTTTAGGACGAATCAAGGACAAAATCGATGACACATTGAATGATGAACAAGCTGGCTTTCGCGAAGGGTTTTCCTGTAGCGACCACATTAACACCCTCCGTATTATCATCGAGCAATCCGCGCAATGGAGATCCCCATTACATCTCATGTTCATCGATTTTGAGAAAGCCTTCGATAGCGTTGATCGTCTCTACATCTGGAATGCCTTACGGAGACGAAATATCCCAGATAAGATAATCTCCATCATCAAGGAATCCTACAATGGAGCCCAATGTCACGTCCTGCATAAGGGCAAGCTTTCAGATCCTTTTGAGGTGCACAGTGGAGTGAGGCAAGGCTGCATTTTGTCACCTATTCTCTTCCTTGTTGCCATTAGTGATGTAATCGGCTCCGCACTCCAATTACATCGTAACAAAGGTATCAGATGGAAATTGTTCGATCACCTTCAACATCTTGACTACGCTGACGACATTTGCCTTCTATCAACAAACACGGATGATGTCGCTCAAATGACAGAAGCTCTAAATTGCGCGAGTCGAAATGCGGGGCTGAAAATCAATGCTGCCAAGACTAAGTTCTTGAGCACATATCCAGGTGGGCAAAGCGAAATTTGTATTTCAGGACAGGCAGTCGAAAAAGTTGATGAATTTTGCTATCTCGGAAGTGTAGTTACAGCAGATGGTGGAGCGGATGCTGATGTAAAATCACGGGTAAACAAGGCTAGGGCGGCTTTCTTCAATTTGACTCCTTTCTGGCTAAACAACAATATTTCCAGACGCACCAAAATACGCTATATGTTATGTTCAACCTGGAAGGTGACTAAAGAGATCACTGATAAGTTGCAAACTTTTGTTAATCAGTGTCTACGGCGCATCCTAAATATTCGTTGGCCGGAGATCATTTCGAACGAGGATCTCCTTACTATAACTGGCCAGGAAAGGATAGGCACTTCGATCAAAAGACTTAAGTGGCAATGGATAGGTCACACCTTCCGAAGAGGGCCCAAAAACGTCGCAAAAAAGGCTCTAAACTGGAATCCACAGGACTCCGGAGCAAAACGCCGTGTTGGGCGGCCAAGGAACACATGGAGCTAGCAGCTAGCGCCGTTGGCGCAAAACAGAACGAGGTGGAGAGTAGGCGTGGTTAATGCCCTATGCCCCACAAGGGGTTGACAGGAACTAGAGAGAGAGAGAGATTATGTAACGAGTGTACACAATAGAAATTCAGAGTTTCCACATTTAATTCATTTTTTTATAACATAACGGCACTCCACTCCCCTCCACATCACTTTTCATTATTACTTTTATCATTATCATACAAGCAAATATATCTTAAGATCACTAATCCTAGCGATCTAAAATGAAGCATGACCACAAAACGACACGAGACAAGTATGTATATCATCTTATCATATTCACTAGCAGTGATATTGTAGCAATAAATGTCACATTTTCGAAACTATGAAACGAACGCCAAAGCTTAAATTTCGCATTGAGAACGTAGCAGAACTTTGTAAAATCGTTATATCATAACACTGTTTATGTTCCATCTTATTTCCTTTATCATTTAGAAAGTGTAGTGTGCAGTATCAAATTAGTCTAGAATTGAAATTAATGACACACGCTGTACTGTTTTGAAAAACATTTATGCTGGATTATGTCGCGTAGTGAAGAGATCAATCGAACTATTTTCGCCGCGTACTTAGCGTTAAAGAAATATCGTCCTTCGCGGTGTAAGTTTTTCACGTTTATTCGGTTGCGATTTTTGTTAAAAATATGAGTCACTAAAAATATTAAATATATATTGTTATGTAAAGATGTTGCAGGTCGCAAATGAATAGAAAAAAAAGCAATAAAAATCTTTTGAAAAATGCAGTCAACAATCGGAACATTATCCCACGAAGAAAAAAATCAGTGTTATCAATATAGCAAACTTATTATAATAAACTTATCGCATTGAAAACAATATAAATTATCGAAAATTATCATATATTAAAGCAGTCACAGTTAATACTTCCTTTCTTTCGGAACACGTTTGTACTTACTTACTCCATTGCTTGTTAATTTGTTTGGATACTACGTACACCAAATTGTGCGATGAATTCTTGAAGCGGTGCAGGGTTTAAATACAAAATGCGATGTATTTTCATAATTTTTGAAAAGTTGAATATTCGTGGTAAATATTTGGTTAATTAGTGACACATTTACATCTAGTTGTGGCATCAATTTTTGATTTATGAGACTTTACATGAACGTGTTGATAAGAAAATTTAAGACTCGCGTGGGATCCACGCACACGTTTAAGCGGCTACGCAATTCATATGGTTTGTTCGTTTCATATGCTGTGAAAGATAAGCAAACGAAAAAAGGTTGAACGCCCATCGAACTAAATTCAATTTTAGTTTTCAAGCTATATGGATGTCTGTGTATTGATGTGAAGTGTAGTAATAAAAAAGTTAGTGTTTCATTCTCCTCCGCTTCTCCTTAGAAAAACCATCATATGTATCTCCCGTTTTCGCCAAGAATATAATGGGCTTGAAATGTTTACTTAGAAATCTGTCTCAGGATTTTTATTTTTATGCATTTCAAACAAACATTAACCAAATAGTCTAACCGCAGTATCACGTGCGTAATATTTGATGAAACTTTTTTTATTGTAGCTAAGCCCGTGGCTGTTGGTTGTCAGCAAAGTCTTTGTGCATACTACAACAAAATGTGTAAAATTACATCGAGCGCGACTATATTCGTGTCAACTTATGAGTGTCACATTTTATTTCATTTCTCAAACAATGACTAGTGCATGTGTCATATTATTGCTTTTGTTCTAAATAGTCTTTTCAACTTTTCACTTGCAGCTAAATCACAAAGTACTCGTAAAATCTCTATACCGTCTACATCGGGAACGTTGCAATCTATTGAACTATCGCCGTCGTTTGATGTTCCCGACTGTGCTAGTCTTGGGAAAACTCCTTCGCCGTCGATTGTTAGTGCATCTATCACCACACCTATTTCGACCACCGATGTAACCAAAGTTGGACAATCTGTATTCTACGACTGTATGGATATGAGTCCCGTGGGAGCTGAAAAACAGGATGACATGAAGCCAGAAAAAAGTGACACTGACGAAGAATGTAAGTACACCAATTTGAATCATCTAGCATTCGAATAAATCATTTTCGATTTCGCTCACTTACAGCCTCTGACATTGATCATGGCTGCACAATTTTTGATAATGTCACCTATCTGGGTGCGACTAATATCAAATCACCAAAATGTGGCATGGAGATTCAGCGGAATATGGCAGAATTGAACAGTGGCTCAGCCTCCGTTGGACTTAAAGTGTCTGTCAGTATACCGAATAGCTCAGACGGATGCATCATGTGAGTCTAGTTGTTGCTGGATTTGATACAATAGTTGCTAATAAGTGATGTTTTTATTCTGACTAGTCTGTACGACTCTGAGACAAACACCGTAGTGGCAACGTATGAAATACATCGTATCCTCTACTATGAACGCGGTCTTGTCGGAAGCAAACAGGAAGCATGTTTTGCTTTTACGTGGTCTCATGGAGACTCAGCTGAAGCGCGAGTACATCAGTGCCATGTGTTTCGTTGCGGTATAGCCGAAGCTGTTAATCAAGTTAATTGTAAGTAAATGATATACACAACTATTTTATCCTCTCTGATGTTTCCAATCTCTCAATGTGTAGCAAAACTACCAAAACTTTGTTATCTCTCTACAACGCATTTACCTGTTGAAAGTTATCAGTGTTTGATGAAATTGAAAACAATCAACAAAAATAAGCACATTGGAAGTAAATAATCTGGAATAGATAAGATTATTGAAAGATGTGGGCTGGATACAAATTTCGAAATGATTCACTTTGGTTGTTCCTGAGATAGTACACATTTTCTATTGAGAAATAATTAAAGATTTTATTTTATGTTATTATGATAGAACCGGCGAATCAAATGATTAGATCTTCTGACAAAGGTTGAATTTACCTTGGACAAATCAAACAATACTTGTTGCCGGCTTCCCATTTTTTTCATGGTGCTCAATGTGGTATTTTTAAATTGCTATCTTAAAAAAATATTCGTTGCTACTGAGTTGAGATTTATTATCACTATTTTTAGCCGAAATAAGTTTTTTAGTTAATCAAGCAGACTATGAGATTTTTTTATATGCGTGGTTTTAAACGAAAATGAAATTGCCAATCGATCACTGACCCTTTCTCTTTTTAGAGAGAGAATTTGGGGCTGGCTAAATCAATTGCTAAATTATCCTGAACGGTTTTGAAAGTTCTTTTTTAATGGTTTCAATATACGTGAAATTAGGCATATCAAAACAAGAACAAAACGGCTTGACTCTCTGTCCCTCTGTTATTCTGTCATTGTTAAGCCGAAAAGAGTTTGGATAAAAACAAAGCCGCGAAAATCATGTGATGTTGTTGAAGTAGTGTCGCAAGTGAGGGTGGAAGAGGACTACAATTTTGTCCTTACTCGTATAATGTGGGCATCCGGTTTTCCAGTTCTAAGTCCAGAAAGAATGCTGCATCGATAAGTTGTTGTTCCCATAGTCCACGAGGTGTGAGAAGCGTTGGTGCAGCGGTCAACGTTGTGTGAACTGGATAGATATGAATGTAGTCTTTTGCACCATCAGAAAAGTAGTTGAGCGAAGGTTTTACGCAGTAGTTGTAACTCCAGGAGACACGGTTAGCTCCCAAGTTTCTGATGAATTTACTAATACTTCTTTGTATATGTCACAACGAAAATGTCTTGCGATTGAACCGTCGTTAGCGATTGACGAGCAAGTTTATCTGTAGCTTACCTTCAATACAATACAATATGTAAGGGAAGGAGGGGCGCGACAAATTTTTTCAGGGTGAAATCTCTTAAGCAGCCGTTGTGAGAATTTACTGGACACTTTTGGTATTGGGGCGATTCTTGGAACTCGAGTTTGGCGAACTGAGGCTCAAATGCACTTAAGGGTAGTTTTTAAGGGGTAGAAGGGGCGCGACAATTTTTTTGAAGAGTGGAATATGCCTTTCGGTTTCTGCGACAATTAATTGGATACTTTTTGTTTTACGAAAATTCTTGAATTGGCCGCTACCGGGGTGGTAGTGCTAACTTGACGGGAGCAGTTTTTAAGGGAAGGAGGGGCGCGACAAATTTTGTCAGGGTGGAAATCTCTTAAGCAGCCGTTGTGAGAATTTACTGGAAACTTTTAATATTGGGGCGATTCTTGGAACTCGGAATTTTTTGAAGAGTGCAATATGCCTTTCGGTTCCTGTGACAATTAATTGGATACTTTTTGGTTTACGAAAATTCTTGAATTCAATGCTACCGGGGTGGTAGTGCTAACTTGACGGGGGTAGTTTTTAAAGGAAGGAGGGACGCGACAATTTTTTTCAGGGTGGAAGTCTCTTAAGCAGCCGTTGTGAGAATTTACACTCTTAGTATTGGGGCGATTCTTGGAACTCGAGTTTGGCGAACTGAGGCTGAAATGCACTTAGGGGTAGGAGGGGCGCGACAAATTTTTTGAAGGGTGCAATATGCCTTTCGGTTCCTACGACAATTAATTGGATACTTTTTGTTTTACGGAAATGCTTGAATTGGCCGCTACCGGGGTGGTAGTGCTAACTTGATGGGGGTAGTTTTTAAGGGAAGGAAGGGCGCGACATTTTTTTTTCAGAGTGGAAATCTCTGAAGCAGCCCCTGTGATATCTTACTGGACACTTTTAGCATTGGGGAGATTCTTGGAGCTCAAATTTGGTGAGCTGAGGCTCAAATGCACTTAAGGGTAGTTTTTAAGGGAAAGAAGGGGCGCGACAATTTTTTTTATTTTTCCATTGAATTACGACAAAATCGCGACATTTAATGCGCTATAGCGTTTGTCGAAATTTTAAAGTGGTAGTTCTAACTTGACAGACGTCAATATGTAGGGTGGCATTCTAAGTGTTTGAGATACATTGAAGTGTATGAAAACAATGTCTATCACAGTTTGTGGTACTAGGGCATCGGTTTTCAGTGCAGATTGTCCACAATTTGAACGGAGTACGTCGTAAGGGCATGTATTTCCGCTTTAAGAACACTTGGCCCGAATATCCACATCTATAAGGCCAAGAGCCGCGCTTCCACCATCGCATTATGTGCGGCTAAATACAGAAGCAGTTTCCGTAGTCATGTAATTTGACCGTTTATTTGTCTAACGAGGTGGGTAAAATCTTCGGAAGATACTGCCGGATTTCTATCGGCTAAAAATAGACCACTTCCGTCGCCATGTTCCCTGTAGGACACCCTGTCAGTATTAGTTCACAGGGACGAATCCGGGTAATTAGCCCTCATGCTGAGTTGCTGATTTCCGTCTAGCTGCTTTCCAGTTCCTTGTGGATACCGCAGACAAATTCAGTTACTGCCTCCTAATTGTGTTGGTGTTGGCACTCCAGCATGTGCTTAACATTTTGCCGAATTCAATATTAAGCTGCGCGCGCTAGCAAATATAGAGCAGGAAAAAAAGACGTGTGATGCGTCTTTTGCGACGCCCTTGCAGCTAGGGCACTCTGGCGGCTCATCCAGCTTAAAACGGTGCAAGTACGTATTACCATGACCCATTAGAAATTGAATTCACTTCGCCGTGATTGCATTTAACTCATTTAGCAATATAAGGGATGAGAAAGTGAGTCCATCTACAGGTTACAGCTTCATCCGACCACAGTTGTTACTGTCTCATGCTGTCTTGTCTTTCGAAACTTTTTCGAATTTTCCGCTGGCGTGTCGTTATATCGCCCGCAGTAGAATATGCAGGTCTCCTCAACTAGAACTCCTATTAATATCATTCCTGCAACGACATAAGCAGCTTCGTGCGAAATTGTTGGGTACGCAAAGCATACTCTCGGGGCGCATCAACGGTAAAGCGAGCTTAATTTCTGGGCATTTCCAGAGGAATCTAGTGAAATAGGTCAAACATTAGTATGGATGTAATTACCTTAGCCAAGAACAATCTCCTGCATGATCGGGAATCGCGTAAGCGATGGTGGCGACCTTCGCCTTTCTGCTCTCTAAAATTCAGTTTTTCCTACTCTGATATTTAGAGAGCCCCTTTTTCGGCTGCTCAGCAAGTTGAGGCCAACTACTGACGGCACTGAAGGTCTGACAAGCTCTTTTGTTCTTTCACTACCGATAATAGGCTGTTAAAAATTATTCTTTTATACAGTTTTCCCTAAGGCATCTAGTAGGCAGATTAACCGATAGGAGCTTGGCTCTCCAGCCGTTTTTTTTTTTGGTTTGGGAAGGAGTACCAACTTTTTTCGTTTCCATATTATTGGAAAGGTGTCTTCTGCAAGAAAGTTTTGATATAATTATGAGGCACAGCACGGACTGCAGCGTTCAACGCCTTATTAAGGACCCCATCTGGTAAGTTTGTCCTCCTCAATGTAATCTGTAATCTCGAAAAATATTTTTTTTTTAAATTGGGCATCGCTGAATTGCCGACATCGATTATGTGGGACATACACAACAAATAAATCTCCAAGCCTGACAACATTTCTGACCTGCATAATGCTCCAGTTATTATTATTATGGTTATATAATCGGCGTCGTCAAAAGTTTCGTAAACGAAGTCATAAAGCAACGCGAGTAAAGAAACGACAGTACCCCAGAGGAGTGAAGATAGAATTCCACTCTGTAGGGCTCTTTAAATGCATTGACAACCCCCTTGTAGCGCTCCCTAACGATGAAGATTGTTCGTGCCCTCGCCTCTAGGCATCGATCTACATTATCATTGCTGTAAATATATTCCTGAGCTCAAGTGTTCTGGATGTAATGTTCTTCTTCTCAGTACCGTATAGCCCTTTGTGGGGCCATGATGCGTTATCTCAGCCGTTATAGGCATTTTCGAGTCAACGTTACATTGCATATCATTTCGGAGTGTATGTATATAATGTTGCAAGCACTATTATATTTCCTATCCGGCATCGCACACCGCACATGCACGGAAATTTTGGACCCCGCCGAGATTCGATCTCCGGACCTCTAGATTACTAGCATCATAGAGTGCGACTCAACCAAGTGAGCCACAGAGCGCGATATAATGTTGCAAACAGTATAATCAAACGTACCCCTCAATATATGGTTAGGGAGCGATTTCCCCGCCATTGAAAGTTAAATTGTGCCTGAAATGTATGCCGTTGAATTGCTCGGCTTGCGGTGTTGGTATACATCCCATTCATTATTTGCAGGCACCTCTATTTTGGATCGTACCTTCGACGAACGCTTGTGATTTCTTTGTTACACCACTAGTTTTTGCTGGATATAGAATATATCTATGCCTCCGCAATCTGCATAGTAATTTGCGTGGTTCTTTGTTAAAGTAATACTGTCATATTAGTGCAGAATCTCCAGATACAGTGGTGAAGAATTTTCCTACTTTATCAGGGGTCACTTATAGAATCTTTTGAAATTGGTTCTTTATCATGTTTAGTGTTTAAGCTGTGTTTTAAATGGTTGTATTCATATTTTTCTATTTTTTTATCGCAGCTTGTTTCGCAAAGGCTTTCCATTGCTATCCACTCAGTCTGACCGGCAGCGTTACATCGGCCATCGGTGACAATAACAGTATTATGCTCGCCTCAATCACATCTGACATGAGTGGAAATCAACTAAATTCGGCTGGCTACGAATTTATTGTATCGCTAGAAATACGCGAAAAGGTGACGAAAAGTTCATATTCACCAGTACCACGCGATCGATCATGTTTCAAACTTCGCTGCAACACCGATAAAGAAGTGTGCATTACAGTAAAACAGTCTCCGTCGACAATACTCCAACCGCTATACATAGAACGATGTTTTGGCGTCCTGCTGAGTCCTGGCAAGCTCGTTCGACAAGCTGACATGCAACTACTCGACATGGTATCAATGGGCTATCAAAAATCCGAGACACAAACTCAAACTCTCTGGCCATATCAAGTAACTGCCCATTGGAAAGCATCGGAAAAGGCTTTCGAACAACTGAACTATGAATCTCAAAAAACGTATATAACAGTGGCCGTAGATTTAGTGATTAAGGGCATCCAGGAGCCGGTACGTTTCGTAATCGAATCGCCTGTCACAATTCAGTCTCAAAGTGAAATTCGTATAATGGATCATTTCATTTCGAAACGAGCAATGTCTCTAAGATTTTATCTTCAACTGAAGAAAACGGACGATGATAATTGGGAAGTTAACTCGATCGATCCGTCCGAAGAAATAGTCGATCCACCGCATCAATTCTCGTTGATTGGGATAAATTTCTCTAAAATGGTACGATCCACTTCGACGGTATCAATTGAAGATGACTTTCCCACGGAAGATAGTTCAGACGGAGACGAGCCGCTGCTAAGTGGTACTGGCGAAGTGTCAAAGGATTGTTCACAGGATACACTGGATGAATGGGATCCAATACTGAAAGAATGGGATGGCGAAAAAAGACCAAAACATTTACCAGCATTGGTACGTCTTGGCGTACCAGAAGCACTACGTGGAAAAATCTGGCAGAAATTAGCAAATGTCGAAAGCAAACCTGAAATTACAGATTTGTATAGGACCCTTATTACCAAAGTATGATCAACATTTGATTGGCCACATCCATTTTCTTACAAAAAAAACGTCATTTTTCAGGAAACCAAGTGCGAAACTGTGATTCAAAGAGATATTCATAGAACATTCCCAGCTCATAAACGCTTCAAGGAAATGGGAGGATCGGGACAAGATGCCCTCTTTAAAGTTTCAAAGGCGTATGCCGTATACGATACAGAAGTTGGTTATTGTCAGGGATTAAGTTTCATCGCGGCCAGTTTACTCATACACGTAAGAAATTAATATTCAGTTTGAAGAATGAATCCAATACATTCCGATTATTTTTCCAGATGCCAGAGGAAGATGCCTTCTGCGTTTTGGTATCACTGATGTACGACTACGGACTGCGAGACCTGTATAAACACGGTTTCGAAACACTCTACATGCGACTCTATCAGCTGGATCGTCTAATCAAAGAACAACTCCCAAAACTGCACGAACACTTTGAAAAATCCGGAGTCGAAACTCACATGTTTGCATCACAATGGTTTCTTACACTTTTTACCGCCCGATTTCCACTCTACTTTGTATTCCACGTTTTAGACGTATTTCTTTTAGACGGTGTGCCTATATTGTTTCAAGTAGCACTCACTTTACTCTCATTCTGCGAGTCGGAATTACGACAATTAGATTTTGAGGGTATTTTAAAATATTTCCGTGTCACTCTTCCGAAAAAGAGTCGCAGCTCTAGTCAGTCGAAAAAACTCATGAAAATGGCATGCGAGCGGAAAGTGAAACGCTTAAAGCAGTATGAAGAAGAGTTTATGATTAAGAAACAGATAGAAGAGCAACAACAGGCTGAAGCGCGATTGTATGAGGAGCGGTTTGGTGAAGAACGAAAGAAATTGCAAGGTGAAATAGGACAAATGCAAAAGACCATTGATCAAATGAACGAGAAAGCTAAGCAGGATGAAAAAAAGCATACCGGAATCGTTCAGGACTACAAACATATTATTCAGCGACAAGAGCAACAGATCACAAAGCTAAATGAACTTTTAGAAAATTTTACAGTAAGTTGTTAGAGAAAATTTTGCATATTCATTTATTACTAATGTTAATTTTTCAGAAAACCGTTGCCAAATGTCAAAAATGTTCAACATCAATTTCACAATCGTCGCCAGAACATACTCTACACATTTCAAACAAAAAGGACGAACAGTCACTGGGTCCGCTGGATCCACTGCACGTGGCTACACAACGCATACGTGAACTTGAATTGGAGCTGGCTCAAACGAAATTGGCTCAAGTCGAAGCGGAGTGCAAGAATCAAGATCTCAATCATCAACTCAACACAACGCTTACTGAATTGCAAAGTAATCGTGGTAGCTGGCAACCATGGATCTCGAAAACTATAAATTCCATTCAAGAAAAAGTCTCAACACGTCGCGATGTTCCAACATTCCAATCGTATACAAATCAAACGGCTCATACACCAGATGCGGGAAATCAGGTACAACAATCCTCTGCAATTACGTCTACTTAAATTGTCGTTGTTATTTTTAATGCATGTTCTTGTTAGTTCTATTTGTTTTGCATGCTTTGTAATAATCGATTTTATTTAGTCGTAATAAAACGTTATGGTAATAAGTTCTACTATAAGATGTGTACATTGTTGAATATGCATCTAGCTCTAATTGATAATTGATCAGTTTTATTGCAGCTTAACAAATCGTTTTATGAAAACTTCCTTTACCAAAATTAGGACATTAGTCTTAGAAGGGTTCTAGTTCGAGGTTAAGTTGTCCACAGATACCCTCCTCGACTAGTGCTGTTACTTGCTAGGCTCTTATTCGTCGACATATTGTATGACACCAACGGGGAGTAATTACAAGAAATTCACAATAATTTAAACCTTTGTATGTTATGGACAGTCCCAGTTTGTTTTCCTCAGTTTTTCAAAATTGAAAATAAAAAAACATGCCCTTCTTCAGTTGGCAGTGAAGAAGGGCATATGTTGTGTCCGAAACACTTGTCTGCCGATAACGCAAAATATTATCCTCAGTATAAGGAAACTTTGTTTTTTATTTTCAATATTTTATTTAAACCTTTCTCCGTTGCTAAAACAAACAAATGCTCGTTTCAATTCGCCTTTCTATGATAGCAACGATTCGCCTCTGAGTTTCATCATTTAGCTTCAAATGCTCCTACGGCAGCCGGTTCTTCGATGTAAATCGTCCTGGAGCTACCCTTTGTTAAAAAAAAACGGCCAAGACCTGCCAAAAAAAAACCTTAAATTCACGAAAAAAAACTCTTGAGTCGCTACAAAAACATCATTTAGCTTCTAACCTTTGGACCATATGCGTTAAAGCGTCTTATAATACCGTTAATTGACACACTATGGAGACACCGGACTGATAGGACGAAAAAAGGTCTTACATATTTTTTAACTTATAACTGCCTAAAATTGGAATCATCACAAATGTGGCACGATACCCCGACGTCGGGCTTTGGCCGCTTGAATCGTTGACCTCCAATTGTCGCGGTTACGTGACCTTGTCCTCCAGTTTCGGAAGCCCAGCAGCTGTCCAGTCTTCACCTACAGAGTTCTCCAAGCGAGCTCTCGATCGTCCACGCAACCTCGCTCCGTCAATTTGTTGTGCGTTCATCACCTTCCTTGTTATGCGATTATCGTCCCTTCGTTATACATGCCCTGTCCATTGCAAACGTTGAAGCTTCTCGATTTTCGATACTTCCAGCTCATCGTACAATTGATACAACTCGTGGGTGTACCGGATGCGCCATTGATCTCGCTCGCGGACGGCTCCGAAAATTCGCCGTCCGTTCGTAAAAATAGTGTGCAAATTGCGGTCGCTAATCTCGCTTTTGGGCCATTTCGTTTCCTGGATTGCAACTATGCTCAGCTTGTATGTTTTTATCTTACCCACGAAAGCCCCGTTCTATTTAGGGAGTGTACATTGCAGGATCCGAAAGAGTAATCAGTTGTTCGTTTGTGGGGTCGTCGTTGCTTCTTATCCGTCCAATCCGAGGCTTTTGTTTCAGGTTTCTTGACTTGAAGCTTTTTTATTAGGATGAGTTGTCGGCACTTCGCTAACCCGTGATAAGGTTTAACCGCTGAAGGAAGGCCATCATGTGGATATCTCGAATATGCTGCTTTGGTGGTTGATTTAAACGTTTTCTATCACCACGTTAAGTAAACTGAGACGCTAAGGATGTTACAACACTCAGGCGCAGCAGTGCTTTTTTTGAATGTCGCATCAAGTGATTTGACTTAGTCGTTAGAAGTTTTGCCTACTATCGTTACCAAGGGGCGCCCGCGTGGTGGAACACATGGAAGAAGTAAATAATGTTTCTGTAAATGTGATATTTTTCTCTAAATCAAACGTTTTTTGTTTTGGTTTAATTGGGTAAAAAAATCAAAAAAAGAGAACTTTGTTGACCCTACAGTGCAAACAAAAATTTAGAGAAATATGACATGCATTTTTTCGACTTCGTTTTGATTGCATATAACGGTAAAAATACGCCATTGAATTTTTTTATCTTTTTCGTAGCGGACACTCTGTATAACCAAACTTAACAAAAGAAATAATATTTTCCAATTTACTTTCGAATTTCAGGACAAACAACCACAGTCACTACCACACGATTCATCACCGAAACTACGTAATAAAGTACCAAAAAATCGTCCACAAGCCCGTAACAGTATTGATGTCATTTCGACAAATGATCATCCCTTCTTGCGCGATAGATTAAGTTTAAATATGAAATAATAACGTGATTATTGTATCGCTTACACCTCCAATTACATCAATTACATTATTATTGGACGATGGCATTAGTGAAGACAAAAGGCACATTAGTTTTACACATAATCATAATACTTCATTATGTATCTATACCCAGTCAAATCTTATTACATATTAACGTAGCGCTATCGGAATCGAATTCCTTTTGAATATAGTCGTGGAAGTGAAAAGAAAAAGCGATTTTGAATTTTCAATTAACTACAGTGTTCAGTTGAAAATTCTTTTCTAATTGGCATTTATAGATGTTTTCTATTCTTCTACATATTGGATAAATATGTAACAATTTCATGTTGTTATTCAGAAAAAAATGAAATCTGTCTATTTTCGTTAATTTATTCTTCATGTCTCTGAAAAAAAGAAAATAATTTACCTTTATAGTTATTTATGATTAATCGATTTAAAAACTGTGTTTAAAATTATTTTTGGTTTGCACTTAGCGCAAATTTAAGAAGAAAAATTTAATTTTATTTTTGAAAAGAAAATGTTTTTTTATTTTTACATACAATTACATATAAATTGATAAAAGATAATTTCAGATGGCATACAGTGTTAGAAAATCAAACACAATCACAGAGTGAGACAACTATACACCTTGCAACGTAATACGTCCAATTGCTCTCTAGTATCAATCAATGATAATACCATAATATGTAAAACTTATATAACCATTGATTTATTTAAATATTTTTCTACGCCTCAAGTTATAATTATATAAATGCAATGGCATTTGGATGCAAAGATAAAGAAAAAATCAAATAACATAACTCACTTACATTTTGCTACTGTACTGTTTTCAAGCACATCAATATCGCTCTTAGGGTGTGATAATATTTTGTTATTGGTATTTGACCAATTTAGCTAAGGTATCTGTTATATCGGACTTATTCTTCTTCTTCTTTTAGAGGTGCAGAAAGGTGTGAAACCGGACTTATTCGTTTTGAAAATGTAAATGAATAACATAAATGAAGCTAATTACTTTATTTAAAAAAAATCCTTTCCTGCAAATTACACGATAGTAATCGATACGAATGGCTTGATATTGTTTATCTTAAGGATGTGTTAAAACAATACATATACATAATCACATTAATATGTATGTACGTACTTTAAACCACTATAAACATTTGTATAGCTGAATAAATAACATATTTAGTTAAAGCTTGAAATGTTGTTTGATCTTCTAGTGTTTACGCCGGTTTCTTATTTTATATTAAACCATGCAAGAAAAAATGCTCCGCTGTGCAGATGCTTACTTGTCGCGATTGGTGCAGAGCTAGACTATTGAGCAAACTGGGGTGTGAAATTCCCCAACCAAACTTTTCACAATAAAAATAGTCTAAGAAAAATGGCATATTTGGTCGGCAAAAATCCTACGCCGGAATTTTTTTTGGATTATGGGGGGATGGTCCCCAGATTATGGCATTAAAAGTCCCAACCGTTTAGGGGTCCGCAACCTTAAAAAAATGGGGCATTTTTTTCGATTTTTTGAGATTATTTGAAAAACGGTAAGAGATACAGAAAAATGGTCCGAAGACAAACAAAAACTGCATAAAATTATCTTTGCAATGATATAAAACACAATAGAGTTTAATTAAATATTTCGGCGCTAGCCTAAAAAAAAACTCCGAGAAGTTTTCCCTTAGGGGGATAATCTTAAATCATGTATATGTCTACGTTATTGCTTACAAAATAATTGCATCAGCCGTTATCTTGTCACTCCAGAAGCCCAAAAATCCTATCAAACCGATTACATACAGTACCCCAAATGTTGACTTTCGAAAGACAACCATAATGCCCATTCTCAGTTTCCTTAGAGAAGTGTCCTTTTTGGTGGTACATATGTATGTACATAATATCTTTTGAAAACCCAAAATGAGCTTGTGGTGATTTTAAAGGGCTCAACTCACCGAATACTGTATTTTGATATGCATATCGACTATAATGCATTCCCAAAGAAAAAGGGACCTTTTTGTCCAAGGACATTTTTCTCATAACAAGTGCCGACACCAAATAATATGGATCGCACCACTTAACTTCCATCCGAGTTTCATCCAAATCGCTCCACAGGGGGAGCCGGGAGCCAAGAACCAATTGAAAGATAACTTTTCATTCGCTTCAACGGCGAATTTACCGCTTTTCCCGCAACTCATCAGTGATTCTCGATTATTTGTAAGGGCGATCAAAGGAAAATGTGTACCAAATTTAGCAATGATTAAACCACTGAAAGGTTGACTTAAAGCTTCGTTAGGTATTCGCGATGATTTACAATGTCACATATTGTCACGGAACAACCCAACGTATGTGGTATGAACGTACACATCCTATTTGGACACTAATAAGAAAAAAAAATATATGTTGCTGTGGGGACTCCGAACACATTGCCCTACGCACCAAACCTGGCGGATACCCAACCAGGCTACGTCGACTACAGATTGGGACGATAAATCTAGCAATCATCACATGATCATGTTCGAACATTTTGCAGAGCGTTTACATATTGCTGAATGGAGAGAAATAAATGTCCAACGAATCAATGATTTTCGGTGCGGTGACGGACATCATCATCAATGTGGCACGATAGCCCGACGTCGGGCCTTGGCCGCCTGAATCGTTGACCTCCAATTGTCGCGGTTACGTGACCTTGTCCTCCAGTTTCGGAAGCCCAGCAGCTGGTGGGCGTCTTCACCTACGGAGTTCTCCCAGCGAGCTCTCGGTCGTCCACGCAACCTCGCTCCGTCAATTCGCTGTGCGTTCATCACTTTCTTTGGCATGCGATTATCGTCCATCCGTTGTACATGCCCCGCCCATTGCAAACGTTGAAGCTTCACGATTTTCGATACTTCCAGCTCATCGTACAATTGATACAACTCATGGTTGTACCGGATACGCCATTGATCTCGCTCGCGAACGGCCCCAAAAATTCGCCGAAGGACCTTTCGTTCGAATCGGTCTAGCAAAATTTCGGAGGCTTGGGTGAGGGTCCATGTTTCGCAGCCATAACATAGCACGGGTCGGATGATCGTTTTGTACACGCGGAGCTTCGTGTTCCTGTGTGAAAGTTTCGAATTAATTATAGGGAGGACCGAGAAATATGTCTTATTGGCTAGTTGTATCCATCGCTTAATTTCGTCAGTTTCATTGGCGTCCTTCGATAAGTTACAACCCAGATAGTTGAAGTTGTCTACATACTCGATATTAAGGTCCCCCACTGTGATGCTTGAATTTGCTGGCGTCCTTGTTTTCGATTACATCATGGCCTTTGTTTTGCTTTCGTTGATATGTAGTCCAACTTCCCTTGCGGCGTTATTGAGGTTATGCAGAAGGCCTTCGGCATCACCCAACCTTCGAGACATGATGTTGATATCGTCGGCGTACGCTACTAATTGAGTCGACTTGATGAGTAGCGTTCCGCTGCTGTCCATATTCATGACTCGAACTACACACTAAAAAGCAAGGTTGAAGAGCGTCGGCGCCAGCCCGTCGCCCTGCTTGAGTCCAGTACGAGTTTCAAATAGGTCAGTGAGTGGGTTCTGCACTCTGACCTGCGAGACGGTATTAGTCAACGTCATCCTTGTGAGTCGCACTAACTTTGCCGGTATACCAAAATTCAGCATAATATTGTACACTACACTCCGATCGATACTGTCGTATGCCTGCTTGAAGTCGACAAAGATTTGGTATACGTCGATGTTATATTCCCAGCACTTTTGGAGTAGTAGCTTCACTGTGAAAAGCTGATCGGTCGTTGAGCGACCAGGTCTGAAGCCGCCTTGATACTCGCCAATGATTCGTTCTGCGTACGGATTAATTCTCTTTTCAAGAATTTTAGATAATATCTTATAGGCCGTACAAACTAATGATATGCCCCTGTAATTCTCACACTTCAGCTTGTCACCCTTTTTGTGGATTGGGCAGATTATGCTTTTTTATATTTTCAGCAGTAGCACATGTATAGCGTTGGTCAGGCACGTTCCACCATGCTTCAGCAGTTCTTCTGCGCTGGGCGCTTTATTATTTTGAAGTGACTGTATGGCAAGACTCACCTCCTCTACTGTTGGGGGTAGAACGGGAGGGCCTGGTTCGGCTAACTGCTCAAGAGCTAGCTCCGCGGGGGATGTTGTTCAAAATGCGAGGCCCATCGTTTGTTGACGCTTTCGATGTCGCTGATGATGTTACCATCCTTGTCCTTACATAGGCTTGTCCTGGGTTGATATCCGTTCTTAACATTATTTATAAGTTTGTACGCCTGTCTAATGTTCTTACTGGCTAATCTTTGGTTTAATTAACCTATTAGATACTCGCCGAAGTTCGTTGTATGTTTCTTTCTTGGCTCGGGATGCGCGTTGTGTGTATTGGCGATAGGCTTCATTTTTCGCCTCAATCGAGGCCCTGCATTCGTCGTCGAACCAGTCTGCTCGTCTGCGCCGGCCTTTATAGCCCACGACCTCTTCTGCAACCCCCTTGATGCTGTCTTTGAGCTCCTCCCAGAACTCATGGATGCCTAAATTGTTGATGTCATCAAGCATGGGCGACAGTTTTTCCTCTAGTGCTGTAGTATACGCAGCCGCCGTGGCATCATCAATAAAATTGTCAACCTCGAAGATCTTGGCAGGGTTGATTCTCGTTAGGTGCACTGAAGAGATTCTGCACCTGTAGGTCGTCTTCACCAAATAGTGATCGGTGCGGACGGACATAATTGGTTGAATTAAATTTCACTGCTAAAAATATTTATGTGCAAATTCTTCTTTCTTTTCAACATTCAATTCAAGGTACAGTGGCTCCAAAACTATTGTACGTACTTTACAACCATTGTTACGTACTGTTTCATTTTAACATTCAACGTTCAGTGGCTGTACAACCACACTGTCAACAAGCGTCCCACAATGTTCCGATCCCGAACACACTCATTCTTCCGTTGCCCAGAAGCTCTTCAACTAACGACGATGACCATGACGACGACGACAATGGCAACTATGTTCTGCCTACCCTACATGCACCGACCTGTACGAGATAATCTGTGATGATCGCTAGATTTACTTGCCATCATCGAGGTCGGCATGGCGAGTAGGTTAGATGATAGGTATTTGGTGCATGGGGTGACGTTTTCGAGTCGCCACAGGAGCGTTAATTTTTTTCTTTTTTATTTAGTTACCTGAACATTCTTTTGCACGCATATGCATATTTAATTTATACCTGCTCGCCATTTACAATTGAACTAGGCAATTGCATCAGCCATTCGTTGCACGTCTCACGTAGTGTCGTCAAAGCGGTTTGGTGGTCGTGGTTGACTTTTTGGAAGGTATTGACGACGGTTCGGACCATGGTTTGAACCCCCTGATTTTTTTTATATAATATTTTGAAACCGATCACATACAGTGCCTCAAATATCGCCTTTCGAACGACACCCATAATGCCCAAACTCTGTTTTATATGCTAAAAAAAGTCCTTTTTGGTAGTAACATCCTTTAACAAAACCTCAAATCAACTTGTCGTGATTTTACAAGAATCGTCGCAACGGATTCTGTATTTTGAAATCCATATCCTTATACATAGCGTCTACAATGCATTCCCACAGAAAATAGGCATTTTGTGCCCAAGGACATCTTCCTCATAAGAAGTGCTGGCACCAAAATATTAAGGATCGCACCATTTAACTTCCATCCGAGTTTCGGCGACATCGGTCCACGGGGAGAGCCAGGAGAACCAATTGGAGGATGAATTTTCGTTCGCTTCAAGGGCTAATTTACCGCTATTCCCGCAACTTATGTAAATCGTGATTGTCGATTCTGAATCAGAGCGACCAAAGGATAATGTATACCAAATTTGGTGAAGATCGAACTACGGGAAGGTAGATTTTAAGCGTTAAACGTTTTCGTTACAGTTTTTCGTGACGCTTTTCCACGGAACCAGTATTTTTCAGGTAGCCTCCGCAAAGACATATACATGTCAACATAGTCCGTAAGTGGAAAAAATCTTGCTTTCCCGTGAGAATGAAATTGACACCCTCACACGTGAACGAAGTGGTTTTAATAGTTATTACGTTTTATTATTAGTAAGCAAAAGTGAACAAAATTATCTTTTTATAAATTGAAAAAAAAAGAAATTCAATATTATCAATATTACGAGTAATTTTAAACTAATCAATTCGGCTTGAAAATATTAGGATGGTGTGGTTATTCATCAAATTTACCCTACAGATATTGTTCAAAATGAGTTCCATCGTGCCGGACGCATAATTGGCATCTTTTAGATGTTGATGTAACTGCTCAGGGCCGGATTTCCCATATGGGCAACCCGGGCAACTGCCCGGGGCGGCAGATTTTAAGGGGCAGAAATTTTTGAAACTTGCTTTCTCGCGACAATATTAGCATTCAGAACTCGAAAAAAGTGGAGAATTGGAGATATCATAGTTGGCAGTGAAAATGTTATTTGGCTCCTTTATTTCTATACTACTTTGTCTTATCTTATGATGAGATATCATGCATCCAGGACCAGATTTCCCATATTCCACCAATTTTAGAGGCGGCATATTTCTGAAACTTTCATCCATTGAATTAATGTTGTGTGAAATATACACATTTCGATATTTTAGGATAATAAATAAAAAACGGAAAGAATTGGCATTCCTTCACATTCACCGACTGTAGAGTCGTTGTCTGAAAGCTTCCCATCCTCAAATAGCCATATAATTGGCGCCTCTCCTGACCTAGCCTTTTTAGACCTCGTATATGTCTGGTATATGAGCTCGAAGATTTTTGTGGCATGTATCCTTTCTTCTACCTCACAGTACACTTTTGAGCGAGAGATAATGTTAGAGGAACGTGATATAGCCATTGTGCGGCTTGAAAAAAAAAAGCCGAGCGCAAAAAAGTGAAAAGGAATTAAATTTTTCGATATTTCTTTAGAAGGCGTTCGACTTTTGTCGGCTTTCGATCGAATCATATGTACATTACTAGTATGTAAGGTTGATACTAGCAGCATGAAGCTCCAATCTTCGTTTTTGGCAGCACCGGCAGAGGAGTCAAATACAATTGCTTCACCGAAAAAAAGTTGTCGAAACTCATGAGTGGTGTCCCTCCCGCTTAATTTGTTCTGGAATGCTTACAAATTGATTTTTTGATGATAGAAATTTTCATTGAAATATTATCATGGGCGAGGAGATGAGGCCCGCTTCTAGACTAATAAATCGCATTAAATAAAATAGTCGAATTTTGAACGCAACAATGAGTTCACACACATGAGATAGCGTCAAGGCTGGATGTGCATTTTTGGTTAGTCGTCTCATCGGTCCATATTTCGTTCAGAACGGCATTGGTTAGACCATTCCTTTCAGCGGAAAGCGGATGATTACCAACTTACCAACGGGTTTCAACAGTACGACGCTACCTGCCAAATTACCCATTCTACATGAGCGATTAGGGTATGGATCACGTAGAGGTGATGCAAGTTTGTACGATTGAACTCTGTTAGACTTCTTCTTGTGAGATTTTCGTAAGTCGCAGATGTATGCGAATAAGTTACAGAGGCTCTCGAAAACAACATAACCCATGTCAAACTCAGCTTGGCGGCGGATTCAAGGCAACTTGGGCATTCAGTTGGTCAGTATGGCGGACTTACATATTTGATGTCAGTAGGCGTTTCGAATTCTGCCGCCTTACCGACCTTGTCCCTTATTTTTACAATCCAAGGATTGATCGATTGATCCTCGACTAAAAAATTGTATCTATTAGGCTGGCTAATGAATTAAGCAAACACTTCTAAAAATGGAATAAAGTCTGATCACTGAACTATTTTTTTTAATCTGTGCACGGGCGTAAAAAATGCCGCCGTAGGGTTCAGCCTGCCAGTTCACCACTATCTTCTTCTTCTTGTTTGTACCGAAACCCCTTGTGGGGCATGGTGCGTTTACTCAGTTGTTTATAGTCTACTTTGAGCGCAACCATGATCTTGTCCTGGAGGAGGCTAAGGCTAGCCATATTACTGAAACTTTCATTTTCATGTTCGTGATTTTTGTGGATTTTCAAGTCTTAGTACCATCATTCGATTCCGCAATCATCGCTCTGAAGAATACCGAAAGAGCGAATGGTTTTCTTTAATTTTGGCTCACATTTTTGTTTCCCATTTTGATCTTCCTACGTTGGTGTATTCAGTGCAGAAAGAGTGAAATCACCGTGAATCTGGATTATCTAAGGATTGCTCTGGGTATCACTAGTGATGCGCAGGATTAAATGTAAATTCCAGGGGGTTAAGGCGGCGACAATTTTTTTTTAATCACCTCAAACCAGTGCGCTTGTTTGTACACGGAGAGGTTTCTAAAATTCTGGTAATGATTTTGTAACCGGCACAGTCCATCGACGACACTGGTGAAGAGCCAAGAACACAATTTTTTTGAAAATCTGCAACGAAATGCATGGCCTCATATTTCATTTTAGAGTTTTTCCTTTCATAATTTCTTGGTCTGGGAGGGGCTTTACATTGCATATAGAGGAGTGTATATAATGTTGCAAGCACTATATATTTCCTGGACCACGCCGAGACTCGATCTCCGGACCTCTATATTACTAGCATCGTAGAGTGAGACTCAACCCAGTGAGTCACAGAGCGTGGGAGAAGTAACATACACTCGGAACCAAGAACACAGGACACTTTTACTTTTTTTAATTCTACCCTATTATAACGAAACGTTTTGACCACCTTGACTACCAAAAAACGGATCTGTTCCCTGGATCCACTTTCTTTTTCCTGGTATAGCATATCCACCTCCTTCTCCAGGAAACTGCAATTTCGGGCTGGTTTCATTAAGTATTTAAAACGGCCATTTCTGGGGCTGTAGTTGGAGAATGGTTATGACTAAGAGAAAAAGGACTTAATATTCATTATTTGGAAGTCGAGACTTTTCGATTGACTTCAATTTCACTAAACATTACGGAAACTCATCCCGTACTGAAAACAATCAATTTACTGGGCTGTAGCGGGAGAATGGACTCCAAGGACTATCCACTCCTCCATGAGCATATATATATTTCTGAACATTAGCTTTGGTTAGAAGTTCAATCCAAATACCTTTCTAAGCATTAAATTAACTGAAATTTTCACTGAAGTTCTGCTACTTCCAGAAACGTCGGAAACCAACGTACATACGTTAAACAAAATTGTACACCTCCCATGAATGCGACTGATCTTTTTTCAGCTTAAACTAGTGACGAAGGGCGGCAACTCGACTACTGCCCAGGGGCGCTACAGAGGGTAAATCCAGCTCTGTAACTGCTGCAAGGATTTGTTGGTGGTTCATTTTCAAATTATTACACGCCGTTTGAATTTGTTCCATTAGTTACTCTCGAGACAAAATCGGTTGGGTGTAAACTTCGCTTTTGATTTTTCCCCATACATAAAAATCTAGAGGTGTTAAGTCTGGACTCCTTGGTTGCCATGCGACTGGTCCGAATTTTCCAATCCATTTTTCTCCAAATTCTGTATTTAAAAAAACTGTAATTACCCTCCAATTGTGGGCTGACAACCATCCATCTGCCACCAAATATTGATATGTTGGGCAATAGGTAAATTGTCCAAAATCGAAGATACTATTTGGTCCTCTAAAATATGGAGAAATGCAGCAGAATTCAACCGATGCGGGAGAAAAATCGGACCAATCAACTTATCCCCAAGAACACCCAACCATACATTTACGTTAAACTCATGCTGGTGGCGAGATGTTCGTATAGCATGGGGGTTGTTAGAACTTCAAATGTGACTATTTCGGCTGTTGAAAACACCACTTCGAGTGAAAGTGGCCTCGTCCGTCCAAAGAATTTTAGCTAGAGAAATAATTTTGGCGACATTTTTCCTAAAACATCCTGTAGAGTCTACCATTGGTCTATGGCTAACCAGTTGCGGGACACCCTGTATAGAACATCTCCTGTCAAGTTGTTATGGAAGTTGTGCTATTCTATCTTGTTCAGACCCAATATTTTATTTTAAGCTGGGCCCGAATGTTCTAGTTCAACCTGGGCCGCACAAAATTGTATATCCTGAATTTCTAGGAATTGGTATCAGGGCGATATGAAAATTGTAACGACTTCAGTTCACTCTTTCGTCAAAGCTCATCATCAGCACTTTAAAAAAACAGTTTTCTTATTCTGGAAGCTTTTTATTTGATTCGGCCTATATTTCATCCAAGTCTCCAATACATTACAACATATCCCATCAAATATTATTTATTGAATCGTCATTTGGGTGTATGGATTTGATATCGTTTATTGTTCATAATTATCTCTTTAAATTGCTCATATTCTCAAACTGTAATTTTTGGTAAAAAGTAGATATATTTTTCGAGATTTTGTAACATTTCCCATAATATTTTTGTTTTTTTGTTTTGTGTCTTTCTTGAATATTCATTCTATACCTCTGATTTTGTAGATGACCGTTATTATTTTAGTATTGGATTCTCACATATATATATTTTTCAGTATGTATTTATGTTTTCTTTTTTTTGTTTTAATTTCATTTTAAAGACCTGATATTTTTTCTCCCTTTAATTTTTTTAAGTCATTATCAAATATAAAATATGATCGGTTTCTTTTAAATATATATTTATAAATAATCCGTTACGTCAAAATGTATATAGGATATAACAATATTGGTAAATTGTTGCTTTTTATATATATATGTCAAAGCAAGATAAATGTCTTTCTCTGTTTTTTTTTTTAATTATTCGTGCATTTATTTTTAAATTCTTTTATGTTATCATTTAGATTTATTCCATTTGGTTTTTTTATTGGTATTCATGTTTAATCGTTTTCTCTGTGTATTATCATTTCACAACATCATTTGCATTCTTCGACGTCATCTATTCAATAACATACATTCAGGGTGTCCGGAAACTGCCGCATAAACGACCTGGATTGTGATTCCTCATGTGATTTCCAGCAAAAAAGTTGTACGGAACATACCTCCTTAGCTTAACCCTTTAGCTGCCACAGGTATTTGAAGATTTTTGAAAAAATCATTTTCTTGTACGACTAAAACTCCAATACATATTTCAAAAGCTAGACTAGCTAGAATAGCAAAATAAGATGATTATTACAGCTAACAAATCTACCTAAAAAATAAATTTAACGGCACTAAAATCGGATAAGAGGTTTGGTTTTTACAGAACTTCAAAGTCAAATTTTTGTGATTTGACCCAAAAACAATATGTTTTTCCATCTCAATTTTTTCCAACTTTTGCCAAGGTCAGGTGTTCGTACGATTCGGCGCATAGTCCAACGATAATTTCTTTCTTACATCATTTTATTCTAGCTTCGTTATTTCTAACAGTTTTAATACCTTAAGGGATAATTTTAGCTCGATTTCAATTCAATTCAATTCAAACTGCCCCTAAAGATCTGCAATTTGGTAAAATTTATTCAAATTATATCAAAATCGATCTAAAATAACTGTAAAAACGAAACCTCTTATCCGATTTTAGTGCCGTTAGTTTTATTTTTTAGGTAAAATTGTTGGCTGTAATAATCATCTTATTTTGCTATTCTAGCTAGTCTAGCTTTTGAGATATTGAAGTTTTAGTCGTACAAGAAAATTATTTTTTTCAAAAATCTTCAAATGCCTGTGGCAGCTAAAGGGTTAAGCTGAGGGGGTATGTTCCGTACAACTTTTTTGCTGGAAATCAACTGAGGAATCATAATCCGGTGCGTTTATGCGGCAGTTTCCGGACACCCTGTATATGTATGCTAGTTGGTTGCACCTTTCGCGAGTAGTCTGGTAAATTTCGGCTAATATTTTTAATAATATACATTTCACACTTTCATTTAAACTTTAAGCTGTCAAAACGATGCCACTTTCTTTATATTATTTGTTGCCTATTCTTTTTGTTTTATTTTTTCAATATGTATGACAAAGAAAAGAACAAACAATTCTCGCTAGTAATTTCATTAGAATTTCACGCTAAAAAGATACTATTCTCCAATCTATGCACACACTTTCTTTCGAGTTTATTTCTTTTTTTTTTTCAAGTCTGCTGAAGTTTACGTTACATATGTTCAGACTATTATGTATTTATATGTATACTATATAATATTTACATTCGACTGATTTTTTAATAATAAAAACCATTTGTGTTTACTACACTTAACGATAAGACTCCGCTTATTGAACGGTTGTTTTAATGTCTGTACATATTGTTGTTGTTATTTTTTATAATTTCTAAAAATAGAACGAAAATTTTTATTATAATGTAAAATTTCAAATTAAAAACAAAAACAGTCATTTCGTTTTCGTTTAGTGAACACTTCTGGCAGTTGTGTGGTGTTTAAATGTTTTTGTTGTATATTTGAGTATAATATTTATTGACTTATTAAATTATTATTCGTTTATGTTAAATTTCTATTTCAATTTAATAACATTGAGAATGTCATATTTACCTAAAATGAAAATTAATGGCTGAATGCATAATATGAAACGGACTAATTTGAGATAAGATATTTCTATAAATTTTTCTATCTCGAACGTTTCAATTGTACGCTTCCGTATGAGATTATTTTACGAAAGTTCTAGGAGAGTTTTTGAAATAAAGTACAAAGGGAATTCTGTAGATAGTTGTGCGGTAAAAAATGTGGTGTACATACTTACACACTGAACATTTAATATTAATATATGAACGTCACTAATGACTTAAGATAAAACACATCCCTAATGTCGACCAATAGAAAAGGAGGGCACCAAAAAAGAAAAGAAACGCGTATGCGTGACGTACTGAAGTAAGTCTGTTAATAGCTCAGTTTCTTGAGCTCTAATACAGAGCAACCCCTATCTTTCTATAAAAACAACATGCCTTTGTTGGCTTTTCTGTACAGAACAAGTAACATCTGTCAATTGTATGCAAGTTAGAAAATCCGGTCCTGTACTGGATGCCAAAGAATTAGTATCCGCTGGCGTACTAGTGGCCAAGGATTTTCTGCAGCCGACTCCTAACGTATTTGTGTTGTTACTGTGTTGTATGGTAACTTTCTACACAATTTGAACAAATTGATTATTAAAACGTTAGATTTAAATTTGAGGCCTACAAATCGTCGATATACATTTTTCTATGTTCAGTGTGAATAAATACAAAAAAAAGACAGTAAATGAAGAAAATCAAAATCAATGTACAACAATAATTTAATTTTTTATTACATGTGATAAAACATCACACAAACAACTCTCGGCACTGCCATTAAGTAATCGAAACGACTTATATAAATTTATCACCATTTTCGCTGATCCATTTCAAACACACACTAAAACAACTAAAAAAAGAGTTTATCCAAATGACTCTGCGCTTCTTACATGCTTATTAAATAATATTGCCTATAATTAACTTTAATTATTGCTACTATTTACAAAATATATTTCATTTCTTTTATCAATTGCATTCAAGCAAAATTATTTCTATTATTATGATATACGACGGAGTAATATCATTTCAATTGTTTTTAATATCGCGCGGGACATTTTCTCTTTTTATCCAAGAATTTGTCTAGTTATGTATGAATTATTTGATTTATGCTGTTTGCAAATAAACAACCTTTAAAAAAATTATAAAATACACTATAATTCCCATTTCTATTGATGTTTGTTTTTCTTTTATTTTTATTCGATTTTGTTGTAGACATAAAAAAAAGTATCCAAAAATAAATCGATTTATTTTGGTTTCTTTTGTTTGTTTTGCTTTCTATGTTATTGTTTAATCAAAATGTTTAATAAAGTTTATTTATTTTGGTTTTTTCTGTTATTAGTTTTACTTTTTTCGAGTTCCAGTATTTTTACATTTTAAACTGTTTTGTTACTGTAAATGAAAATGAAATTAAAAAAATAGTATTTTGTATATTTTTTTCTGTTAAGGCCAGGCATATTTTTATTTGCAGTTGGTTGAATAGTAATGTGTAGTAATTGAGAAATGATAGGAATAGTCGAATAGAGAATGTAGTATGAATAGGTACATTATGTTTTGTTTAAACGTATTTATAGATCGAAATTATATTTTTTTTTGTCTATTATGAAAATTTATATTTTTTGTTTATATATTGGTTAAGCACATATTTTTCCTGTAGTGATTGTAGTAGCAACTAGTGTTTCAGTTTAGTTTTTTTTAATTTATATTGGAAATACCATATTGAAATTAAAATATTTAACTACATACATATATATGTATACATATAAAATAACGAGTAAATTAGTGTGTATGCACTGTAATAAACATTTATTGAAAATTCACCATATTTCAGCCATTTCTAATTTTATAATTAACACACAATAAAAACCTCCACCAACTAAAAACTGTTTGAAAAAATATTGGATAAACAAGTTTATGTTGAAAAAAATGAAAATGAAAACAACATTTGTTTAAAAAGTATTTAATGAGACTCTAAACACAATCAAAACAAAATATAAAAAATATCAGGAGTGAATTTTTATTTTTGAGAGCCGATATACACTATGCGCTTTATGGTCCAATTTATCTGATGAACGATTGCAATGAAAATATCTGACGTCCGTGCAGCATTACACACTATTCAATTCATCGTGCGATACAACAGCAAATGATAGTTTCGTGGAAAAGATTTAATCCATCTGGCGATAAAGAAATTACCGCGTTTATCTGACGATAGTTCGCAGAGTGTGTGACGAGTCAAAACACTACTAAGTTTTACGACGAGGTAAATTAAAAAAAAATACGATCAATATTGAAAAGAACAGAAGTAACATAGACGGCTTTGTCCGCTCGTTACTCGCTCGTCACTTTCTTGGGTATACGATTGTCGTTTATCCTTCGACCATGTCCCACCCATTGTACAGCTGATACAAATCGTGGTTGTACCGGAGGTGCCATGCATCTCGTTCACGAACGGTCGAGCCCGAAGATTCATCGAATAACCTTGCTTATGCTCCATGCTTCGCAGCCTTAGCAAAGCACAACACAGGTCGAATGATCGATGATTTTACACGTGGAGCTTTGTGTTCCTGCGCACAAACCTCGATTTCATTATTGTGAGGACCAACACTTATTAATGTGATTATGTTACATTAAGAATGACCGCTTGTAAAAAATCAATTCGATAGATGTTTTGTTAGCGTATAGTGCCCTGCTGTTTTCCTAGCTCAATATATAATATCCTCACAATTGGAATCCTTTCATTTCGTTAACTCAACTCCTCTCCGATACTCCGCCTACGACTTTGCAATCCAATTGACGGAAATAACATTATTAAATTATGCCAAGAATGGGGTCCGTTTCCATTACTAATCTTTTGGTATCGTTTTCGGAAGTTGCCCACTTCAATTTCCATTCTATACCGATGACGGTCATCCAGGAAGGATAGCAGCGCAGTTAGCATTTCATTCTTTGGCTAAAAGCGTTTTTGGTTGTAAGTAAGTAAATCCATGAACACCATGTTTATGTTAAAGCGTAACAATCTTGATTACAGTGAGAGTTTAGCCGTCCTTTCAATATTCATCGGAGTACATATCTTTACTCAGCGTAAAACCATATTGCATTGACTGAAAAAAAACTTTGTCAGCGAAATGAGACCACAGTACAAACCGCGACAGCAGCAATATGAAAATAACCGAAAATGACTCTAAAAGTTTAGTGATAAAAACGAACATAATTCTGAAGTATAATTGTTTTTTAAAATATGGTCATCTAAATTCAGCAATGGTACAATGTTTTAGTGGTAAAAAAAAAAAACAATTTTGTAGCATGAATTTTCTATTTTTTATGACGTTTTGAAAATCGTCAGGTTTTCGTGTTCCACCCTATATATTTGTTACTAGTAGGTACTAGCCCGAAAGGAAGTAGTCAATTGTAGGTATAGGGTTTTCCAATTAGAGCGGGTAGATGTTTGCAGCCTATAGCGGCCTATTTCAGCATGTTTCCTGAAGATGTAGGTCTATACCAATAAGCCGCAATCGACCGATGCCCTTAAAGTCAATATCAACCAAGCCCTCGCTCAAATTCAGCAGGATCTATGCGGCAGAGTCAGTGAAAATTGGACCACTCGGATCCGTGTCAAGCCGCAGCGGACATTTGAATGATGTTATATTCCATACATAATGGCATATATGGGTCAAATAAAATAAAAAAAAATCGTTTATACCTCACACACAGCTTGTTTCATTCCATTTCAACATTTAACATCTACCCGCCCTTCTTGGGTAACCCTAAAAAAGTCACGCAAATTTCTAACGGACATCCCTCTTACGGATGCGGACAGCCGAATTTAAATCCCAAGAAACGATTTTACATAGGAATATAAGTACATATCTCTCTTGAACTAACACTTTTTTCAGCAGTGTAAAAAACATTTTTTTATTCATAAAGTGGCAAAAGTCTGAAATTTATCTAATTCTACAAAAAGCTTTATGTCGGGTTTCACGTACATCTTATCTAATGGTTAGTCTTATCGTATAGAAAGACACACACAATTTTCAGAAAGCTTTCCATTATATTGAATTGAATATTCGTTAATTTTGCATAGTTATGCCATATTTTGCTTGGTTACGCTATCATCTGAGATGGCATCGGCAGTACAAGCGCTAAGTCAATGGAGATGTTGCCGCAAATAGTCTGAAGAGATGAATATGCGAGTGAGTATAAAGCAAATTTGGAGCGAAATCTAGCACAGATTGCGAGTGTCTTTTTTAAAGATCTAGCTAAAGTTATCACAATGAGTGCCAAGAAGACAGAAAAGTATAAGAGACCATTCGAACAGGCCTGGAATGACAGTGCATGTGATAAGATGAGAAAGTACTCTTTTGCCTTATTGAGAATCTTTCGAAGAGCCAACAACTCTGTTACACGCCGTATGTACGTACAGGCTAATCAAAAATTTAAGCAACTATGCAGATTAAAGAAACGGCAATTTTATCAAGCGCAAGCAGCAAGACTGACAACATGTACGAATTCCAAGGAATTCTGGAAAATTGCAAAATGCATCAATGGTGCCGATGCCTACACTATCGGAGCAGAAATCGATGTTGACATGCTGGAGGTTCGCTTCAAAAGGAACTTACAAAGTACGAGTGGAGAAAACGTCATACAATATGCGCGGCCCAGATGGAACGAGGATGTGCTGAATGCGATTATATGGAAGGAAGAGATTCGTTTGGCTTTGCACAAATGCAAGGATAAGAAGGCTCCAGGAACCGACAGAATTCCCGTTGAATTCTACAAGTACGGGACTGAACAGCTGCTGGATATTCTATGTACGGAGTTCAATCGTATTTTCGATCACGGAGATATTCCAGAGGAATTCCGAGAGGCAGTAATTTTTCCTGTTTAAAGCCGGAAATGTCAATGACCCTGCATCGAATCGAGGTATCTCTTTTCTAAATGCGTCATGGAAGATTTTTACAACAATTTTACAAGCAAGATTAGCTAGAAGGTTAAACGAAGGTGAAATTTTATCAGAGAATCAAGCGTGATTTCGTCCAGGATACTCGACGAATGACCATGTCTTTGCTTTGTACAATTTAGCGCAGTTGTGCGTGAACCAAGGGCGCAGACTATATGCTTCTTTGTAGATTTCAAGTCGGCTTTCGACACTATTGATCGCCCGTCTCTATTTTATAAGTTGTACAACCATGGAATGCCTTGGAACAATTATATGAGGATACCACAGCCATAATATGGAACGGGTTTCGAATGTCATCGAAATTCGGTACAAATGCAGGAGTGCATCAGGGGTGTGTCATAAGTCCGGATGCATTTGCGACTTATGTGGACGACATATTGGACGGTATGCCTGGTGGTGTAGATGCTTTTGGAACAACGCTCAAAGGATTATTTTACGCTGACGGCATTGTGTTTTTCGCAAAATCAAGTTGACGGTAAACCTTCAAAAATCGAAAGTGATGGCGTTTAAGAAGCGGCATATACTGGCACGAAATGAGAAATTGTTGTTAGTTGTCCAATTGAACTTCTAAATTCGCCAGTAGGGTATCTGAACGCGATGACAGCCGCCAGTTTTTTTAACCTACCTTGGCTGGCAAGCTAAATTATTCAATCGGCTTCTTTAGGCTTGATCTTATCGCATGATTTTACATAATTAATGAACACAGGAGCTAATGTCATCGATCACCTCCTGACTTCCATGTAAATGGTGTTTCTTAAACTGTCTTGTGGAAACTTCTAGCTTCCACGTCATAACAACTTATAATATGTATCGCTTACAAGGTTGACATTTTTTAAAGACCTCTAAACGTGGGGAATCATCAATAATTGCCAGGAAATCAGTCACCATGTATTTTAAATTTGCACGTATAAAGGCGGCCCCAGACTGACCGGAGTGTGGCAAACACCGCACAAAAGATTGATACGAAAAATCGTGCAACAGCAGTGCAGCAGTGTGGTTGGGCGACTCCAAGGTATCATTCTTGGAACCGGTCTTTTGTGCGGTGTGTGTCCCACTCCGGTCGGTCTGGGGCCGCCTTAATACCATATTTTATCCATCTAAATTAAGAAAATCTAAATACTCTGCGACTTTTCTTCCCACCTGATCAAGGGACTATAAATGGAAGGCTTATGTGTCCATTGGCAAAAACAAAGTTCCTATTGTGTATAGCCTGAAAATATTAGGCGAACATCTCGATTCAATAATGTCTTCAGCCCAACATGCCGCGGCGGGTTGTAATGAAATGCGCAATGGGAACAATATCCAAAAGGCTCTAGCTGACAGCTCCTGGGGGCAAAGATAATGCAACCGAGCTGGCCACGTGTCGAGCAGTGCCTGATTATACTGCTCCAGTTTGGCCCACGGCAGTTTGCGATACCATCTGGAACAAAATTCATGTCCTGTGCATCGCTACAGGATGTCTCCTGATTTCAGCCCAAGACCATTTACATCAGTAGACCCAGTTTGGGCCTATACGCGATCACAACCTTCTACTATCTAAATAGTATCTTGCTACGGAAGGGACCATTCCAATAATCATCTCATTAATATCTCATCTCCGCGTAATATCAGACATGGGCTTGAGAGATACAACAAGACGGGCTCTTTGGATGATGCATACAGAACAGCCATTGCAGTGATTCACATTTACACTGTGGAAGGATCGATCTATCTCGAGTCTAGGTGTGAATAGAGTTCTCTTACTGCTACCACCAGCCATTTCGTCTGAGGAGATCAGGTTCCGTCGAGTCACCAGGATAACATTAGCTCAACTTCGGGGATGCACGACTTTATGCGAGATCTCTCTAATCAAGTCCAATCTAGCCAGCCTCGACCCCGTCAATGTACGAGTTTTGTAACCAGGTGCCAAATTACCATCTCGTCTGCACTTTTTTTTAAAACTGCTAGAATTTGTAGAAAATTATAATCTGCGTGAGCTGGCTTCCGCAATTGTAGCCACACTTTACACTGTTTTTCATAACAAATATCCTTCGTTGTCAATGTCAAAACAATTTAATTTTGAAATCAATATAATCGAAGAACATAAGCTAAACTGAAAAATAAACACCAGAATTCATAAATTCTTCAAATATATTCATCAAAAAGAAAATAAAATAAAAATATTTCATTGAATTTTTATATAGTATTTTTTTTTCAAATTATTTTTTTTATGGCGGTAGATTAACTACTAAATCGACATCATTACGAGCGTGTCGTATTCTAGGTAGTTAAATCGACACTATAAGCTAGATACAACTCTTTTATTCTTTCTTAAAACATAATTCAGTTTATCGCTTATAAAATAAAACAAGTTTCGTTTCAATTTATATTTCTTTTGTATAGGAAATATCCTAATAGGACTTGATAATGATAGTTGTCTAGATGAAAAGTAGTGTGAAAATATCTCGATTGATTTTCTTATATTAGGAGGTTTTCACACTTATACTTAATCTGGCCAGATACGTAATCTGCGGTGTGGTGAGTCTAAAAATGTGTGGAATTAGCTCAAATTAAGTAATTTGCACAGATTACGTAATCTGGCCGTAAGTGTGAAAACCCCCTTATTCAAATGTTCTTATCAAATGTTTACGATTCGTGTCTACGATCAATTGGTTTGATTCCTTGTGTCCTATTATGGACTATACGCGATCGTAATTGACACGTTCAATCGTTTCTTTTATTCCAGGACATGACAGGATAATCTAACTTCCATAACAACAAAAAAAAACGAAGCTAATGTTACTGAAACTAATTTTCAATAATAAACAGAAAACAATTGACGAAAAATGTAGGTACAATTTATAAAAATATAGAATTAACATTCTTTCTTTTTGTTTTAGTTTTGATTTGGCTTTTTTATATTTTTCAGTATATGAAAACAGCAGCAGGATCTACTCGTTGTATAAAAAAGAGAAAATCAGGAAACTGATTGGAAGAAAGAAGTGCGTGGTTTTGTTTCAAAAAAATATTTTCTTCTATATATGTTTCTTATGATCTAACTAATCAAACGAAAACACAAGCAAATTGTTCTATTATATTCATTCATTGGAAAGGAAAAATAATATATGTAACAGGAAATTAACATAATAAATCATCAATGACTTTTTCTTTGTCTAGAAGTTAATATTAATAGTATTTTGTGTATATCGTTCCACTTCAAGTTGCTTTAGTTTTTTGTTTTGTTTTGAATTTGAACTATTCATTAAATAAAAATAAGTAACAAAAATGTATTTAATTTAGATTTTTCTATTTATTTATTTTTATGCATATGTGTATAACGCGCGATTTGCTTTTCGGTTTTAGTCATTTTTTTTTAGTTTTTTAAGGGTTTTTGTTTTATATCGTCCATTTTTTTTTCTTAACTGCATTATAGATATTTCTTTTAAGGTGATCTCTTTCGGTTTGCTTATAATTAGAGTTTTATGTTAATTCATTTCACGAAACTACACAATTGGTAATCCTTGGATGTCCATCATTTCATCCTGAGGCGATGGCCGAGGGGCGAAATTTTGTAGATGCGGTGGCGTCGCTCGGGCTAAGATATTTTTGCTGGGAAATGGCCATCGGAGGTTGTTCTCTTCGCGCGTTCGAGGCGTGCGGCGAGGTGAGCGGGATGGAAACACACGTGATCCACGTTGCATTTCTTCAAGGACTGATGGTGCAACATATGTGAAACCCTGAAAAATAATTGTGGTAAATAAAATTATGATTACGTGTTCAAGTAAACAAGTAGAAAAAACGGGATGATTTGTTGACTATGATCGGACCCAACTCACTTGAAATATTAAATTGGCACTTTCACTGAGGGTAGTATCATCAGGCGAATCGACAGGTATTTGTCTTGTGAATTTTGTATCGAACTGTGAGACATCATCTTCGCTTCGCTGTATTGAAAAACGCAAAATAGTCATTTAGTATATTACAAGGCCAATTCAAGTTACACGAAAAAATACTTACAAGGATTGGCTTGATTGGAGGCTCCAGACGTCGAGCCAATACATCTTCCCAAACGATATGTTTAAAGAATTGGTGTGCTCGTATCGCGGCAGCGTCTTCGGGTCCGCTACCCAAACGTAACGCTACTTGTCGCTTCATCAGTCTACGTATTAAATCTCTAGCATCTGGTGTGAGATAGCCGGGTAAACTTAATTTTGCTTTAAGAATTGTTTCTATGGTTTTTTTTCGATTTTCGCCTGTGAATGGTGGCTGAAAATTAAAAAAAAAGAATTAGCCGACTACATACACATACAAGTGTACATTATTGCACATACAGTTCCTGTCAACATATCGTACATAAGCGCTCCCAATGACCACCAATCGACTGCTTTTCCATGTCCACTACGCGTTAGAATTTCCGGAGCCCTGAAAAACGGCAAATGTTCACCTTCTCATCATATTCTATCACAAGGGAATGTGTGTTTGATACTTACATATATTCAATTGTTCCACAAAACGTATGTGTGACAATACCTTCTTGAATGTGCTCTTTACACAATCCGAAATCAGTTAATTTAACATGACCTCTGGCATCTAATAATATATTCTCTGGTTTTAAGTCTCTGTAGATAATTCCGAGCGAGTGCAAATGCTCTAGCGCTAGAATGATTTCGCTTAAATAAAAACTGAAATGGAATTGGAAAAATATTCGTGTTAATGAAATTACTCGAGTCCTGAAAAGTTAAGAGTTCAGGCATAATGTTCTCGTTAGAACAAGTGGTTCAATTACTCCAATCAATAGAGACGAAATAATAGGGGTTAGCGTGCAAAAATTGGGGATGTCTCAAATTTTTGATATGTTATAAAGACAGGTGGGGTAAGTTAAAATCCAAGTTTGCGTCACTTTCCCCATGTGCTCCCGCCGCTATCTTGAAAAAAAAACATCTAAAATCGGCCCTTTCATCAGTTTTTGGCCTGTAACTTCGTGACAGTCCATTTGAGCACAAAATCTGCCGAGACAATTTTGTAGAGGATAAAATTTCCTACAAACTTAATCTTAGATGTTGTACTCTACAATCAAAATTAACAGAGTTATAGCGCCAAGAAAATGGAGAAAATATAAAAAATCATGCCAATTTCAAATTCACAAAAACACATTGTATACCAATAACTCATAGCCTCCTCTGTATTTTAGTATAGAGTTATCCAACTATGTTTTGACATTTGTTGGTAATGATTTTTGGAACTTTTAGCATATTCTTTGCGCTATAACTCTGCCAATTTTGATTGTAGAGTAAAACTTGTCAGATGAAATTTATAGGAAATTTGATTATCTCGGCACATTTCGTGCTCAAATGGACTGGGATGGAGTTATAGACCGCAAACTGATAAAAGAGCCGATTTTAGATGGTTTTTTCAAGATAGCGGCGGGGGCACAGGGGGAAAAGTTGACGCAAACTTGGATTTTAACATATCAAAAATTTGAGACATCCCCAATTTTTGCAAGGTAAAATCTCCCCGTTGATTGGAGTAAATATAAATACATATTGAGTTTACGTACCAGGTAGTATCTTCTAAAAATATTCCTTCACGTTCTAAATGCATGAATAATTCACCGCCACTTAAATATTCTAAAATTAAATAAAGTTTGCCGCCCGTTTGGAAGGCGTACACTAGTTCTACTATGAATGGATGCTGAAACGATAAGAAAATTTTTTTACAATTTAGTACAAATTAAAAGTTAGTGTAACTAATAGTAAGACAAAAGTTTTAATAAGGGAAAGGATAGGCACTTTAAATGATTGATAACATACTAGTCTAAGTAATTAAAAACGTTCCGAGTTCAATTTTTCTTAAACTTTTCGACGTAAAAATTGTTAATAAATTATTAATGATTAGCAAAAGCGGTTTCTCCCCCGCTTCGAAACCGAAGGTAATTATGTATTTATTTGACATGTGATATGTCGGCTGCGGTTGCCACTAGGTGGCAACTTATCACCTCATATTTGCCCATAGCTTTCGTACAGGATCGACCTAGCTAGCATTCGTAGCAACCATTCTGCACATATATTACTTTACCCGACCTACTTCCAAAAAGCAAAGTGAGATAATTCGCTCTGTAATGTAAGTTATTCTTAAAAAAAACAAACTCATTGCAGCATGATGTGCTAATTTCCTCCTCCAATTGAACATTTATTTCTTCTTATTTTTTACCAAAATTGAAGATTTTGATTCGACCTGTGCTTATATGATCCCTAATTCTCGCTAAAAGGAAGGGCCACCTAATTTCCTAATACAGAACACTACCACGTAATTATTGTGGCATTTATGCGTCAATGTCCTAATTTGATGTTTCTATTGTTGAAATATTTAGTGGATTTAGTGGATAAATAGACATTAAACTCCCGAAGAGATTTATATGAAATTAAAAATAAGGACTCGCATGAACAACAAGTGATTTAATAAAATCTCTCCTATGAGAAATTTCATGCAAAAAGGCAATATTTGTTGAGTTGTTTCGATAACTTCCATCCACAGTAATTCAACTTCAAGTCGCCCAATCTCTTTGCGGATTGATCCTTCAGTTGGATAGAATTTCTTTGATTCCTCTAGCAGTGAGAGGGTAAAATTGAAACAAGCATTACCTAATACAATACCAGAGCCGCTGTCGCCTTTTTTACTTTTTGTTTTTGGACATGCTAATATAAGGATTTTGCTTGGTTCACCCGATTTGACTAGCTCTGAATTTATTCTCTAAGACACCACACATACGATCAATTCAAATCCTTTTTTTATTTTCGTTCTGTTAAATCCATACGTTTGACAAAACGAAAATCCAAAAAATTGAAGCTTCATTTTTTGGCAAAAACTGTCGAAAGTGGAGAATTCTAAAATGTATTTTAGTCCAATAAATTTTCGCATTAGTTTTGGATTTCTGATGCCGTCTCTTAAAAAGCCGTCAGGTTCCCGTGTGCCATCGGCATATTTATTTCTTTTTTTTTATGGAATTCCAAACAAACTCTCTTCCAAACCCAGCTTAACTATGGTTAATTGCGCTTAAGAGTCTGAATGAATAGGTTTCTACTACATACATACTAACTTGGCCTCAGTGGGTAGAAATTATATTCTCTGAACTACTGCAGCGTTGGTTCGAATTCCACTGTAAGCATGAATTCTTGTGTTGTCTTTATAAAAATGCACTTGCGAAATCCAGTTACACGATGTAAAACGTAACGGAGCTACTCGCTTTTATAGCGACCAAGAGCTTTCAAAGTCAGTCGATTTAAGAGACATAAGTTTCTTGAATTGAATTCAAGAAGGGGACAGTGGTGCCCGTATAATAGTAAGACAAATTGCGGAATCGCACCACCTCTCCAGAGCGGGGAGAACGTTTTGTCGTTTCAACCAATTTGGAACAAAGACCTCGTATTCTGTACAATTTCAATCCTCTCATTTGTTGATTTTGGCTGAAAATAACTAGAAATAACATACAACAAATTAGTGAATTTTTTTTCTGAAGTGGGACATATATGATTCTTTCAAAGTTCCTCGCGGGACAATTAAAAAGACTTTAGTGGGGCGGACTCTGGCTCGCGGGCCGTATGTTGGACATGCCTGCTCTAACCCAAGGAAAAAAAATAACGAATTTATCACCCCATAATATTTTATGATGCAGTATTTACGGATGTAACTATACCGTCGAAAATCAATCTTATTTGCCAAGCGACAATGAAGAAAAAAGATTTTTATTGTGACGCTTACCAACCAAGTTTTAAAAACAAAAATATTATAATTTGCAGTTACAAAACGTTGAAAATCACGAAAAACGGTGCATTTTTTTTAAAACCCGTCGATTTTGTCCGTCCGTCTTTATTTCTATTCCGTCCATTCCTACCTAATTCTTGTAACTTGCTTTGTGGGTGGGGTTTCTATGACAGCTCTATGGGCCCCCATTTTATTCCATTGTTTTTTGTTTTATAGTTTCCGTGACGTGTCGGTAGGACAATATTTGTGGAAACTTAGGTTGGGAGAGGTGTACAGATAAAATGATTTTTCTCAGAAAACCTTAATTTGGGGGTGGGTCTGTATGCCAGCTCCATGATCCCAAAGTAGATTTCTATTTGTTTTTGCATGTTTTTGAGTTTTTGATGTAAGGTTTGATTAGTATTTGTTTACGCATTATAAAAAAGTTTTTCTTAGAAGAACCAAATTTGTCTGGCGGCCCCATGACCCGATTCCATTCATTTTTAGATATCTTACTAGAAATACATTTGTGTAAGCTTTGCTTGAAATTCGGGAACAAATAAACAAGTTTCTCTTAAAATAACCAAATTGGGAGGTTGGATTTGTATGGGAGCACCACGACCCCATGGGCCGATTCCGTTTGTTTTTACATATGTTTTGGGGATTTGGTAGGAAAATTTTTGTCTTGGGGCAAATAAAAAAGTTTTTCATAGAAGAAATGCTTTTCGAAGTTGGGGTTTATATGAAAGCCGCCCCATGACCTTATCGTCCGATTTTGGTGACTCAAACATACAAACAGCTTACAATAGAAATAAGCATGTGTGTAAAATTTGAGCTCAATAGCGGCTGAGGAAAACGCGCTGCAAAAGACGAACAGACAGACAGACGGACATCTCCCAATTAACTCCCCTCGTCATACTAATCAATTTTATATCTATATAACTAGTCTGAGCTGAGATGCTTTCTTCAATGCGTTACAAACTTCATGACAAAGTTAATATTCCCTTTTCGCTTAGGAAGCGAAGGGTTATACCCGTGTATGTAACTGTGTTTTTTGAAAATTTCCTCAGTTACGGTCACCATTTATTCCCCTCTTGACGTTCACTTATTTATGTACATTTGATTTTTTAAATATGAACATTACTAAGACGCACGTGCACTTGTTTTCCTTACTCTTATACTCCTCTTAATGTTTACATTCCTTTTAACATACCAATCATTAGCTATAATTTTCTTGATGCTGCTCTCAGATCGTATATGCGAAAAGCATACATAATAAATGTGTGATAACAAATATGTATCTCTCATCAGGTTAACCTTGAATTCCAATTTTTATTTAAAGTATATGCAAATGACCAATATTATATTTTAGTGTAGTAGAGTAGAATATTTGCGTTTAAATGTGTTCTGGTATTTTGGAATATTAGATTCGATATTGTGTATTTAATGTTGGGTAAGAAAAGAGCAGATCAAAAATGAATGAAAAAGCGTCTACTTATAACAACCAGTTTAAATCAACATGATCTGTGTCAATTAATATTGCTAGTTTTCTAAGGTTGTAATTGTATAATATCAGGCATTTTTAAATATAATTTTATGCCTTGTACAAAATTTTCTATTTTGGCTATGTAGTGTAGTCAGTTTCTAAGCACGGGGTCAGGGGTTGAATCCCACTGTGAGCGGATTCAGTTCATGAAGCTTTTCGAAATCACGACCCATGTGACGGACTATGATCTTACTCAGATAAGAATTTTCAAGTTGTTCTAATAATAAATACATATTATGGAAAATTTTGTCCTGACTAGGTAAGTAATTTAGTCGGGTGAACCAAAACAAGATACAAATAGACGGAAGCGTCACTGTTTTTTGACACTTGACTCATGAAAAATTATACACTAAACTGAAAAATAAAATAGGGTATTTTACAATTTTTACAGTTACATTTTGTAACTCCTAAAAAACTGCAAGTTTGGGAAGCAAACTCTATGCAAGTATTCTTATCAACTTGATTTGACTTTTGCCGAAAATCAGGTTGCTCAGATCAAAGGCCTCCTCCATTTATTGTTCGAAAAAAAAAACACAACATGTCCGTAACTGCGCCCTAAGTGGCAGTCTGTGGCAAAATTTCGGTATGTACTGAAGTGAAACCTCCATTATACTCTTAACTCATTGCCGGACACAACGTCAAAATTTGACACGATTTGTATGTCAAATGCTCAAAATTGGACGTCTATAGACGTTCTGTCCGGGAAAGGGTTAACCAAAAACCACTCAAATCCATTAAAACTAAGGGTACCTCCCATAAAAAAGTGATCCAGCACTAGTTTTTTTTTTCACTTTTTCGATTCGATTTAGCTGGTGAATTATGGGGCTCGGCCTTGAGGATCAATCAAGATTTGGGGGAAGTTACGGTCGTGTTTTTTTTTACCGAAATACAGAAATAATAAAATTTTGAGATTCGGTTGACAGATCTAGTTCTGAACACATTGTTTACTGTTTGCGCTCTACATAAATCTGATATTTTTCACAGTGAAAGTGAATAGTTAGTGACACATTTTGGTACAGAAGCTCATATTGGACTTAGCTATCGCATAAACGTGATCGAAACCCGAAACAAACAAGGAAACTACGAAAATTCCGGAATTTAAATCAGCAATCAAGGTAAATGTCCAAACGACCGTTATCCGAGATATCGCCCGATACACTTCCTACAAGCAAAAAAGCCAGTGCCAAAATGACCCCGGCGGACAAGCTCGAGTTAATCTCAATGTTCTCTGATAAGCTAGAGGAGCAGTTGAAGGACCAATTGAAGGATGTGGTAAAAAAGTGTGATATCCAGGAGTTATTTTCGAAGATAGCTGACTTAGAGTCCCGTAACCAGCAGCTGTCAAATGATATCCGACAAATTACGAAGATGTGTGAGAAGCAAGCCCGACAAATTGAAAAACTAGAAAAAAGTGCTTTAGAAAGGAATTTAATAATAAAAATGCCAACCAATAGTTTTACAAATGATGTCGATACTGTTAAGGAATTGTGTACTAAGACTCTACAATGTTGCAGCACCATATCCGACAGTCAAATCCAACGCCTTAGAAGTTCTACAGGCCAAAGAACGAACATCAGGGTCATCCTTCATGAAAGGCAAGCAGTGATTCGTGCGCTAAAGAATTCAAAAGCATTAAAAAACACCGGCATAAGTATACAGAAAGACCTACCATATGAAACAAGGCAAAAAAGAAACGCTCTTATAGCCATCAAGAAGCAACTCGCAGAAAAACGACCGGATATAAAGGTGTATATCAGAGACGAAATTATGTTGATTTTGGGTAGACAATTCACTTGGAATTTGCAGGAAAATAAGCTACAATACGGCGAATGTGACGGGCAGACTGAATTGAATTCACTTTTATCTGTCGAGATGTCAACAAATAACAACAATGGCGCTAACCCATCTACGTCAAACTATGCTATGTTATCTCAGCAAAACATCGCATAGGGGAGAGTAGCCGTTTGCCAACCAAATCAACAAATAAAAGTTTTGGCCTACAATATTGCTGGTCTGAAAAGTAAAAGTATATTCGCTGATTTTTATCAATATGTTAACCAATTTGATATAATTATATTATTAGAAACCTATGTGGAGAAGAATTTTGAAATTTACGAGAAAAAGCTCAAAAACTATGAAATACGATGGATTGCTGCGGAGAGGCGAAATGAAAGAGGAAGAGCTAGTGGTGGATGTATTCTTGGTTTTAAGAAAGAATCAAATTATAATGGACTAATTAAGTGCGAGTTCAATGAATGCAATGGTATTATTTATTTTAATTTGCGGATTAATAATAAACAAATGGCAATAGTACCAGTGTATCTTAATTGCAATAAGTGGACGGATGATTATAATAGGCTGAATGATAGCCTAGCGATTATAAATAATAACAATTTGCTTATTATGGGCGACCTTAATGCTCGAACGGGTTCCGAGCAGCCAATTGCAAACTCATTGAATGGTGTAAACAGGCAAACAAAAGATCCGACAATAAATTTATGTGGACGAAAAATTTTGGAAATAGCAGATTCCTATGGCCTTAAAATTTTAAACGGCTGTTCGAATAGTGATCGGCAAGGAGAGTACACTTACATTGGCTATAATAGTTGCACTGTGATTGATTTGTGCCTGGCCGGAGGGGACTGGCTTCCTCTCATCTCGGATTTCATGGTCGACAGTAAACAGTTCTCCGATCATCTCCCAATAATATCAACGATTGGGCTAGATTGTATCGGTAGAACAAACACCACGGTAATGAATCTCCTGCCGAAAATGAAATGGCGTGAGGAACATCTCCTGCAGTATCAACGAAACCTGGATTTGCAACTGTTACAGTCTGAACAAAGAATAGATACTAACCGAATAGCAGAGTGTATAAAACTAAGTGCACCTTCTTGTAAATACCGCCAAAGAAATGCAAAACAGCCATGGTTTGATGAGGATTGCGATAAGCTTAGGAAACGCTCATTTGCTTGGTTAAATATATTCAAGAAACACAACACGCTATCAGCGAAAAATATGTACATCCAATTAAATAAACAATATAAGAGTGAATGCAGAACAAAAAAGCGAACATTCTACCAAGAACAGGCGGAATTATTAGCTAAATGTACAAATTCGAAAAGCTTCTGGCAAATAGCAAGGCGAATCAACGGAAACGACGTGTATTCTATTGGGAATGGCATTAACATTGAATTATTAAAAAGTCACTTCAATCAAATGTTGAATATTGAGTACGAAAACAAAATGCAATTCGCAAGACCTAAATTGTATAACAATGTGTTAGATGCAGTAATAACTCGCGAAGAGGTGTGCGATGCCATGGAGAAGTGCAAGAACAACAAAGCGCCTGGAAGTGATAGAATCCCAGTCGAATTTTTCAAATATGGCACAGATTCTCTGACAGATGCGCTATGTAACGAATATAACCGAATTTTCGACAGCGGTGATGTACCAGATGGCTTCAGAGATGCTGTAATTTTCCCTATTTTTAAAAAGGGTGATATAAATAACCCTACCAGTTATCGTGGCATATCTTTTCTCAATACATCCGGGAAAATATTTACTACCCTACTACAAGCGCGTTTCGCAAAATGGCTGACAGCGGAGAAACTAATAGTAGAATATCAAGCTGGATTTCGTTCTACATATTCCACACACGATAACATTTTCATACTCTTCAGCTGGGCTCGACACTTTCTAAGTGAAGGACGAAGATTGTATACCTTTTTTGTAGATTTAAAAGCCGCTTTTGATACTGTTGACCGTTTATCATTGTTCTACAAACTATACAATAATGGAATGTCTTCAAAATTTGGATATGTATTTGAGAAACTATACGAGAACACAACAGCTGCAATATGGAATGGATCAAATCTCTCCGACACATTTTCTACCAACTGCGGAGTACGCCAAGGTTGCAAACTCAGTCCCGAAGCGTTCGCTGTATATATCAATGACATCTTAGATGATATGCCAGGTGGAGCAACAGCTTTTAATTTATTGTTGAAAGGACTATTATATGCGGACGATATGGTGTTCTTCGCAGAGAACCCCGCGGACTTACAGAAAATCATTAATTACTTGGAAGGTTATTGCGAGCAATGGAACCTAACCATAAACTTAGAAAAATCGAAAATTATGATATTCAAAAAACGTTTTCGACAGGCCAGAGGTGAGCGATGGTGGTACAAGGGAAGCGAAATTGAGGTCGTCAAACAATATAAATATTTGGGAGTTTGGGTTGCGAGCAATTTAAGCATGGAGCACCATTTGGAACAGAAGCTAAAAGAAGCAAAGTGGGCGATAAACTCAGTATGGAAAACATGTTTTAATTCTGCAACATTAACTCATACGGCGAAGTATAAAATATTTCAAGCGGTATCAAAGTCCGTCATGTTATATAGTGCCCAAACCTGGGGTGGAAGCAAATACGAGGAAGTAGAAAAACTTCAAAGGTATTACCTGAAACGGACATTCTATCTGCCGACAACAACGCCGAACTATATGCTGCAGCAGGAAACAGGGCTAACATCACTTTTCTTGGAAACCTTATCAACTTTTGTAAAATACCTTATAAAAATATCGGCAATGAGCGATGACAGGATACCAAAGAAAATACTGATGCATACAATAGAGAGAAGGAATGCCTTCTATAGTGACCTGATTGAATTGGCATCGGAAAGCAACACGCAATTTAATTGGGATGATACAACGGCCACTAGCTACATATTACAAAGGCTTGTAAGGGATGTTAGACGGGATGAACTGGAAAAAACGGCAGAAAGAGCAACTGCATCACTACACAGGACCACATATGTCCAATTGAATCATGCTTTAGGTGAAAGATCCTACTTTCATAATGATTTTTCAGCTCACAAGATATCCCTTATATTCCAAGCACGAGGAGAACTGCTCCCCTTGAATTACAGACCACACAGGCCCCAGCTACCAATATTGTGTAGTCTATGCAATATGGGAGTTCGAGAAGACACGATGCATTTCATCGGCATATGTCCGATTTTAAAAGAAACCAGGAGATCTTACCTTGGAAAAGACGCATTGAACGAGCAAGAAGTGAGACAACTGCTTAATGGATTAAATTGGGACCGTTTGTATGATTACTGTCGCATTGCCCTCAAATATCGGCAGAATATAATAAACGAGAGTATGTGAGGTGTTTTGAACGCGGGGCAGATGAACACGCAGAATCTGGAGTTGTGTGAACTTCATCGCCCCGCGCTCAAGCAAATACCCCATAGTCGTTATTAAAGCCAGCCAACGCTAAGGGACCCAGCATTGCTTTGATCTAATAATCCAATGGAAAGTTCGAGTATACACACCGGAGAAAGGTGGAAAAATTATGGAGTACCTACTTTATTTTATTTCTATTATTATTTTTTGCTTTTTTAACTCTTACCTTAAACCAAAATTTGTTACATTAGAATTGTTTATATACAAATAAATAATAATTATCTAAAAACTGTAAATAAATGTGCAACTAAAAAAAAAAAAAAATTTTTTTGAAGAAAACGTTAACTGAACCAGGCAAACGGCTTAGCCATGCCTTATAATTGTTTTAGAAATAAGAAAAAAAGATGTATATAAAACTGTTATTTTGAATAAAACACTTTATCTATCTATCTATCTAATAAAATTTCTTTTTCCGCCTAGTGCAAGGGCCGACAAAGTGCAGCTGTTTGGCTCATTCAGTGCGGCTGTTCAATGACTCGAAGCATATTAAAACTAGAATAACTAGAAACTGTAGATAATATTGACAACCTTTTGCTTCAAGCATTCTTAAGCTGTATCTTTACAGAGCTCTGTATAAGTTCGGTGGAATAAATAAATACCATGGCTCATGTTTTACTATTTGTTTCATTTGCTGTAGAAATGTTTTAGAGAAGGTGATACATGGGAGTTATTAATACGTTAAAAATATCAAATTCTTACTACAGTGCGAAAACTCTCCTGTTAAAAATTTAATGCCAAAGAATGCTGCTCGTTTTTATGACTTAAATTTTGGATCTTTTCGCGGATGGATTATTTCAGGTGTTTTAATTATATTGAGTGTACGAACAAGGTGGCTTCAGCAAAAAAGGGCCACAGGTCACTCTGCCACAGCCTTTATAAAGCAGTCCTCCTCAAATTTATTCCTGGAATGTCCAAATACAATGCCTCCATTTAAGAAGGTTGTATATGCGAAGACATCAAAGTTTTGTTTGCAGAAAATTGGGAATGAAGTACATTTTGAATTTCAATATTTCGTAGTACCTGGGCCACTAAGATTATGCTAATAGATTTTTGTCGTATTCCATTAATCAGATGGAACCAGCGCCGGCCGTGCGTAACGCTGCATATATTCTTCATAAATTTCCAAACCTAATCCTGCTCCCATTCTAAGAGATTTTTTATATTCACCTTTCCATACTTAAGGCTAATCGGTTTATTCCAGCTCGTACAGCTGATAAGTTTGCCGACCACTAGCATAGTGTATAATATTTTTCAAGAAAAAAATATTTCAAAATAAATTCAGTTATTATTAAGGTGGGTTATAAATGTTTCAAATGCTGTATCAAATGAATCAATTAATCGAATATTATAAACGATTCAATTAAATCGTAAAAAAACAGCCACACACTTTTGATAATAAAATTTATATGAAAGGCGTAGATTTACGATTGGATGAATTTTAAGTAAAATTAGCTATATATAACTTTCCTATAAACTATTTCAAATAGTGGACTTTATCAGTTGATAGAGAATTTATGTATGTATTTCTATGATGAATAGTTTTTATATAATAAAGGAAAAAGTTTAACTCTAGATCAATCAGGAGAACTAAAGGAGACATTTCTCCACATAAGCTTTGAAAATGCGGATTTTTACTAAAAATTTGACTTTATATACACATACCTAATACCGCTCAACAGACATATACAATCTTTTGAGGTGGGGGAGATACATATTTATTTATCACTATTCATTATATCTGCTGAAAGCGGTATAAACAATTGCATTGTTTTAAATTAGATTTCGGAAAAGTTGTTTTCGTTAAGACACCGATTTATCACCTTTGTAGATAGTACTATAAGGCACATAATAATCGCTTTATGTTATGTGGTACAAACAAAGAAAACATACGAGCAAAACAACATATTTTCCATATAAAAAAATAAGGAATTTAAAAGATTGGCTTGCTGTGACATCGACAGTGATCGCGACATTATCAGTTTGATAACAAACTTGATTATAATGTTATGTGGTAGCACCGGGAAGAAAGATTATGGCCAACGAACGAAAAAAGTCCCTTACCTACTAATAACTTTTAAATGAAGTGATTAAAAAAAAAATATTGTAAAATGAACTTTAATTTGTGGATTTTTTTTTTGCATCAGGAAAGAGTTGGTCAATTTTTGCAACTTTTTGAAGTGTTGCAAATGTAATTTTATACACAACTCCCGACGATTCTATGGTCTAATGATGTACTCCCGCCTTTCAATAACCTTTAAAGAAAATTAAATCTTAAGCCTTTAGATCAAGCCTGACTACATATTTTCTGTCACCATATTCCGAGAGGCCACGAGTCGAGAATGCTTGGCCTCAGTTTTGAAATGATGAACTGACTGAGTACTGTTTTTTTTAATTAGACGCATCGGGCATCGACCCACGCTTTATGGGTCACTGTGTTGAACGTCATCGTGTTAGTGTTTCACCGACCCCTGCACCACTTCCCCTAACCAGCTCTATTTTTTCGCCCAAATTCGAGGTCTTCCGTGGCTCTGAATACAAATACAATATTGATTCACTCCTCACAGAAAACCAATTGGTATCTGCTAGCCGACTTTAATGCTCATCATCACGAATTTTGGGTGTTCCAACCTCCAAATAAACATTTAAAATAAAATTATTCCTATTCATCAATACACTTAGAGCCAATGGCGGAAACTGGCTTGGTTGTCCTGTCATGATAGGAGGCATTGAGCCAAAATGTTTACTTGATTGGAATGTTTAAGGGCAGTGGTTCCCAAACTTTTTACGTTTCTGCCCTCTTTGCGAGGTTTGCTGAGTCTAGCTACCCCCGAGAAAATTTTGACCAACTATTTTCGCAATTTGAATTATGACCAAGTCCAAGGCTCAAATTTAGCCTTTAATATGACTTCAGGCATTAACTGGAAAGTTGCCTTTAGATACCATATCACAATCTTCTATAAAAAAACAATTAGTATTAGTGCAACCCATATTGTGGTACTATTGAAACTGTGTGATTTTCACAGGCTTATTTTTCGCTAAATGATACGTTGAGAAAAAAATTTGAAATAACCTGGCTCAACTAGCATTTCTTTCGGAGTTAAAGTAAAAAATGTGAATGTCCAAAAATGATAATATGTATACCATTTTATTTTTTGGTCTAGGGTATAATTTATCAAAATAAGTTTATTGTATTATATGTCGTTGCAAAGGCAATTTTGTGTAGTTTCATGTGTCCTCGAACGACTTTGCTGTAACTTTTAAAGTTTTTGAAATAATTAAGAAAAACTGAAAAATGATCCCCTCTCCCCCCTTAATATCGAAATAAATTTAAAACGGCTGATCTTATTTGCGTGAAACATATTCCATTCGATTTAGAATGGCCAAATACATTAAGATTGTTTTTTGTTTGTTGTTTTTATAATTGTTTCCAAAACTCGGGTTTTTCGCCCCACTGTGCGCCGTACAGTTTGAGAATTGCTGTTTTAAGGCAAAACAGTTTTTGTAACTAGTATTTTATTTTTTTATGTTTTATTGAAAATGTTCAGTTTACCTTAATTTCATTGAAAATACAATCACGACTAGAAGAAAAATATCTCTCCTGTTCGTTTAACATAATAATTTCAAACATATTCAGTTACAGAATTATCAATTCCTCACAATAATTTGATAAACGTTTATAAATAGACATTAGATTTGTATTTTTGTTGTTGTGTGTAGTAAAGATAAGAATTTTTATTTTTTTATTTTTATATAATGATGATAACTCACCTTAACTGCTTCTAATATATTTCTTTCTGCTCTTGTGTGTGCTGTATCTTTTTGATTTGTAACAATGGATGCTTTTTTGAGAACTTTCATGGCAAAAAATTTATTAGCATCACGACCTGCGGTCTTTCGAACCTAAAAATAGAAAGGAAGAACGTTTTATGTAGTAAAAGATAATGAAAATTGATTAAATGTTAATACAATATTATTGGACATAAAATATATAAAGTGCATATACATAATACTAAAAACGGATGATTTAAAAAGATAATCGAATTATCGAGGTTATTCCCGTAATTTTTTATCTCATTTTCGTTATACGATTTCTGGGACAGGAGCCTTTATTGATAAGAAAAATAAGATGAATTGTCGCGACTGGCTGATATTGAACATAAGACAGGGACAAAATGTATTTTAGAGGTAACTCGCCTCGGAAAATGTGTGGCAATTATTCTTCAGAAATCGATGACTTGGTAAAGATGTTTAGGTAAGGATCTGATACTGATAGGGCGTCCAGTAGCAACCGAGGTTTTAAAATAATGCAAAAATTAAACCACCGATCGTAAAGTATGTACAATGTTTGTAAAACATAACGAACTATTTAGCGTAAGGTGACCCGACTTCCGAAGACCCAATGCTGTACATACTTACGGAATTCGGGTTTCAGACCAATTATCAGCAATACTACAAATTTGTTTATACTAAATTATGTAAATTTGGTTCTTTGCTATTAATTGGGTACATTTAATATTTAACAATATTTACCGAAATGCTTTCCACAGTGGGATTTCGGAATTAACTATTTTAAAGGTATTTTCAATTGCATAATTGTTACTGCCTTGGATAGAATTTTGACAATTCCTAGCGTATACTGGCGTAAATGAGATTTGGATTTCTTCAGTTGTTGTTTTTCAGATTGGGTGAAGGCACATGCAGGACTAAATTGCTTTAACAATACTGCATCATTTTACGATTTTTCTCGAACAACCATCTCGCTCGCTCATACGCCGGACTATCTTTCGGTATTACTTCACTGAGGCGGCCGTATTTACGTCTTTTTTCCTCGCTCCGCAGACCATTATTGTATGCTGCAGACAAATCAATCACCGAGGCCTATTATTACCGCATCCATCTCCAACAATGCGGGAACGATTGTTAGTATTTGGGATTGGTATTGCAGACAAACTTTCAAATGTAGTCATAATCTTTAGGATATTCTATAACCGTCTTCTCAGTTCTTCCTAAGATGCACTTTCGCCTAACGGTTTTTATATGGAAAATTAACTATAAACAAATTTATGCATATGCGTAGCTCAATGCTGCAACTTTGTAGTGGGGCGTTGGAAAAATGAAATGAAAACGAAATTTTAAAATTAATAGATGCTACTAGCAGTATCAACATTTACACTATTGCGAAAGATACATTTGAAGCGGATTGCAATGCTTTGAGTGGTATAAATTCGACCAAATATAAAATTTTAAATAGTGTGTATTCACTGAAAAAATCATTTGCTTAAAAAAAGAACAAAATACAGTTTTTGCTTAAAATAAAAAAATAAGCATTATGTTAAGCAAAAACTTTTCTTGGAACAAGAAAATACATCTTAAATCAGAAAAACTTTTCTTGGAACAAGAAAATACATCTTAAATCAGAAAATATTATTCCTTGGCTTTTTTTGTTGTATTTTTTCTTGTTTTAAGATTTTGTTCAGTGTTCCAGTGCATTGCGGCTGGATATTGAAATCAATGAAAAAGCCCCAAACACCAAATTCCCTACGCCACTGCTAACTATTATTAAAAGCAAATTGTCCCCTTTTTCCGATATTTCGATTCCTTCTTTTTCTTCTTCATTGAATGACACTACATCTGATCTCTCGTGCCACGTTGTTCGACGTGCAATTCCAAAACCATCCAGCGAGAGCCCATATTTTTTTATTTCGCCTATGCTGAAAAAAAAATACATATTTGGATGACTGATTGCCTCCCCCTCCGAAAAGCTATTATATTTCGGGATTAGAGAATCATCGAAATATAAAAGGCACCCTAAGTAAGATTAAACAAACACATTCAGAAATTTCAGATTGCTTGACAGCTAGAACATTGAAATTTTCATTAAATATGAACAGTACAGTACGTTTTCTTCATTTTTCGCTTACGAATTTCCGAGCTATGGCCAATTTTCAATTAGGAAACTCAAAATTGCGATTTGGGCAGCCATAACTTCGGAACGAGGATAGGTAGGACCGTGTAAATGTGAGTGCCAACTAGCTCTACAATTTCAGAAAGATCGAGAAGGGTTCCCGAGTTATCGAAAACGATTGCCAAACAGAAAAGTGCGAATAAGGTTTGTGTTCGTAGACACGACTCCTACGACGATCACTGAGTGATTGTCGCCTGACGACTGGAATTGAGTACTGCTTGCATATATTTCATATTGAGCTGTGTTCCTCCAAACGATAGTCGATGAGCTTGTCAGTATGGAATGTGTAGAATAAAATTATCGTCGCGACGATCGCGCTCATTGTTGTACATGCTGCCTCGATGAGTGGTGACCGTAGTGCATGCCACTTGTTTGTAGGCTTCGGGGAGCGGCTGCTTGGGGTGTTACGCACGGTGTATATAAAAATCGTGCAATGGTCGTACTCGTTTCGTATACATTCCGTTGAGTGGCGAGCGTATCTGTATGTAGAAATCATTCGTGCAAATGCTGATTGGTTGAGTGGTGACCGGCCGATGCGTTGTTTGGAATGGGAGCGGGAGTAACATAAAAATGAAATATGTACAGAAGTCATGGTGGTGGTCGCTGTAGTCGCTTGTAGGAAAACCCCCAGTGATCATCATGTGAGTCGTCTCTACGAACACAAACCTTTATCTCGCTAAATCGATCGCACAGGGTACAACAGTAGTCCAAACTTAGACCTTAAAAGCAGACAAGACTGATCACAGGCCTCATCGAGGAGCTTATTATGTAGTGAATTAGGTTTCATTGTGTGGTATGGAAAATGCCTTACATTTTGCTTTACATTTCCCAATGCCGACCGACTATTCATCGGACCAGCGACCTCACTGGATGATAGAAATTTTACCATTGTTAAGCAGCAATGAAAAAAGCGATTTGTCCGTGTAAAGCGATCAAAGTTATATACGCTTCTCTTTGATGGGTGACATAGGCTCTTAATAAATTTAACAACTAAAGGTTTCTGTTCGTAGAGACAACTCATGCGATGATCGTTCAGCAACCAATTTCGAGGCAGATTTGCATATTTTTCGAATGTGGCTACGTTCATAGCATCGACTATAATTTAGTGTTCAGAACAGGTTGTCTAAATACGATCGCTGAGTGAAGATCGTATGAGTCGTTTCTACGAAGATAAACCTTAACGGTATTTATTTATATAAAAGCAAGGCCCACAGTAAATTGAAGTCATTTTCAGTTATGCGAATAATAGATTAATCGCAGTATGCAGCAACGGCAAAATTGTTCAAATAGAGCCTGCATTTAATTTGTATAGACGTCATTCGGTCCTGTTTAGCAGCTTTTAATGTAGTTCATCAAATCACAATATGTATGTATGTACATATTTGGATTAGGAACCAACAGTGGTGGTTTCACTGTATTCCTGAATAACAAATAATATTAACAGTGTCAAGTCAACTACGCCTAGATCGATTCAACTGAATAAATCTGCTTATTCTAAAACTAAGCCAAATGCATCAAGAAATTATATGAAAATTCATTGCATATCGGACATGACACAGTGTAAGAACTATGCACACATTCTGCTCTGAACCAGTCTTAAATTGAACTACATATGTATACCAGAAACTAATGCTCATTCTATGCTTATGAGACATTTCGCAAGAATTCTTGGAGCCTATGCTGCTCATAGCTCTTAGTGTCATTCATATGTATCATTTCATTGATTAATCCTATTACGTAAGTTTGACGCAACAAAGGCAGATTGCAGGAAGTCGTCTCGATAAGTTTATTAACACTTATTAATACTTTCATTGGGGAAGTCAAAGCTTATGGAAATGGATCCAATAGAGCATAGACACGTGATATTCTGAAGATATTAATTTGGGTCGAATCAATTTATGATTTATTATATTATTGCCAAAATCTATATACAAGTTGTTTAATTGAAAAACAAACTGATTAGTCTTTTGACTTGGATAAGAGAACGCATTGTTGTCTCTTGGTTTTATTGTACAGTACAGTGTTCACAAAGGAAATGTATTTGAACAAATACAAATGTCCACAAACACTTTTGGGATTCTAAAGGGTGGTCCAACGTGAATGCACGAAGTGAATTGTTAATAAAACAAAAAGTTTTTTTGAGAATTATCTATTTTTTTTTATTATGATAGAAGGATCTATGGCAGTTATGTGTGAAACAAAATATCGGCCAAATGCTCGCAATGGCTACGGTGACATACTTCGATGGTCCATATTTTCAATGACTCTGAGTCATAATTGAGGTTGAATGTCGTTAATGTGCTGAATTATCTCATCCTTTAGCTCTTGATTTTTTTCTGGCTTATTGACGTACACTTTTTCTTTTAAATATCCCCAGAAAAAGAAGTCCAACGGTGTCAAATCACATGATCGTGGCGGCCAATTAACATCGCCAAGACGAGAGATACACGGCCATTGAATTTCTCGTGCAAAAGAGCTGTGTTTCGTTGGCTGTGTGGTAAGTGGTCCCATCCTGTTGGAGCCACATATCGTCCAGGTCCATATCCTCGATTTCTGGCCACAAGAAGTCCACTATGTGGACGCATTTTGTCGATTATGTTGACCAAAAAAATCACGAAGTGCATGAAAAGCATTTTGATTTGAACGTCCATTTTCGTAAAAGGCTTCAACGACCTTAACGCGCTGCTCAATTGTGTACTTCTCCATTGTTGAATTTTCCAAACACTGTAGCAAAAAATTGTCTAATAAAGTTGCGCGAGAAACTTACGGTTAAGGTGTGACACTCAATTAACATCGTGCATTCTAGTTGGACCACCCGTTATTTAAATCTTAATTGAAATAAACATCAACTGGCAGTGATGAGGATGACCCCGCTTGTCTATTTTGCACCTTCCATATGCAAAACCAAATTAAAATTACTATGCATTAACACAATAATAAATTGAATATCGTCTAGCCATGATATCCGTCGTAAAGATAATAAGATTTACTCCTAAAGGAAATCAGTATAACAAATTTCAATAGGTTAATATTGTCCAGACTCGATATAATTTATAGTGCACTCCTGAGTTTTTGCCACATATAACAGGAAAATAATTGTTTATGATACGTATGTTTGCAATCGTTTCTTATCAGACATATAAATTTCACTATATTTGTGCTCGTAAAGATAACGAGTAAAAGTTTATGGCGAATTGATTACAATAATTAGTTTGAAGAGTAGAGAAATGCTGTCAAATTGAAGGTGCTACTATTACCTTCAATTTGACAGATTTATTTATAATGTCTGAAAAGGTATACCAACAACAACAGATTCAGGGAATAAGTATAAAATTAATAATCTTTGTGTCATATGTGCTAATTTGATTCGTTAACTTAAATGTACATTATATGGGGTGGAGCGTAGGAAATGCATGTTTTTTTTAACTGCTTGTACGCGGCGACGAGAGGGAGTATTGACCTTGTTTCAGTCGCTATGCAGCATTGGATCGTAGATCATCGTGTGGTCGTTGTCGAGCAGTATAAGCATTCCCTTATACTTATTCCTTAAGGGAATCCTTATTCCTTAAGTGAGGACTATGAATTCCGCCCCTAGTAGTGTATTTAACTCAAAAATAAAAATTGTTGCACTTATGTCGTTCTTCTTCCGAATGTACCTATATGTCTGTGCGGAGGGTATCTGAAATACGTTAACAGACCGTTAACATACCATTTCTTTTGTGATTTTCTTCAGATTTTTTCTTTCAAAGAACCCTCATGATATTAGCGTTTGCATTTTTTATGTCAAATAAATTCCGTAATTTTTTAAAGTTTGAATTACTATATTCGAAATAACAGTGAGTTTTTCAACGGGAGAACAGTCAAATTACATCAAAAGTATATATTTTTAGGATCTTAACCAAAATACAAAATTGCACAAACCAAGACGAAATAAATTTGGGTTTTGTTTGGTAGCTCTAGCGTTTCTAAAGGTTTCATAATGAGAGAGCATTATGACCATAAAAGGGTTGGCTACGATATCCCGCCCATCATATTCCCGTTATACCAAATCCTGACGTTGATTACTCCGCCATTTAAAAATCCCCTTCAATTGAAATCCCCCTAATAAAAATTCCGCCAACTTAATATCGGAAAAATCGCGCGCGCGTCTACATTTACCATTAAAATAATGGGTCTCTTTGCAAGAGGATACTAAAGTCTGGGAGACCTACGGGCCAGGTGACTTAATTTGAAAAATGGGTGGTTTGGTCTTTCGGTAGTCGAGGGTTAAGTATCCCCTGTATGACAGTTTGGCTCTGTAAGGGCTTAATTATCATCTTGATCGAAGAAAACAAATATTCCGACGGATTTATGCTAAGAGAAAGCATCGCATTAACTGCTGGGAGTCACATAACATAACTATTGATTTTTTTGTTAACAATGAAAATAATTTTTGACGATATTTTGACAGGATGATTTCACTATCCATACTAGCTGGATTTTAAAACGACGGGGTTTTAAATGGGCGGGATTTAAGAATGGAAAGCACCTTGCTCATAAAAAGATCCAGGGCGGGAGAGGTTCGATTTGCATCACATACTGTGCGTTGAATCTCATGCAGCTGTTGCTATGTAGTTTTCTGGAGACATTTGGGCCACCAGACTACTACTGCATAGGATAGAATGAGCCTAATCATCATTGTCAGGATCCAGTGTGCCGATGTGGTGAGATTCCTCATTTACGTGCACACAATCTGTTACACTGATGTAAGATCGTCGCTGCTTTTTATACCCTATACCCATAAGATGGTATAGGGTATATTGTTTTTGTTACGACGATTTATGTAACACCTCAAAGGAGCCACCGGAGGTATGGCAAAGTATATATATAAATGATCAGGGTCGGTCCCTGATTCGAATAAGCCATGTCCGTCTGTCTGTCTGTCTGTCTGTCTGTCCGTCCGTGTGTCTGTCAGTTCGCACGATAACTCCCGAAATAGTGAAGCTAGCGTTTTGAAATTTAGGTCAGATGATTGTTTTGATAAAAGCTTGGATGGTATTGAAAATGGGCCAAATCGGACCAAGGGTTCCCCTACCTCCCGTACAAATGACCCCTCCGTGATAGTTTAATTCGCCCATATTTTTCAACAGAATATCGCTAGCGACCTGAAATTTTCATCAATACCTAATTGTGACATATGCTCGAAGTTGGTGCAAAGTGGAGAACGTCCGACTACCCCTACCCCTACCTCCCCTACAAAGTTATATTCAGTCATATCTTTTGTTAGAATGTCGCGAGAAACTTCTAATTAGTATCAAATGGTAGCCTTGATATAATAGTAAATATGTGCCAGGTCCCAACCATCTACCCCTCCCTCCCCTACAAAAAAAAAATTGATTTTTTGGGTTTTGCGTGCCTTCTAGGTTTGTACATGGGTATAGGGTATACACTCATCGTGCTATTCGCACGATTAGAACTCGGTTGTATTTTTTCGTCAACATTAGGGTTCCATGTAAGTTTGTAACCTAAAGTTAACCCTCGATACTTCACCTCTTTGGACTCCTTTATTTCCGAACCAAATAGCTGCATGAGAATTATTTCTACATCTTTTCTTTTTCGAGTAAAGTCTATGGTGCTTGACTTGCTAACACATTAAATTATCTCATGATTAGTAGTCTAAGAAAAATGGCATATTTGGTCGGCAAAAATCCTACATCGGAAATTTTTTTGGATTATGGTTGGGAATGGTCCCCAGATTATGGCATTAAAAGTCCCAAACGATCGGGGGTCCGCAACCTTAAAAAAAGGGGGGAAAGGGGGAAGGGGGGGACTTTTTTCGGTTTTTTGCGATTATTTCAAAAACGACAAGAGATACAGAAAAATGGTCTGAGGACGAAAAAAACTACATAAAATTACCTTTGCAATGATATATAACACATTAGAGTGTAATTGAACATTTCGGCGTTAGACTAGAACATAAATTAGAATATTTTCATTTTAGACCTTTTTTAAAAGCTCCATAACTTTTGAAAGAATGCTAGTTCAGCCGTTAAATTTTGTACAAGTATTCACAATAAGTTTAAGATCATTTTAAGGTAAACATTGAGTCGCTCCGGTCAAGGAACCCCATTATCCCCCCATTTAAATGTTTCAAATCGGCATATCCATAACTCCCCCCGAAATTGGAGCAGAGTGCTAAATTTTGGTTTGTTGCGATTGGAGGTCATAGTCACCCCACCCACCAAAAATCAGCTCATTCGGATAAAAACTAAGGGTATCTCCCATACAAAGTGACCCATCAGGAGTTTGTTCTACGTACTACTCATTTTATAAACTGTAGAACAAAGTTGCCTTGGGTCACTTTGTATGGGAGGTACAATTTTCTTAGACTATAGTGCGTTATGAGGTCGTTGGATTGCTGCTGTGCGTAAGCACATTTTCACTCCAACATCAGCCTAACGCTTACACTTGACGTCGGTAGTTTCTCCATGTCTCTGAAATGGCAATATGATCATTTTGGTTCTCTGCTTTGCCATCAGGAGAAATCCAACTTGTCAGGTGGCAGGGTTTATTCTTGAATAATGTGCCGCCGAGTTGTCGAAAGTTACAGGAGCTGCACGAACATTTCACCATAATTGTTCCTATCACGAAGCCCATGATTGCCCATGAGGTGCTTCAAGCCCAAGTTATCAGCAACGACTTTGGAGTTAAGATTCCCCATAATAATGTTAATGTCACTCCTGGGAGCCCCAGCAATGATGTCTCTAAGTCGCTGATAAAATACGTCCTTTGCGGATTGAACTGAGCAATATCTTTGTGTACGCAAAAACCTACCACCTAGAGGGGAATCAGCAGACGACAACAGCTCAGCCTAATCGAAACTTTGGTCAATATACATATTTCTGTATGGTTGGTTTGCTGAACACATCTTCAACTTCAAATGTGTTTTAATTTCTAAAATACATACTAACAATATGAAAAAATGCTGGAGTGCTATGACCTTTTGATTCTTCACTTCAGACATTATTAATGAATACCTAAATATCAGATTCCACTCCAGCTTCATTGCCATATAATTAAATTCGTCTGTCTGTCCGTCATCATCAATGAAAGGGGAAGTTCAAATAAAATAATGTTTGTAGTTCGTCGCCAACATTCTGAATGAAACGGGCAAAACTGCTCTTTTTTCTAACTGACACGTAGTATACTGTCTTGATGGTATGTAATTACATTTAGATTAGAACAGTAGCAGTACCATTACACATACTCTATTCATCTAATTGTGATCCTTAAATGTTTAGGAAGGTTGACGGAAAAGGCATGAAAGATGCAATGTCATTAGATGAAACGTAAATAGTTGTGCCAAGTAATGAAATGTGTGCTCTGCTAAAATAGAGAGTATTGCAACGACGCGCAGTGAGTTTCCGTTTCTGCAATGGATGCTGAAAAATTTTCTATTTTGGGATTAATTTTTCCTATTGGAATTTAGTTAGTTTAATTCCAAAAATATTAATGATTAAATTTAGTATTTGAATTATTCGCCCAGTTATACTTTCATTATCCACATCCAAATCAGTTTGCATTTTTTTTATATTTCGCCACCAGAGCGTTATCGACACACATTTTTGCAATCTTTATTTTATTTTCTTCTTTTTCTATTTGCGACAGAACATAATCGTAATAGTCAAGACAGGAACTTGATATTACGTCAATATACTACACACAATACGTTCCAAATCGTAATTGAATAATATACTAAATAGAACTATATACTGACACTGTTCTGTACGTACAGTTGTTATATCTTTATTGTTTGTTATTTAGTTTATTTGTTATGCAGTGTACTACTCGTATCGCGATATTTTATAATTGCTCAAGTATATTACGAATCTAAAGTGTATTACGTGTGGCGCTAATTCATTAGAGCACCTGCATTGGGGGGAATATATTATCAAGACTAATGCAATATAAATAATAAAAAAAAAACGTGAACGTGTACAATTATTTACTCGAAAGCTATACGATAGCAGTTTTAACAATTTGAAACAATAATGAAATGTTAAAAGAAATATGGATACCTTGCCATTGAAAACAATTGTGTGCATATTTTAAATTGCAAAATTGTTGTTTATGCCGATTCATGATGAATTGTGGAAGATAGAAAAATGTATGAATGATAAGTTTTTTTTATACTGGTTCAAGTATGTATGTAATTCCCCTGTTATGACTTTTTTTTACATAGATAAGTGATACTAAAGTAGGTACTTGATACGGACAAATTGAAAACACAGTCATAAAAATATGTAATTGAATTAAAAAGAATCTATAGCACATGAAATCCTTCTGATAAAAGACAAACATTTACATAACTAAGTTCCAAACTTACCTGAAAAACTTTTCCATAGCCACCTTTGCCTAGCACCTTTTTCAATTCGAAATCCTGTGGTCCTAATCTTATATTTGTGGGGTTCACGTTTCCTTCGCATAGTTGTATTGTTTCTGAATCATCACCTCTGAAATTAGGAAAAATATAAACATATTATAGTTTCAATAAGATTGTATTAAATATGACGGAAAATGAAAAAGCAACAAGTGCCAAATGTTTCATAATTTTTGGCAAAACAATGTTTTGATTTTCTATTGATTTTTTCTTTGCATATTTATTAATTTATTTTTAACTCTAGAGATATTAATATTTTTCACCCCCAAACGTGTTGATTTGACGTGCGTCCTAGCAAAAAAGTAGTGCGTAGAACAATCTGCAACAGGGGTGTCAAACTCAAAACCTGGCGCGGGCCAAATAAGACTCTCCTCAGGTTTAGGTGGGCCGCAGGAAAATTTCAAAACCTTTTATGTAATCGTATTCCGATAGTTGATTACATAATAGGCGTGTTTTATTGTGCTCGGGTGTAGGTTAGTTTAGGGTAACTACATGGGGTTACAATAACAACATAACCCAAATAAACCCAGTAATGTATCGAGGGTACGTACTCTGACCAAAGTTAACCCGGAAGAATTGTTACAGATGTGACAACCAGAGGCGCTCTAACACGAAAAAGCATGAGCTAATACCAAAACCATTGGTTAAATGTTCATTGTTGTTTTTGTAAGACATGTTAATTTACTGGTTATTTATTTATCACAACTTTGAACCTTCAGCTTTTTACAAAGTTCATGGTTGGTGCAATAGATCTAAACAGCTTTTAACCCAAATCGTTTTTTTGTGCTAATATACCCTAACCTGCACCTTTTCCACAAAAAAACACGCTTAATATTACCTTTAAAATATAACAGAGAGTCTAGATCACTATAACGGCTTCGGGATTATCCGTGAGAACTTCCTCCTTTCGAAAATGTATTTCAAGAACATAATTAAGACAAGAAGCGAAAACGTGAAAATATGATGGATCTTCCAAGTAACCACTTTTCGTTAATTACGTAATTTGCGCCAAATTTTGGACAGAAAAAAAAAATAAAATTTTTTTAGCACCAGTCATCCAGGTCGCCCAAAATAACATTGGCAGGCAAAATAGCCAGAATAAATTAATTTCAGCAGAAAGATGGCTAAAAGAGACAAAAGGTTGTTTTAAACAAACTCATGCACCAATACGCAATACAGCTTGATAAGTATAGGTAAAAAAATCAGGCAATTGGGCTGTAATTATGTATTATGTTTGAATTTCACATCCAGGTGATTTAGTCACCGATTCCAAGATTTCCGAGGTTTTTAAAGCTTTGCCATTTTTCAAATAAATCTCAATTCATGTTCAATTTTTTATTAACTGCTTTTCGGGACAGAACAGTTTCATGAAGATACTTAATATTGTCCTGTACAAAAAAGATGAGCTGTCTTATAAAATCTACCAACCAGCCTCAAATTGTTGGTAGTATTTGGAGGAAAAAATAATCTTGCATAAGCCACTGACACGTTTTAGTAAGTTTTGCAGACTTGAGGTCAATGGCTGAATTTGTTCACCTTACCCATTTTACATTTTTTGTGTTGATACACAAATACACATGGCCGCGGGCCGCAGAGAACTGCGAGGTGAACCGCATGCGGACCGCGGGCCGCGAATTTGACTCGTCTGATCTACAACCTAATATGAATACTCGCACAAACATTCATGGCTTAACCTACGTTTTTTCGAGAGTTGTGGAGTGTTTTAAAACGGTCTAAAATGAAAATATCCGAATTTATGTTTGAGTCTGGCACCTAATTTTCAAAAAGACGTCTAAGGATTAAGACTATTTTTCCGTATCTTTTACCGTTATTTTTAAATAATCGCAAAACACTAAAAAATACCCTCCTTTTCAACTTTTTTGCATGTTGCGGTCCCCTATCGTTAGGGACTTTTTTTCATAATCAAGGGACCGTCCTCAACAAGCTTGCAAAAATTAAGAAATTCATGATTTTTGCCGCTCGATGGCCATACCGTAGTTTATTTTCTTCGGCTTAGGACCAGTTTCTCGTACATCTTATCTAATGGTTAGTCTTATCGCATAGAGAAGGCTCACACAATTTTCGGAAAGCTTTTACATTATATTGAATTAAAGTTTTGTTTATTTTGCATACTTATGCCATATTTTTTGCTTGGTGACGCCATTTGAAATCGAAAAAATCATTGCGCAATTTCATACAATGGCGTCACTGAGCAAAATATGGTATAATTACATATGTAAAATAAACAAAAATTCAATTCAATATATGTAGTGTAAAAGCTTTCTGAAAATAGTGTGCTACTTCTCTATACGATAAGACTAACCATTATATAAGATGTACGAGAAACTGGCCCTAACGGTGATAATCTTAAATTCGAATTGTTTGTTGTACACATCAATTTTGTGTTATTAATAGTCTAGTGCAAATTTGTTGGTCTGTCAGAAATTGCGATTGAAAAATTCATTACGTACGGCAGAACGTATTGTACTTTATTTTTTAAATTAAAATTATTTTTTATTGAAAATTTAGCCAATTTCAAACGATTTTGAAATTAGTTCTTAATTAAAAAATTACCTTGAGAACTACTATCACGGTTGAATAAATAAATTAAATGTTAAATAAATTAGATTGAAAGAATATCATGTAATTACACCAACTGTCAATCAATATCAAAACTATCAACATCTGTGATATTTTTTCAAACTAATTTATTTAACATTTAATTTTATTTATTTATTCAACTGTGATAGTAGTTCTTTAGGTAGTTTATTATTTAAGAACTAATAACAAAATCGTGAATGGAACTGACGATGCCGATATAGGCGAAACGTCGTCTAATAAACGAACTATAAAAAAAAGCTGGATATTGTGGATAATTTATTATAACCAATAAATAACATCTGTTTGCGAGAAGGGGAAAATTTTGATGAAATTTTTCGTAGTCGATAAGTAACGCAAATTTTTTTGAACTGTTTGAATCTATAGGTATTATGTGGTGACACCCTACAAATTGAAACGAGATTCGCATTCCAATCAGGATTCACCTACTTAATCTGTCTAGGCTTTTGAAGAGTTTATCGTTTTGCTCATTCTGGGATAAGGATAGTTAAAATTACATACATTACTTTGCCTTTTAAACAACGTTTGATGAGTTTCCGTTCTGCAAAAATAATACCATTCAGTATAATATACCACATAAAAAACTATAAATATGCATAAGAAAAGTAATAACGTTTTTTTATTATCAATTAAATTTCAATTTCACTGATCATATTCCACGTTTGTCGGCTTCCAATTATGTACATACAAAATGAATCCTTCAAAAGTGCGCCATTTTAGTACGTTTGCTTCAAAATATACGATCATTGATAGCACTTGTTCTTCGTGCTTATTATTCAATGAATAATAATTTTTAACAAATTAAAAAATAATGAATGAAGTCAATGACACTACTTAAGATTGGACTTGTTAGAAGTGACTTAGACTTCCGTGAATCTTGCCATAATATTATTGGTTGTTATGTGCTTCACAAAATAGACGATTGTTAATTAGCGTAAAATACTAAAAGATTAATCCATGCTGGGGAGGTGCAGTGAGAGGCGGATATTCTGCATGGTAATAAAATAAGTGTGTTTTATTTTCATGTATGGCATATCAGTGCAACCAATTAGAAGGTGTATAATATTTAAACGTATGTCTTCTTGGCAATTTAATAAATAAAAAACAAAAAACGAAATTAAAGCTCTTGTGCACGCTTCATTCGTAACTTGAGAGACATCTCTTTCAGTCCATGGTGCTACTAAAGTATGACCACGATAATCGCAACACGCAACTCGATAAGTGCAAATTCAAATTTTTGCGCAGACGTTCTAGGTTTACCTGAAAAACTTGCTCCTATTCCGTTACTTTGAATTATTTACTTGAATAAATTTTTGGTATTCGAATGAAAACCGTATTGCGGTTAAAGGCTCCTTAATGGAAAAATTACATTAATGTTTATGGTGATTTTTTAATTTTTGATTTTTTGTTTACACGTCATAATTATTAAGCCGATCACGACAGCGGGCAAAAGCCCAAAACTTTTTGAACATCATGATTTTCACAAGGAGCATGTAATTTAAATCTACAACAACAATTGAGATTTTCCGTCAGTTGTTTATCGCAAAAAATATTGTTTGGAGAATTTTACATTCAAATTTTATGGAAATACCGTTGAGAATATTGTTGAGTGTTGTTTCACTTTTACTCCTGATTACATCTAACTCTCCTAAGAATTATTTTTAAACCTGTTGCTCGTCTGTACCCAGTGATAGAAATGCTCAAATTTCTGGCCAAATTAAATTAACCCTTTCCCGGACAGAACGTCTATAGACGTCCAATTTTGAGCATTTGACATACAAATCGTGTCAAATTTTGAAGTTGTGTCCGGCAATGAGTTAATGATGTTAAGTACCGTTATCTTCTCAGAGAGACCTAACAGTTAAACAAAAATGTTATAAATGTTACATTTAAGCTATGAAATGACCAAAAACATAGAGAGGATCCTCGTTGACAACAGAGATTGCAGGATCTGATTATGTTATCGATCAATGACACTTACACATGAGTCTAGGATATCAAAGGTCTGGAAATGCAGAATATTTTAGTTTTCGAGACTGCAGTCTCAGGACTAGAAATTGTTTTTTTTTGTAATTTCTTCTTTATTTTTTCCAATTTAACGTTTCGCCAATTGCGGAACTATTTCATTTACGTCGTCGACCTCCCGCCAAAACGATGTAGGAAATAGTTTGTGAGGATGCCCGCAATATGGGCGAAACGTTGAACTAAAAAAATCAAGAAGAAATACTCAAAAATCTAAGCTGGACTTCACCTCAAAAAATGAATACATAATATACACAATTAGCACCAATCGTCAAACCCGCATTTAGGCCTTCAAACATTATAGTACAACAGTAAAAAAAATTTTACTGTAACTATCGGCCAGGGGGGGGGGCAATCCCATGGTTTTTGTTAATAACCTCAAAAACTGTAAATGTTACAGCAGAATGCTGTGAGAACATCCAACTACACAAAATCACCTTTGCAACGATATAAAATACAACAGACTTATTTTGATAAATTATACCGTAGACCAGTGGTTCCCAACTCACAAATGTCTGCGGACCACTTAGCCTGAAAATGGATTTCGACGAATTAGGGATTTGTCGAGGTATTGTATTCAGAAGCTCACGCTCTATCTCCCATCACAAATTGATCTTCTAATTTGTTGTTTCTTATTTCCTATTTAAAAATAATTGGAAAGCCACCGATCATACATATATCCTTCGTTACGTTACAACCGATTGTTATTGGGCTTAAATTTTTATACTAACACCATCAAGCATCAAGCATGATTTAAGATTTGTATGTTTGCCAGTTTGAGAGAAGGGAAAAAACTGTTTCGCTCGTGTCACCACTTGCCTCAGCAGCTGAGATTATTATCGCACAGGAATATTGATGTCTTCTAGTCTGTAAGAGCTAACTTCGATTAAAAGTTGTCCAGTAAACGGTATGGCTCGGTCTTTTGACTCGGATTTGTGACAATGTTTAGCGCGAAAAACCTTTTGAATTTTTGCAATTGAGTTCGAATTTTCACATAATCACGGACCTTGTAGCAAAGAAATACGGGATATTCTGTTACATAATGAGAGCGCGTGTTTGGTATGTGACTTTAATTTCACAAGAAAATATAACTTTTTTGTAAGAAATTTTCAGATTCTCCTGTTGGGAAACAGTACCCTCCTAAACCAAATTAAAAAAGGAGGTGATTTTCATTTTTTATTGTATCTCTGAATGTAATGCCACTTGAGCTATAATATTTTAGTGAAATATACTTTAAAAAGTGGATTTGACGCGTGCCAAAAATTGAATTCCTGTGATTAAGTGCAGGCCTGATTCGCTTTTTGGAACTTTACAAGACAAAACGTCCATAACTCCTACCCGACAAGAGGGAAGGAGATAAATTTCTGCTGGTCGTCAATACAGCATCCCATTAGTTCAATCGTATCAAAACTAATGGTATCTCTGATACAGGCACCTAACAAATTTTGCAGGAAATATTCAATTATAGTGTAAAACCGTCTATACAAAATATCCCTGAATCCTCTTGGATCATGTTTCTTAAAGTTCCTTGAATATCTTAGTCCTAGAAAAAAAGACCCTTGGTGGTAGGTGGAGCTAGTTGTTCGAACTCAATGTGAAAAATCCAGTTTGCACCAATATGACCTCAAATCATTAAAATTCAATTTAATTTTTTCCAAATTTTAACGTGTTTATAACAGTATAATAATTTCAATTAAAAGCAAAAAACAAAGTTTTAGACGAATTTATAGGCAGGGTTTTTATGGAAACTTGATTATGAAAAACTATGAATAAGCAGCAACCATTCCACACTTTGTGTGGAAAGATATCGGTATTTTTTTTTGCAGAAACATTCAATAAACCATTTTTGGAAATTCACAAAAAATATTGATTTTTTAATTTTTTTTTCACTACGGTCCAGCTGTGCGGCGTCTTACAGGCTCCTTGTGGGTTGAGGATTATGTGTATTTATCTCACACCTTGTGGGTTCCAATCTTCGGGACGTATGACCATCGATTGCCACTTTCGCCTTTGGACAGAAATAAGCCAATTCAGGTCCGTGACATTAAGGAGATAATCATTCGAAATAATCTCCAGCAAATTTGTAGGATGCGCCGTAGAAACTGGTTTACGAAAATTTGCAGTTTACTTGTTTTCTCATTGGTCACCTTCCAAGTTGAACAGCAATCAAGAAGCACAAATTTTACAATTACATCGAAGATTCGGTTTTTGTGCGCCTGATGTTATAAATTGACCACAAAAATACAATAGTAAATGGACGTATATCTTCACTTCGATTATTGCAACCACTCGATCATTGCAACCGCCTTGGTTTTTATTGGTTTCAATAATCGAGTTCGCACTGTTTTATGCATCGCCCCAAAATAATGATGAATATGCTTAACGTGTTATGTATTATGGTTTTTGCCTTCGCTGAATCAATTTATTAAACATAACAGAATTAATACTTACTCTGGTTGTTTGTTTATCGACAATTCCGGTTTTAGGTCAACCTGTAAAGCAAAAAAATAATTATTATTACAACAGCTATTATTAGGATTAACAAAATACATATGTACATATGTAATAATTGTATATGCATGCATTACAATTACAACTATTTTGCATCGATCCTTTACCAAAATGTTCAACCTCAAAGTGATTCCTTGTAAAATCATTTACATATTTACATACTAAAATATAAAACACGACTACGTATGTACTTTTGTTGACATAAAAGCTACACTATCATTTTATCTGCAACCCATTGTGGCAACAATATATTAAGTGTTATTTAATCAACCCAACACGTACGTTTAACTACGTCACAATAAAGTATATTGTTATGAATGAATCATCTATCATTCCTAAAGTGAATTTGATTCGCCAGAAAAACTCCCATATTATGATTCATGAGTAACTAAACCGCATAGCATATCAGAGTGCATAAGCCTTTGTACAAATAAAACAACGTATGTACACATCTGCAAAATGTTAAAGGGAACCTTATAGCTTCCCTCGTCTAATATACGAGCTTCGTCATTCTGCCATTCCTTCATTTGGTACATAGCCGATGAGTCAAGTTCGGGGAATTTATAGAATTACGAAGAATTGCACTGCTTTTGAAATCCAATCAGCTAACTTTAATACATATCAAGAATCATAGAGTCAAAGCCCAAAGCATAGTCAATATTTTCTTATTCCTTCTTTGTTCGAAGATTGAACTGATTCCTTCCAGAACGACGTAATATGTAATAAATTTATTTAAAACGATTTGGCACGCACAACAGTAGTGTGCATGATGGTGAAATCATCGCTCCTGTTATTATTATTGTAAACAAGTTTTGTCTAATGGTCAAGCGAACAAATCTAAAGCGTAAATAGAAAAACGAAATTAAGATAATCGTTTCGATAAGTTCATTCACTCTTAGAACCTGCTGACATTGAAAAATCTAGTCATTCACATAGATGAAAAAGAGTTCTGAAGTTCTGATGAAATCATATTTGGGGAGCATATTTGACTATGTGTTTTATAGGGAAATTGGCAACCAGGTATTTTTGGATTGTAGTAATTCCGGGCCGAGAGTAGAGACTGCTGTAAGTAGATTTATAATGGAAATTAAATGGTGTAAATCGTATTCTTTTATGTTATTCCCCTTTGCGTAGACTAAACTACTGACAACCAAGTTCTATTTACAAAACAAAAACTCCGTCCCATTAAAACAGACATTTGATTGATCCTACGGCTTTGTAGGACTTCCAAAATTTAAATTTAAAGAATCGTTATTATATGAGGCGGTCCAAGCTAAGTGCATGATCTTCTCAAAAGTCAAAATTGAATAATTCTCCGACAGGCCAAGCCAAGTACATAGGGATTAAACTACATCAGCGACTTATTATTATCCGGTCGTTCTTCTCCTGAAAGTGAGGTGGAGTAAAGGAGGAGCCTGCACAAAACTCACAGAATAAGTCGATAAGCGTCTGACACTAGTCAATCAGGGGTGTTTCATCAAGACCTGATTTGACAATATGCCAATGGGTTGAAATGCTACGGGATGACTGCGATTGCGTCGTATAATCAGTTCCGCTATCAGTAACTTGTCCTGGATAGGACATATCACTGGACATTATGTTTCTTTTATTAATTATCCGGTAATGACGTGTTTATTTTGCTCGCTTTTTTCACTTATAATAAAGCAATTTTTCTGGTTTTCCCAGCCTTGTCTTTTCGTTGTCAAGCTCAATTAAATTATGGGATCGGTCCCTGATTCGAATAAGCCATGCCTGTCTTGTCTATCCATGTGTCTGTGTTTCTGTCTTTTGAAATTTTGGTCAGATGTTTGTTTTGATACAATCTTGGACGTTGGACAGTATTGAAAATGGGCCAAATCCGACCAAGGGTTCCCCTACTTCCCATACAAATTACCCCTTTTTGATATTTTAGTTGGGCCATAACTTTCGACAGGATATCGCTAGCAACCCGAAATTTTTGTTCATCATTCTATTAGCTCAATCGGATAAAAACTAAGTGTAAAGCATTCTGCTCCAATTTTGGGGAAGTTATGGACATGCCGTTTTACCATATTTTGCCGTTTTTAAAACAATCGCTAAAAACTAAACCCACCCTCCACACCAATCGGTTAGGACTTTTTTCCAATAATCAGGGGGCCATCCCGAACCATTCTGTAAAAATCCAGAGATATTTGATTTTTGCCGCTCGATGGCCATATTTTGGATTATTTTTCTTCGGCTAATAAGTGGCTTTTACGAAGCTTCAAAGACAACCCTGGTTGCATTTTTTTGTCAAATGGCATCAGTAAAATCGTATACACCAGGCATGTCAAACTCGCGGCCCGTGTCCAGTTCGAAGAAACACAATTTGTATCCAGCGCAAAAGCGTACAAACAAAAATTGGAGGCGTAGAACTAAAATTTAAGAAATTTTATTATTTTAATAAGCCCCTTCGTGAAATTGCTTTGTCCCAAAATTCGATTATGAAAGAAGTTTTTGGCTTTGCCTGATTTATCTGCCACGGTTGCATTATTATTTATGCTCACCTTTTTTAGGTTATGGGACAGAAACTTGTTGAATTGCCATTTTTTCGAAAAGATTGTCTAGCTTTAAAGACCCAATTATCCTTTATTTGGTGAGATTGCAGGTCGCAAATGAACTTTAGACATTTTGTCATATCAGTCTGAAGATAATAATTTATGTCATCATAACAGTGTGTTGTTTTGGACTACCTGCGCGTTTCTGTATTACGGGTGCTGTGATCGGTTTGTCTAATTAACCCATTCTCCGCCAATGATGTCAAATGGCATCAGTAACAGCTTCATATTTGGGAGTGCCCCGCGGACACCCTGTAACATTCTCATAAATCTTGTTTGTACTGCATATACAACTAAGTAATGCTTCTGCTATCTATGGCAGTTGCCTTGGTTAGTTAGATTTGTGCAATTGGGAGAGACAGTTAAAAGTGTTTACAAATAAATTGGCAAACATTTTTTACTGACGATGGCTTTTCCTCTTTGCGCCTAACGGTGGGTTTTTCTGAATTTTCTTTCGTTTTAGGTGTGGGGAATTCCTTACTACACGTTGTACTGTTGATAAACTAGCTGTAACGCCAACTTTAGCCCCAATTCTAGCCGCTGATAGTGCAGAATTAGAGGCGGCTCGCAGAATTGCCCTTTTCTTTTTGGCGGTTAGGGCACTTCGCGTGCGCCCTTTCATGTTTCGTCCATATACACTTTTATTTTTTAAATAGTTAAACACAGCCGATTTCCTTTTTTTTAATATTTTCGAAATTTCGCGTAAACTGTATTGTTCATTTCTCAAAACATCGATATGAGCCAAAAATTAAAGTCAAAACACTAAATGAGCGGATTAAATAAAAAAAAGTTAGGATGTGACGCTAGCACTTTCGAAATCACGACGGAATCGCAACTGTCCCAATTTTGAGCATAGAATTTATTAGTGCATCAGCATAATGTTGATGAAACATAACTGTTGTTATTAAATGTTTCATTTTTTTTTCTCGCAAACTATGAGCAACATAATAGCCTTTGTAAACAAATACTGAGCTATATTTTGAGATAAACAAATCTCGAAAAGGCTGTTCGTATTCAAGTGACTGGGAGTGTACTTGCACTAGGATTTTGAAGGAAGCAAATGTTCCGTAGTAGTCTGTAGTCTAAGTCCCTTACGTTCAAATAGATAACAATTATTTTGCATTAACGATAATTTCCTATGCGATAAAACGTAATAAAGTTTGGTGATGCCATATGTCATCATTGGCGGAAGCCCATTAACAAAATTTTTCTTAGATGAACGGAAAAAACTTTGAAATTTGTATGGTAAAATTCGTTTTATTCTCGCTTTAATTAATTTGCGCTTGAGAGAAATTTGATTTGAAGCTAAAAATTAGTATTTGACCTTAAAGGAAGGGTCCAAATTTCAAAATCCTTTACCATTTTTCCTGCGCTGCTCCACTTGTCCGTGGAGGGACGGATAACCCGTGCCTGTGAAAATGCTCATCGTATTCGGACTCAAGAAAAATTGAGAAAATTGAGATGGAAAAAATGATGTTTTTGGGTCAAAACACGAAAATTTGACTTTGAAGCTCTGTAAAAACCAAACCTCTTATCCGATTTTAGTGTTTTTAGTTTTATTTTTTTAAGTAAATTTGTTGGCTGTAATAATCAACTTATTTCGCTATTCAAGCTAGTCTAGCTTTAGAGATACTGAGGTTTAAGTCGTGCAAGAAAATTATTTTTTCAAAAATCTTCAAATGCCTGTGGCAGCCAAAGGCTTAAGAATTGGGGTATGTTTCTTGTAACATTTTTGCTGGAAATCACATGAGGAATCACAATCCGGTGCGTTTATGCGGCAGTTTCCGGACACCCTGTATAAATAATAATAAAAATTGATTTCCATCGTCAAATCAAATTTCACACAAACGAAGATTATTTAAAAGTTAATAAAATAACTTTTTTAAATTTTCTTCACTAATCTAAGAAAAATTTGGCGGGAACCCAGCCAATGATGCCATATGGCATTGGCCCGTAACGGGCAAAGGGGACCTCGTATTAATTAAAAACGGTTTTCGATACAGGGCCTGAAATTCGAAAAGAAAAATGTTTTGGCGGGGAATGGGTTAATTCACAAATAGTGACTAGTGATTGATCATCGAAATTTAGAGGTTTTAACGTCTTGTCTGAAGTTTCTAAATTTGTTTGAATAGCAGTTTGAAAAGATGGCATTTCTGAAGACTATAGTCCCGAGGTTGTTAGTGACTCAGATTTATACTCAAGTAATATTCTGCGATGAAATTTCGAAATTCACTATAGGCGTTTTCGAAAACTTTATTCTGCGGATTAAGCAGAAGTCATGGGTAAGCTGGAAAAAACTTTTAGCCAGAGGAGAGAGAAGGGTATCCAAATTTCGGCCGCGCCCGCTATGAAAAAATAATTTGCTAAAAAACAGCTCAGGAAGATTTTCTCCTGATTTAAGATGTATTTTCTTGTTCCAAGAAAAGTCTTTGCTTAAAATAAATAAATAAGCATTATTTTAAGCAAAAACTTTCCTTAGAACAAGAAAATACATCTTAAATCAGAAAAACTTTTCTTGGAAATTGAAAATACATCTTAAATCAGGAAAAATTATTCCTTGACTGTTTTTTATTGTATTTTTTTCTTGTTTTTAGGAAATGATTTTATTTAGTGCGAAATTAGGCTCGGTCTCGTTTCTATTTGTTTAGTGTAGTAATTCATTGGCCTAAAATTCAATAATATTAACCACAATAAATGTTATTTACATAGACGAACATACGAAAGGCTATTGAAACCAAAAACGAATTTCTACAATTAAAAAAATGGTTGGTATAAAATGGTACAAAATAGCCGAGCCGCCACTGATAGATGATCCATAAACGTTGTGTGAATTAGTAACACTAAAGTGTCTTATAATTCCGTGTAACATACCTTCGTGTATACACTCGGTTATAATTTATTGTTGTAATATTCTAAACAAGATATCTTCTGTCATACATTGTCATACTTTCGCTAGATTTTTCTCCTTCATAAAAACATGTTTTCACTTTACTACCCGCATTTCCATTTATGTATAGTATCCCCATACGCACTTGCCCGTATAAATGATACGTGCTACTTATTTTTAAGGACTACATACAATAACGCTGACTTCTTTATTATGTTTGATTATGTAAACGTTTAATCGAGGGTTGTAATGAGTGTAATTGAATATTATTACTGATTATCATGGCATAATTTAAATTCATTTGATATTTTTAATTAGATTTTTATTATGAATGTTTGAGGAAAAGATAACTTGCTACTTGGTAAAGTATAGGCTGCTGGTGAATGTGTGGAGAGCTGAGTGCTTGTTAGTCTTACTTTCAGTCGGATGCAATTTATTCTACAAAAAACTGGGCCATTCCAATGAATCTATTATATGCAAGATAAGTTTACATCATTTATTAAAATTGTATAGTTATATCTCTCGTAACGAAAGTCGGGTATGCTGGTACGTTTATCATCGATTGTACATATTTTTGTAATTTTTTGCTCTATAATTTAACGTTGTCTAGAGAAAAGCAACCGAAATAATTTTTGAAATTTGAAAATTTTGTTTGAAGTTGATACAATACATATTCAAATAACTAAAACCTGATTATTTAGAAACTTTTCGTTGGTCAAGACAAAACATTCATATAAAAAAATTAATTATTCTCAACCATCTCCAAAAGTTATGAAAGAAACCAAACCTTTTGAGACACGTATACAAACAGACATCTTATGTCTAATTTAATTTTCAATATCTATTCAATTACGGAAAATTGATAACAGATGAGGTCATTTAATATCCGATTTCTGATTTTTCACTCACATTTCAATAGGGAACATTCCCGTTTCAGTCTGTTGCATCCGGCCGTATAACACATATCTATATATGTACATCTTTTAGATGGGGACATTATGTTATGTCACCGAATATACATTAACTTGTAAAAATCATCAGGTTTCACTCTCAAAATGCATCATCCTGTGAAGTCAATAACCTCCAACTGAGGGATAAGTGCGTCACGCAATAGTGTGTAACTTATACGTCATGGAGGATGTGTGACGTGCAATGAATTTAATATAGAGGGGGACAAAGTCCTTACACTATTCTTTGTTTTCTTTATCTGAAGAGACCTTTTAGGTTTTAGGTAATGCGCCCACATGGTTGCATTTTGTCAACCCATAGAGGTTAATGATCTTATATTGTTTCCCCTCTATATGTATATGCAAGTAAACATGTATATGGAATTAAAATTCGTTCCGCGTTCACTTGAACTCATGTGTCGTAATTTAATCTTTCCTTCAGAAAGTTTGTTTTCGCTGCCTCTCAGACAATAAAACTGTATCCCTTCTAATTTTTGTTTTTATTCTCGAAACATTTGAATAATAATGTCAAAGATTTCAAGCCTCATGTAATCGTCACGATCTTTTACCTATTTTCGTTGTGTCATATTTTTATTTCCAAGTTTAATTTTTATGTGCCAAAATTTTGGCTATTCGGATTCGTAGTTAAAGCCAGTTTTCAATTTTGAAGCGAAGTTTACAAATTCGATAAAGATTATTCCTAAATTAAGAAGGACTACGCTGTAGTCTAGTACAGATAGCTCAAAACCCAAATATAAAAAAAAAGAAATTTTTGATGCCAAATTGTTGAATACATTGCCAATATACAATATTCGCAGAAAAAAGTTACACTAATTTGCGCCATCGGTTAAGGGGGGAGAGGGTGGGAAAGGGGTGAAAATTCATCTAACTTTAAAATGTCCTGAGGACAAAACAAACTACACAATTACCTTTGTAATGATAATGATATATAACACTCTAGACATTTTCTCGGAAAATTATACCCTAGACCTAAAAGTATTATAGAAAATTTGCATTTTGCGGAAATTAATTCACAAATAGTTGCTGATGGGTCAACCAGATTTTGGCGTTTTAACTTCATGTCTAAAGTTTATAAATTTGTTCGAAGAACATTTTCAAATGAAAAAGTATTTCTAAATAATATTATAATCCCGAGGTAGTTGTGATTCATATTTAAACTCATATTTTAAGTAATATTCTGTGATTAAATTTCAAACTAATTTTTTAACAACATTTTTGAAATGTGTATCGTGCGGCGCCGCTCAATTCTGTAGACAGTGATATTTGGCCCAGGGTAGGTTTTGAGTTTGACACCCTTGATCTAGACTCTTATACATATGTATATCATTTTCATAACAAAGGTAATTTTTACCCCTTAGCCACCACTCCCTCCCTTAACCCATGACGCAAATTGGTGTAACTTTTTACTGCGTATATTGGGCAGTGTATTCAACAATTTGGCATCAAAAATTTCTTTTTTTTTTATGTTTGGGTTTAGGGCTATTTTGAACCAATTGTACTATACTACTGTGAATTTTAGTATACTTTGACGTCTATTACAGTCTTTACCGGTGCATTTGAATATGTATCTCTCTTTCTCCCTGGTTCCTTTTACTCACTAGTGTGCATAGGGCACTGACCACGCTTCTTTTCCACCTCGGCCTATTAGCAGCCTTTAGCTGGTCCCACGATTCATTTTCACGATGAAAAACCCTCACGAAAACCAGCTTGTTCATTATTCAAAGTGCGGTCCATCGTTTTCTTGATCCGTTCCAAGATTATTTTGGCCATCAGTTTAGAGACTGCAGGGACGAGACAGATTCCACGCCAATTATTACAATCCTTGATTTGCACACGTCCGTAAAATTTAGAAATACAGAACAATTATATTCCTCATATATCAATGAAAAAAATATGTAAAGTGAGGGGAAAAGAAAAGGATACCAAATTACCAATACCAAAAATGTTGTTTGTCATTGACGTTTGTCGGTTTTTCAAGATTTAATTATTGAAACCAAATATCTGTAGGTGATAAGGTAACGTGAGTATCTTTATTATGGGCCTGAATTACAAAGAGGGACAAAACCTAAATTTTCGACTTAAAGAGTGTTAACTATCACCCAATTGGCATCAAATACTTCGTTTTAAGGAATGTACTTTCATACAAAAACTTTTCATTTTAACCCAATGTCGCCTGAGTAATTTTTTTCTATAAGACATATTTATGTCAATTCAATTTTCAACATGGTTTGTTTAACCCTTTCCCGGACAGAACGTCTATAGACGTCCAATTTTGAGCATTTGACATACAAATCGTGTAAAATTTTGGCGTTGTGTCCGGCAATGAGTAATTGAGTACAAAATTATTTTTTTTTCAAAAAGTACTTTTTTAACGTTAATTTAATTTTGTTTTCTAAAAGTGTACTTTTTTGACGTATGATATTTTATACGATGGGCAGATAAGCATCATTTTGCCTCATACATATAGTGGTTTTTTATACATACATATACATACATATACATATACATTATACACGTTTTTCTAAGCTGTCTACCTTAAAAATGTGTGAATACAGTAGAATACCGATAATCCGACCCCCATCCAATCGGAAACACCTCATAATTCGCCGTCCTCACTGAATCCGCTCAGTCGCAGTAAACCGGCAGTTTTGCTATCGTGAGCCTGGCCAGCATCAGTACGATTACGATTAAATTAGGTATTTGAATGCGTGTTTTGAACTTTGGTCTTCTGCGCATTCAGTTGCAGTTTGAAATTTAAGTTCTGAGCAAAAATTGCGGTGTAAAGTGCACGTATTGTAGAAAAATAATAAAAACTGATACCGGAAAAAGCCACTTGCAAAAAAAGCTGACAGAAAACTGAATTCAAACGTGAAGCATTTTCACATACTGAACTCACGAAAAAATGAGAGTTGGGTGCGTGTGTTTTTTTTACCCCAAGTTTATTTTGCATTCGACTCAAGAGTCATTTGACGAATTTTAAGGAACTACAGAAGCCAAAATCATTCGATAATAAGGTTCGTTCGATTTATGTTAATTTTTGGGTAACGAAACTTCATAAAATAGCGACCGCTTAAAGGACAATTTTCCAGTATGAAGATTCGTTAGTAAAATTTGCCCGTGATGAAAAAACATTATTATTGAATGGTCGTGGCTTCTACACAAGATACGAATAAATCGATACTGGTCGTCTAGCATTTATTTTTCCCACGAAAAAGTTTAAAAATGAATAATTCCCTTGTCCTAACGGATTTATTTAGAAAACTTCCATTTTATTGGTGAAGTACGATGCCTACTTATATTCGATTTTTTCCAATACATAATCAGTAAAGAACACCCGGAAAAAAGCCGACATGTAGCACTTTTCCATTGCTATTTTCAATTCAGAAACTATTCCATTTCGTTTTATTTTCCCTTTTGTGTCCTGATGGGGTAATCCGGCTATCTATTTACTTGCTTAATATTGTTTTTCTTTCGATCTAATGCAAGAATCATCCAATGCATTAATCAATATATTTGTAGTTTTTTATTGATATTGACCCCTGCTCGTCTTTCGGGACACCCTGTGCCAATGTTAGCAAAACTATTACCAGGATCACCCGCACGTTCATCAGTGATATTTTCGTGGATTTTACTGTCAACTATGCTTAGTTTTTTAACCATTTTCATTGGATTTGCGTCCGCAGCATTAGCCGTTACTGTGATGAACAGGAACTCACTGCTAGGTGCAGATCGTAAGATATTTCATAAAAAAAATTAAATGCTAGTATAGAAGTTAAATACGCAGGAAAACTTAAAGGGGTATCCTTATATTTTACAGTAACCTTAGACTTATTCTATAATGATCACCATCAAAAACTATATTTAGAACAAGCCTGAATATTGGGGCGTAAACTCGTAGATTGCAAATTTTGGCAAAAATTAAAACCTGCTATTTTTTCTGCGCTCTCTCAAACATGCAAGGGACTAAAAGATAATTTTCTCTGATGCTAAACCCTCTAAACCAGTACTTCCCAACCGGTGGGGCGCGCCCCCCTAGTGGGGCGTGACGGTCGGCAAAGGGGGGCGTGGGCTCAACTTGAGTGTTGATGTGATCGATTATTATATTACCACGGCCATGAGCTGGTAAAATTTTTCGATTCATGAACAAAATTTCTAAATCGCTGCAGGTATAGTTAATTAAACCACAATAAAATATGTCCAAAGTCTATTTGATGATGATCGCTGAAATTGTTTCAGGAATAGAGATCGAGGAAAAACCAGGAGTGCACTACCTATTGAACTTGAATGAAATTGAAATTATGCTTCATAAAATATATCCAATGACTTGAATTTTGCTTGTTAACGCACCGCTGAACAAAAAAGATGAATCTCGCTAGGTCTAACAAGATTTTCAGTCAACATTTTCAGCACGCAATAACCTACTTATGATCATGCGCCCTCAATTCTTGAGCCAATGTAGTAGGGATGTAGGGCCAAGTCTAGCTCTCCGGCAATGCCCTATAGCCTAATTCAGCTGTATACTGGCCACTACGTAAATCAAGTGTTTTATAGTTTAAGGGGCGATTCAGACTATCGACAAGATTTACTAAATCCTAGATTTAGTTAACAGTTGTACCATATTGTACTGCAATTTGAATTATGCAAGTACATTCTACGAAGCATTTTGAGTTTAATGACATACGATTTAATCTAGTAGGCGGGTTTCGACTCGATTAATTTAAAGGTTTTAGTAAATCCTGTCCACAGTTTGAAACCCCTCTAAGTGTGGAATCAATTCAATATTCAAATGAGCTAAATGTTAGCGCTGAAGCATTAAAGCTGCGCATAAGCTCAAGCTGATCTCGCTAGTCCAAAATCTCTGTGAGATTTTTCCAGATGATGTCAAATTTTCGCCCATTATTCGTCAACGTTTCTAATTTTTAAGAAAAGGAAAAGAATGAGCTAAAAATGCCTTCTTTCATTTTTGAGCGAAATTTTCTTTGGGAGGCGCCAGATTCCGCTAACCTTGCAAGGGGGGCATGCACTGACAAAGGTTGGGAACCCCTGCTCTAAACGATGGACCTCATTTAAATTATTTTACAATAATATTACTGTAGTGTGATATTTCAAACGGTGGGCACGAATGTGTTAATAAATCGACAGGAAATGGACGTCGTAATACGAAGATTAGAGTTATGGCGATCTGATACTGCACACATTTTTTTTTGCTAATTTTTACGTCTGTGAAACTATACGACAAAATATAAGTCGACCATACCATAAGATTTTATTTAAAAGTTCAATTTGGACGACCTATCAAAATCCGATATTTTCCGAAAGGTGATAAAATGCGGAACAGTATTTTATTTTAAAAGTGTTTCGATTGAATTGCCAACTTTCAGGTTCATAACAAAAATCTGGCTAAAACATGGCCCATAATATGAATACTCGCGTAGCGTTTTCCAGCTAAATTTACGGTAACACCTTCTCTAGATATTGGGTTTTAATAATTAAAATAAAAAAATCATGAAAAACTTATACACGTAAACTAAAAACAACATTTGTGTGGAACAATTTGGTATAATTGTTTAAACGGGTACTTCTGCCCCACTTTTCATGATATTTTGATACAATTATTATTTGTAAATTCTATGGATGTGTGCAAATGCATTCCTTAACATGAACTTCAAAAATTTTATAATTGTTTTTATTTATTTTTTAATTCTTGTTCCGCTGAACCACTGTGTGGCGGTCGGTGCCCTTACAAGGTTTGATACCTCATATGGAGACCTGATAGGAATTGCTTTTTTTTTATTCAAACGCTGAGAAATTTGATACGTATGAAGAACTAAAAAAGTATCTAATGGATACCTCGGTGGACCCGCTATGGCTCGAAATGGGTTTCGGTCAACTCATAACGTCGACAGGATAACAATTAGTAAACCAAGGATTCTAATACCTCATTCCTTTATCTTGTAATGACAATAGATAGAAGACATCAGATCAAATGGCAATTATTTTGAAAAAAAAATTATTGTGAAAATTGTTTCTTTTAGCACCAAAACTAACTCCGAGGACCATTATTCAAAAACAGCGAGATATTCTCGAAATTTTTCCTTTTTTACGAATTCGAGTATAGATCTCGTGTAGCACAATAAAGAAATATCCCAAATTCGTGAAAAAAAAACTATCTAGAAAAAGTCTACATCACATTGTTTTTTTTTAGTCAAAATGGCTTTCGTGTGTGTGAGGAGTCTTTGGACAAATAAAATAATTTTAGGAGATGTTACTCAATACAAATTAAAAAATACATATTATCTGCGGCGAATAAGATCTGCCAATCTTACCATGCGTTCCAAGCTATAATAGACTTACTTTAAGAAATATCCCTCGACTAAATCACTTGACTTCTACCCTTAGGTACTCGATAGTGCGACAGATTCATTTTCCCTTCTTACAATTTGTCTTTTTGGGTCACTCGTCTATACTCTGCTCTAAATACATATTCCAGGCCTCTTCCCCAATGTTTTTATTAACAGAACTAAGTGTCCACAGGCGCACACTATAATACAACTATGGGAGTATATTTAGCCATTAGAGCTTATTCCCTATTATTTAACGAAATTAAATAACATTTTGCTCCCAAATGACTCACTTCCCCATTCTAATAGAGTTGGTCTCTTTTCATTTTGCGTGTGTACGCTACTAGACATATTACGAAATCCTGGCGCCTTATACAAATCCAACAGATTATTGACATTACACTACTATAGTGGCCCCATGAAATATTCAATGCGACGCCAGCCACCACCGATACTTTTGTTGTGGTGTTTTTTTTTTTCTTCGGCACAGGCAGCGTCTGCAGTAGAATTGCTCAGATATTCCGACTGCTAAATTGTCATGTCACGCAACAGTCACACTAAAAATGTATTCTATTTTTAAGAATTTAAGCGGAATGATATTGACGATAAGCCAAATAGTAAAAGCACACAGCCAGAGGAGGCTGCTTTCCGTTTGAAATGAGGAACGTGCGAACTTCATCGACCAACCGTCAAAAGTACGAGTGTACTTCTCGGGCTTGAGACTCTATAGAATAAGAGGATATTCGTATACTTTTATAAATTTATATAAAATATTCAAGCGATAAAATAATAATCAGCGATTCATCAAAGCAAAGAAATTGCTTTTCATTGTTCATTCTGCCTATGTGCACATTATAATGTAGTCTATATCTGAATCTGCAACTGATAGTTCAAACAAACTCCTCCCTTAGCAGACAGACATTTTCGAAGCAATGCAATTTTTCGTAAATTGCAGACATCAAACAAAGGAAGCTGGTCTGGTAGTTCTTTATATGGTTCAAAGCAGGTTAAATTCCTGTCGTCTTCTTGCGTTTATTTTCGTGGATATTTATGGGAAAATATGGCTGGCTCTCACCATATTGCAGGCACTCTTTTTCCAAGTTGGATATCTGACGAACGGGATGTCAATGACAAACTTTTGTCGTCTGACGAAAGATTTTAACTTATTTTGTATGCACTGCTCATGCTTTTTGTAGCGTACAGTGCTTCGTAAATTAGATATTTTTATGTTCTCGTCATGTTAAAACATTACATGCGAATCTGATTTTTTTTGGACAGAGTACATGATGTTTTTTTTTAATTATCTACCTAATGGTTCTTCACATTCAAAAAGTAAAAGTGTCTTTTCAATTTCATTAAAAAGCTATATTTGCACATTTTTGCTGTTTCTTAATTTTTTTCTGATTTGCTATACCTAGACCAGTGGTGGGCGCAAACTTATTATCCTGAAGAACCAAATTTAGGCAGATTTCCAAAAGTAATCCTTAAAAGAGCCGAGTAGTCAAGAAGACAAGACTCGTAGTTTGAAGATGATATTTTTCAAGTGGAACAGGGCGTAGTAAATTTGTGTCTACAGAATAAAATAAAGCGAAACATGATCAGCTTGCAGTATGGGGGATATGGAAATCATCAGGATCGCTTCCTGATTCGAATAAGCCATGTCCGTCTGTCTATCCGTTCGCACGATATCTCCCAAAATAATGAAGCTAGCGTTTTGAAATTTCGGTCAATGTTTGTTTTGATAAAACTTGGATGGTATTGCAAGTGGGCGAAATCGGACCAAGGGTTACCCTACCTCCCCTACAAATGCCCCTTTATGATAATTTAATTCGCCCATATTTGAAAGAATATCGCTAGCGATCTGAGATGTTGATCAATTAATTATGATGTATACTTTGAGTTAATGCACAGTTTAGCAGGTCTGCCTGCCCCTACCCCTACCTTCCCTACAAAACTATATTCAGCCATATTTTTTAATAGAATGTCGCGAAAAACTTGCAATTGGTGTCCAATGGTAGCTTTTGTATATCCTTATAAAATATTAAAAGTGTGTCAGATGCGACCCATCTACCCCTTCCTCCCCTACAAAAAAAAAGTTGAAATTGAATATTTTGGGTTTTGTGTGGCTTTAAGGTCTTTACATGGGTGCTATTCGCACGATTACCACAATACCATACATTTTACTCACATGAAACGAGGGATATTTAGTAGGGGAAAATCACACGTATGGATGCCGTGTGAAGTATATGGGTTAAAATTTCCCCTAGGGCCTATGCGTCGTCGATAGCACATTGAACGATGAACAGGCTGGCCGATATTTTGTTTCACACATAATTTCCATAGATCCATAATAAACATTTTTTTAAATAATTCTCTAAAAACTTTCTGTTTTATTAACAGTTTACTTCGTGCATTCACGTTGGACCACCCTTTATATGTATTTTTCCCCCAAGATTCATGGAGACAACTTTTTCTAATTTAATATCCCCAAAGACATATAACTCAATTTCTCAAAATTTCCTCCACCTCAGAGGTGTGTATTTTGTTCCTGGATATTTAGAATTTCTGGATTTTGTGATAGAATATGACCTGGAGATTTATTCATATCAAAATTAAATGTGGCCCATCGATATCCATAAGGTATGTTTATGTAGATACACTTAGCAAGTGCAACAACGTACGCATTTAAATACCTAAAAGCACCTATTTAAGTTTTTATAATATATGTACTAAACTAAAAATTAACAGGCAAGTCCACGTTACATATAGTGCATGCAATACTATCTTCAAGGCACAATTTGCAACAATATTTCACTTATTATCAAACAGCTCCACACTAAGAAATGACATAATCAACATATGCGTGAAAGACGTTAACGTTTCGCGAGATTGCTGGAAAGAGCCGCAACATTGCTGCATAGAGCCGGCTGACTGCCTGCCTTCTATGCTAGTGGGTGTTTTTATGTTTTGCCACATACACGACAACGCTTACATATGTAGTATACGAAGAAGCATTACATTTTTTTGCAACGATGAACGGCGTGTGTGTCTAGAGAATTCAAACGGAAATATACAATGACGCCTCATGTGTGTTTTATTCGGCCTTCACCCTGACACTGTCGTCGCTAGAGCTTTTATTGCAATCACGTTGTGAAACTGAAACTGTATAGAAAACCAGTAGCAGAGAAAAAAGCCGGGGACAAAATTAGATTAAAAACCTTCGCAAAAGATACCTAGATTGATACAGAAAAAGTATGACCAACACGAGCCACATTGTTTCTCGGTAAAAGTGGGACGCCACCTCCATTGTCCCGTAGGTACTCCCGTGTTTATACCGGATGCTATGTGGGTGTAGGTGGCGTCAAACATAGCCTTGACCTAGCCTTGTCTCAGTGTTTTTTTTTCTTCTTCCCAATTAACGATAACAAATACATTGTACGAGTATATGGTCGGACAGATCTCGAAGCTCTTGTCTGGAGTTTTTTTCATTTCACTTTAATTTCAACTAATTGAAATGCATCTTGCACAATTTCCACTGCACTGCATTAGTTAGACAGTGCAACAAAGTTGCAGCGTAAAAGATATTTTATGCGCAATTTCGCGATGTAGTTTTCGTTACGATACAACACGCTCCATGACTACACGTGCGGATATTCAATAGTGAAGTGACCTTTGTTGGAAATATTGTTTACACGCAAATCAAATTTATTATCAGTCAGTGATCCCCGGTTAGTGTGTTTTGTATAGTTGTTGTCACTCTTTACTATGGCCTATAGGTTTCATCTAATTAATGAAATTAAATTGTGTCAATTAGGATGAAGGGAAAGCTGTTAGTATAAAATGGGATACACCTATACTATAGACAAGACAGCGTAGGAAATTTGTGGTATACTCTGACGCAAATAATTGCAATACAGAGTGATACATAAATAAATAAATAAATAACAGGCGCCAGAATCCAGCATTGGACGCAAGATTTTGTTTGCTTTTTGTTGACGTAATGAGATCAGCATCAAGCTCAGCACTGTTATTTATCCCCATAAATGGGTACTCCTTTAACATCTTAGTGAGATCATAGTCCGTCACAAGCTCGTGAGTTCGAAAAACACGATGATCCACGGTGAGATTCGAACTCATGACCCTGTGCACCGAAGGCGCGCGCACTAACCGCTAGACCAGCCAGACTACATATAGTACTGTTAATAATGACATTAATACATAATATATTGGAATATTACCATTTGGATACTACATACACATATGGACAAAAAAATAAGTACACCCCTCATGTACCTTTTTATGGCCATTTTTCATAGCCTTTTTAAAACTGTAATAATTGAAAAAGATAGCCATTATAACAATTAGGGTACAACAATGCCAACGGACCCGAAAAACTAAATGGTCTCCCTCTGTTATCTCAGTCCCTCCCGAAATTAGCTTTGATGTAGATATTCATTTTTGGTCAAAATAATAAGTACACCATCGGTTTTTTAATTTTTTGACAATAATTTGGTATTTTTCGTAAGGGTTTGTTTTGAATAAATCATTTGTATATGCAACCACCGTTAAATTAAAAACAAACAAAAATACCTAAGGAGCAAAAAACGCATGGTACGTACGATGAAAGACGTTTAAGTTCCAAACTTTGAAATGACGGAAAAATATTCGCACAATAACGGAATAATCCAGCTGATCATTGCATTTGCTGTGTAATTCATTAAACACTAAATAAAATCAGTCTCAAATGCCGTTAAGTTCATATAAAGCCGACCGGAGTGTGGCAAACACCGCACAAAAGATTGATACGAAAAATCGTGCAGCAGCAGTGCAGCAGTGTGGTTGGGCGACTCCAAGGTATCATTCTTGGAACCGGTCTTTTGTGCGGTGTGTGCCACACTCCGGTCGGTGTGGGGCCGGCTTAAGGACTTCAAGCCTCAAGGGTAACTGTCAATCTTATTATCACTATAGCATAATTGATGATTTTCGGGGCAAATATTGAAAAATTGGAATCTTTTTGAACAGTTGATCGAAGAATACAAGAAGTAAAGCAGTTTTTGCAAAAAGTTTAGAACTTTCCTTGGCGGCGTCAAAAAGTATTGGCGGTACAACAAAATTTTTGAGGGATTTCTTCTTCTTGATGCAGACCAAACCATGAAAACTCACAGAATACTCTGTTTTATTTTTGAGATCGTAATAAATTTAATTTCTTCTGAATAATAAACTTGCAACGAGTCGTGCCGAGTTTGGAAACTCGTTTCTCTATGAGTGTCTATTTCACAGAGTGGCGACCGAACGATCACGGCCACAGAGCACGACATACCGAATAAGAAATGTTTGTTAAGAGTCCTAGAGTATCATGCTGCTGAACCCATACCCTTTAAATCGGGAATTCAGCGGGATATTAACCCTAACCACACCTCACAAACTGGTCGAGAATCCGCTTTAACCAAATCAAGTGGCTTTTGAGATTGTTACTAGAATTAAATAAATCGGGAATGTTTGAGTAGGGTTGATTCAACAAATTCACAAAACGGACCAATTATGGAATTTCGTGGAAGTAACTGGATTATGGTATGTGTTAGAACATGCCGTAAGAACTATCTCCAGAGGGCCGGCCAGACCTTTTTCTTGCCAAAAAATGGACAATTTAGTGCAAAATAATAAAAGAAATCAAATTCTTGTCGAATTAATAGAACAAATTATTTTAATTAAAACCAGTTTTAATCAAACTAACTAAAAAGTACTTATTATCCTGTCCGTCATTTTTTAGCCCGTTCGTACTTTTCAAGGTAAATGAAAGCTGTTATTTATTATAATTGGCAAATTTACATATTATTTGATTCCTCACCAATTATGCATTTAAATATTTACATATGATTTTATTCACTCAAATAACTACTTGGCTATAGGGTGATAAGAAAAATTCGTATGGGTGCACTCATTGGCCATATGTGTATTTCTACCCAAGATGGTATAGAGCAGGGGTGTCAAACTCAAAAACCTAGCCTGGAGCAAATATCACTGTCTTCAGGTTTCAGTGGGCCGCAGGATAAGAATTTCAAGACCAATATAATACAATATGACTATAAATCTGTGTCATTAACAACCTCGGGATTAAATCCTTTAGAAATGCCAACTTTTAAAAATGTTCTTCAAAAAAATTTAGAAACTTAAGAAAATAAGTTAAAACGCCAAAATTTGAATGCAGAAGACACCGCATTTCTCACAACAACTTTTGCAGAAGCTGTGTTGTCGAAGAAGCTTCATCACTGTCCCGCCTGGGCTTTGAGTTCTGAATTCGCTTTGGGGATCTGTTCTTTTATACGGGGGTTACTAAAAAAGTTTCTAGAAAACGGATGAAAACGATTTTTTTTTTATTTTCAAAAATGGCTTTATTGTTTTTCAAAATTTTCGCCATGAGCATTTATACACTTTTGCATGCGCTCAAAACAATTTTCGAAGCATTTTTCCACTTCGATGGAGACACCTCCAAAACATGGCTTCTGAACGCTTGAAGAGCGGCTTCGGGCGCAGAAAACCGTTCACCACGTAATTTATTTTTAATAAATGGGAACAAAAAAAAATCATTCGGTGCCAAGTCAGGGCTGTAAGGCGGATGACCTATCAATTCAATGTTTTGAGCGGTTAAATAGGCGCTAGTTTGAACTGATGTGTAAGAGCTCGCATTGTCATGATGAAGAATGATTCGTCTTCTCGTGTTCGTTTTGCGAATTTTCCCGAAGACTTCGGGGAAGCGAATGGTCGTGTACCACTCGGAATTGACCGTACTAAGTTCCCCAAGTCAAACAATGGCCACAGGACCAATTCGGCCGAAAAAACAGGACACGCCTCGCAGTGCTTCGTGCGCGAACCAATTTTGTTAGATTGGGCTGCTGTTTAGTTGCCGGCTCATAGACATAGATCCATGATTCGTCACCGGTGAAGATTTTATTCACGTCATTTGATGCAACGTTATGGTATTATGCGGGATCCAACGGAAACAAACCTTTTTTACGGCCAAGTGTTCATGCATTATCGAAATGTATGGCCGGGGGAGAAATATCCAAGGATGCCTCTATCTCACGGTATGTCACATGCCGGTCTTGCGTAATCATTTCACGCACAGCATCCACGTTTTGTGACACAATGGCTGTTTTTGGACGACCTTCAGGAAACTCGTCCTTGAGCGGATTACGCCCACGTTTGAATCGTTAAACCAGTTATAAATTCGGGCGAGATGGTGCTTCATCCCCGAATGCAAAATGAAGCCGATCGAATCACTGTTCTTGTGATAATCCAACTTTAAAATTGTAGAAAATCGTTGCACGAACATTTTCACGTGTTAATTCCATTTTTTTGCTAAATTGACTTTTTTTTTAACTAACTGTAACATACACGAGTATCACTTGTTATCAAAGTGTTCTGAGCAGGTACATATATGCTAAAAAAGGTCAAACTTTCTGATGGAAATAACATATTTGACGAAAACGTACCAGAACATGCCTAATCTAAAAACTTTATTAGTATAGCCTACGTTAGGTACAGCTGCAGCTATAAAGGTGTGAAGATGATCTTGTCAGCCAGTCAGATATGTATATAACTAATCTCAGTAGTGACAATACGTGCTTTTAATACTGAATTTAAAACATCCTAACAATATCTAAATTAAAATCATAAACACTAGCTTATAAATAAATATTATATATTAATCCGCATTTTTTATGTTCGTCCAATCACTTAACACAATTAATAAAATATTTATCAGAAACGGTAAAGGTCACAGTACAGTCGGCAGTTGCATAATGTTTATTCTATACATATTTAAAAACCCGTCCCAGGCAACCAACCATTATTAAACATATTTTAGTGTTAATGTTCAGTGTAAAAAATATGAGTATACATATAATCAAAGAATTTATTGATAGTCTGTATGTGATTATTATTGTACATATGTACTCGTATATTGTCCAACAAAATATCGTTGATACTCTATGTATGTTCGACAAATCTTATTTTGAGACTTTTTTTATATAAATTTGAAATTTGTAGTTAAAATTGCTGCACAGTAAAAACGATCATCATATCACACATATTATGGAAAATTACATCGTCAATTAATAGAGCTCTATGCGACTGCTCGTAAAAGCAGGGTGTCGAAATCGCATAATGTCTCAAGTTACCGAGTACAAGGATTAACAAAATTTTATTCACTTTGAAAGCTGACAGACGGTTAGCAAGATTGTCGTCTGTGTCTTGTCTTTCGTGTGCCAGCCATTTGAGTTTATTTTATTCGTATCGCGTATGTGCACGTATTAGAGATAGAGAAATACATACCATACTTATGTAGTCGTTTAGCCGGCAAAATGTCGCGCTTTTCACAAATATATGCACATTTTAATCGCGCCACAAACGCAATTTTATTTATGTACTCTCGTAAATACTATTCTAGAATTTATGGTGGTGGCCTCGCACAAATAATGACTTTTTCAAGGCTCTTCCGGAAATTGATTTTAATATAGAAGAACTCAAATGAGAATAACGTATGTATGTATTTATATGTACGTCTAGAATGGATGAGGATGAAGAAATGCGCCGCAGGCCCTCTTTTATTGTATTCTGCATTAGACCGTAAGTATTGAAATAAAAATCTTTATCTAGACACATATTTAGGAAAATTTAAACATGCAATTTTAAACGGTGTTAAATGGAATTAACTGGTTTTGAAGATCCTATTGATTGTGAGAAATCCCTTTTAAAGCCGAACAAACAAATTCTGGACTGGACTGGAATGACTCCAGTCAAAACTTGCGTTCATCAATGCTTCCCAGGCTTCGCGACTATAAATAAAATCGAAACTCCCACTCAACTATTTACTTTGTGTATACAAGATTATCTCAATGACAGGCCCTTTTTTGTGAAACAACGGTACACTCTGTCACGCAGCTCAGATGAATTGAAGCAGGAGTCCCACAAGGAAGCATTATGAGACCTTTACTGTATCTAATTTTTACATCGAAGAAGTACCCCCCGAAACTTTTGCAGATAACGCAGCGTTGCTCGCCACCAAAGGGCGGATCCCACTGTAGCATTCAATGAAACTCCAAAAAACTCTTAATCAAGTCTTTCATTGTACAAAATGCTGCCGAATTAATATAAATGGAAAATCCACCCAAGTAACTTTCACGACAAGAAGGGAAACGTGTCCGTGTAACACTTAATTACATTGAGCTCATTTATGCAAATGACGCAAAATATCACATCACGGTATGCATCTTGAAAACCCGATGAGCTCCGAAGTATCCTACGAGAGATTGAGAAAAAGACTTCCGCAGGACCTCACGCAAGACGATCATCATACAGTTTAGTCTGTATTTTGTAATAACCACAATTGCTAATTTACTTTTTTTAATAAATAGAAATAAGTTAAATAAATATGAATTCTAGAAATGGATACTTCACTGGGACTATCTCTTTTCATTACCGTAACTCCTAGTGGAGCATGGTGCGTTGATGACTACCGTGTGTAGCCATCAACGTTACAAAGACAACTGAATTCGGAGTGTGATACGGTTGTCAGCCATACCACTTCCTAGTCGCATTGTTAGTTTATTATTCTACGATAAGAATATTTCTTATCATCTTCTTCTGAATAATGAACTTGCGACGAGTCGTACCGAGTTTGAAAACTCGTTTCTCTATGAGTGTCGAATTCACAGAGTGGCGACCGAACGATCACGGCCACAGAGCACGACTAACTGGGACTGGGGCTATACCACCAGCTTATCTGCCTACCCAATTGTATATGTAGACAGATTGCTTACAGTAAATGCTATAAAAACTGTCCTTTTAGTTCCCGAAAGGCCACAGGTTTTGTTGTGAGGAGTTTCCCATGAGACCTATAGAGGTATTTTCAATCTGTGCGGGATATATTGTTCAAAAGTACATTTTCCTTATAGTAAATGACGTATGTGCAAGACTAATTTCATTTGATGTATAGTTAATTTGCGTTTAGAAAAAGATTTTCAGCCATGCATCTGATTTGCAGTCACAATTTAGTTTAGTGAAATTTTACTGCGTACTGTCTATTTGTGGAAAAATAATAAGACGACATCATGAACAGGATAAACGTGATTTTAATCTCGACTATTCTTTAGAAAAATTGTTCCCAGTTTTTTTCTCAGAGTAGATACGGCATGAACACGTATCATTCCACGTATCATTATTGAATAAAACGACAATGCCCAAATGAATGCAAAAATTATAACCACAAATATCATATCAATTACCAACACTTTACATATAACCGCAGAGCTCGTCTAAAATTATACCCACTCAATATTCTACAAATAGAATTACACTTCTTTGTCATTTCTATATTCAAATGTGTACTCGTAGAGTATAGAATAATTTTTTAATGTGGTGGGTGTTATTGTGGGTACTATTAATGGCGTTGACGACGCGATGGCCGGCACCTTGTTTTACACATTCAAAATATGCATTGTATTTCGGTATAGCCATTTGGGGTTTTAAAAGCTATAAGATAAACTAATTTCGACTGGCCGTTTTATGTACTGACCATAATTGGCATCAAATGAGAAGATAGTGCTTCCCTACAATAATTTCAATCTAAATGCATGTACATATTCAAAATCAATAGAACAAATTAAAAGTGTTGGTATTTGTAAAATTGCCTGACAGTCGGTTCGACAAAATTCAATATATATTTTAAGTTTCCTGTTTAATTAGAAGTTAGAGTGCCTTTCGCTTTATCCTAAATACGGAGGTTGCCTTTTATATTTCGGGATTGGACAACCCTAGTGTTGCAATCTGGCAACTGACAGCTCTATCGTAAAGTTTGACATTTTTGAGGTTATACGTACTCAGAACATAGCTTTAAAGATTCATCTCGGCCGAATAATGGAATTAAATCGTAACATTTTCGTGCGATTATTTTTTATAACTTTCGACGTGGATTAACAGTGCATGAATGAACTGAATTCAATTTTTGGCGATTAAGCTCCATCAAGGACCAGTGTTTATCGATGGTATCGTGAATTCAATCGAGGTCGTAGTTCACTCCAAGACGAATTTCGTGAAGGTCGTCCAAAATCAGTTGTCTTTCGGGGAACCATTGATGCTGTGCGCGAACTGATATTGCAAGATCGTCATGTGACCTATCGTGAGATTGAAACAACCTTAGGCATTAGTGGGACCAGCATACATTCAATATTGCATGAACATTTGACTGTAAAAAAAATTTGTTCGCGTTGGATCCCACACAATTTGTCAATCGCTCAAAAAAAGGCTCGTGTCGATTGGTCGAAAGAAATGCTCAAAAAATACGATCGCGGTGCTTCGAAACATGTCTATGATATCGTGACAGGTGATGAATCGTGGATTTACGCGTATGCGCCCGAAAGTAAACAGCAGTCGACTATATGGGTGTTTCAAGATGAGCCAAATCCAACAAAAGTTGTTCGCGCACGAAGCACTTCCAAGCAAATGGTCGCCTGTTTTTTCGGAAAAACTGGACATGTTGCAACCGTACCACTAGAACAACGCAGAACAGTCAATTCTGAGTGGTACACAACCATTTTTTTGCCAGTTGTCTTCCAAGAAATCAGAAAAACCAACCGCCGAAGACGGATCACTCTTCAGCACGACAATGCGAGCTCTCACACATCATCTCAAACAACTGCATTTTGAGCACTCAAAACATCGATTTGATGGGTCATCCGCCGGATAGTCCTGACTTGGCACCGAATTACTTCTTTTTATACCCGTACGTAAAAAAACAAACTGAGAGGTCAACGTTTTTCAACACCTGAAGAAGCGGTTGCTGCGTTCAGAATGCATGTTTTGGAGGTACCTCAATCATGCAAAAGTGCATAGATCTTCATGGGGAATATTTTGAAAAAGAATAAAGCGATTTTCGATTATTAATAATTATTTTGTTCTTTAATCCCGAAATATAAAAGGCAACCCTCGTAGTATACAGAAAATGGAGGCTTTGCGTCGGTACAGTTCATTTGATGAGAGCAGTTTTGCATACAAAGAACTCAAATAATAATTTTCTCTCAATACATTTAATAATAATTACCTACTTGAATAACTGAAGATGACACCTAAAATTGTCTTTCTAATTGTACTATTAACCCTTTCCCGGACAGAACGTCTATAGACGTCCAATTTTGAGCATTTGACATACAAATCGTGTCAAATTTTGGCGTTGTGTCCGGCAATGAGTTAATATTACCGCTTTCATTAAATGTGCTTAGAATTTATATATGAGTAATCAATGTTTTCAATAATTTTCAAAAATTTTTGATTTTTTTTTCAACATATACTAGCAGGGTTTCGTCACCCAATATGATCCATCAGCAGCTATTTCATTGTTAATTAAGAAAGTATAGCTCGATCCTTTTAAGCCCTGATTCGTCTATCCAGCAATCTAATTTGGTTGTTATTTTTCTATATTCTTTCCTTTCTATTCATACAATTAAAACCACCTACCGTACAAATACGTGACAATCATATCTACCTAACAAAAAAAATCAACTCTACTGCAAACACAAACAACAACAAAAACTAACTAATAAATGTTTGTAACTCAAAAACGATCCAATTTTTGTACCTACTACCCTCCAAATCCAAACTACCAATCAAAGAAGAAAGAAAAGACTGTCACATACTTGTTCCCTGTTTTCTTGACTTTTGTCTTTCAAATGTTCGAAAAAGATTCGTTTGTGCGGATAATAAAAGGCCGCAATCTTGTCGACACTTACCTGTAAAGAAAAAAATAGAATCACGTTAGAAATACATATGTATGTATATCAAAAAAATTATGAGATGTGAGTGATAATTGAAAATTGAAATAAAATATTAAAAAAGGTGTAATTTTACATTTGCATGTTTTTCAGAACAATTTTTTTTTCCATCGATTTGTACGACACGATGAGCTAATTTTTGTATAATAGAATAGAAAAAAAAATAGATCAGTAGTGTCAAAAGTGATCACATGATTGACGACAAGACCTAGTAATTTTAAGTCACGGGATTATTGTATTTTTTGGGAGCACGATATAACGTTGTTGCAAGTGAAGATACGATAGTCGTGCTAATGTTTTGGATCTTGATAAACAGATGGGCTATTCAACGAAATGTTGTATTGGTTCCAAGTCGAGGTTCTGACGAGTTTTTTATTGTTTAAAGTATCATATCTTTTGTTATTAGCGACGATAAATCAGCTGGAAAAGATACTCAGTCATTGTAATTTGACTAAGAGAATCTCTCTTGATTACCCTAACTCCTAGTGGAGCATGGTGCGTTGACGACTACCGTGTGCAGTCGTCGATGTTACAAAGACAACTGAATTGGGAGTTTGATACGGTTGTCAACCATAATACCACTTCCTAGTCGCATTGTTAGTTCAATTAAATAATAAATATAAATAAATAAAAAATATTCTTATCTTAGAATAATAATTCTACGATAAAAATTTTTTTTATCATCTTCCTCTGAATAATAAACTTGCGACGAGTCGTTCCGAGTTTGGAAACTCGTTTCTCTATGAATCTCTATATCACAGTGTGGCGACCGAACGATCACAGCCACAAAGCACGACAATCAAGTGATTACAAGTGACCAATTTCCAGTAATTTTAAGCAAAGGGATTTGAGGACGCAAATCCGATCATGCATCGATCTGGATGCCGCACTAGACAGCTAGCCGAATTTCTGAGTTCTGAGAGGAACCTATTTCGCCTTTGCGCTATCCTTCTTTTAGAAAATAAGGCCAACGAATTCCATTAGGGTCAACTTTTATAGCGAACGAAATTTCGGATAACGAACAGAGAAAATAGTGAAAATTCAAATTTTAGTGTAAGCGTTGAATAAATTTTTAGACAAATCTGCATTTTAAAAGAATTTAACATAAAGAAGAAATAAACATTGCAGCATGTAGTTTTTCAACAAGTAAGGACCTATTGTCTTTTGAATTAATAAAGGTTTCGCTTAACGAACGTTTCGCATAACGTACATGATCCCGGAAGGAATTGTGTTCGTTAACCGAGGGCCACTGTATTAGAAATATAATTTCAATCGTTTAATTCAAGAAAAATTGTTTTCATGTTTTTAGTGTTTTTTTGTTATTTTAGTGCAACTACATGGAGTTACAATAAAAACATGACCCATACAGCTTATGTTGTTATTGTACAAGAAAAACACGCCTAATGGTAACCCATTTTTAACCTTCCGATGCTCGCACCTCCACCCGAACACGGATCGCGCGTATGTCTCACATACGCATACTTTGTTCAATGTGATTTGCCTAGAATAAAATCAAGGACTCTTCAAGAAAATGCAGAAAATTACTCAGGCATTTATTCCAATGAAGTTTTATGAAAAGCTAGGCACATATGAATTGGTGCAATCAAAGTAAATTTGATTTGGATGTTGAGTGCGAATGGCTTTCATAGCAGTTCCAAGTTTCAAGACAATTATTAGTTACATTATTATCTGGACGTTTAACAAATAAATAATTTGCAATTATATTGTGTTTTGGTCGCCGGGTTCAAGTCCATCAATTTGTGATGTTTTTTTAATTTTTGGAATGCCTAGTATAAGTAATAAACCGATAAAATCGAAAAACTGACGAAAAAAATCGCGCGTATGTGAGACATACAATTTACTCGTCCTTCGGAGCACTCGAAAAGCGGCTGGATGCTTCTTTTCAGCGTTATAGGAGATAAGAAGACGGGGCTCTTTAGCAGCTTGGTATTATATGCGAGTGATGAGCACGCAAAAATCAGACCGTATGTCTCACATACGCGCGAGCATCGGAAGGTTAAATCATAATGATTTACCAAATTAATTTTAATGATGGTAAAATTTAAACTAAATTGTGTTGCAAATGAAAGATTGTTACAGTAGAACTCGATACAAAAACGTACAAAGTTCGGAGTGTTTTTATTTATTATTTTTTATGGTGCCAATATACCGGCCCCTAATTGTTCGGAGTTTGCCAAACCCAGAGCAACTACATTCCTAGCAGTTCACCGAATACCGAACACTATGTTCGTTGAATTGATGAAGAACTCAGGTAAGAATGGGTTCCATAGCAAAAAAATCAGTTTTTGCATTGAAAGCGCAAATTTATTCAACAAGAGGCAAAGTGGAAAACACATATAACTCTGAGTAGAGATAAATGCATATCGGTGTCGACGAAAATGTTTAACCATTGGCATGCATTTTTGAAAAACAATTTCATTAACCGCAATTTTCGCATTTACAATATTGAGGAAGATTTTATTTTGAATGACACAAAGTCTTATAATTGAATGTTAAAATTGATTTTAACAAACTAAACTAAAACTTAACTACCATACTCTGCCCAACCAAGGAGCGCATTTTGCAAACTTGGGCAGAAAGTGGTCCTGATTACATGGCGTGGCCCTTTTTTTGTTGTAAGTACATAGTATAAACTCCCAATCAATAGGATAGTTACACTTGAAAAATGGCTGTATTCCGGAAAGTGATGACGGTATTTTCTTCAAACTTGCTAACAATATTTTCAGCAGTCTGCTTGATCTTTTAATAACCCAAGGTTTCAAACTCGGATTCCTGTTTCTTACGAGAATTCTTAAAAACAGTACAAACGTGAAAGTCATTAGGACAATTCCAGAGAAAATTAACTACCAAATAACGGTTAAAAAAATGATAATAAATTAGGTTAGTAATGAGCAGAACTTCTTTTAAGTGATTTGAGCTCGAAAATCAATCTTGGAATTGTAAAGACTTTGAAGGTCATTTAAGTAAATTTTGTCTCAAGCTCCCCTAATCGCATGCTGAAACTCTTCAGTGTTGTTTAACGGTATAGATGCTCCTTATAATCCATCTCCAAACATTTTTGATTATATTTATTGGTTATTTATATTTAGATCTAGGGAGTATAGTGGTTATTTCAAAACGTTGATGGATTGGTCTCAAAACCAATTTTTTATCAGCCTTATTTCGTGAATGGGGTAGGGGAGGGCATTATCTTGTTAAAATCGTATATAAATAAATTTAATGTAGATTTAATACCTTTTAATCAACTTATCAAAACAGTGTGTTCAGATCGTTTGTGGCGCCAAAACGGGCGATGTGCCTACACCGCAGGTCGAGCAACGCGGAACCATGGAGCGGTATAAAGAACGAGGCAAGGAAGAAGAAGAAGAGATCGTTTGTGGCGCGACAGACCAACATTGGACTAAGCCCGCATATGAGTTAGTGACATCCAATTTCCAAGAACTTAACTGCTTTTTTGTTAAGGTGTTGGGATCAACAGCACGCTCTGGAATGTTATATATCCCCATAAATGGGTACTCGTTTACTCGAACCCACGACCCTGTGCAACGAAGGTGTGCACACTAACCACTACACCAACTAGACTACAAAACGACATCATTTACAAGAGGAAAATAAGTGAAATGCTCACAACGCGTCGTCTGACCACGTAAGGCGGCCTCATTTTTTTATTTTGATAAATTTGTACTATATATTTACATCACAAAAACACAGGCTTCGCAAATACAAAAACTAAAACAAAGTCATAGGATAGGTTCACATCCGAAAGTCCTGAAAACAAATGCCGCCGTCCTTAATAAACTACATATGTATATATGAGCAAAAATAATCGTATTAACCACCACAGGTCCTAATCCTTTTCAAAGCCGATAAAGTTTTCACCTTCTTTTGACGACCAGCTCGATTCGAGGCTATATGAACACATTAAGCATAATACTCGCTCAACAAAAATGAGGCAAATTTTATCGACGCTCGATTAAGATACCATATTTACACGCCCCATTTTAATAAACCCATATAGCCATTACAAGAATTGTCTACACTTATATCCACACGAACCTAAAATTCGCAATCATTTCGAATATTTTACGGACAATTTTATCCACTGTTCACCGTATCCCGCTCATATGTAATATTCCTACAGCAAATCACCAATTACAAAACCAATTTTCATTCCCATAATGCTTTTCACGACTCTGTCGTCTCCCGGTGTAATAAAATAACTTAATATCCATTCTAGTAAAACTTCTACACGACATGAATCGCCTCGCCTGGCCTGGCCTCGCCTCATACATCTCCATAAGAAATCGATTTTACTTAATCCTCCTAAAATATTTTTATCCGATACCGAATTGTGTGACACACAAAATGCTTCATGGTTGTTCACATTGATTGGTATGGAGGCGACTGTGTGTGTATGACGAAAAGAACGCCGGAATATTGCGCTTACCGGCTTTTTTGTATAATAGTAAAGAATGGTCGTTATGCAATCATTGCACACAAACATTATTTGACGCCATGGGGCTAGTTATGGTATCGCAAGGTGTACTAGGCCAAGCTAGCAGGCAGTGACATATATCCCATCATCTATGCCCCAGCATTGTGAGGTGTAAGGTACAAAATAACGAGTGTACGTAGTGTATACACACTATTCGAATGAACGTTGTTCGCAGTCAGACACAACTCAACTCTACTATTAGGCTGAGTAATGCTGTTCTCGTATTTTGTAGGTCATTCAGTTTGACTGCATTTGTATGGTGTTCCACTTTTAACGCTTGTAGACACGAGGAACTATTTAGGACACACCTACACACATTTGAGTATTGTGTATGCGGCTCCGTGAGTATTCATGCTAGTAAATATACCCATAGTATTGAACTATCAGCCTACAACAAGCCGAGTGAAGCTCTATGAGAATATTGTAGGTATATGCTACAGGCAAGCTTTTAGATTCTTCTGGGCTGGCATTCTGTGGTGGCACACTATTGCATTTGGGCGAGCGCCGGGTCTCTTGCAATGGCGACAATTCTTCATTCATACCCATTCTGGTCGCTCATTATTGTTATGTGCAAAATTAGAGGTAGTAAATGCGTTTATAATTGCTTACGTATTCACATAGACATTTTGTCAGTCGGCTGAATTACTTCAGAGCGGGTATCCTTTGAATCAGTTAATAAGTGTAGATATTTGGCTCAGCTGAAAAAAACTGAAAATTGAAATTGAATCGCACACGATAAAATGTCACTGCTTCAAAGCGAAATCATGTTTCTGCTGCTTTTTAGGAACGCGCCCACGGAAACTGTGCCAGGGACATAAGATTTGGGTTATTGCATTTTACGTCAAACCCAATCAATTAATAATTCATAAGATAGTGAATCTTAATTTCTTTCAAATAAGCATACGTATATTTCGCAGTTAAAGATAAATAAATGTTCATTTGAATAGATGTGGGGTAAATTGCAAATGCTATGTATAGTGTTATACCTATACAGACGACAATCATGTATGTTGCAATTCGCATACTGGGTCGTCGCGTAAATGTTTGAATCCCTCGTGGTATAATAGTAATGCTCCATCTATGACACAACCTAGCATGATAGTATGCCGTTGACCTACAAAAAACTGCATGCCAATGTTTCACTATCACTTGCTTGCGGTGCACACCTACCTAGATGTCGTCGTCGATTGCAACGTTCAGCTGTCTTGATGCTTTTTTTCGATTAGACATTTCATGTTAAATCCACACCAAGATCCCAGAGCGTATCTAGAGCAAGATTACAGCACAACGCGTTTATTCTGCTCGACTTGTATGCATTATCTAATGGACACAAAATGTGCACACTAGCTGGTCAATGCATACATTGTACTGCAGTGTGATTGGGCAATGCTTTTAAAAATATGTGCTCAGTGGAAACGATGATGACTGCTAATTGGCATTATTAAGTTTTGTCATGTTAAACTTGAACCATAATTTGGATTGGTGCCGAAATGAAAAACTGAGCTGACAAAATGTTGGTTGGAATGAGGTGAAACTTGTTGCCGTATGGTTTTTGGAAAAGTATTGTCATTTATCTCCAATTAGAGCTGTTCATTGAATATATTATTTGAAAGTTCAAAGATATTAAGTGGGCGGATGTGCAATTATGTACATAACATATACTGTGCTGGGAAAAACAAGTTGCTCAACTTATGTGTCGTTCTTTTATGTTAAAATTATTCGAACTAAGTGCGGAGATTTTAGTTGAATTGAAAAATTCCATAGGGTGTATTTACTTTCTTTAAATTTCTATTGAAATCAGTTGAGTTAATTATATTGGGTAGAATAGGGAAAGGGTGAGATTTGGCAAAGTCAAGTGGAAATCCAGTGCATAAACTAGGACCATTATTTGCGGTTTGATATAGAAATGCATCAATTTTAAAATTACCAAAGGACTAAAAGGCCCTCACGGCATTTTTGTGAAGTGGCGAAAAATGATTCGACAAATGGGCTCCAGAGGACGTTGGGAATGTGTAGGGCTGAAAATAAAAGTAACTGCCTGGAATTACCGTTATCTTCCTTTTCCACTGCGATAAATAATCGCAGTGGGTTTAGAAATTTATGTAGTAAACATTTGAAACTATCAAGGTATAACCATTTTAACCCATTTCCCGCCAAGATATTTTTTTCGTATTTCAGCATGAAAATTGTTAAATAGTATTAGATGAAACCTCTGAATTCAAAGCAGTTTCCCTTTTTTTATACCAGGCCCCGGTTGCCTGTTACGACCCGATGGCATATAGCGTCATTCTCAACACCCATTAAGAACAATTATTTTAAATAATCTGCGTTTTTGTGTAATTTTATTTGACGGTGAAAATAAGTTTTTAATACTAAGGAGAGGTCCCTAAGTCCTATTCAGTGGAGCGTTTTCACTAGTCAGGCTTGAGTTGCCTGTCCCCGCAGCGCAAAACAGAGAGTTAACTGTTTTTTAACAAAGCCCTCGCTTTAACATCAAATACTAATTTTCAGCATGAAATCAAAGTTTACAGAAGTGCAGATTAATAAAAACGTCATATACAAATTTCTAGGTTTTTTCCGTTTTTTGTTTTCAAGAAAATTTTTCGTAATGGGTTTTCCTCCAATGATGCCATATATATTTGTGTGGAGACAGTCATTATTTTTTTAAGTATGTCTTTTCCTGGCCCTTGTTTTCATGTTATGGACTTAACCAATGCGGTGGGCAGTGGTACCTAAAAGGTATACATATTGTGCCCTTGATAGACTACTTCCAGTTTCGTGAATTTCCTTTATCCTGAACATATTCTCTATATATTTCTCGATCGACCTACATGATGGCTTTCGTTAGCCTCCCTCCGGAATGCGTTCGACTATTTTTTTGCTAAATAGGTAGACGTTGTATAGCCACACAGGTACAGATTTGAAATAGCATTGGAGGAGGATGCTCAATTTGGTCTGTGGGAGCAATTTATTCAATCATTTTAAGCATAATTTCGTAAATCAGGACGGGATTTTTCAAATCGCTGCTCTATTTTTTTCTCGAAATTGGTTTTGACGTGAATTTTGATTTGAATGCGAAAATGAGAGTGAGAATGACAAAAAGTCAGATTCGAAAATTTTGCAGTGCAGATGATTAACAAATATTCAAAGTTGTAGTGTTGATCGCTCTTGGTAGAAATTGATTCATAATGTAAATACGGAGATGGGGTCGACCTGAATAATTCACAATTATAATGTCGATAACCAAAAATAACTGAAACTCGACTTTGAAATTTGATACGGATTGTCATCAATGATTTCTTGAATAATGTAATGATAAATACCCCAGGAAATTTGAACAAAAATTTGGGCAAACTTCGGAAAAATTAGGGGAAAGCTGGATTTTTGCATGAGCCTTCATTTCGAGGTCCGACACAAGACCCCGTAAGTGCCCGTCTCGTACGCCGCATGTTTCTTGAATATCTCGATAACGGTAATATGTGCTGAAAAGTAGTGTATGGTGAATTTGTAGTTCTTGTGGTTCCTGAATAAAATGTCAAAAGTCGTTTTTGTTTCGAGCACGCCTAACGGTGCCAGAAGGTCAAACAGTATTTTTAACAAGGTTTCATAAAAATCTGTATAAGGTCTCTGGCTAAAAAAAAATTGTATGTTGAACTCGTAGCCCATACGGTTCTGAATAAAGTGGCCAAATTTGTCATCAACCTTAGAAAAATGGGAATTTGTGGGTTTTTCGTGAATATCTCTGTAACGGGGGACATGACAAATTTGCAGCTTTTGTGGATGCAAATAAAATGCCAAAAGTCCCCATCAATGAGTGGGCACCCATGGCAGTTATGGGGGGGGGCAAACATAAGAATTTACTGTTTTTGGGGAATATCTCTATAACAGTAATGTTCACTAAAAAGTGTTATACGACGAATTTGTAGCTTGTACGAGGGTTACTAAAAAAGTTTCTAGAAAACAGATGAAAACTATTTTTTTTATTTTCAAAAATGGCTTTATTGTTTTTCAAAATATTCGCCATGAGCATCTATACACTTTAGAATGCGCTCAAACAAATTTTCGAAGCATTTTTTCCACTTCGATGGAGACACCTCCAAAACATGGCTTCTGAACGCTTCAACAGCTGCTTCGGGCGAAGAAAACCGTTCACCACGTAATTTATTTTTAATAAATGGAAACAAAAAATAATAATTCGGTGCCAAGTTATGGCTGTAAGGCGGATGACCCGTCAATTCAATGTTTTGACCATAGTTAAATAGGCGCTAGTTTGAACTGATGTGTGAGACCTCGCATTGTCATGATGAAGAATGATTCGTCTTCTCGTGCTCGTTTTGCGAATTTTCCCAAAGGCTTCGGGGAAGCAAATGGTCGTGTACCGCTCGAAATTGACCGTACTACGTTCCTCAAGTGGAACAATGGCCACAGGGCCCATTCGGCCGAAGAAACAGGACACCATTTGCCTCGCAGTGCTTTCTGCGCGAACCACTTTTGTTTGATCGGGCTCAACTTGGAACACCCACACGGTCGACTGCGGTTTAGTTTCCGGCTCATAGGCATAGATCCATGATTCGTCATCGGACGATTTTATTCACGTCATTTGATGCACCGTTATGGTATTTTTTTATCATTTTTCTGCACCAATCGACACGTTTGAACTCGTTAAACCAGTTACAAATTGTCGGACGAGATTGTGTTTCATCACCAAATGCAAAATGAAGCCGATCAAATCACTGTTCTTATGATAATCCAACTTTAAAATCGTTAATAATTGTAATTGAAATTGTTAATTTCGTGTATATCTTAAGAACGGTAACGTATGCGGGGAAAATGGTCTGCAATAAATGTGTTTCTTCCATAGATCGAAATACAATGCCGAAACCGAAACAATTGAACAAAAATTTGGCTAACTTCAGAAACACCCGATCTGTACCTGCCCCCAAATGGGAGATACGTGGCACCAAACTTAAAAAGCAGCATTTTCCCGGGAATTACTCTATGTATGATGGTAGCATATACTCGTAGAGTGCGGAAATTGCCGCATAAATGCACCGGAAAATTATTCCTCATGTGATTTCTAGCAAAAAAAAAGGTCTACTGGACCTCCAATTCTTAGTTCTTAAGCTGCCACAGGCATTTGAAGATTTTTGAAAAATTCATTTTCTTACATGACTTAAACCTTAATACATCTCCAAAACAAGACTATAACATGAATAGCGAAATAAGATGATTACCACTGCCAACAAATTTACCTAATAAATAAAACTTACCGCTCTAAACCCGGATAAGTGGTTTGGTTTTTACTAAGCTTCAAAGTCACATTATTGTGATTAACCCAAAAACAATTATTTTTTTCATCTTTATTTTCTCCAACTTCTACCAAGGTGAGACGCTTTTACAATTCTTTTAAAAATTGGCGCATCATTTTATCAGATTAGCACACCCCTTCACATGGGTTGTTTCGGCTGCATTCCAACCAAATTTCGAAATTACGAGTATTACTGTTAAAAGCCTATTCAATTCTCAGTTAACAAAAAACCAAAAAGAACACACAAAACAGCGATTTTAAATTTGTCATTAGGTTAGCACAGTGGTCGGCAAACTTATTTGTCCAAAGAGCCAAATTTAGCCGTATATACCAATTTGGTGGATCCAAAGAGCCAATCATTTTTTTTTTAAGAGGATTCCTTAAGTTGATTTATTGAAATTTCTTTATTTACGACTATCGATAGAAAATTGTTAAAAATAATTACATTATGTATGCATAATTATTTGAATCTGTCTGTCTATTTCGAGTTCCTATACATCCTATTTGCATGTGTACGTTTGAACTTGACCCAGCAAACAATTTTATCGTTTTATTCGAAAAATCACAAAAATGATACGAAAACGATATCATTCAAATGAAAAATTTATCGTAAGCTTGTCTCCCCGACGAAAAATCGCTTTATCGTCATCAATATGTCAGGAATGTGACTCCTATTAACGAAATATCTTCTCATTATTGCAAGGATGATAAAATCGTAATTCTTCCCAACGAGCGAATTACGAAATTGTCAAAATATAAAACGACTAATTTATTCCCATAATTTGTAATCTTAGATAGCTCAGGTGTAGGACGTAGGACTACGAAACGATAGGTGCCCGGTTCGATTCCCAGTAGAAGCAAAGTGTAAAAAGGTAAAGTTAAAATAAGGTAAAAAAAGTTAAGGATGAAATAGAAGAAAAAAAAATAGAAAAAAGGGAAAAATAAAAAAAAAAAAAATTTCACTTTTTCTATGTATTAGTCTATTATCGCCAAATTATCATCCTGGCGAATTAATATCGGTCACTATTCCTTCACGAAGGGAGTGACGCCTTTAATCCGAAAACGATATGAAATTCGAGAAATGTTTTCTATCAGGCGAATTGAATTCGTAACGCGGACGATAGAAATTGTTTGCTGGGGAAACTCCTATTTTGTATGTCTAATTTAATTTAAATTCAAAAAGTTTGAGTTTCAAAGTAAGTGAAGGATCGGAAATAAAAGTGTGTAAGATACTTTTTTTAAAGCTACTTTGCCATTTTTGAATGTCCCTGCGAAAGGGCACATTTCTCCCACACAGTAGATACCTACCGCTTTGAAATATGTATTTTTATCAATTTGTTATATTACTTTCCTGTTGATGTCACAAAAGATTGATAATAATATGAATAAGGAAATTATGTATCTTGCGGAATCTTTGCAAAAGAAGCACAGCTTAGTTGCAAATAAATTACTTGTAGTCCCAACTACACGAAATATTGCACCCATATCGCAAATTTTGTGTACAAGATACGCATCTTACAAGCAGGAATGTGAGCTCCTAACTGTAAAGATCCGTTATTTTTGCTCGTATTTTTCTTGTCAAAGGAAAAGTTCATACCAGGGCTGACTATTTGAAACTTTGGACGTGTGCATTGTTATCCGTGTGTAGCATTTGCACTTTCCCATTCACTGCAAGTTTTGCAAATGTTTGTTGTTGTAATTCAAGGGATCTTTCATATATAATGTTGGCTGTTTGTCGAGCAAAGGAAAAATTTCTGTTCTTCACCTGAAAGTTATTCCTTGGTGCAGGTGAGACTACAATTTATGTCCAAGGCTTTAAAATGAACCTAAAATATGTACATTTTTCAGCAACTAGACAAGTTCAGTCGTTATTTGAGAGAAACGAAAAACTATCGTAGGTATTCCTATTTCATGTTATTATGAGACACATAATCCTAACCGCCGTGATTTTTGTAAGTCTAAAATATTCCCATAATATTTTAAGTGTTTTTCTTAAAGATGGCCTCAAATCGAAAGCAAAGAAAAGTCGAAGATGAAAACCGTGAGTTCAGGGCTGAGTGGACGGAATCGTTTGCCTTTATACCAAATTCTGTCGGATTTCCGGTATGCCTTATATGCCAAGAGAAATTAGGCAAATAACAAGAATTCGAATTTGGAAAGACACTTTTCTACGAAGCATTCAACTTTCGCTAGTAAATATCCGCCTGGTGATTCAAGAAAAAAAGCTATCGAGGAACTATCCAGAAAGAACCAGCAATCGACTTCAATATTCGGACAATGGGTCCAATCGTCAAATAATACCAATATTGCTAGTTTCGTTGTAAGCCATGAAATTATCAAAAGAGGAAAGCCCTTTACAGATGGAGATTTCATTAAAACGTGCTTTCTAAGCGCATCAGAAGAGTTATTTAAAAATTTTAACAACAAATCGGAAATTCTCAAAAAAATAAAGGACATGCCCCTTTCTGCTAAAACGGTTAGTGATAGGGCTTCGAAAATGGCTGTAGATATAACTAATCAACAAGTGAACGATATTAAACGTGCTTCATTTATATCAATTGCTGTGGACGAGTCAACTGATGTAACTGACACAGCACAAGTGTCGCTCTTTGTTCGATTCGTTGCACCTGCGGGTCCTAAAGAGGAGCTCTTAGGGCTCTTGCCATTGAAAGGGCAAACACGCGGAGAAGACATCGTAGAAGCCGTTGTATCTTGCCTAGAGAAACACGGAATTCCACTCGATAAAATCATTTCTATTTCAACAGATGGGGCAAAAAGCATGACCGGACCGCGAAAAGGCTTTGTTGCTCTTTTGAAAGAGAAAATTAACCACAATGTATTTACATATCATTGCATTATCCATCAGGAAGCCCTTTGTGCGCAGACATTTCCCGACGAAATAAAAAATGTCATGGATGTTGTGATCAAAATTGTAAATACTATTTTGGCTAAGGCTCTTAATCACAGAAATTTCAAAGAGTTCCTATCGGAAGTTGGGAGTGAATATTCAGATTTGTTAATGCATAACAAAGTCCGCTGGCTCTCTCGAGGAAACGTATTAAAACGTTTCGCAAACCTTTTCCCACAAGTCAAAGAATTTCTTCAGCAAAAAGCAATTGTTTTTGAAGAGTTGTCGGACGATCTGTGGACCCAGAAATTTTACTTTATGGTGGATCTGACATCTAATCTCAACATCCTTAACCGAAGTCTACAGGGAAAAGGCAATACCCTTTCTTCAATGTTGGAAGAAGTAATTTCATTTGAATGTAAACTTTCTCTTTTCGCGCAAGACTTGGAAAGAGAAACCCTTATTCACTTTCCACACCTGTTAAATTATCGGCAAAAAACTCAGGCGATAATCGACAAAAAATTCTTCAAAATGACAGTTTTGAAAATGAAAGATGCATTTTCGGAGAGATTTGCTGAATTTAGAAGTAACAAAGAAACAACGTTAGCCTTCGTGAAGAAGCCACTCACATCAAACATCGCCGATTTGAAGTTCAGTCCATTTATTGAGATCGATCTTGCCGCATTTGAAATACAACTGTTAGACTTGAAAAATAAGGAACTGTGGAGTTCTAAATTTGAGCGTCTTTCTGTTGAATTGGAAGATCTTAGCAAAACCAAATGTGAGTTAAGTGCTGATCATAAGTGGTTTCTACTTGATAGTCTGCAGACAGAAGAAATTATTATTTTCATCACATGGAAAAGTATCCCAAATTCGTATGATCAGGTCAAAAAATACGCATTTGCCATTTTCTTTGGGTCCACTTATTCGTGCGAGCAGTCATTTTCAAGCATGAACCTTATCAAAAATAACTTAAGAAATCGTCTCACCGATGAAAACCTAGAATCATGCTTAAAACTAAAAACAACGACATACAATCCTAATGTTTCGGAACTTTCGCAGAAGATGCAAGCTCATTCTTCCTATTAACTTAATGTAAAAAAAATGTTTGTTAAAATAAATACGTAACGTAACGAGAAATTAGTTTTCTGGACTCAACCCGCAAACTTTGCTTTTCATAAAAAATAATAAATACAAAATATGGTGCCACTCGTTGAAGAGCCGCACTGAATGAGCTAAAGAGCCGCATGCGGCTCGCGAGCCGCACTTTGCCGACCGCTGCGTTAGCACATGCAATTTCTTTTTAGCCTATCTATGTTCAACATTTGAGCACGTAGAAACTTTTTGCTGTTTTTTAACTAATTGTGACTTATCGTTCCATTCCATACACCAACTGCGGTGCATGTCTGTAGTATTTATGGCATGGCAACTTACCAGCTCTATGGGAACTACGCGGAACTTTGTCTGTTTGGAGGAGAAGAGCCCCAGCGGGAGAAATATCGAGTTATTCAATTTCGGAAATGTCACATTGGAATCTTTGCATTGAGACCTCTAAGCGTCTATAGCTCAGTAGGTATAGGGTTGCTGACCTTGTGATAGAAGGTCGGAGGTTCGAATCCCGATTGGGACGAAACTTTTTTCCCTCAATTTCCTTAATTTTTGGTGTTTTTTCCCAAAGTTTTGTGTATAGAATGGAACGATAAGTCACAATTAGTTAAAATTCGCACCCACGAAATTTGGGAATCAGAATTAATACAGTAATTGTTTTTGCTGTTGTTTGAGAGCTTTGCTATGGGTAAAGGAAAATTTATCATTATCCGTTTATGAGCGATCAAAAATTGAAGCTTACAAGGAGCCAAGGCTGTCAAAAAGTGAAATTAAAAAACAAAAACAAATAAGAAATAAAAATTATTTTTTTTTTTGTTAAAAGTCAGGTTAAGGTAAAAAAAATAAAGAGAATAACATTTGAGTTCTTGTCAATGCTTATGACGAGAGAGTAATTTTGAAGGTTTACATCGGGCTCTCTTGATTCGTTCGCAAAGAATATGGCAAATCCTAGCATTTAGGCTAGCTTATTCTATTGCTGAAAGAGTGATATTGAAGAAACCAAAACTGAAAAAAAAAATCCACAACTTAAATCTTGCCATGGGATAAAGAATGGCGCTACGTTCTACGTTTTCGAATAAAAAGAAATTAAATTCAGAAGACCCACAAGGTTATAATGTCTACTTTCATGATCTTCGATATAGGAAGACCACCATTACATAGTATCTCTTTCATTGACGGATGGGGACGTAATGGTCTAGAAGAGGTCCATCTCGTACTACGGTACCTAGGGAGCTAGAGTTTTTGACAGCAAATGTAAACAAATACAAAACTGTGCTATTCATAATATGAACAAAAGTTTTTATTCACGCGTTCAGACGCAAGTCGAGACAAATATCTAAGGAGGAATTTTGAACAGTTGTGGAAAGAATGAGGCAGTTCTTCTGTTGATTTAATACAATCAATGATAAGTTCAATGTTGAAAGAGGAACGGAACTTAAAGACGATAGGGAAAAACGACGGATGCACAGGTGTAGACATAGCCAATGTAGCTTTCATCCCCGAAAATATAACCAATTTTGCAAATAATAATCTTCAGTACCGAAAAACTTACACACGTATACACATTTTACTTTACTACTCTGAATGCACGCAAAAGTTTTTTGATGTTAAATTATTTGATAATGATTTAAAATCTTCAAGGTTTTTTTTTATTCCATCAACGTCAGCGTTTCGTATGAGACAAATCGCGCGTACTTTTTAAGATATGAATTTTGAGATTATTTAAAAACTGATTACCAAACCCCACCAAGCGGCGTCTGTTGTACATAGATATTTGAGCACATATTTATATTATGAAATACGTACTTTCGAGTATGCTCGCAGGTATTTGATTAATTGCAACCAAATAAAAAAAGTTTTAATCTTATCGGCAAGTCTTGTTTTGATAACAAAATAATTGAGGAGTTGTATAGCAAAAGAAATGTAAAAAAAAACTATTTTTTTGAATGTTTTGATATTGTAGGTTTTTGAATATATGAATACATGTACTAAGGATTTTGATTTAAAATATTCCTAGACTCTAATTTAAGGAAACCTTAAGTCAAGGGATTAATTTTCATTTGTATCCAAATATGAATTACTATTCGTGGAATGAATATTATGTAGTCCTTGCTTTAAGAAAAATAATTAACTGAAAAGTTTTACACAAATATTCGAAATTGTAACTTGAAGCACCCTTGACGTAAGCCAACGAATTGGCGGATACATTTATATTTATAATTTTCCACTAATTTGTAAAATTTTATGACGAATTCGCTTGAACTAACATCAGACATTCACGCACTAGTTTCGTTTTCGAAAATTTAATAACACAGGGTGCGTTACGTACAATTCAAGGCTTCTTTGAAATCAAAATTCACCCCTAAGTCAAGGGTGTATCGAGATACATTTTTGAGTATTCGTGTAACAATTTTCAGTTTATTTTTCATCTGTTAAAAAAGTATTATTCCATTTCCAAATAATTGATATTTGAACTAAAAAACTCGTAAAAATACATTTCTTTTAATATTGGAAATTACATTTAATTCCTCGAGCTTAGTTCACACTTTATATGAAAGTGGTAAAGAAAAATCGAATGTCCAGTAGCACGCTTAATTTTTTTAGCGAATAGCAGCTTGCTTTATTTCAATTGGAATTCACACAGTTAGCGAACCATTATACACTTTTCAAAATTAAACAAACGCTAGCTAATAGTCTTGACATACCTATGGAGCGCGTTCTTTTTATACGATCTGAGTAAAAAGAGTTTACTCACATTCACTTTCCGTCGTTGTAAAACTCCGGAGTGCGTTCCTTAATTCACTCGTAGTCGTAGTCATCTCTGACTACTGTCATAGTTGCGAGAGAGCTTTCAGGGAAACGGATGGAAATGTCGCAATAGTCGTTGAATTCAACAAAGATTTTTATAAGATAATTTTGAAAAGTTAAAAAATAATCACCAATCGATTGAAATACGATCAATAATTTATACGAAAAGGAAAAGATGTCACTTAACCCGAAATTTCTCACATTACTTGCATAACAATTTGTGTTAATATTCATGGGAGTCTATCTGTACAACTTGTTCATTAATTTTATGGTCGATAAAAAAGCAAACATTGCCTAAAAACTAATAATAAATAATAATAATAATAAATAATAACATTTGATAATAACACCCGCAACCGACTCCACACCTCTCATAATGGAACTATCTCAACGGTCACTTCCATAGCTCTATCATGACTCGAGGTCGATAGTGCGAGTGCAAATAGCTGTCAACGATATTGGACCATTTGAAATTTAAAACGTCAAAAGTTTACTATGTATATAAAAAGGAGCTTTATTGTACAATCGATTGGATAGTCTATGGCAACTCTTAGACACAAAAAGGTGAGAACAGTGAAACTCAAAAAAAAAAACACGAGAAATGTTTAGTCTCGTTTTAGTTTGAAACCAGGACGGCACAATTTTCCTGTCCATTTCCACACTACATATTTTGACGTGTTTTCCTAGGCGAACATGGGCCGATTTCCCCAGTTTCTCTCGGTGGTTCCTGGCTTGTAATACAGAGAAGGTTTCGGTTGCAATATTTGGACTCCTGAATTAAGTTAATTTATTGAATGTGGCAAAGCCTTTCTAAGTGAATTTTTGCGCGAAAAAGCATTCCTTTATACTTATTCCCGCAGAGAACCTTTATTCAAATTAAGACTGTGAATTCCATCCTTAATTTCTAAAAATAAATTTAAAAAAATTGTAGATAGCTAGACGCTATTATCCAATTTGTTAATGCCCGCAAAAATTCAGGAAATACAGAACATAAAATTACTCTAAAGTTTAAGACGTCATGTCATGTCAACGATATTCAGGGTGACAAACACTAAACATATGCGCATTAACATTTTTAACCAAATAATAGGCTAAGGGCCGATTACTCATACATCTTATCTAGTGGTTAGTCTTATCGTATAGACAAGAAACACACTGCTTTCCAAAAGTTTTAACATTATATTGAATTGAATGTTCCGTTTAATTTGCATAGTTACGCCATCGTATGAAATTGAAAAAAAATCATTACGCAATTTCAAACAAAGTCGTAACAAAGCAAACACAAAAATTAATTTCAATAAAATGAAAAGCTGTCAGAAAACGGTGTGCATCTTGTCAATACGATAAGACTAACCACTAGATAAGATGTACAAGTAATCGGCCCTAACTATGATAAAAAACAGCTTTTCGGTGGTTACAATGGAGGTTTAGAATCGAAAGCTCCTTAAAATTGCGGGTTACAACGAGGTTATGAGAGCTTTTGTAAACTCCATAAACGTCATATAACCTCGTCATAAAATCCTCTTTGACTCATAAACTGCATTCGTTCGTTCTCGTTTAGATATGTCAGGACCAGTGTTGCCAACTGAAAATTTAGAAAACGGCTAAATTTAGCCGGAAAACCGGCTTTATTTTTTTCAAAAACGGCTAAAAATCCGGCTAAATAAATTTCAGCCAGAAAAACGGCCAAAAAACCGGCTAAATCATACAAAACAATCACATCACGAACAAATATAGTAAGAAAACTGATTTTAATAATTTAAATTCTTTCTGGAGAATTACCCATAGCATAGCAAGCATAGTTTTATGCAGATTTCTTCTTTCTGTTTTATTACATATGTATATGCTCCAATCGCTGGCATTACAGTTAAAATTTACTGAGATAGCTCAACTAGTCAAAGTTGTTGTATACAGGTACAATTTCTCGGTCAAGTCCATAACCACATTAGGTCATGAAATTCGTAAAAGGAGCGTCCATTGCGTAACTATGGGCAAGGGCAACCGCATTTATGCATGGATATCTTACCATCATCGCACCTGAATAATTTTATATTTTGATTAAATTGAACCATTTTATTCATTTTCGAATTTGAGCCTTCCAAATGTTATTTGATTTTCCATGGTTACGAAATTGATGTTCCATTTTTGATGTGCCGCCTCTTTTTGTACGGCAGCCCCATGACCGCATGGCTGCTTTCCATCAATTTTTACATATACGTTTTTCTTTGAAGTACCTAATTTCGGGGGTGGGTTTGTATGGCAGCCCTATGAACCCATGGTCCGATTGCATTAATTTGCATATTGCATATTTGCATATGTTTTGTGACATCAATAGAAATGTATTTTCATGAGGTTTGGTGTAATTTGTTGCCCAAATACAAAAGTTTTCCTTAGAAAAACCTAATTCGGGGGGCATACATACATTTTCATTAATGAATTGACACTTATGAAGTGTTCTGAAATACATAATTTTTTCACTAGAAATCGTTGAAATCTCGCATGAAACACACTTCCTCACTCATTGTTATCTTCGGAACCAATTAAGGTGATCTCTGCGCAGAAACTGACTCTATTTTATTGATAAATGTTTAGATTTAGGGTGCATTGCAGAAGATTTGATAAAGAATTGTCAAGCATTTCTATAGAAGCAACTAACCATTTGTAGTGTTTACGAGCAATGCTGACTATATGTGAGGTTGGCTGAGTGGTAGCGTGTAGGATGGGCAATCAACAGTTACGGGTTCGATGCTAGCTGCGGAAATTTTTTTTTCTATTTTTTTTTTTTTGCAAATTCGGTCAATGACAGAAAATGATGATATAAGTAAAGCAATTCCGATCCATTTTAACATATGTGTTTTTTCTAACATCCATAGGGATCCATTTTTATGAAGTTTGGTTGATTGGTTTATAAACAAGAAAGTTTCTCTTAGAAAAACTTAAAATGGGGGTCTCGGTTTATATGGCAGCCCCATGACCCTGTGATCCAATTTCGATGATTCAAACATACAAACAACCTGCTAGCTTGAATACCCATCGAGTAAAACGCGTCTCAACAGACAGACAGATAGACAGACGGACATCTCCCAATCGACTCCCCAAGTCATGCTGATCATATACTCGTATATATACTTTAATGAGTTACAAACTTATATACCCTTTCACTCTATAAGCGAAGGGTATAAAAAATTCACAAAATAATTTTAGCCGGTAAAACGGCCAAAGAAAATTAATTCCGGCTAAAAATCCGGCCGGCCGGAATTACAAATTTCTTCCGGCTAAACAGCACGGTTTCCGGCTAAATTTGGCCGGAAAACGGCTAAATTGGCAACACTGGCTCAGGACTATAATGCGGCAGATCTATCAATTTCTTCCGGGAAATATCCTTTAGTCTGTATTTCAATTTCAGGAAAATAAATACATACTTTTTGTCTTAAAGGACAAGTTTGCAAAAATTGAACAAAATTGTAGGTTATTTCCGGTATTCAGCTAATGAGGTCTCTTGGACTTGAATATTTACAATTGTTTGAAATGGTTTATTTTCCCAAAATCTACCAAAATTGATGTTATAGCGACGTTCTAAGATAGCTCAGTTTGGTTCTCTTTTAAAATATTTATCTCCTAAAACGCAAGAAATTTTTTCCTATTTGGATTGCTTTTTGAAGGGGAAAAAAGTAAAAATTTTGTTGATTTCGACCCCATTTTGTATGAGAGCTACCTTTAGTTTTAAGTCGATCCACGTAATTGTTGGTGAGCGTTTAATTGAACGTAGCCTAGGCACTCAATTATCTGCCTGACGTAATTTGAGATGTTACATACTGTTGGAAAAATGTTTAGAGGAGTGAGGGAATGTCCTTGGTCAGAGCACGAAATCAAAAAGCTTTTTCTAACATCATCGACAGAACAATAGTATGCCTCTAGGTGCATTCTATCAAGAGTTACAAATCGAAATGTAAATCCAAATTCTTATACTTCTTGGTCTAGCGTATAATTTTCTAGGAAAAATATCAGGGTATGCAGGGTAGGCCATTTATTGATTCAATGCAAACCTTTCATTTATTTCTAATATTTGGAGACAATGAACTAGGCACTCGGGAGATATGTTTATATTAGCTTACAAATAGATATGTGTTGATATAGGGTTAATTTAGGTTGTTTTTAGGAGTGAGGTATAAATATAAATATGTTGGTGAAACCTTTTTTTTTCATTCGATAGAAGAGATGAATTAATTTGATATGTTACCGATTTTTCTAAAAATGATCAAAGTAGAACTAATGAAATACGAGGGTCTGATAAGTACCTAGCCTACAAATGAAAAAAACAAATATTTTGGAAAAGTGGCGATTTATTTTTCAATATGGTCTCTTTTTAGCTCGATACACTTGACCCAGCGATGCTCAACTTCTTTAACCCGCCTGAATAATACGTTTTTTGGAGGCCTGAAAAGTGGGCTTCCGTGGCGGCGATGACCTCCTCATTCGACTGAAATTTCAGCCGGCGAGTGACTTTTTCAAATTTGGAAACAAAAAGAAGTCGCACGGGGCCAAATCTGGAGAATACGGTGGATGGAGCAGCAGTTCGTAGCCCAATTCAACCAGTTTGGCGTTGGCGGGCGGAGGTGTGAGCCGGTGCGTTATCATGGTGGAAGACCATTTTTTCTTTACCGAGTGGGACCGTTTTTTCTTCAATTCGGCGTCGAATCGGCCAAATAATTCGACGTCCTGTGACCGTGTTGCCCTTCTCCAGGTAGCCGATGTGGATCACACCTTCTGAATCCCAGAAAACGCTGGCCATCACCTTTCCGGCCGATGGGACAGTCTTCGCCTTCTTCGGAGCACGTTCGCCGGGTGAAGTCCACTGTTTCGACTGTTTCTTTGTCTTTGGTGTGCACCAGTATACAGGGGTCGTACGCATTACAGAAAATAAAAATATAGGAATATAGGAGAATATACGAGAAAATATAGGAGTTATATAGGAGGAATTTTATTTATAAAAAAATATATCATCACATAAACACATAATATGGCCAAAAAAAACTAATGCACCCCCCTTTTACCATTTTATTCATGATTTTCATTGCATTTATTACATTGTAAGATAGATAGTCATTATAAGAACTCGGATACAACAATGCCAGGGAACCCGAAAAAAAAGATGGCTCCCCCTATCTTCTTGGTCTCGACCGGAATAAACTCTGAAGTGGATAATGAGCTTGGTCCAAATAATAAGTACGCCATCGCAGGGCCGGATTTACCCTCTATTGCGCCCCTGGGTAGTAGCCAAACTGCCGCATATGCGAATAATGCAATACCACTGGAAAATCCAATAACATTTAAGCTTAAACCTAAAAAATCCATTAATGTTATTTTTTTTTAATTGTTTTTGCGAATTCCGTAGTTTATACAATGGTGCATACTGCATAGGACCAAAAGGTTGGAAGTTAAAATTTCAAGGAAAGCGCCACTTTAGCTAAAATTGCCCCATATCAACAAAAAGTGTGCTATCACACCCTCAACCGTTACCAAATAAAAAAAATGATTCCCTCGATGGCCTTTTGTAACTTCAAGACAAAAAATATCGGTCGGCTAATTTTAGCAACATTTCAGTTTATTTAAGTTTTCATAAATTGACTTAGATGGCTCCTACTAGAGCCGCACCACCTGAAATGGTAAAACGGTCGTACCCCATGACTAGAATTTACATCTGAACTGTCGGGTAATAGGTGATTAGTACACCAACTTCGTAAACAAGTGTCTTTATTATAAGTGGGGAACCACCGAGAGAAACTGGAAAAATCAGCCCAGTTTTGCCTTGGTAAACACGTCAAAATGGTGTACGGGAAAATTGTGCCGTCCGGGTTTCAAACACGCGAAAATCCACGAAAACTAAACGTTTCCCGCGTTTTTTCGATTTCACTATTCTCACAACCTTTTAGTGCCTAGCATATTAACTTTTGGCGACGCAAATCGACAGGGAACCAATATTTTTCGTGTAAAGTTTGTCGCGACACTGTCCGATTCCCCTTTAACGCAATGTAAATTTGCAATCTTCTCAAGCCGAAGATTGTCTGTCAAGTTGTATGTACAATTTTCTCGGCGGTTAGTTTTAGGGGCGACATTATAACTTTATTAAACGCCTCTTGTTTAGGGCGAAAAATTAAAAATTCAATAACCAAATTTTACTCAGAATTTTGGAATCAACCGATTAATATTCAAATTGTAAGAGTAAGTGAGATGAAACTTGTAGAGATTTGCAAGTTTGTAAGCAAGCAATCGCTGTTCCAGAGTTTAATTTATTTTTTCTAATTATAGGTATAATCTGCTTCTTGAGATCTAAAAATGCATTCCTATTCCACAGAGCCAATGAAAACAATAAGTTTTCAAAATATGCCGCTCTTAAAAATTTGCCGCCTCGGGCAGTTGCCCAGGTTGCCCATATGGGAACTCCGGCCCTGCGTCATTGTTTTTTAACTTTTTTTCACATCCGGCTTTTTATCAGGATTTGTGTTTTATTCTTTTTTTTGTGTGCAACTAACGTCAAATTAAAAACAAAAAAATACTTGAAGGGCAAAAAACGCTTACCAGGCCTATAGAAAGGCGTGTGGGGTCCAAAACTTTGAAATTGCGGTCAAACTATTCGCTCAATCATGAAAGTAATCGGCTGACCGTGCATTCAGTTCATAATTCATTAGGAACTAAAGAAAATCAGACGGAACTACCATAAGGTCCATAATAAAGCTCTCAAGGATAATTGACAATCACATTACCACTATGGCGAAAAAAGTTCCCATGGCATTATTGATGCTTATCGCGGGAGTATTGGAAATATTTCATCTCTCCGAAAAGTCAATGGAAGACTACGATAAGTAAAGCAATTTTTGCGAATAGATTTCCTTTTCAAATTGTTTTATGTTTTCAGTACATATATTGGAATTTGCCGTGTCTATTAAATTTTTAGCATTTTTTATAGAGACAAATGAAAAATATTGGAATATATAGGAATAGGCGCAAAATATAGGAGGTGCGATACAAATATGGGAAATATAGGAAATATAGGAGGAGTACGGACCCTGTAATATCCAAGTTCCGTCAACTGTCACGAAACGACGCAGAAACTTCTTCGGATTGCGCTTAAACAGCGTCAAACACTGCTTTGAAGTGGTCTCACGGTTGCGCTTGTTGTACGAAGTGAGCAAACGTGCCGACCGCTTTCTCATGCCCAAAATTTCATGCAGGATGCAGGACCCACGCGATCTTTTGAAATGCCTACTGTCTCAGCTATCTCTCGCACCTTCAATCGGCGGTCTGCCAATAGGAGATCGTGGATTTTTGTCACGTTATCCTGCGTGCTAACCGTTTTCGGGGCACCTGGACGTGGCTCATCAAAAAGCGACGTGCGACCACTTTGAAACTCGTTAAACCAATTTTTGACGGTCGCCATCGAAGGAGAAGAGTCACCGTACACAGCACCGAAACGCTCTTTGTTTTCGCTGCGCGATTTCCCTTCCACAAACAAGAATCGAATCACCGACCGATATTGCTCTTTTTCCATTTTTCTAAAATCGGCGGACACTCCAGCGTTCACACGCGACTAAAGCAAAACTACGAGTCTGTTCCGGCTGAAATTTGGACATTCGCCGTCTAGAAGAATGTACTACACGATAGTAAATAATTGCTCTTGCGATACTGACACCATCAGGCGGGGAGGCTATTACCCTCGTAATACTTTTCAATAAAAATGTTTACGTGCTATTTATACCCCAAATGTGTACACGCATAGAAACATGAATATACATCATTGAAAGAATGACAAAAACTCTTTCATCAAGCACAAAGAAGATCTGAAAAATAAATACATAAAAAGAAAAATACGAATAATTTATCTGATGTGTCGACAACAGCTGGTATATGCTGATTTTTACCAGAAGAAAGTGAAATGTTTGCATATGTGATTGTCATGCTGCGCGAATGCATGTACAATATGTCTTGGTGAACTTGATCCCCCATATGTAGCGTGCACCTTTTACTTATTACTTGTAACCACATCTGTCGGGCACGGCTGTTCCTTCGTTTTCTTGCACCATCAGATAAATCGTCAGACTTGACCGCGAGCCATTCGACAGTTTGTTATATCAGCGATCAAGCAAAACTCTTTAGGCATGTGCAGTAGTATAGGACACAACGATGCCGCCGCTTTTGCCACAAACAAAACAAGCGGCGGCGGGATCGTTATAATGAAAGAAGGAAACGCGAATTGCGAACCACCTTCATATCCATACACGGTATAACAAGACAATACAACAAAAGTAACGAAATGAAACTTTTATTCATTCAAATAGTCTCGAGCATTATATAAAAAGATGGAAGGAGGAATGCGGTTAAAACGCCGGCTCATAAACTATACGCTTACTCGAGTCGAATAGATACAAAAACCGTGAGAAAGTAACTCGAGTGTGTTGTTGTGGTTCGAATAAGAGGAAAACGAAGAAGTACAAAAAAAAACGGAGGCTTGGCCAACAACAGTTCCGGCTTGAAATTGAAATCGTGTTATAAATTGACACACTTTTTCGATTACGGCGCGTTGTTATATGGAATGATGTGTCGGTTGTTTCGAAACAATTTGATTTTTTTTCGGCTAATTCATTTAAAGTGCATGAGTAATTGACGTCACAGAGTTTTGGCTCGATCGATTCATTGATTTTTATAAAAAGGATGTTATGGTGTTACGACGTTGCTGATTGAGGAGAAAGTTGTTTAGAGTGGGCTGATTATCGGTTGTGATCGTTGGTTTTGAATATCTACTAAGCTATTAGTATTAGTTAAATTAGAAGATGATTAACAAAAATATGAAGAATTTGCTCCCAATTGAATTTGATAATTTGTTGCTCTTAAGTTTATAAAAACGAAACAGTCCTCAATTATCGGTTTGCGCTTTTAGTCAATACATACGCGATCTCTCCTTTTTAAAAATTGAACAAATTTATAACTCATCTTGAACATGAAAAATTTCAGCGACGTGCATTATGTTTAATCGAGCATTACAGTATTAAATTTTAACTAACTATCGTACACCTTTAATCTCAATCCAGAAAAAAGGTACAGTTCTCGGCACAATTATTTACACAATCGAAAATGCCATACATTAGCAGCCTATAACGCACTATAAGTTTTAAAATAAGAAAAAATTATTGAATAGCATCTTCTTTAAGTAGTAGTCTGGCTGGTCTAGCGGTTAGTGCGCGCACCTTCGGTGCACAGGGTCATGAGTTCGAATCTCACCGTGGATCATGGTGTTTTTCGAACTCACGAGCTTGTGACGGACTATGATCTCACTCAGATGTTAAACGAGTACCCATTTATGGGGATAAATAACACTGCTGAGCGTGATGCTGATCTCATTACCTCAACAAAAAGCAGATAAGATCTTGGAAATAGGATGTCACTAACACATCCTGCGGCTTTATTCCAATGCTGGAGTGTCGCGCCTGTTATTTTTTTTATCTTCTTTAAGTACACGATATAAAAAAAATCACTTTCAACGAATCACAGAAAAAAAAAATAAAATATTAATGACAAAATTATTTACACTTGCTCTGATGAAATTGAGTTCCAAGCCGCAATGAAGTCCTTCCAAGTCTGATTTGGGCTCCTACCGATATCTTGAGGTATTTTGGATTTAACCATGTGCCATAGATTTACAAATACGTTTAGATCCGGACTTTGGGCAGGCCAATTCAACACTTCTTCAAGTCGTCCACAGAATGCTCCTCCAAAACTCTAGTGGCTTGGAAACGTAATCTCGCTTGTCTGTTTTTCTGTGTAATGTACGGCTTTTTTTGGACGACATAAGCTCTTATTTTATTTTCCTTCAACCTTCTTCGCAAGGTTCTTTGGCTAATCCTAACATTCAGGTTTGCAAGTACGTTCTGGATCTTTGCAGAAGGGCTTCTCTTAAAGGAAGGGGCTATTTTAGAATCATCCTTCCTGGTTGTAGCTCTTTTCCTTCCTCTGCCGCTTTTAGTTCTCACACTTCCGTATTGATTGAACTTCCAAACTTGATAATAAACGGTTTTCCGGGAACATACATATTTTTTTGAAAGCTCTATTGCCGAAATACCTCTATTAAACTCTGCCACAATTGCCGCTCTTTTTTCTATTGACAGTTCAACTGCTCTTGGCATATTTCCAACTTGTTTCTCTGGAAAACCTTACAATACTGAATAAAACAACACTCTGTCCTACACTGCGTCAATTTGTCATGGAAATTTAGAACCGTTACTTAGCAAATGCAGTTATGATTGAAGTGTGTAAACAATTTTGCATGTATTTAATGGATATGTAAATAATTTTGCCACTTCATATTATACCTTTTTTGCCGTTATTTGTTGGAGTTAAAAGATGGTTTTTGTTTTGTTCTTTCAACAACATACCAATGAATCAAACTGAGAAAAACATATCATCAATTTGATACTAGTTGAAAAGTTATGAGGCTTTAAATGCTGCTATACGATGGTATTTTTTGTTGTTTCAATAATTTCGCCGAGCATAGTATCTCTTTTCAAAAAATACTAATACAGTTTGGTAACCATGATTTCCTTCAAATTGTCAAGTTTATCAGTATATGTAACTTTAAACGTTGACAACCACTTACATGAAAATCCATTTCATATTTTAAAGACCCGCAGTATCTTTCCACTTATGCTGATCTGATTCTTAACCTACTTCAGGCGACGCCTTTCTGTCACAGATTCCATTTCGTCATGGATCTTTATACACAAAAATACCGCTATTCGCCGGCACGAAAACCAACTCAAGCAAGTTTAATTCAGATTCACTTGATGTGAAAAAGCAACTGTTTCAATATAATATATCCATACAAAAAGACATGTATGTAACTGGAAACCAGGCGGCGAGCGAGAGTGAGGAGGTCATCCGCCAAAAAGCCATTCTCTGTTTTAGATAGAGGCTCACATATGAGCATGTATAGTGTGTACTGAACATGAATGAAACGAACAAATGCACTCAGTCTGTCCGCTCGTTTATTTTTCCTACAAGTTTGCAAGTACATATGGTCGTTGCAGGGTGCACAGGAGAGGCTTTTTTGAAAAACAAAGACCATTTGTTAGTTTTCATGTTATTGCGGCCTGACTTGCATTTTAAATTTAGCCTTCACATATCATCTGGAGCATTTGCAAGATTTACATCAACAAGTCTGGTGCTGGAACTTGACTTTCAGGTTTACAAACATACTTAAATGCATGCGTTGAGTCATAATTTGCTTGCAATGCTAGTTGGACAGCGAATAAAGAGAAAAAAACTAATTGTCTCCAACTCGGATAATATTGTTAACATACATTCTATCAACATTGTAATAAAACAAGAGGTTTTCCGCTTGGCGCCATTTTAAATGTAAGAAGGTTTTCCAAGGTTGAACAAAATGTAATTACCCAAATTAACTGAATAGAATTATTGTAGAAATAAAAGTCTAATTTCATATGACTTTTTCTAAGGACAAAGGAATATGTACTTGTGTGATGTAAAATCTAAATGCAATCTACTACTCAGCGGAGACGCTATAATCCATCAGTTTAGATGATGGTTGAACACGCTGAAAAGACATTTCGCATGAGATATCCTTTACAGCGAGATTAGTTATTTTAAGGTTTTCTATAACAGAATAATTCATTGTTGCTGAGATCATATACTGCATCTAAAATTGGTCAGATAGTTATAGAAAATTCCTTCCAGTAGTACAAATGAACGTTCATTGATTTACCAAAAGGATGAAAATACAGTCTGTCAAGTTTATCTGTCAGCTCTGCCCATGTATACCGAATATGAACACGAGATTATGCGGTAGCAAGCGCTGTCGTTCTGAAAGCCGATAGGCAACATTCACTTTCACTTTGAATCAATCAACTATCTTTGACGATATGCAGGTTCATTGTCTTCGGAGATTTAGCTTTAGACGCTGCAAAAATAAAGTGACGCTGTCTGTCGGTGGTAGTCCGTAACTAGGGACATTCAAACAAATGATAGTACACATTAAAAAAAACTTCTTACGGTGTCTCATGTAGGAGGCAATCTAAGCCTCATCCCTAACACCATCACTTATTTTTGTACTGTATTGCTAATAGTGGAATTTGAACCGGGGACTCCTTGCGCGCTATTCAAACACTCTAGCCATTAGGGTATCAAGTCTACTTGATTAGGAACCGCTTTTTGTCGGGAAATCAAATGACATCAGAGACTTTTACCTTTAAAAAAATCAAATTTTATGCATTCTCATTGCCACGTACGTATGCGCTAGCAAATTGTGTGGAAAAAATGAAAAAAATGGGTTAATCCTCTCTACACATGGATCCTCATCCTTGTGAACTAAGCTGAAAAGCGGCAAGAGGTATGATTAGTAACTGGTTTTCTGCTATACTTCAACTATTCCATTAAGAAGAACATATCTGCGCAGGACAGACTTAAGCCTAGATGTAGATTTTCTTTAGGCGAATTTTGGACACCGTTACCAACTAAATAAGGTTAGTCTATTCGGAGAGATGGTTTGTCGCCTTTGCTTGGATAACTACGAAAACTACATGCACCTGGTGTGTGAATGCGCAGCGATTGGCAGGTCCATGATATCACTTTCTGGACGCGTGCGATGATTAGGTGGTCTTGAAATATCTTTCATCAAGCTAGTGGTTGACCTTCTAGATTAAGGACGCAATATATTTTTATACACAATATATTTTTCACGTAGCATACCACCTTGGTTAGGTCCTAAGCCAAAGCGACCAGACATACGTCATGTAATGTACAATAATTTGTTTCCTGTTGCAGAAAAATGTTTGTAAAAAAATTTCAAACAAAATCTTCCAAACAAATCTTTTTTTGAGACTGTAAATTTTGAATGTTGAATTAAATTTAGATTAAAATATTTTTTATAATAAATTTTTTTATCGTTATTTGCGATCTTTAACAAAATATCTTTTCTACTATTCGGCAGGTCACGAAAAAAATATGATTAGCGAACAAAGCTTTTCTCTGTAAATAAGGTCAACTGAAAATGTTTCCTGGGACGGTTAAAATTGCACTCATTTCAGAGTAGTACTCAAAACTACAGGTAATTTGCAATTAACCCCGTCGGAGCTTTGTGGTGGTTATTTTTTCGTGAATATCTCTGTAACGGGGGAGTATGGTCAACGCCATCTAGATACATCAAGGCCGAAACTCATCTGTGTCATGCCGTCATAGTTTGCATACTAAAGTTTGGATTTACACGAACAAACAACAAGCATATGACGTCATTAAAAGGAACAACAAAACAATGCAAATTTAGTAGGCGATTTTTCTACATTGCGGCCTTAATATAGAGACGGCGGTGGTATGGTGTTAAGTCGTCTATGACGAGTTTAAAGCCCCTGGGACTGTAAACCAATAACCAAAAGTCCCCATTGACCAGTAGGCACGTAAGGAAGTTATGGGGGCGAAACATCTGAAGATCACCTGAATATTTTTGAAAAATTGTCTTACAGGACTTAAACCTTAATATATCCTAAACTAGACTAGCAAGAGTAACGGAATAAGATCATTCTCACTGCCAACAAATTTACCTAAACACCGTTGTCCGATACACTTTCTTTGCTGGAAATCACATGAGAAAATTTTTATCGATGCGTTTATGCGGTTGTTTCCGAACGCTACGAGTAAATGCTACCCTTATAGATAGATAGAACAATTCCAGTGAAAACGTCGTTAAGTTTGACCCCACGTAGCTCCCATTGGAGGGCAGGTACAGATCGGTTGTTTTGGCATTGTATTTAGATATATTGAAGAAACATATTAATTGCAGACCACTTTCCCGCATAAATTACCGTTACTAAGATATTCATGAAATTAACAAAAAATTGCGTTTTTGTATGGCTTGAACCCTCATAGCGCCCTTACGATTATGTATACGTATCGATCTGAAATTTTTGATATTAATTTAGGTGTTGTACAAGCTACAAATTTGGCACACTTTTTAGTGAACATTACCGTTATAGAGATATTCCCCGAAAACGATAAATGTTGACATTTCACCCCTTATAACTTCCTTGGATGCCCACCCATGGATGGGGACTTTTGGCATTTTATTTGTAGCCACAGAAGCTTCAAATACGTCATAGATAACCTTACAGCATACACCACCGTTACAGCGGCATTCACGAAAAACCCGAAAATTCTCGTTTTTCTAAGGTTTGAACCTCCATAGAACCCTGAAGGGTGTACGCATTGATAAGAAATTTGACCACTTTCTTCAGAACCATATTTTCTACGAATTGCCCATACAACATCTTTTAGCCAGAGTTACCGTTATAGAGATTTTCGTGAAAACTTGCTAAAAATAACTTGACCTCCTGGCACCGTTAGAAATACATACTCGAATCTAAATTGACTTTTAACATGTTATTGCGAAATCACAAGAGCTACAAATTCGCTATACACCACTTTTCAGGACATATTACCGTTACCGAGATACATATTCGAAAAAAAAACTGTTTTTGAGGGTCTTTGACCCTCTGTAGCACCTCTAGCGGCAGTCGTACAGACAGGGACCTCGAACGGAAAACGCAAGCAATAATCCAGCTTCCCCCTAATTTTTCCGAAGTGAAATGCCAATTTTCCTGGGATACGTTCAAAATGTAAAGAAATTATAAAATCGGTTATTTGACACATCGGCCCTTAAACAAATTGTACAGTGGAATATCTATAATCCGGCCCCCATCTAAACCGGAACACCTCATAATCCACCGTCCTCACTGAATCGGCTCAGTCTCAGTAATCCGGATGTTTTCTAATCGGGAGTCTCTATAGTGCGACATCAGTACGACAGGTGCATTTTGAGATTTAAGTTCTGAGCTAAAATTATGGGTTTTCAGAAAAATACGAATTGTAGAAAAATAAAAATAATAAAAACCTGATACCGGATAAGCCACTTGCAAAAAAGCCGACAGAAACTGAATTCAATCGTGAAGCACTTTTACATACTGAACTCACAAAAAACGCAGGGTTGACTGGATAGTTTAACACTTATGTATATATGTTTATTTTTTTCCAAGTCTTTTTTGAAGACGACTCGAGAATTGATTGGCGAATTTTAAGGAACTACAGAAGCCAAAATCATTCCACAGAAGCCAAAATCATTAAAGGGTCAACTTTCTAGTATAAAGTTTCGTTACTAAAATCCGTGATGAAAAAAAAACTTTATTAATTAATGGTCGTGCCTAAGGAAGTCAAAAACCGGACGGTTAGTCCGAAAATCGGTACTTTCAGAACGGTTAACCGGATTATTTTCTGTTTTTCCCACCTCCAGGTTTTAACCCGGACGGATGTTTGTCCATCCGGTTAAAACCCGGGAAAAAATTCCTTCAAACTTCATATAATTTCATGGGCGTATAGCCAGGATTTCGGTCAGAATTTTTTTCAACATCATGATTTTCTTAGGAGTTGAAATTGTTGGTCGCGAAAATATTCATTCAATTTATTGAGCCCGGTACTGTGTGTGTGCTGTGGGCCTGTGGCTCCATCTTGCTAAAACCTCACGTCCCTAAAATTCTTTTCTTCGAGGCTTCGCAGAAAAAATCCTCGATCATGTTCCAAGTGAGCGACCGTTAGAAAAGAAGCTCTCGAGGCCCGCTGCTCTCTAGACGAGAGCATGATGGCAACTGACTAGAATGGGAAACAAACTTGGGACTTCCCTCTCCCGATGCGCCCCCTTCCACTCCTCTATCCATCCAACTCACCGCTCGGGAGTTTTTTCACATAAGTAAGTTTTTCTCGCGCACCCTGTACGTGCATTTTGATTTGATTTTGCATACGATACGAACACCAGCAATACGAGTGTGTCTGTGTATGCATTTTTGTTTACTAAAACTCCAAGCAAATTAATGAAAAAACTCGGTTAACCGGAAAACCTGTACTTTGAGCCCGGTTAAAACCGGACGGTCTAACCGGCTTTGCAAGAAACCGAAAACCGGGCTATGGGCTGGTTTTTGACATCCCTAGTGGCACGATTTTAGTATCTGCGGCGCCAAATTTTGATGATGCCATTTCATTAATATTGACCTGAAACGACCGAATCTGCAATCCTTTTTCGCGAAATCGTAACGGTTCTCCAGATATTCAATGTCAAAGTTTGACATTTATATGGGGTAGTTCAGTTTTTAATGGGAATTTGGGGGTATTTTTACAACATACTGATGTAAATTAATGGCATTGCACCAAAAATAACATTTTTAATTTCATTTGCCTCCCTGTCTATCAAATTGTACAATTCTTGCTCGCAAATATATTTCGACCTTTCATATTATTAACATCTTTGCCAAATTGGTAAAACTTACTATTCTATTGGGGCTGATTAAAATTAAAACGTGATGGCATGGAACACTTTCTCCAATGTGTAAAGCGGAAATTCACCCCTTTTCTTATCAAATTACATAACTGGCTTCATAGAAAAGTCAAACTTTGCCATTGAATATATGGAGAACCGTTACTATTTGGCGAAAAAGAATTGCAGATTCGATCGTTTCAGACCAATATTAATGAACTGGCATCATCAAAATTTGGCGCCGCAGATACTGAAATCTCCCCTCCCTAGTCATGCCCTTTACACAAGATACGCATAAAACGATACTGGTAGCCTGGTAGTCTTTCAGCATTTAGTTCTCCCAAGAAAAAAATTAAATTAAAAAATTATTGATTTCCTTGTCCCAACCAAATTATTTAGAAAACTTCTATTAGTGAAGTAATATGCCAACCTATATTTCATATCAATAAAGCCTTGAAATTTTCGGCAGCCATTCTCGATAGATGAAGATTTTTCAAAGGAAACAACTGTGGTTTAATATGTACCTCCTCATCCTTTACAAAGGTTTTAGGAAAACAAGGCGGATACAGTTCGCAGTTCTAACAAATGCTTGGGGAGCTCAAATCTGTAATTTATTAGCACACTCACAGTGGCCCAGAATGTTGGTCGTTACTCTATAAAATTGGCTTTGGAAATGCACACCGCTACGAATTTACAAAGTGTCGTTTTTCCTATTTTACTTTTTTCGTAAGCAATTCGCGGTTTTTTCTAGTACAGCAAAAACCTTTAAATTTTTTGTTACCGAGTTAGCGAGTACTGATAGTACTCCAATCAATAGAGACGAAATAGCGTGCAAAAATTGGGGACGTCTCAAATTTTTGATATGTTATAACGACAGGTGAGGTAAGTTAAAATCCAAGTTTGCGTCACTTTCCCCCCTGTGCTCACGCCGCTATCTCGAAAAAACCATCTAAAATCGGCCCTTTCATCAGTTTTTGGCCTGTAACTTATTTACAGTATATCAAAAATTTGAGTCGTCCTCAATTTTTGCAAGGTGAAATCTCCCCGTTGATTGGAGTACAGATATATAGATAGATTGAAATTAAGATTCAATAATTTAAGTAATCAACATCTGGGTGTTGGTACCTTGAAAAAAATTTCATTAGCAGCAGCAGTACGTATACAAAATAATAACCGCCCGGAAAAGTCCTTCTAGAAAAAAATGTCGCTGTAAAGGGCTCCTATTTTTACTTCGAACACAATTTTTTCGAAAAACGGTACACTGCTGGATGAAGAAGTCGAAATTTCTTAATTGTTTATGTATAAAATCCTGCATGCACTTTCGAAAGGCGAGGGCAGATTGAATTTAGAAATTTAGTTACGAAACGATAATGTTGATTTAATATAATTCGGGCCCTAGTCCTAAAAATTCAATAATATATATTAGACTAGTGCAGAGTATGCTATGTATTGTTGTTAAAACGCTAGGAACAGTACTTAGAAGGTTTCTTAGTTCAGGACCTCAAAATAACAATTTGCATGTAAAATTAACACTGGAGCACAACTGTTGTGTCAAAATCCGGGCCCCCTATGTAATCCCGGGCCAGGGGGAAACACCATCCCCCCCCCCCCCCCCACCCCTCTTAACACGCCTGCATCTAGGACCTTCTCGGTCCTATAGATTGCATGAAATATTGAGACAATTGTTCTCAATCGTAATGCCATCATCATCCAGGACATCCAAGCCATAGAAGAATAAACAAAATTGCAATTCATAGTGTGCGATGAATGATTCCGTAATCACATGAATCGAAAAACAATCATCCACAAAATAAATAATAGCTGCCCTACAGCAATCCTTCTTTTCTCACGATTGATAAAATTCGCCCACCCTACAGTTCTAGCACTTGTCTTTCCCAGAAATTTGTCATTTTTAATGGCAAAACATCATATGGTGGTTTGTTAACATTCGCCGAATTGTCCCACGCGGTGGTATTTCCGACATTTTGACATTTTCCCCGATTGCGTGTCGGCCATACACACAGAGCACGCATACCAAAGTCCAACAGCTACCACTACCAAAAGAGCAAATCACAGAAAAGCGAGTGGCGAGTATACAAGAAAATCAAAGGGCGAAACACGCAAGGTGTACTACGAAGGCGAGAAAGTAACCATACTACGCCATGACAGCCCCGAGACGGAAATGCCGAGAATGGTTAAATCATCAAAACAAAACATAAATAAGCCGCATGATGGTAAGAGGAGCAAGCAAGGGTTTTGGTTGTATTTCAAACCGCACATAGGAGGCACGAGTTGTTTTTATCCGTTTATTTGCGCAAATTGCCTATCAAATTAGTCAAAATCAATTTAAGACTGTATCGTTGTACGCTGTACTTACATCGTCCACTTCGATGATGTCGTCGTCAGAGTCGGCCTGAGTGTCATCCTCGTGCAACTCTATTTCGAATACGTCAGCCATTTTCTGCAAAAATTTCTATGAATGGACGACGGCAGCAAAAATGTACACACCGAACAACACACGAAAGAAAAACAAAAAAGACGGCGAACGAGACACACGACCGCACACTACACTCGACGGCGGCAGCTATTAAAAATTACACCACGGTCGAGCGAGAAAAGGCGCAGCAATACGATATATTTGCACGAGCTCGCGACGAGACGGCGGGGCCGAAAAATGTGGAAAATCCAAAAACAGAATTCGCCTCGCAGCCACAGCCAGTCCAAAACGGTGGCGTAGTAAACAAATCGGTGTGTGCGTTGTGTTTTCGCTGTATCTCGCTTTCGCGTATGGTAACGGTAAACGCGCTGTCTTCGTTGCACTCGCGTACACTCTTGTCGTTTCTCTATACGCTGCTATTCGCGGATCTTTGGGTAAATTACGGCGGCACGTACAAAACACAAACATCCACCACTACTACCACTGTGCAGCCTCTCCCTCGCGCGCCTCAGCAACCGCCCAGACAAGCAACTTCGCACCGTACAAATTCGTTCAATCTTTTTGCTATTTCGCAAGGACTATTGAAATTTTCAACAATATTTCCACTGTCACATAAATCACGGATTTTGAAACGCAATTCTCATGAATTCAACTCGAAATTTCCATTCGATCACGTTGTCGACACGGCAATCGTTCAATGACACTTCTCGTCGCGGCCACTTCCGATCAACACTGACCAAAGAAGTTCATACGAAACTGGACGGGCAAATTCTCAGCACTATTTCACGTAAAAGCTATTTGAGAAAACTGAACGTCTGCCACAAAATTTATTATCGTGCGGACACTACGCCGAGCTTGGCTTCGTTCCCACTGGACGACAGACCATCAAGACACAACCTCACCGTTTTCGAGAACGCACCACGAATCAAGTTTATTGAACGTCTGCAAACTTTTCTCTTCTTCACCACCAGATTTTCGTTTTATTTTTGTGTCTGGCTCAGGCGAACGAGCCCCGCGCGTCAGAATAATCGTCTGCAGTGTGAAAACTGATCAACACTCTCGGGGCACTGCGTTTTTTCCAAGTATCGTACGTATCGTCGTTGTCGTCTTCGCAGTACACGCAACTACAATTTGAAGATTTCGCGAAAAATGTGACGTCTTTCGCGACTATTCTTTTTACGTCCCAACACACTATCAAGTTTGACGGCAATTTCCACTGATGATGACGGGGACAAAGTGGCCACGCACATTTCACGATTTCGCGTTTCCACCGAATTTCAATGGGAGGTAAATCACTCAACAATTATTTTCTTTTTAGATCTCTCACGTTTTCGTTAACACGCAAACGACCGATTCGACGACTTTTCGCTTCTAACTGTACCGAAGAATTGATGGCGATGTTCACGATGCTCATGCTGTGGCGATGGCGCAGGCGAAAATGTTGCGCTATTCGGTTGTCCTCTTTGCACCGAATGTGCTTCGGGGTGTATGGTTGCACTGCTTTTACGTGTGGTGTTTGTATGTTTGTATAAATTGGAGGGTGATGGCAAGTGTGCAGATTTTCGAAAATCAGTTTTGGGCTGGTCACGTTGGTAGTAGTGTAGGGTTTGTTTTGGTCGGCAGTGTATTGAGTAAAAGGTAGATGTCACTGCTGTAGATTGGAAGTTAAATGATTTGAAAGCAGCGGGAAAATAATTTCAGTTATAACCATAGTCTAGTCCTTCGGTCCGAATCTTCCTGATCCCATTTGATTTAGATGTGATACGAGTACCATGGCAGCGATAGAATTGTCGTACAAAAGCTGACTATCAAAGAAAACAACTGGAGACGGTCTCCATTCTTTGATGAAATCTGGTCACAAGCTCTCATGTTAGTGGGTGCAGCGGGGCATTGAAGCAGGTGATCCACATCATGAGGCGCACCACCGGAGCTCGGACAAATGTTCCGGCTGCCCGGGTCTATTCGAGATAGGTAGGAATTGAGGCGCGAACACCAGCCTGACCTAGACTGCGCTAGTGTCGCGGGGAGATTTCAGTATCTGCGGCGCCAAATTTTGATGATGCCATTTCATTAGTATTGGCCTGAAACGAACGATTCTGCAATCCTTTTTCGCGAAATCGTAACGGTTCTCCAGATATTCAATGTCAGAGTTTGACTTTTCTATGAAGCCAGTTAAATAATTTGATAAGAAAAGGGGGATATTTCCGCTTTACACATTGGGGAAAGTGTTAGATGTAATCAAATTGACGTTTTCATTTTAATTAGTCCCACTACAATTGTAAGTTTTACCAATTTGGCAAAGATCTTACTAATATGAAAAGCCGAATTATATTTGCCAGCAAGAATTGTTAAATTTGCTAGACAGGGAGGCAAATGACATTTAAAATGTTATTTTCGGTGCAATGCTATCGATTCATATCAATACCCCCCAATTTCTCATTTAAAACTGAACTACCTCATATAAAAGTCAAACTTTGACATTAAATATCTGGAGAACCGTTACGATTTCGCGAAAAATGATTGCAGATTCGGACGTTTCAGGACAATTTTAATGAAATGGCATCATCAAAATATGGCGCCGCAGATACTGAAATCGTGCCAGTGTCGCTCTTGTGGCTTTTTGGAGCCACATCTCCTCAGGCGAAATAGGTGGTGGGAGCGTGATGTAAGTGATCATGGGCAGACATCACAAGGCAAACTGTGGTTGTGCGTAGAGCAGCTCTATTACACAGTCATATTTCTATTATAATAGGTGTGTTTTTTTGGTTATCCCGTGCAGGTTTGGGTAACGAAACTCCATATAAAAAAAATGCCAGCTGATCCACTTGTCATTTTTTTATATGAAGTTTCGTTACCCAAACCTGCACGGGATAACCAAAAAAAACACACCTATTATGTATGTCACATGCTTCAGCCTACTTGATTTCGTTTAGTGCATGTGGGAAAATTTGAACCGAATGAATTGAGTAGGCTTAAGGATATGACATACATATGATAATAGAAATATGACTGTGTAATGGAGCCGTTAGACCAATTTGTGTCACATAGACTATGTGACCAAACTGGGGCTGCATAATCAGCAACTGCTTTATAAGTGGCTAGCATGCCCCAGGTGCTACAGGCCAGTGCTTTAAAAATTTTGTTCCTACTGCGCATCTTTTCGAATACAGCTGCAGCGTGATGGGCTGAAGTCACCAGATTCTCCAGGCGAAGCCCAAGAGTTTTAGAATTAACTACAGTAGGAACAGGTTTGTTGCTAATACATACATCAACCGCCCACCGACAATCACCTGAGCAGGTGGCGAGAAAAGTGGCAGAAGATTTTGACGCTGAGATGGTGAGGTTCATGTTTTGGATAAAAAAATGCGTTACGCTAAGTAACGATTAATAAGGAGGCGCATATCATCCTTATCCGGCGCCGTGGCTAGTACGGTACAGTTGTCCGCATAGAAAATCACTTCAATGCCTTCCGGTGTTGTTGGAAGACCAGCCATATAGATGTTGAACAGAGTAGGGGGGAGTACCCCGCCCTATGGAACTCCTAATTTGATTTTAGGAAGCAGAACGTGTGTCCCGAAACTCAATGAAGGATAGCCTACCAGCTAGATATTTAGCATACCAACGAATATCTTGCGGAGGAACACTCATTTTTAACAGGTTTGCTAAAAGCATAGCGTGATTGACCGTATCAAACGCGTTTGATAGGTCAATTGCCAGCAATATGGTTCTATGGCACGGAGTACGTTGATTTAGCCCATATTGTGTGTAGTGATCGCATCTAGGGTAGTGGTCGTACCATAAAGTAAGAAATTGGAATAGAGATGGAACTCCATATAACATTAAAACCTACTGAACAACATTTTACCTTTGAGTGTGTGCTGTATGTAACGTGTACATTCAGGAAGATATCTTCCTATATGTACACGTTACATACAGCACACACTCAAAGGTAAAATCTTGTTCAGTAGGTTTTAATGTTATATGGAGTACCATCTCTATTCCAATTTCTTACTTTATGGTCGTACTATGCATCGTGCTGAAGCCATGCTGATGAGGGTCTAGCTTTGCATGTGCTACAAGAGTGGGGTTGATAAGGCCCCCCAGTTTCTTTGCAACAGGAGACCGTATGGTTATCGGCCGGTTCCGCTAAAGGCAAGGAACGATACGTCCTATTTGTCAGATATCAGGGATGGCAGGCGTGCGTACTTAATAGCTGGAAATGCCATCTAGACCGAGGGCCTTGGAGTTTTTAACATTCTAAATGACTTTCTAAACCTGGTCCGCAGTATACAATGGTAGTGTCAGTTCGGCTGCTAATCCGTCTTCTAATTTTACGCTTGCACCCATCAGATTTGGGATTTTCAATAAATTTGCTTATTACAGAAGAGGATTGCTGGTTCGTTCGGACAAAGGCTATGGCTATATTGCCTTTTCCTTCTTAGGATTGGATAGGGCGCGGACAGTAGACCATAGCTTGCTGACATCGTCATTAAGGTTACAGTCCATTACGCCTTCCGATAGTCTTTAACTTGTCGATTGATTTCAGAGTTAGGCTCCTGAATTCTGGAAGCACCAGGTTGAGCGCACCTGATGTTATCTCGTTCATCGGCTAATATGGCGGCACTAGTAGGGAAATTAGTTCGAACTTTCGAGATACGTCCTGATATAACATGCTGCTACTTTTGAAATGACGTTCTTAAAAATTCGTTCGGCCTTGTGGACATTAGTTGATGTGGGTAGCTCTATCAACTTCGCCGGCGAGTATGATTTGAAACCGTCCCAATCGTTTTTTTTTTGTGATTGACAAACGTTGGCTTCTCTGACTTAGTCAGGTCAGCTGGTTTGTTAATTCTTATAATGATTGGTCCTGTCTGAACAAGATGAAACCCGTTTTTTTAGAAGAGTTTCGGGAGGAGCAAGGCAAGGAAAAATTCAATTCTCATATAAAAACCGGTTTTGTTCTCGCGATTTTGTTCGCGTGTAGACAGGCCCATTGAGAGGTGATCTGATTGGACTACGCATCTCCCATCGTGTGGTACTGATCATGCTGGCACTTACAATGGTTATGTCAGGAGAACTACTACAAGTGCCCGTGACTCGAATCGGCGAGTCTTCATTGAGAGAACAGAATTCCGGGGCGACGAGAGATTCGGCGATAGCTATGGCGCTGGCATCGTTGTGTCAGAGAGCTCATGGTGCGCATTAAAGTCGCCAAGGTTGATCCTGAACTCTCAAGAGAGGAGAGGACCAATATCGGAATTGCAAGAAGGGCAACTGAAATGAGGTGGCCCAGATAAAAAGAATTGAGAGCAGCAGCGCCGTCCAATAAGACGAAAGAACACATAAATCGCATTCACACAAACACAACCTCCCTGCATCTAAACTTTCGAGGCTCTTGCCTGGGAGGCGTTTTTGACGTTTGATAAAAAACTGAAGTGGCTTAAAATCGCCGTGAGGCAATGGTTGTCAGTAGGACCACAGCTTTGATCAGGCTGGTGTTCGCGCGGATTCGCCGTGTATATGCAGATCAGAGGTTTGAGATAGCCGCCTTAAACGAGTGTAAATAGCTTCGTTTTGGTGGCCCGGCATAACTGCAACATCGAAGGAGCTACTTAGCCTGAAAGGCTAATGTGCCGATTGCAAGCTAGTTTGTGGTTTGATTCCCACGGCACAACGCGCATTGCTGGCGTAACCGTGCACTCGAAATTTGTGAGACCTAGCCAATTGGAAGCCCAGGGACTTACTCCAGTCTTTCCTACTATTAAGAAGTCAATACCGAAATGTATCCTGATCTTTTTTGGCGTTGGACTCAAAGTGACTGTGGGCTGCTACTGAAGTCAAACGGCTGAAGTTGCAGCTTAAATAAATGGGTTTCTGGAAGAGAGTGCATGTCCTGGATGACAAAATTCCATTCGGCTTCGTAAGACCGTTCTGATAAAACCTCCGAACGCCCATAAAGTCATTAAGAGAACAGAATTCCGAGGCGACGAGAGATTCGGCGATAGCTATACTCCTGCAATTGTTGTGTGTCAGAATGAGAGCTCATGGTGCGCATTAAAGTCGTAAATAATGATCCTGTACTCTCCAGAGAGGAGAGGACCAATATCGAAGTAGCCAGAAGGGCAATTGAAATGAGGTGGCACATAAATATTTCGATATTGGTATGCCCTGATGAAACTGAAATGGATTTTCATTCCCGCCATACTGTCAACAACTATACATATAAAATAATAATGTAATGTTCCATTGTTGGGGACAATGGTGGTGAGGAAGGGCCTGGTGTTGCCCGGGTCTGCTCATTAAATTTACAATGTGATGCAACATGTGATTCATCATAGTGACCTACCTTGCCCGAGTAGCTAAAATGGACCCACTCCAAACAGCAATTACACTGCAGTGATCTGATCCGAACGCCCAAAAAGTTTGACGGACCGTTCGGTAGAGCCGCAAAAGCCAGGAGCTCTTTACCAGAAGTACCCCGTAGATGATATGACGAGCACGCGCATTACCTTGTTTCTATTTATTTTCATTATATCGTGGGTCACTCTCTCTGGTTCCTCTTAACCCGTTGTGGGGCATAGGGCATCAACTACGCCTACTTTCCACCTCGTTCTGTTCTGTGCCATGTCTTTAGGTCTGACCACTGTTTGTTTATTAAAGCAGCCTCGATATTAACCAATCTTCTTCCAAGTGTTTCTAGGTCGTCCAACGCGGCGCGGCGTCTTGCATTGGCTCCTTGTGGGCTCCAATCTAGGGCCTGCTTTGCAATATTTTTTGGCCCTCTTAGAGTATGACCTATACATTGCCACTTTCGCTTTTTGACAGAAGTACCTATCCAATCCGAGCCTGTGATATTAAGGAGAGCATCATTCGAAATAATCTCCGGCCATCGGATTTGTAGGATGCGCCGTAGACACTGGTTTACGTTGAACACCCGCAAAGGACAGATTTCACAATTAAATTGAAGATTCGGATTTTGGTGCGCCTGGAAATGTTGTTATTTTGCCAAAAGGGAGTCAAAGTGAAGAAGGCTGCCCTAGCCTTGTTGATACGCGATTGCACATCAGCAATTTATACGTTAATGAGATAATGAGTTAACGAGATATCAATGGAAGTTCCACTTGATGGACCCAAGGCCAGAGGCAGACCGAAGAACACCTGGATGTGTCAAATGAAAAAGCAACAACAACGCATTGGTATCGGCGATGACACGATCCAAGATAGAGCTGCCTGTAGAAATATGCTGAGATATTACCGCCAAAACGGGCGATGTGCCTACACCGCAGTTCGAGCAACGCGAAACCATGGAGCGGTATAAAGAACGAGGCAAGGAAGAAGAAGAAGAGATAATGAGAAGGTTATTAGACACAGGCTTCGCATGAGAGCTTTCAGGTAGGGCACTAATTTCACATCAGCTACGACAACCGAGATTTATCTTGATAGTCTGACTAAGGGGGTGGCGCTCTGTGCAAGTTTTTTGTAGGAAGAGATTCACTCCTATTTTGGTATGGATTGGTAGCTTAGCTCGCTTTTATAGATGTATTGGTGTGACATTTGGTAAATTTAGGGTTCCCCTCATCCCAAAATAGATTCTTCGGATTGTCAAACGCAACATTAAGAGTAAAACTAGCACTTTACGAAACTGTTCGGTTATTCTTCTTTTTATACATATGACCATTATGAAGGGTTATATATGTGTCTGTTTCGCAATTTTCTCACAACTTCAACGTCCACGCATAGGCACGAATAGAAAGAATTTAACACATTCATAAAGATGGGCTACGGAATCACTTATAAGGAGTGCCTGATCTTGCTATAGTTGATCGTTGGTCTGACTTTCTCTGCATTATGTTGACGTTATTATTGTTCGTCGAAGCAAGATTGTGAGGTCGATCGAGATCCCGTTATAAAAGCTCAGTGTATGCGGGCGCGGAGCAACTACTTCGCTCCTGTAATCCAAGTGGGTTTGTCTAAACGCGGAACAAGAAGAAGAAGAACAAAAAAACGGTTTTTATATGAAAAATGAATTTTATCTTGCCTTGCTCCCCGCGAATCTCTTCTAAAAAAACGGTTTTTGTTCTTGTTCTTGTGCGTGTAGACAAGCCCAGTCTGAAGGACGAAGTCGAATGACCGTGATAACTATAGAGGTGGGGTAAGATAATATCGACCTGGCTTACATTAGTGATATGTATAATGAATCTCTTCAACAAAAACGGATTGGTCTCGGCGATGACACGATGCAAGATAGAGCTTCCTGTAGAAATATGCTGAGATATTGCCGCCAAAACGGTGCCTACACCGCAGGTCGAGCAACGCGAAGCCATGTAGCGGTATAAAGAACGAGACAAAGAAGAAGAAGAATGGATCTGTGCTCTAGGTGAAAGAAACGACCGATCTTTTTGGATCAATTTCCCAGTACGAACCGAACTATACATGTGGAATGGAAGGAACATATTACCAGGTAAAAAGATCAACTATTTGAAAGTTTTCAGTTTCAGTTCCGATATTTTGTATTATTTTTCAAAATTTTACCAAAATCTAAAACGCATTGTACAACAAATTCTGTCTCAAAGTCATACAATCAACCTCATCAATTTTCAAAGTGTTCGTCTTATTGTTGATCTCCTCTTCCTGTTGCATCTGACAATGCAACAAGTAACGTTGCGACGCCTTGGCCTCCTCAATCATTTGATTCAAACTGGCAATGTCCGTTTTCAGATCATTCAATTCATTGCGCAAACTATCCTGAACGGCATCACAAGTTGCCTCCGGCCCAGGACGTTGCGATCGATTTGCCGTACGCATTTGACAAAGAGCCAGATACGCCTCCTTTTCGACCAGGACACGTTCCATGTCGGTTATGCGACGTCCAATTTCATTGATTTCGTGCACGGTTTGATAATGGATTGATTCCAGCACCTTCTTAGCGTGTCTAGTTTCGTCTATACGACGCTGGAAAGCTTCGTTGGTTTTCAGCGTTTGCTCCTTGAGATCGTTCACAACCTGCTGCAGTAGTATGTCAACGTATGTGCGAAGTTGTATTGCAGAATTCAATTCTTTAGCGGTGTTCTGGATGTTTTCATTGGAGATCGATTCCCATTCTTCGACTGTGGTGGCGCTGGAAAGAAACAAATATTAAAATCGGAAGTGCGACTATAGCTATACCGTCATAATTAGTACCACCGTTTCATTGACTTCAGAGCAAGCCACGTTAAGTTACTAACTAATTATACAAATTTGATAGTGGTTCTGTATAAGAATATCCATCGGGAGACGATTTCTATGGATAGATATCCTATCCTTCTCTGAGGCCAAAGAAACGCAGCTAATGTTTGTTAAAAATCGAAGCAATATCTATTCTGTACTCTAGTTTTTCCTCGTAACAAAATGCAACTCACGCTCACTATTTCAATATTAAAATAATGCCCATCCTACCATTTAAAAAGAAATGTGTCTATACATGTCAATATCAAATCATGCAAAAAATGTGGAACGCTTCACGATTTTGCGTGTCATCCTTGCGCAGGGGCCATGCTAATCTTCTCTGTATCGTTCCAATTTTAGTATATGTTCTGCCGAAGCAAGAACAAGTACTAATCTTTGATTTTTTCTTATATATCGAACAAATTTCAACTATACATGTGCGAATCGTAATTTCAATGAAAGTTTTCGAAAATGTTGGTTTTGGTATTGGATAAAGATTGCTGTCCAGGACAACATCCGCCATATTGAATCTATTGTATACAAAACATTTATGTACGTGCATATTACAGCATTCATGAAGATACTGTTTTTCTTGAAAACAAAGCTGATTTTCGTGAATATTAGTTCAAAATGTGTTTACTAGAGTTATTGGTTTATTACAATAACATCAGAAACCAGAAATACAAAAATCAATAATTTATGTTTGAATATGTTCTTTGGCACGGCTTATCACAAGAGCAGAGTGGCGCAGTGGAAGCGTGCTGGGCCCATAACCCAGAGGTCCGTGGATCGAAACCACGCTCTGCTATCTTTTTTTTTTGGTACATTATAGTCTAAGAAAAATGGCATATCTGGTCGGCAAAAATCCTACATCGGAAATTTTTTTGGATTATGGTTGGGAATGGTCCCCAGATTATGGCATTAAAAGTCCCAACCGAGCGGGGGTCCCCAACCTTAAAAAAAGGGTCTGAGGACGAAAAAACTACTAAAATTATCTTTGCAATGATATATAACACATTAGAGTTTAATTGAATATTTCGTAACATCCATTAAATCCATTATTTTAAGGTAAACATTGAGTCGCTCCGGTCAAGGACCCCCATTACCCCCCCCCCCCCCCCATTTCAATTTGTCAAAATGGCATGTCCATAACTCCCCCAAAATTGGAGTAGAGTGCTAAATTTTGGTTTGTTGCGATTGGAGCTCATAGTCACCCCACCCACCAAAAACCAGCTCATTCGGATAAAAAGTAAGGGTACCTCCCATACAAAGTGTCCCAAGAAAACTTTATTCTACAGTTTATAAAATGAGTAGTACGTAGAACAAACTCCTGATGGATCACTTTGTATGGAAGATACCCTTAGTTTTTATCCGAATGAGCTGATTTTTGGTGGGCGGGGTCACTATGACCTCTAATCCCAACAAACCAAAATTTAGCACTCTGCTCCAATTTTGGGGGGAGTTATGGATGTGCCGTTTTGAAAAATTAAAATGGGGGGATAATGGGGGTCCTTGACGGGAGCGACTCAATGTTCACCTTAAAATGATCTTGAACTTATTGCGAATACTTATACAAAATTTTACGGCTGAAGTAGCATTCTTTCAAAAGTTATGGAGCTTTTAAGAAAGGTCTAAAATGAAAATATGTATTCTAATTTATTTTGTTAGGCTAGCGCCGAAATATTTACTTAAACTCTAATGTGTTTTATATCATTGGAAAGGTAATTTTATGAAGTTTTTTTCGTCCTCAGACCATTTTTGTGTATCTCTTACCGTTTTTTAAATAATCGCAAAAAAAAACGAAAAAATGTCCCCCTTTCCCCCCTTTTTTAAGGTTGCGGACCACCGATCGGGTGGGACTTTCTATGCCATCATCTCGGGACCATCCCTAACCATAATCAAAAAAAAAACCGATGTAGGATTTTTACCGTTCGATGACCATATTTTGGTCCAATTTTCTTAGACTATTATAGTTTTTTCTTCGAACTCATTTTGGAAAAAAAAAAAATAAAAACAAGCTCTTTTTGCCCTTCTGGAGCGCTCTTTTTCCTATTGGGATTTTTCAGAAAAAGGATGGTGTTGTCCTAATGTGCGTTGACAGTGGTACAAACAAACTAAACAATGTTTGGTAAGTGTGGTTGTATGATGTGATGTGTATAAAAGTATAGAGAAGCACCCATGTTGGTGTATCGGTACAATCCAGGACACTAGAATTGGCCACTGAAGAAAGTTCAAGTTATTGTATTGTCCACATTTAATACAAACAATTTTCTTTTAAGTATTTCGTTTAAAGCAGAAATAGTAATCCATTGCATATGTTATTCCAGAGTGGCTATGTGCACTGTGCACACATAATCTATACGTATTTGGCGTTAATTTGTTCCATTCGAATTGTTTTAAATGTCAATCAATTGGTAAAGCTGCGCGTGCATTGAGACGATTTCCGCCAGAAAACCATCCAGTTTGGAAACATGAAAGGATATCCGGGAAAACTTTTCATGTCAATTGAAGAGACAATTCAATTAACGTTATCCCGAATGCAGCATTCATGAACGCAAATATTTACCAGAATGGATAGGATAGTTTTCCTATACAGGGTGTCCCATTCGTGCTCGTTTCTCGGGCGTACCTATGACTTGTGATTAAGCCCCCCCCCCCCATTTTCTTCCTTCCGTTTTCACATAAGCTACATGACGTCGATGAAACAATATTATTTGAGTGAGTTTTGGTTGGAATCGGGAATCGGAACCGATCAGTAATATTAGTAAGGACTAAATGTGTTTTTCTTCCTCGACTTCAACATAATCAAAACCCAAAGTTCCCCAAGGAGCTAGGACAAAAAAAAAGATGTTGCGACTAAAAAAGACATTTCAGTACATCATCGACCTTTGCACAGAGCACAGGTGGTGAAGCGCATACAAACCGAGTAACCAGAAACAAACAAGTGAAAGTCTTCCTTTCCAGTTCATCCGAAAATATTATTTTTTTTATAATTCTCTGTTACACATTGCGCGTAGTGATAGCCCAATCCAACCTTCCTCGGAAAAGACCCATTGGGGCTACATCCCCAATAATGTTCCTCCGCGACAAATTGAAGATTCCACGAACAGACGAAACGTCAATTTCGGCAACTGTAAATCAAAATCGTTTCCAACTGCTTGCGGATAATATCTCCAGGGACTGCAATGATGCTGATGACGATACTCGTCCGACAACTACAAACAAGGTAAAAGTTCCACCGATCACTTTTCCCACACTATCAATCTCGCCGCAGTTCTGGACCTACACAATGCCAAAACTTTCAAATGTTTGGCCATGGATCGTCACACTGCCACTTACCACTTAAATGCTTGATATGTAGTGGGGAGCACAGGTACACGGAGTACATGCTACAAGAGAACCAGACTGATAAAGTGAAATGCGTTAATTGTGGGCTAAACCATTACGCGAACGACAAAAGCTGTAAGAGCCGTGCCAACTAAAATGCAAATCAAAGCGAAAGTCCAACAACGAGCTAATCCAAGACAAATGAAAACAAATAATGATTTTAGCTTATTTCAAAATGCAGAGACTAACTTTCCCAGACTGACCACCTTATCTAAAGCCCCAAACAACTCTCAGTACACGACTCAAGTAGCAACTTTCAGCGAGGTGATAAAACGGCCGAACGCGATGCTTAGTAACAATTCGGTAATAAGTCCCAAGCAAGATTTATTCACTGCTGATCAACTTCTGCAGATCTCGTCCGAACTGATTGCTAGCCTTGCAACCTGCGCCTCGAAAATTGATCAATATCATGTCATTTTCAAGCTTGCAGTTAAGTGTTTAAATAATTAGAAATGTTAAACTTGTTAGTTTGGAATGCCCAAAGCGTTAAAAACAAAATTATTGAAACTATTGATTTTATAAATAAATTACATATAGGTTTATTCATTATCACTAAAACATGGCTCAAGCCAAAGGATAATTTTTGTATTCCTAATTTTTGTATCTATCGAAACGATAGAATAGGTGCTAGAGGAGGCGGAGTTGCTATATGCGTAAGGGAAAATATTAAACACTCGGCAGTAAAAGTGATCAATACGCAAAAATCATTGAAAATATATCCATCACGCTATCTTCAGAGAACTTGGTGATTGTGGGGGCTTATTTTCCCGGCTCCAACCTAAATTTCCATAAGTTGCAAATATTCAAGGACGATTTGAAGGCGATAACTAGCCTACGCCAAAAGTACATAATCTGTGGTGACCTCAACGCCAGGCATAGATTTTGGAAATGCGCAAGGGCAAACCAAGCAGGTAAAATCCTTTATGACTTAGCTTCCTGCCGGAATATTGTCATAAATGTACCGAACGAACCATCCTTTTATTCACCACAAGGTAGAGGCTATCAATGAAAGTTCCACTTGATGGACCCAAGGCCAGAGGCAGACCGAAGAACACCTGGATGTGTCAAATGAAAAAGCAACATCGGCGATGACACGATCCAAGATAGAGCTGCCTGTACAAATATGCTGAGATATTATCGCCAAAACGGGCGATGTGCCTACACCGCAGGTCGAGCAACGCGAAACCATGGAGCGGTATAAAGAACGAGGCAAGGAAGAAGAAGAAGAAGGTAGAACTCATATCTTGACATAATCCTATCAAACGATAATGTTCAACTGTCGGATCCCAAAATCCTTCAAGCTTTATCTTCAACCCACCTTCCCGTTTTTGCCTCACTTAACCACGTATACAATGGTCCAACTTCCCTCCAATCGGAAACTTTATATTTCAAAAACACTAACTGGCTCCATTTCCGACAAGTACTAAATGAGCTTACCTCACTTAACCAACTAGATGACACATCAATCAACCACCCTAATCAAATTGACGATATGATTAACTCGCGTAACAGCAATATTTGGACTCCAATAGGTGAATCAACACCAGCTAACTATTCTGTAATAAAACCTCCCACTCACAATATAAGCCTCAAAACTAAACATCTAATACAACGCAGAAATACGCTGAGAAGGCAATGGCAACGCACTCGTGATAAAAACTCTCATAAATCGCCTATCGCAAGATATAGGACGAAACATTCGCCTTGACAGGAATTTCAAATGGAATAAGACCCTAGAAACTTGCCAAAGGGTTCCAAAAATGTGTGGAAGGTTAAAAGAGTGTTATCCCTCAAGAAAAGCCGATATTCAGCACCTATGAAGAATAGCAACGGAGACCTTATCCATCAAGATCTCGAAAAGGCGCAGCTCCTGGCGGACTCATTTCTTGCCACACATGGCCTTACTAGTCACATGGGTAATTTTATCCATGAGGATCTAGTGAATAGAAACTTACAACAGCTTCCTTCAGAATTTGTCACGCCAGCAAACTGTATGTGCAAGCCTAAGGAAATAACGGGAATTCTTAAAAAGTTGGAAAATCGCATCGGTATTGATAAACTTCCAAATATTGTTCTTAAGAAATTGCCGAAAAAACCCATTGTCTTCTTAAATTTTATTTGCAATTCTTGCCTGAAATTTCCCACTTCATGGAAACAAGCGGTAGCCATTCCAATCTTGAAGCATGGGAAAGAGGCAGACTCCCCTAACAGTTATCGCCCTATCAGTTTATTACCATCATTAAGTAAAGTTTTTGAAAAAGTTCTACTGACTCGAATTAGAGACTTCTTAAACGCTAATTCAGTCATTCCCTACCCTACACACAGTTTGTTTTCAAAGAAGGCTTCTCAACAATTCACCAACTCCACAGGATGACGCAAAATATCAAGGACTCCTTTTCTGGAAAGTACTCCGTAGGGATGGTAATCCTCGATATTGAAAAGGCTTTTGACACTACGTGGCATAAGGGGCTTCTATATAAACTGATCAAACACTCCTTTCCACTTTACCTCATACAAATCATTAAATCTTTTTTAAGCGAAAGGACCTTTTGTGTTAGGGTAGGCAAAAGTCTGTCAACATTCAAAGATGTACCGGCGGGTGTTCCACAGGGCGCTTGCTTAAGTCCCACACTTTTCAATATCTTCATTTCGGATATCCCCCATGACAATCGCTGCGAACTCGCTCTTTTTGCAGGTGGCCTTTGCATCTATACTAAATCTACAGATCCTGCGGTGGTAATAGACATGTTAGAATCAAAACTTGAACTCTTATACCAATACTACCATAGATGGAAAATAAAATTAAATTTCTCCAAAACAAAATCAATTTTCTTTACCAAGAAAAGAAAAAGAGAATACCTGCCAGACCGATGCCTAAACTTTCTAGGCCAAGTTAACATAAAATATCTTGGTGTAACATTGGACAAAAGTCTTACCTATAAAGATCACACAGAAAAAACTCGCCTGAAAGTATCAAACTATATACGAACTCTATATCCTTTCATAAATAGAAATTCTAAAATGAGTGTCTGACAAACTGACAAACTGTTATTATACAAAACGGTTATACAGGGTGGCGCAAAACTACCGTTATGGTTTGAATGTTTAATAACTTTTTTATTTAATGGTTAATTATTATAATTTGTTTTTTGTTATACAGTATATTAATATTGTCAAAGGACGCCAACGAAACAGATGAGATAAAGCGACGGATACAACTAGCTAATAAGTGTTATTTTGCGGTCCTCCAAATTATGAATTCGAAGCTAGTGCACAGGGACATGAAGCTCCACGTGTATAAAACCATAATCCGACCTGTGCTATGCTATGGCTGCGAGGCATGGACCCTAACCCAAAACTCTGAACACCTGTTGGACACATTCGAGCGAAAGGTTCTCCGAAGAATCTTCGGGGCCGTTCGTGAACGAGGTGAATGGCGCATCCGGTACAACCTTGAGTTGTATCAGCTGTATGATGAGCTACAGGTGTCGAAGATCGTGAAATTGCAGCGATTGCAATGGGCGGGACATGTACAAAGGCTGAACGACGATCGCATGCCCAAAAAGGTGATGAACGCGCAACGAGTGGACGGAGCCAGGTTGTGTGGACGACCGAGAGCCCGATGGGAGCATTCTGTATGTGAGGACGCCCACCAGATGCTAGGCTTTCGGAACTAGAGGACAAGGTCGCGTGACCGCGACAATTGGAAGTCTTCAATCCAGGCGGCCAAGGCCCGACGTCGGGCTATCGTGCCATAAAGAAGAAGAGGTATATTAATGGGGAATAATGTTGGCTTAACTACAGGGTGGCGCAAAACTACCGTTATGGTTCAAATGCTTAGTAACTTTTTAATTTAATTTTTAATTTTTTATTTTTATTTAAGAATTTTGTGAAGAAAACTTCGGGAATTTGAAATGGAACAGTACACAACTCAGCAGCGATAAAAAATTGCTGAATTTTATTTTGAAAATCAACGGTCAATTGTTCTGACGCAGCGTGCCTCTCGTCGTTTTTTTAATGTGCGTTATTTAACAGCGCCAGACTGTTTTCTTTGGGGTTATTTGAAAGAAAGGGTATACGTAAATAAGCCAGCGACAATACCAGAGCTAAAACAAAACATTCGCAATGAAATTCGAGCCATAACACCCGAAATTTTACGGAAAATGTACTGGAAAGAGCACGAATGTGCGAAGCCGAAAATGGCCACCACTTGCGGGATATCATTTTTCATACTTAAGGTTTTTTGCAAATTTTCCTTGGAATTAATTACTAAATAATATAAATATTTTTCTCAGCCGTGCTCAAAAATAACTCAAAGCTGAAAAGACTAACTGTAAGTCTGTATCTCTTAAAATGCATTGTAACCACAAAATGTTAATCAATAAAGCTTATGTATCTATCTATCTAAAAAAGACATTTTCAGTACCAATCTGTTTAATTAATAAAATCTTGTCAGGTGAAATTGCAATAAGAATGCTTGTTTTTATTTATTAAGTAGTTTTATGGAACGGGATTTAAGTGCCGATCCTAGGCGCACTTTTGGAATTATTCTAATTAGAGGATCTCTTATGTAGGAAGTTTAAGATCCGGATACAACGCTTCTTCATTTTGTTATGGTTCTTATAATTGTCTCTTTCATAGAATAGTGTTTTGCAACTTCGACTACCCTTTCTCCATTACGGAAACGTTCTGGAATGCTTATTTTAGCTCCCAAAGAAATAACCTTTCCTTTGGCATTGTTAGGATTCGCTGCACTAAAGAATCAAACACTTTGTTTAAGCAAAAATTCTTTATTAAAACTAAAACGCGTTCTTCATTTCTCCTCTTTGCTAACAAAATTGAAAAAATTTAATCGATTCATTACAAAAACTCCCTTTAAGAGTCGCCAATCGATTGCACAATAAATCTCCTTTTTTAGGTTCCACTACCGACTTTGATAGAGAAAATGGGCTTGCTCCACAGAAAATTAGCTTTATTGTACAGTGTAAAAGACCATGGCATGATGATTATTATTTAAGCCAGCAACTTTAGTTTATCGTACTAAAACAGAATATCCAAAAAGAAAAAAATTCCACTTCCGGGAATCATTATATTAATTAGAGCGGCAAGCCCAAAACTTTTTCAAAGTAATATTCGTAGCCAGGATTTTTTTTAGGAGGTCGGGGGTATGTAATTGGAATCTTTAACACTGCGGACTTTAACATTGCGGACAGCCAAAAAAATATAAATAGTACATTAAGCCCAATGACGAACAACAGACAACATGATCACAGATACATAACATACATAGGTGGTTGAAATCCTTACGAAAACAAAACCACACTAACGGAAAAGTTTCAGCTTATAAAGTCTACGCAAAATTACAGGATCATATCGATTAATGACACTCACACGTAGATATCCCAGTTTCGGATACCAATGCCTGAAACTGAAACAGTCTCAAGTTTCTTTGTCTCAGAGCATCGGTGTCTCGACCGACACTGAAATTTTTCTAATGCCGCAATGTCAATCTGAATCTATTTTTTTGATTCTTCGTTCTGTTAAACGAAAGGGAAAGTGAAGGTTATCAAAATCTCGGTGGCGCGGCACCCGAAATTAGCCTCGGTCTTAATTAATTTTAATTTGTTTTTCGTAGTGGGCACCGTGTGTGTCATACATACATACACTCGGCCTGATGTTGACTTTTAGGACACCCTGTGATCTCAATAGTAACTCGGACTTGGTAAGTGAGCTATCGAGGAGAGAAGAGGTTAAAGCTAAAGAAAAATGTCTGAGCAAGAGTCGAAGCTAACAAAATTTTATATACAGTTCATCTGACATGCATAGATGGAATTCTTAAGTTATCCAGATATAGCTAATTTAAAAATCAGAAATTTTACATAGACAAAATTTCAGCTTGCCAGCTTTAAAACTCGCCGAGGAAAACGCGCCGCAACAGACAGACAAATGGACATCCCTAAATCGAATCCTTTCATCGCACAGATACAAAGTGAAGGGTATAAAATAGAAAGCACGGATTAAGCCTCCTAAATATGCTAAATATGCATGGGTTCAAGTATATTTTTTCCAGCACATTCAGTTATTGGTCGATCGAGGTGTAATGGTAAGACTAGATAAGATTCCAAGTCACTAAATTGCAGTTCATGGAAATCACCTTGAGTTCACAATAATTTTATATTTGCAGCCAACTACGCGCCGAAAACAAGTTCTCACCACATAGCCACAAAGGAAGAGAGCGCGATAATAGAATATAACGGTATAACGGCAAAGTGAAGTCACTTCACTATTAGAAATTGCATATTTTCTTTTTAAATTATCCTACGTGGAAAAAAAATTCTAAAAAACATTTTAATTTAAGATGCCATTAGTCAAAGGCTGCTGGTATGTGAAATTTTTAATAATGGGTAGTTGTAATGGTGATTGATGAATTGAAGTGAATCATGTGAGGAGGATATTGTATCGCACCACATTCATCAGGCGTGCTTTCTCTATAATTTACAGGCAGCTAGACAATTTTTATAACCCAGCAAATAATATGGAACGTGGATTAGAGGATTGCTATTTCTTCTATTACAGCAGTTGTAGGAATGTAAGTACATTTACATAATTTTTATTTAGTTTGCTTCCCGTAGTTATATTTTCATTTGTGAAACATTATTATCTGCGCTTCTTTGATACTGGGACATATATTACCAAATTTGTATTGAAAGCGCTAGCAAGCAGTAGGTGGTTCATTTTGCTTTCTGAAACAAAAAGCCTTAACCGATATACGCAACGCTTAACTTGTTTTCTAGTTTCAGTCTTGAATAAGCACCAAAAAGAATCAAAGAAATATTAGGAACAAATTTTTATTATTTTCTGTTACTGATAAGCTAATGCCAACTTAAATTTCAGGGCGATACTTGCCAATATCGGCACGAACCTCTGGCTTTAGGCCATGAAATGATGTGCAGTCGTTGGCTGGAAGGTCGTTGCGAAGATTCACATTGTAGCGGACGGCATATGGTTATAGGAGTAAGTTTAATTTCACCCATAATAATGCATTATTGTACATTTTATTGATCTTCTAAGAAACGACGCGATCGAACACCTTGCTTTTGGGAAGACACAGTTTTCGGCTGCACAAAACCCCACTGTGTATTTTATCATAAATTGCCAAAAAATACGGATTCGGTCAAGCATGTAGAACATCAACCGCATCGTATTATCTCGCCGATTCAAGAAGAGGAGGCTGAATATAATAAATCCGATGGTGATAGTGCCGAATTGTTCTTGCTTGCCGAAGAGATACAAAAAGTGTCGGAAGAAATTACAAAAATTGAAGAATCGAGAAAACTTCAAAAACGAATGCCTACAATTACTATATCCGGTTGTGATTCGGACGATGAGAACTTCGATGAACGCAACGGAAGCATAGAGACCGAAATGAACGAGCTATCAAGCGGCATTCATTCGTTGACGGAAGAAAGTACGCTTGACTCGCAGCTGGATAGCAGTGTTTAACGCTGAAAAAGCTATGCTGTACATACATAATAGTTTTTTCTTTTAGTTTGGTTTGTATGTGGTTTAAGACTTTTACTTTTTAATTTTCTTAGGGTATGATAAAAATTGTAACATAAACTTTTAGCAATATTTTGAAAGATATTTGAATTTATATGATTAAATTTTAAAAGTTTCACTTCAAAAGTGGATTCTACAATTTATCTGAATTTATTTGCATGTATTTATTCGTGAAATTATATGAACTAACAATTTCCAATATGCCTGGATATTTTTGAGGTTTTTTATTGCATTCGAATAGAAATAAATTGCAATTTATGAAATGGACATTCATTTTAGTTTTAATTTAGAAATGTGTGAAAACGTACCTCGTATCTCTCTCTGTGTTGTTAAAGGTTTCCTCCAAAGAAAAATGCGTAAGCAGCAAAAAGGATTGTTATACATAAATACAATCCCGCCAAAATACTCACACCTTGTCTCAATGCATATTCCAAAGTGATTAAATATTAGTTAATAGTTTTCATAAAACCAGCGCGGTGCGATAGCGGTGCGCGTCAGAATTTATGAAATAATTTCCGCCGAGGTACACCACGCCGAATTTGCCAATTCTTGTGGTGTGTGTTGTGTGTACAATGTAGCGCTAGTTCGGTAGAACAAATTTCTTTCAGCGCTTATTGGCGGGACGAGGGTACAATTTGCTGCTATGCGTTTTAGAACCTTATTTTGCGGCTGACGACTTTTTCTTTGGCGGAAACTATTTACAACACAGGCTGTGTTTTTTTTACATCGGGGGCAGGTTTGCTAACCCAGACGCGCAAAAAAAACTATCGAGGGTAGCATCCAGGTTAAATTTCAAATTGTCATGTAGGCATTGCCATTAATTTCAAAACATTGCTCAAAAATATTAAAGCCCCGTTTTCACTTTACAAACGCAAAAGTTAACATGTAATTTTTTTTAATGAAAACATATTTTTATGTAGGAATCATAATTTCGTTAGAATAAGAATTCGACGAACAACATTTTAAACAGGAATTTACAAACAAAAACTATATTTTTTGCACACACTTGTGTGTTGCATGTAAACTATACCTTAGAGATTTTCATTTCAAAATTTAATTTTTGCTAGTCACTGGAAAACGTACTAGAAAATAATTGGGATTGCATACATTTAGGCGAGTTTTGGAAAGCTCATTAAATCTGGATAGCAATATAATTTCTAACCTGAATAAAGTCACAGGTTAGCGTTTGTATGAGAATTACCCCGGATAGTGTAGGTTAGCTAATTAAAAAATACGGCCACAGTTGTTTTTGTGAGATATTGGGCCATTTTTTCGTACATTTTATAGGCTGGTTAGTCTTATTGCCTAGAGAAGACACAAACAATATTTAGAAAGCTTTTCCATTGTACTGAATGACATTTTTGTTTATTTTGCATAGTTATGTTATCTTTTGCTTATTTACGCTGTTGCATGAAACCGTGCAATGATTTTTTTAATCTAAGATGATGGTGTAACCATCAAAATATGGCAGAACTATGCAAAATAAACAAAAATTTCATTCAATAAAATGGAAAAGCTTTCTGAATAGGGTGTGTGTCTTCTCTAGGCGATAAGACTAACCAGCCTATAAGATGTACGAAAAAATGGCCCATTATATTTTTTTCAGTTTTAGATTTACAAAATCGACTTAACATATCAAGACGATATTCATTGCCCTATTGTCACGAATTTGTTTGAGAATAATAATAATGATAAACCCCTTGCTAACCTACTTTGTCTCCTTGGTAACCTTAGTGACCTTGGTCCCCTTGATAACCTTGGTCGTCTTGGTAACCTTAGTAAACTTGATAACCTTGGTGACCTTCGACGCCCTTAGTAACCTTGATGGCCTTGGTAGCCACTGTAACCTCTCAAACCTTGGTATCTTTATACATCACATTAAACTTAATGTTCACACTAACTTTGAGCTAAACCTTGGCCTACGCCTAAACGTCAACCTTCACGCAACCCTATCCTTACATTTAACCCTAATAATAACGCTAACTGTGACCTAACAATAACTTTAACCCTTAGAGAAAGCATGCGTTAGTCCAGAGTGGGCATCAGAAAATAAAAATGGCACCGTTCTCACACTATTGCAGTCCATAGTATGCGTGAAAATTTTATGCAAACGTCAATTTTTTGTTTACAATTGAGAATATAATATTCATTACTCTCTTAAAATGCCGACGTGGTATTTAACCCTTCTGTTGGCATATAGATCCAGACAGACCATTGGTACTATATCTTGATGAAAAATATCGTTCAATAATATTTTCCACCCCTTTCCATATAAATTTCAAAGGATCCGACGGCCACAAATGCGATCAAACGTTCGGCGAAATGCAAACTATGTCTAAAGAATCGAAAAAACGGCGCATCATCGTAAGACACAGTATGTAAACTGTTTCTAGTAACAAAATTAGACCTCTTCAAAAAATAAGATTGATTTCACAGAAGATTCAGCTACACCTTAGCCATAATAGCTCGTAGGCGGCGTCAGAAGGGTTAATAATTGCATCTACAATATTTTGACATTTGAATTATTTCGTGGAGTGTAGTGTAATAAATTTGGAGTCAAACATATATGGGTTGTGTGATCACATAGCCACTCTGGACTAACGCATGGCATGTGTTGCTATGTTTTCTCTAAGCTTTAACCCTATCCGGTACCCTAAACGCCTAAACTTAATTTCGACTTTAACCTCTCCATCTCTATCCCGAACACTAACATTAGCCAACACCCTAATCTTAAACCTAAATGCAATTTGTAATCAATACGTGATTTAAATTATATCCATATTTCCTAAGTTCCAAATTGGGCCTATCAACACCAAACGGCTAAGACAGTCCTTATATCCAGGTTACCGGTTAAGGCATATACATATCAAAAATCCTTTCATACTTTATCAAAGGTTCCGAAAACCTGTCCAGTTTGACTAAACGACTTTACCAAGCATTGCTTTTACAATGATAAAGTGGTTTCATGACCAGGAATCAGATATAGCTATAGCTATCAGGGCCATCTCTGTTTCAGTTACTTTTTAACTAATAGTGCCCTTTTGCTTCGACCCACTACCATAGCAGGATCAAACCGGGTGGAATTACAAGAATAAACCTACATGCCAAATTTTGTTAAAATTTACTAATAAGAATTCCTTAAAAAAAGCGATTTTCCAAGTGCCTTATTCATGTAACTCTGCTTTGAACACTACAAAATACACCGTTAGTCTAGGCAAAACCGGTTTGGTGCCCCGCACCATATTTAAGCCTCCACCAAACCAGTGCAGTGCGGTAGCGGTAGGTGTCAGAATGCATAACGGCGCGAGCGACAACCTCTACCAAATTTGAACACTCAGGGCCAACCAGGGTCCGAGCTACAGAGGTCCGAAAACCCGTACTTGTTCCGTCGTGTAAACATAGTCTTGGCCGCTTCACTTAAGATTTGTTCAAATTTCTTCGTTTTTCTTTGGCGGGCGGGACGCTCCCGCGCAGGGGCGTACGCTGAAAAATATTTCGGGAGGGGTTTTAGGAACGAGGTTTACGTTGACAGGGAGTCCAATCCAGTCCAGCCCAGATAAATTAACTGAATCTGTCAGCCTTAATCTGAAGTTAGTCAGAAAATTATAAAACTTACAACAATTTTGCCATTTCCAGTTTCAGCTGCCCTACCTCTAGTGAAACTATACACGGGTCATAGTTTTCTACTGTAGATTTTTTGTAGTGCCTTCCTGGCACTTCATAGAAAGAAGTACTCACTTATCATCACAGTGAAATCGTAGTCCGTCACATGATCTATCTACAGTGGGTTTCGAAACCACTGCCCTGTGCTTCGAAGGCGATTACCCTAGCCACTATTCCAACCAACCTACTGCCTAAAAAAATTTAATCAATACATCTGAAAGTATCGGAGGCGGTTTGAACCCCCAAAATTCCTACGTAGGATCGTCACTGCAACCGCGTCCCTAGATAGCAAGATAACACCACCAATGCTCTTGATATCATTACCATTACGATCTTCTACGGACATAACTAGCCGAAGCCCTTCAAGCGTGAAATGGGAAATTCAAGCTTCCCACAGGGCTGAGTATTATCTCCTATTCTTTTCAGCCTTATTAGTCAGGACATCCTGTACTACCCACAAGACTTGAAATCATTTCATACGCTGACGACTGCATCATCATCGCACCGGCAATGAATGCCTTAATGTGGCAAGAGCCTCGAAGGTCTCGATGCAGGAAGGTTGTGTATGTCTGTGTATATGTATGGACTCGTTGTATGCCTTAATGTGCAACCTCATCATCAATTATTTGATTGAACTCAACACCTTTTTCTCTAACGAAAATCTAACTCTTAGCGCCTAAGTCCTCCGCCTCCCTGTTCACCTTTAATCAGGAGTATAACACGCAACTAAGTATTCAATCTATTTCTGCAAGCAGCTCTATTTTGGGTCGTGTAGTCGTAGAATTTTTGCACATCCACGCATTCTTTGTTCTGCCTCTGGCCTTGGGTCTATCAAGTGCGACTTCCATTGAATCTTTGCGGGGTTCTCATGTGGACTTCTTTGAACATAGCAATATCAATCCATTTGTCGGTCTTCGAGTTTTTCGGTGATTGGTTGATTACGATGGCCAACTCCGGAAAATTCAACACACCGAACTCCGACTTCAAGGCGGCTATTGCTGAATCTTATCTGAAACTTGAATATCCCCGCGTATGAGGATTACCATTTTATTATACGGACCAAATCCTCTAGTTGCTGCGCAGTGTAGAATTCATGCAAAAATACTACGACGAAAAAAAAATCTGGACGAAACAAAATTAATGTCTACAAAAACAACCCAACGACAAACCAAAAGGACCCAAGGGCAAAACAACTCAAAGTGGGGCCAAATTCAAACGGTGTCGATTTAAAAAAATGGATAGAGGGAATCAGGGCGCAGATATAGAGCGTAAAATTTGTTGAAAACTTCACAGTCCCAGCTGTCTGCGTTCAAAAGTTACATTCGTTAAAAAATCCATCACCAACAAAATTACAAGCGCAAACGGAATCATTTTCCAATTTCAATTCTCTCCGGATGAATTGCAGTTACCCAGAGCCCCCCGCACTACTTTGGCTCAGTTGCGCTCTGGATGGTGCCTGCAATTAAACTCATGTCTGTCTCGAATATAGAATGGAATCGCATGCCTGCGTGGGTAGACCATATTTTCGATTGTTCAACTGTTCCCACGCATGTAACAGCACTTGCGTTTTAATAACAACCAATTTCTAAACCTTTATTTGGAAGACACTATTTTCGAGCAATTTATGTCGATTTTTCAACATTCTCCGCTGGCTCCACTACAACACCAACAACAGCTTCCTAAACAATTTACCTGCGACACGGGAGTACTCACTGTAATCCTCGTAAATTGCAACAAATGTCAAAGAAACAATATCCAGAGCGTATGGTTACCGATAAACAAAAAAGTTTCCGAGTCTATGTTCCCCTAGAAACCACCCCTGCAAAATTCAATAACAAACAAAAATACTTTCAAAACAATTCTTACCACTTTTCCAATGGAACCGTGCCTCGATACACACTCATTTCCATTTGATTTTCACGCAACAATAAATTGCCCTCGTCAATTTGTAAGGAAATATCTTTGTTACTCAGATCGCGATCCAATAGATAAATAGTCGCACGCAAACGTCGTATTTGCTCGACCGTCTCTTGCAATGTCCGATCTACTAAAACTTGACATCCCTGGATCACTTTCAACTCATTGCGCAATGTCCTATCGACTTGATCATCGACCCTATCGATACCAAGTCGATTTTCACGCAATGCAATACATTGATTGCAAATACGAAGCGAATTTTCCTTCAGCGTATCGATAGCATTCATAATACGCGCACGATACACTTTCAGTGAATCTTCTTCGATAAGTGCTACTTTTTTCTGTTTTTTTAGTTCTTCGATGAGAAACTTGATCTCCTCGGTGCGTTCTTTTAGACGAAAGTCAACTTCTTGCTTGTTCAATTGACTTCGCTGACGTGTTGATTCGATAAGACGTTCAGCTTCTCTGGGGGGTAGAAGTAAAATGAAAGATTCTTCAAAAAGATCCTAAATTCGTGATGCACTTACGCTAGAACCCGATCACCAAGCTTTTCTTGAGCCTCTGATAGCTCCGTTTTACGTTTGAAGTCATTGTTCCAATCAGCAAGTGTGTGCCGCGGTGGTGCCAAAGATGTTATTACGATATGTTCGTCACCCAAATGTCTGCCAAGTAATTTGTACTTTGCACTGTCCATCACGAAAATATCGGCACTATCAAAAGTAAAGGAACTACGACAAAAAAGATAAATTGTATAAAATATAAAGAACGTCAATACTCAATCGTCAAACTGACTGATAAAATTTGTCAGACGTTTCTAGGGTGAATCCGAATTAAATCGATAAATTGCTGTTACTATGATTTCAGTTATGTGAATCGTACGCAATAAAAAGAGCTGAAGTTGTTTGAAATCAAAACGATCCCTTTTTATTTCAGACATTCATTACATTGTAGTTTACTCCTACAGTATCACTGCTTCACTGCTAAAATAAACTAGTAAAATTTAAAAATGAAATAATATAATTACAATTATCGGAGAACAGTTGTTCTATTCTATACGCTGTATAACTCGACAACTAGACATTTGGGCAAAAGTGTGTAATCATGCAATCCATTAGACAATGACAACGTGCACCCGCGATACGCAAATAACAAAAGCGGATCATCCGAAATGTATCTTCGGACTCTTGCCACTTGTGTGCATAAATATTCGATAACAGTAGCCATTTCATATAATTTTGTTTAGTAAACACTAATAATATAATTGGAAAGTTATATTGACTCTAAACTTATGGCCTAACCGTTTATGTGGATAAATACAGTCGGTGATAGTCATTGGCACCGAATGCACAATTACATTTTGGACATTTGCGTTGTCGCGTCTCGTATCGCGTGCGCAAACAATCGTAACAGAATACATGGAAGCATTTCGACAGCACGGCATCCTTTCGCTTGACCTTGCACGACGGACACGTAAGTGTCTCTTTATACTCGCGAATCTCTTCCATCATCACCTCATCTATTGTCGTGCCGGTCATTTCGATCTTCTTCATACGTTCCGCCTTGCGTTTGAACTGAGCCAGTTCCTCTTGCAAACGTTTCGTCTTGTACGCTTCGGCTTCCAGTGAACTGGTCTTTTCGGCAACCACTTGTTGTGCTTCCTTCATTTGCGCGTGGTATTTCTCAAGATGCAATTTCAAATCGGCTGCCGACTGGGCCGATTCAATTGCCTTGCGCTTATGCATTTCCATAGCCTGTTGTCGTAAGACCAATTCTTTTTCGATTGTTGCAACCGTGTTTTGAAGATGAATCTCTTTCTCCTCGAGCTTTCGCAGCACAATATGCATAGCCTCGATTTGTGTATCTCGGGTGGCAATTTGATCCTCCAGTATTTGTTTCTCTTCGCGAAGGAGCTTGTGCATTTGATTTGCCTTGATCCGTTCGGACATGAGTTTGAAGTTAGCATCGTCCTTTTCGCGTAGTTGCTGGATTAGTCGCGAATTTTGTTCTTGCATATCTTCAAATGCCTGACCGGTCACTTCCATTTCATTGAGCAATGCTTCCTCCTCGTGCGAGCCGACAAATGGTCGAACGTAGTGCGCGCCCACCCATGGGCCTTCGGCAGTTTTCTGATTAGCCACTTGTTTTTGCAACTCGTATTTCTGCTCCTCCAGCTGCTTGATTTTACGAATGGCTTCTTCATCGGCCAATTTTTTGCGTTCCTCTCGCTTACTTTCCTGGGTCTTTTTCAGTTGTTGGCGTAAATCGTCGATCTCGGCTCTCAGCTTCTTTTCGGTGGCCATAAGTTGCACTTTATCCCGTTGATCTTTGGATACTCCTTTGTACATGTCCAGAAGAAGTTTCATTTCTTTTTGGTCGTTCAAGGCTTTCCTGGAAATAATAAGAACGGTTTAAGTTGAATGTAAATTGAAATGTATGAGCGCTTTTACTTACTTGAGCTGAACTTTCATGTCTCGCATCATTTCCGACTCGGCAATCTTGATGTCTTTGGAACGTTGTGCATCTTTGGCATCCTTATCCGTTTTTGAAGCGTTTGAATTGCCCTGGCCGTCTTTTGGTGTCGTGGATCCGGGCTCTTTTTTAATGCCGTCTTTAGTTTCTTTGCCGTCCTCGTCATTTTCATCGGACTCCGCTATAAGAGAGAGTAATTTCAAGATGTGAAATTTGGATTGAAGTATAGGGTTTCTCAGTTTCTACGGGTAGATGTTTGCAGCCTGTAGCGGCCTGTTTGTTTTGATGGCGTCGGTCTAACTTGTTGTTTACTATTCAGTCACTCATGCCAAATTACCATGCCAAGTTACACGGTTGAGTATAGCGTTAGCGCGCTCAAATGATAAAACTTTATTATCGAAATGAGTTTTCGTTAGTGCAAATTTTGCGAGTGTTACGACTATTTTACGTGAATTGGCCACCAAGATCGTGCGGTTTGACCCCGATAGATTTTTTCCTGTGGGGTTTCCTGAAGTCGCAGTGCCACGCCAATAAGCCGCAATCGACCGATGCCCTTAAAATCAATATCAACCAACCCCGCGCTCAAATTCAACAGGATCTATGCGGCAGAGTCATTGACAAGCCGCGGCGGACATTTTAATGATGTAATATTCCATACATAATGGTCGTCTCCGTCCTGTTTTTGACAGGACAGTCCTGCTTTTTCGACCATAACCTGCCGTCCTGCCAAAACTTCGAAAGTCCTGCTTTTGTCCGGCTTTGTCCTGTTTTTGAACAGCGTATTGGCATCTCACCAAATGACGAATGAAATTAATGAAAACTACATTTAAATGTTAAAGAAATTTACAAATAAATTGTATGAATGAACCTTCATTCAGTAGGATGATAGGCGACAAAGTCGGCTTTTTATATTGTCTAAGACCGGGAAAAGATTATAGCGACCGATCGGTTATAACGGCGAAGATTTTACGGCCAAAGAGGCCGTATGTGTGTAATGATACTTTTGCAAAGATGGAGTGTTAGAATTGAAAATGCACAACATCCCTCATCTGTAAAAAAAACCACAAGGATTCCTATCGTCCCATATTGCATTCACCTTTTTTCTAGCATTCCGATTTTGCTGCAAAGCCTTGCCTATGGCGAGGTTTTATACAAGCGGGAACCTGATGGCTTTTAAAACATCGTAAAAGATCGAAAATTCATGCTACAAAAATTGTTTTGTAGCTAGAACACAGCATAATATTTGGATCTTAGACATCTTTCCCCCTGTGGAAAATTTCACTTTTGTAGAAATCTAAACTCTTTGCATCAGATCAACTTCAATTGGGTACTAACGGACTACCAGGTAGGATAGTGGAGAGGAGTTGGCATTTCGTTCGTTTATTGAAAGCGTTTCAGTCGGTAAAATGGGGGAATGGGCGATTGAGCACCGTTCCTTCAGTATTTATCGGAATGCAACTTGACCTTCGCACAACACACCATTGCATTGCGAGGAAAAAAAACTTAAAAAAATATTTGAGCAAGATGGGATAGGATCCGCCAGGATAAATATCCAGATTTGTCCACGCCTCAGTCGGTCCTCCAATTTAATAAACACTCATCCTAATTTAAATCACTAAATTGTGGAAACAAACCACACATGTTAAAACGACAACTCTTCTGTGAAGAGACCGTGCGAATCTGCCGTGAAAAATGGAAGGAGGCTGCCGACAACGACGCCAGTTTTAGGGATGAAAACGGCATTATATTTTTTTACAAGGAATGTGTCTAAAATGTGGTAATAAGATGTTGGATTTCTTACGACGTTTTAAAAACCGTTAGGTTCCCGTTTGTCACCCTGTATAAACTAAAGTAAATGCGCTCCATCGGGAGTGGACAGAATTCTTTAAAAAAAAAACAACCACGCTTTTTTTCATATCGTCGTCAAGGCTTTCGGGAATAACCCTATAATGCAAGCATAGCCTGGCGGAGGGGGGCAACAAAAACATCCATTTCCACAGTGGGATTCGAACCCACGCTTATTGCTGACAAATTCGAAAGGTAGGCAAATATTCCAGAGGCATTTGTGTTTCTGGTTGTCCTACTTTGTGTACTGCTTTTTTACTAGCATTGTTCTGTCAAACAAAGATTTTTGGTGAATTTGTCCTGCTTTTTACATTTAAAAATATACGAGCGTTATCCATACATAAATGCATATATGGGTCATATGGGCCAAATAAAATAATCGTTTATACCTCAAACACAGCTTGTTTTATTCCATTTCAACATCTACCCTATACAAGCAAAGAATGGACAAAAACAAAAACTTGGTGACGTCGAAGTAGATTATATGATGGAGAGTTTTCATCCATTAATTCAAATTTTTACAGCAAACAAATAACTGCGATTAGAACTGTAAGGCTTTACAAGCACTCACAAGACACGCACAACTGTGTTCAGCGGGGATTTCACGACGTCATTCTTTCAGGCCTATATAGATGCCCAAGAACCGCTTCCTGTCGACTTATCACATTTAAAATGTACTTCTTGAGTCCATTCCCAGTGTCGTACATAAGAATGCGTTCTGGAAAGTAGGTCTTGATTTTACAGCGAAATAGTTTGATAGTTCCCAGGGGTGAGATAAAAAAAAATATTATGGTGAGAGTTAATATCGATGTACCATCAACGCTGGTAAGGCCCTTAAAACATTGAAAGCAGCCCAAGGAGAACTTGAAAGCAACTTGAAAGCAGATATCAACGCCTCAGCGGATATTCTTTTCATTCTGATCCTTGAGTGCTAGGCAACCAAGACTCTCTTTCTCCAGTAAAAAAAGGCGAAATTATTAAAACCCCCATTAATCTAGTGCCACCTCAGTTTGGTTACGTTGTGACGTTGCACACCAAAAACACACACCCTGAAAGGTGTAGATTCCCCTGCGGGAACCCAAAAGTAAGCGTAATAGTCCTTTTGAGGTGAATAGTTGAATGAGATAATGCTGTATTCTACCACTAAGCCATAGGTTCCCAACCTTTTTGGCGCCGCACACCACAAGGACACCAGATTAAATTTTCCCTTATTTTGGGACCTTATACTAATTATTGGAAAGAAAATTACAACCCGGCTGATTTTTGCTATATGTATATATGTTTCAATAATCTGAAAGTCCCCGCCTCGAGGAGGTGTGCTTCGCGATTTAGGTCTTCATTTAGAAGGTGACTAGTAAAATAACTTCTAAATTGAGCCTCCCGATTGAAATCCGCCGGGAACCAATGCAGATAACCATGTCATGCCACCCTAAAACATGCGGTGTTCTCCTTCTCTTTCTATCCTACCATATGTATTGTTAGTCTCGTTTAGTCCGGCTGTCATCCCAGTATATTGGTTGAATGAATGAATGAGATAGCAAATGCTCCCACATTTTTGGTCTATGACTCTGTCCTTTGATTTTCTGAGTCTGTGGGTATGACGAGTGATTCATATACATATGTAATTGCTTCACTTTTGTGGGAATAAACTGAAAAGCTCAGACTTAGAATTAGTAATGAGTATGATTTTGATTACCGAGATACCTTCACATCATAAAGTTGTTGCTCCTTTAATCGCAGGGATGTTTTTGGCATGTAGCTCTATCCATAGTCGTGTTATACCCTAGCCTATGACAATGCGTTAGGTGGGTTATCGTCGTTATCGTCCGTCTTTGGTATTGGTGACCGAGGTTTAGAATGTAAGAAACAGTATCCGACACGATCTTGTCGAGAGTCCAAGATAAAAAAAGCACCGGAAGTTGATGGTATCCAAAATCGATCATTATAAGCTGTAGATATAACTATGAGAATCTGGCCTCACTCTCTTATACTGTCAGTGCGATAGTACGGGAGCAGCAATTGGAAAGTTATCGTTACGGTACCGGAAGGCGGCAAATTTCGAAAATTATTGTCGCCGCACGCGTCAAATGCATTTGCAGACGAAAGTTACAGTTAATTGGTCATACGTTGCGTAAGAGCATAACTGCATTGCTGGCCGCACTATACAATTTAACCGCTTCTCCCAAAGATGGCGAGGAACTGAACTGACATTTTGTAAGGCGATAGTGACTTTCTTATTTTGGTACTGTCTAACTAGAATTTTGGCAAAATGCACAATTACTACATATCGCCTACCTTGCCAGGTGATAACCTCTAGGCCTGTTCCTAAAACCGGGATCCCGGTACAAAACCGGTGTTCACTTGGTACCGGACCCGATATTCTAAAGTACCGATATCCCGTTTTTTTTGGTACCGAACCGAGTTAAAAAAACCGACCGACGAGTCGGTTTTTTGGTACTGAGTTAAAAAGAACGATTCATTTAAACCATGAGCCGGTTTTTCAGGTTTTTTGGTACCGGTTTTTAACCCGGTACTCAAAAAACCGGCTTATGGTTAAAAAAAAAACCGTCGGTACTGAAAAAAAACCTGAGTCGGTTTTTAACCCGGTACTCAAAAAATCCGGCTTATGGTTAAAAAAAAAACCGTCGGTACTGAAAAAAAAAACCTTAGTCAGGGAAACCGCTTGTGGTACCGGGTATTGAAAAAAACCGAAATCCGGTACTGAAATCTCGGTACCGAACAGGCCTGATAACCAACCGAGACCGAGGCTAATTGGGGCTCCGCAAACAGGGCATGTGTTTGCGATGTTGTTCCCTCTCCTTGTCTCTCAGTGAACTTCTAACTTGACGTGGTGGTGTGGAAACGTTCATAGATGGTGGCTCGGATGGTCGTTACGATATCATCTGACTAGGTATTGTTTCGCGTCTCCATCGCGTGTTACAGAAGTTATCCAGACGGCTCCATAATTCACCGTTGAACGACCAAAAACTTTATAGGGGCTACGCATTTTTGTCGGTTCCCTATGGGCTGCTAGCTAGAGGCTTGAGTGGTGAAAATGTTGGCTGTGGATTAAAAATAACAGGCGCGACAATCCAGCATTGGACTAAGGCCGCAGGATGTGTTAGTGACATCCTATTTCCAAGATCTTATCTGCTTTTTGTTGAGGTAATGAGATCAGCATCACACTCAGCAGTGTTATTTATCCCCATAAATGGGTTCTCGTTTAACATCTGAGTGAGATCATAGTCCGCCACAAGCTCGTGAGTTCGAAAAACACCATGACCCACGGTGAGATTCGAACTCATGACCTTGTGCACCGAAGGTGCGCGCACTAACCGCTAGACCAGCCAGACTACTTGGCTGTGGATTAGGGCGCTGATAACCATTGCTGACAAAGAAGCTGCTAATGTATTGCAGGTTACCATTAATAAGGGCAAACATAACGGGAATATCGTTGCCGGTTGTCATGATGGTCCATGATGATATGCGATGTGGCAAGTAGAGGTTAAACAAGGAACGAATTCTTCCTTGAAGTACGCCTTGTTTAATTTTCCGTAGTTTCCATTTCCCGTCTCTAAACTCCGTGCAGGACTGGCGAATAGCAAGGTAATTTGCGAAGGTCTGCCAGAAAAGCGAGTGATTCGACGTATCAAACACCTACAACAGATCTAGAACCTCAGATGATGCGTTTCGTCGGCTTAGGTTGATTTAGTCCATTCGGGAACTTGCACGTGATTTGATCAAGTGCAGCGATTGTGTTCTACATTTTCCTAAAGCCATATTGCCACCTCGCAAGATATACATGGGTCGTAAGTATCAGTTGCATTAGCGATTGCCGTTTTTTTTTTTGCCACTGGGTCTGCCCTACGTAGCTGATCCATAGTATTTACCAATTTTGATGCCGATGTTGGAAAGTTCGGCTTAAGATTTTGTATGCGGTCTGCTGGGATGAAGATTTTAGTAGCTTTCTGTAATATCCGTCCAAATAGTTTTTCAGCTATACGTACATCGGTGGGTGGTGTTAAGCTAGAAAAGATTCGCTGGTAAACATTTTGAAGCCGTCACAGTCGGTCTGAAATTGACGTATGTTTTTTTTTGAAAATTTAGACCAGTACTTCCCAACCGGTGGGGCGCGCTCCCCTAGTGGGGCGTGATGGTTGGCAAAGGGGACGCGGGCTCAACTCGAGTGGTAATGTGGTGGACTATATTACAACGGCCATGAGCTGGTAAAATTCTTCAAATCATGAACAAAATATCTAAATCGCTACAACCACAATATATTAGCGAGGAGCCTCTGTCCAAAGTCTGTTTGATGATGATCGCTGAAATTGTTTTAAGCTACAGTCACATTTGGCGAGCTACTAGTACTAGTAAAGTTGCATTCGGGAAATCACCATAGGCGACGACACGTAATAAACAACGAAAACAGTGTCATGTAAATGGGTGACTATGCGTTGTTACGACGTCGTCACCGAAAGTGTGATGCAACTAGACGCGCAACTAGTCACCCTATATACAGGAGTTAGTTGCAAACGAGAAATTACTACGGTGACGACGTCGTAAACAATCAACAAACTGTTGTGCAATTTTACTAGTAGCTAGTCAACAGACACATTTCGTAGATACTAGTGGAATAGGACATGTTCAATTCGACTAGCACCCAGCCAGCGAGTGAATATACGCTAAAATTATTTTTCGGTGGATTTCGAATTAACTGCTCAACCGATCGACACGAAATTCAGTGTGAATGTGTAAAATGGTAGGGTATTTGCTACGAATGCCTTCGAGATTACGAAATGGTAACAGGGTGTCCGAGACGAGGTGCGAAAGTCGATTATTCTATTTGTCATCGGAAAAGGGTGTATCGGCTCGTATATCGACATGAAATTCAGTGTAAATTTGCAGAATGGTAGGCTATTTGCTACAAACACCTTTGAGATTACGAAATATCAACAGGGTGTCCTAAAAAAGGTGCAAAAGCTGATTATAATCGGGAATAAATTTTGTTTGAATGTGTAGAATGGTAGGGTATTTGCTACGAATGCCTTCGAGATTACGAAATGGTCACAGGGTGTCCGAGACGAGGTGCAAAAGTAGATAATAATCAGCAATAAATTTAGTATGAATGTATCGAGTGGTAGGGTATTTTCTACGAATACCTTTGAGAATCAGAAATGTTAACAGGGTGTCCCAAACGAGGTGCAAAAGTAGATCATTTTGTTAATAATGGTTAAATGAATTTACCAGATGACCAGTGTTTGTATATGCCGGTTCATTTTATTTGTCATCGGAAAATGATGTATATCGACATGAAATTCAGTGTAAATATGTCGACTGGTAGGTTATTTGCTACAAATACCTTTAAGATTGGGAATTGCTAACAGGGTGTCCTAAACAAGGTGCAAAAGTAGATAATAATCAGCAATAAATTTAGTATGAATGTGTAGAATGGTAGGATTTTTGCTACGAATACCTTTGTAGTCGGGAATTGTTATCAGGTTTTCTCAAATGTCTTCTTCTTCTTTATATGCCAGTCAAAATTATAAATAAATATGATAAACATGTTTTTTTTTACCAAAAACAGTTTTTAGACACCTGGCCCTCTACTGATTCCAAAACACTAAAAGTAGCCTGGCTCTGCCTTTTCTATTTGAAATGCTAAAATGACACTAGTCGCAGATACAGACTATAGAAAAAATAGGGGTAGCGACCCTTCGACGAAAATGCACAGCAAACAGTCACTTTTTGTGAATGTTTTCTGTAACCGCAGGTTTTTCGAATTTTTGTATTGTGTTGTTAGCCATTGTTTGTTGAGTATGCTGATTATGACAACCACTTTCGCACCTCGTTTGAGAGACCCTGATAACATTTCCCGACTACAAAGGTATTCGTAGCAAAAATCCTACCATTCTACACATTCATACTAAATTTATTGCTGATTATTATCTACTTTTGCACCTCGTTTAGGACACCCTGTTAGCAATTCCCAATCTCAAAGGTATTTGTAGCAAATAACCTACCAGTCGACATATTTACACTGAATTTCATGTCGATATACACCATTTTCCGATGACAAATAAAATGAACCGGCATATACAAACACTGTTGATATTTCGTAATCTCAAAGGTGTTTGTAGCAAATAGCCTACCATTCTGCAAATTTACACTGAATTTCATGTCGATATACGAGCCGATACACCCTTTTCCGATGACAAATAGAATAATCGACTTTCGCACCTCGTCTCGGACACCCTGTGACCATTTCGTAATCTCGAAGGCATTCGTAGCAAATACCCTACCATTATACACATTCCAACTGAGTTTCGTGTGGATCCGTTGAGCCGTTAATTCGAAATCCACCGAGAAATAATTGTAGTGTATATTCACTTCCCAGTAGAATAATTGAACATGTCCTATTCTACTAATAAATACATTTTACTACTTACTAGTAAAATTGCATAACACTTTTTTGATTGTTTACGACGTCGCGTCGTCACCGTGGTAATTTCGCGCATACAACTAATTCCTAGGTAGATAGGGTGACTATTCACGCGTCTAGTTTCACACACTCTCGGTAACGAACGTCGTAACAACGCGTAGTCACCCATTTATATGACACTGTTTCGTTGTTGACGTCGTCGTCACCGTGGAGATTTCTTGTATGCATGCACTAGTAGCTAGTACTAGCACGGTCTGACTGTAGCTTTAGGAATATAGACCGAGGAACAAACCAGGAGTGCACTACCTGTTAAACTTGAATGAAATTGAAATGATGCTTCGTAAAATATGTACATGAAGTCAGTCAATGATTTCAATTTTGCTTTTGGTGCACCGCTGCGCCAAAAAAAAAATGGACCTCGCCAGGGAAAATGAGTTTTTGGTCTAAAACCGGATCTTCAGGCAATATTTTCAGCGCGCAATAACCGTCTTATGATCATGATCATGCGGCCTCAATTCTAGTAGTGTAATGTAGTAGGGATGTAGGGCCAAATCTCGCTCTCCAGAAATATTCAATCTCTCAATCTCTCTGTGAGATTTTTCCAATGATACAAATTTTCTCTTATTATTTGTCAACGTGGCGCATTTTTAACAAAAGAAAACGAATGAGCTGAAAAATGCATTCTTCCGTTTTTTTAGCGAAATTTTCGTTGGTGGGCGCCAGATTCTGCTAACCTTGCAAAGGGGGCATGTACTGAAAAAGGTTGGGAACCCCTGATTTAGACGGAATGTGCAGTGTTAAGACAATAGGTATGTGATCAGATGACAGGCTCCTAAGTTATATTTTTGATGAGTGCAGGGCTGGCGATCATGACCCAGTGACGCGTGTTGACTTGTCGTCATTCAGGTGCCAAATTCGGCTGCGTCCGGTTGGTTTGCGATTACGTTACCTCTGGCATCATTGTCCAGATTCGAGTGCCGCAGTTCATTTTGAGCGTAAGAGGCTAATATTGACTTTATATCTGGAAGGACAGCTGGATAGTGGTGAAATATAAATGTTAAAAATATCAACGTCAATATTTCCTGAATTAAGGGCAAAACAGAACGCTTACGTTACGTTACGTGCCGCACACCTGTCAAAGATGATTCAATGGAGTTTGTATGCAACTGCACAGAACGCACATTGCGAAACGTAATCTTTCGGAAAACTATTCGGAATGTAAGATTCCACGGAAATCCAAGTCAGTTTGTTTGTCATACTTATGATAATGTTATTGCTAAGCAATTTATTTCTTTTTTATTTGTGCCTTATAGAACGTCGGAGGACGCGGCGGAGGTGTCTTGTCCATGAGTTGATTCGGGTGATTCGTTCGATAACATCCGACTAGATATTGCTTGGTGAAAAATTCATTATGGCTCCTCAAAGTCGTCATATTTGACTCCTGGTGTAGATGATCCTGTGAGGACATCTTAACACAGCCGGTGATGGTGCGTAGTGCTGTGTTTTGGCAGGTGTGGATGTGACTCCAATTTGTGTTGTAACACAGTTAGTCCACGTCGGTGCTGCGTAGTTGACTAAGGGGCGACCGATAGCTTTGTAAGTAGCCAGAGGCGTTTCATTATCTGTGCCCCATGTAATACCGGCAAGAGCTTTTAGTATTTTGTTTCTGCTCCTGAGTTTGGAACAGATATTTTCAGCATGGGTGTTGAATTTTCCGAAGTTGTCGAGCGTGACACCAAGGATTTTGGGAGTCCGAACAGTTGGAATAATGTGGGTGTCAATGTAGATGGGTAGTTGTGTGTTGTACTCGTGGTTGTATGTATGATATGATTTCGAGTCCCGTTGGTGGTGTGGGTAGTCCTGACATATAGAGATTGAAAAGGGTGGGGGATAGAACTCTACCTTGGAGAACGCCTTCTTTGATTTTTCTGAGTTTAGACGTCCCGTTTCTAAACTCTGAACAGGATTGTCGACCGGCAAGGTAATTTGCGATTCATTTGTGAATATGAGGTGGAGTGGTGTTGCGGAGATCTGTCAGCAATAAGTGTTTGAGCATGATCATGACAATACCATCTGGGCCGAATGCTTTGGATTTTTTGGTATTTTTTATTGCAAGCCTTACTTGATTTGAGGTAACCTGAAGATGTTGATCAGTGGTGCTGTTGCAGATGGCTCTAGTAATTATGCGCTTGAGCTTATCTTTTTCGGGATGTTAGACGAATTGTTGATTGAATTTGTGAGCGCATTTGTTGTTGTTATTGTAGCGATTCAAGAGATTTTTTTTCTCTTGAATCGAAGGGGGTCTTGGCAGCTCTTGGCCGTTTTAACAACGGGTAGCTCCGGGACGATTTACATCGAAGAACCGGCTGCCATAGGAGCATTTTATGGACAACACAAACATCTATGGGTCACAGTGGGATTCGAACTAACGCACCGGCAACTAAGAGATAGAGTGACATCTCCGCCACTGAGCCACCGAATGCCGGGATGTTCGACGAATTGTTGATTGAATTTGTGAGCGCATTTGTCGTCGTTGTTGTAAGTTTTATCACCGAACTTGGTGGCTACATTTCCTTTGGCCTTTATGTAGCTCGACAGAGCACGAACCGTTTTCCAAAGGTTGCTTATGCCGGATTTTATGTGGCTGGTTTTTAAATGCGTATTCCATAGCTGTCTTCTGGGGTCGTTGACTTGTTGGGTTATCACGTTGTTTGAATCGCTGATACGATTCATCCTTCATTTTTGCCAATTCTACAACGGAGGATGGAAAATGTGGTCTTAAGATGGGGATGCGGCCCGCTGGGATGTATCTTTTGGCAGCATTCAGGATAATCCGTCTCAATTTTTTTTCAGCAATACGTACGTCTGTGGGGGTCGGCAGGGCAGAAAACGCTTCGTGAGGTGATGAATGGTTCCCATGTGATGTTATTGATGAGACCGAGAATGGCAATGTATATGTCAGGTGAGCTTCTGCATGATCCTGTAACGCGGGGTGGTGAATCGGATTTATCCAGTTGGTTTGCAATGAGGTTGCCTCTGGTGTCGTTGTCGAGATTCGAGTGCCATAAGTCATGATGGGCATTGAAATCACCCAGTATTAAGCGTTATTGCCCGGTAAGTAGCGGGGTAATGTTGGCCTGAAAACCAGTGGGACAACTTGAGGCTGGTGGTATACAGATATTTAAAATATCTATATCAACATTTCCCGACATGATGGATATCGCTCGAAGTTCAGTGCTGGTATCGGCGGCAGTGACATCAATTTTTGAGTATGGCAACAAACTGTGGATCAAGAAGGCTAGAGCTCCACCTGCGCCAGTGGGTCGATCTCGTCGAATGATATTGAAGCCTTCGTAGAAATTTAGCGATGAATCGGCCTTTAGCTTAGTTTCTTGAACTGCAGCAGCTTGATGTCTGTCCATGAAGCCAGTGAGCTCGACGACTTTATTTACAGTTAATTTGTATAATTTTGGTGGTGGAGTAATTCACAACTGGCTGTGTTGGTGCTGGTGTAAGAGTGTGTCGTGGTACTCTGTGTTGAGTAGAAACTGTGGGGGTGACAGGTGATGGTTGTTGGCCCTGATTAGTGTGTTGTTGGGAAGTCGATGATGATTGTTGGGCACGGATTCTGCAATTTCGTGCTATGAAGGATTGTAGATCAACATTGTTAAGCCCGGGACAATTCTTAAAGTGACACCATTCCTTGCAGCACGAACATTGCACGGAGGATTGTACATTAGAGTAGATCCTCTTACCACAGACGCAGCACATCCATGGACCAGGATTTGTTACGATGCCGGCACGTATAAGCAAGATTTGGTGCAACTGGGCCGGCTCGGCTTGCTCCGGTGGTATAAAAACGACGTAGTAAATGTGCAACTTTTTTGTTTCCCCACTTGCGTCGAGGGGGTTTGCGGCTTTTGGCCATGCAAAGGATGCATATTCAAGGCAGATGCATATTCAAGCCAGAAACTTTGCTATTCACTTCATAATAACTGACTGAAACGACTTGGGATTATTTCTGATTTACTTACTTTTTATCTGTGCTGCAGCATTCTCCTCCTTTACACTGGCCGAACCTTCCGAGCTGGTCTCCTCCTTGACAGCATTCTCTTGCTTGACATCTTCTCCGCGCGTATTGTTACCTTCCATCTTAGAAGTAACGTCCTCCAACTCTTTTCTTAGCTGTAACGACATAAACCATTTCCATTAAAGAGCATGCAAATACCAATCTCAATCAAATACTCACTTTAATATTCTCAGCCGACGCATCTTTATATTTCCGCTTGTATCGTTGCACTTCACCCTTGAGCTGACCATTGTGATTCTGCAGCGAAGTGATAAGGTGACGCATTTCACGATTTATCGGTGCCGTTTGTTCGTTGGCTGCCATGTTTTGTTCAAACTCGATTCGAAGCATTTCATACTCCTTGCGTATTTGCGCAAGCACATCTTCCATTTGAATCATCTCGCTGCGCACTTTCTTCTGAGCAATAAGCTCCTCGCTCTCCATCATTTCAATTTGCCGAAGATGCTGATTCTTGCTTGTTTGCAATTGGCTACGAGTTTCGTCGAGCATCGTCTTAATTTGCATCGATTCATTGTAGAGTACGGAAAATTGCGACTGAAGACATTTGTACTCAGTCGTTTCAACGATCACAGACTCGGGCAGTTGACGGATCTGATAAGGCATAACCGTGAATACATGGCTTCACTATATTTGTAAAAAAAATCATGCTTACCTCCATCTTAAGCTTCTCCACCTCCTTCAGTGTTTCACGATGTGTTTGATGCAATTTATCCAATTCCGTTAGGCGATTATTCGCCAAATCTCTGTGCTCTTCCAATTCCTTCTGCAGATCCTCCAGATGCTGACTATTGACATTTGTGGTCGAAATGCTTTTCGTGCCGGAACTCTTGGTGGCATCGCCGTGCATTTGATGATAGGCCTTCAGCTTCTCAATAGCTTCGGCCAAATGGTTCTCGAGTTTGTCGTTACGACAGCGCACCTTCTCCAGCTCGTATTGGAGCTCGTCGATTTGGTTCCGCAACTCGGACACTTCAGTCTCCTTGGCCGTCAGCGCGTCTTGGTATTCTTTCATCTTGAGCGACATAGTGTGCGCCTTCTCGTGCAACGACGTGTTGAGATTCTGTAAATTACGATTCTCGGCCATAATTTCAATTTGCGACTGACGAAGCGTTTCGTCAATCGGAGGAATTTCAATGTCGTTCTCGGCGCTTGCGCCTTCGCCTCCTTCGTTCACGACCGCCGCGGGACCCTTTAGTGCTCGCGTTATTTTCTCATTACGTTGCATTAGTCGATCGATGACTTGAACTATCTTGGCCACGGCACGCTTTGAGACTTGCACGCGATTTGCCAGCTTATCGTCCAACTCCTCCTTGTCCCAGGTGGAGAGTTGTGTCAAGAATGAAGTAGTCACTTCATTTTCATCTAGTAGGGTAGAAATGGAGTTGAGGTGAGGGATCGAAACGAAATTGTAAGATTGCGAATTTCCTTCTTATCCAATACTTACTCTTATTCTCCGATTCATCTGCAGTTTCAGCATCGAATCTTTGCAACAACACGCGAATATCTTCATTGAGCTGATTCCAGTAGCGATTCACAACGTTCAGAACTGCATCGTCCTGCGTCTGTCGCTTCTCGAGCTGTTCGATCCGATGTCGTAGCTCGGCTTCCGAGCGTATTCTTTGCTCGATACGCTGTGCCAACTTTTTGTTTTGAAATTGCAAAACCTTAATGTCCATCTCCTCCAGCGTGGAGACGGGTCCTATCAAGTGGGGCTCGAAGTGAACCTTCTTGATGGCAGGCTGACCGGCAGCAGCGCTAGCGCCCGAATCATCAGCGCTTCGTTTCGACATTATATCGGATTTAGAGAGATAAAGCTGTAAATAGAAGCAAATCGTGCAAATTCAATACCTGCGGGGCAGAAAAATTAATTTTTCATATCTAATTGGATCGCGCACGTCAACACATCGACCCGACTGGGAAGCAGCAGGTCGACGCGATGATGCCGGCGCTCAATTAGAGCCCGGGAAGTGAAAAGTTTTTATTTCTCTCTATTTAACAGTCTGCCCGGAATGTTTATGATTTCGATGTTTTATAGAATTTCTAAAAGCCATTGCGCTTTGTCAATTTTTCGGAAAATTTGTGAAACGTCAAGATGTCGATTGCCCCGGAATTGGGTTAAATTTGTTTTGGATATTCTATCAGATATACAAAAGTATTTCTTACCTGATCAATGAAATAGGGTTTTCTGATGTGAGAAATTTGTTTTTACTAACAAATTTTCTCGGGAAATGCAGCAAAAAAACAGAACCTGGTCTTCTTTTTCGTCCACCAGGCAAAGCATCTAAACACTCTTGTCAAAAGTGTGGAAAATGAAGTGTGTTCTGTGGAATCTGAATATGTGTGGGAGAAAGTCCCCGCTTGTGGAAGATGTCTGTTTGGATTGTGGGAAGTATGAAATGGCGCAATATTTAATTTAAAATTTGATTAAATACATACACAGTAGGTGTGTTTTTTTGGTTATCCCGTGCAGGTTTGGGTAACGAAACTTCATATAAAAAAAATGACAGGTGCGTCAGCTGTCATTTTTTTTATATGGAGTTTCGTTACCCAAACCTGCACGGGATAACCAAAAAAACACACCTAGTGTTTCAGTATTGAACGGATCTTTAGGATTCGCCCACTGGTACTGATTTTTTAATAAGCAAATATGGTGGTACTCACTTCATACTTTTCTCAGCGAACAGTACTTAGAGGCGCCATAAGTGAGCGCTTATATACCGGCTCTTAATTTAAACTATCTTAAAGCATTTTTGGAGATAGTACCTTTTCCATAGGGTGAATATACCGTCCTAGTCAAGTTCGCGTATTAACTTTCTTCTTCTTCTTTTTATTGGAATTGGTTGTGGAATGTGCACATGTTTAGAAATGGTTTATCTGACATTTCGATTATTTGGACATTATTATGATTAGAATTTGTTAATCTCGCGTTTTTTCTAACCAGGAATTTCATATAAACTCTGTAGCGAATCGAAAATCGAAAACGATATCATTCCAGTAACAAGACGACTTCGTTCTTCCTGGATAAATTTCAGAGACAGTCGCTTGTCTAAGCTTTATGGATTGGTAAGCACCTCGCCATCTGTTGCGAGCGGGACTAAATTTAGTTTCGATTAGTTAGTGCAGCCCGTATATGCCGGACAAAAATAATTTAAATTTGCCTAAAACTTTTTATCTTTGCTCCGGTATATAAGCGGTCAGTGATTATCACTCACACTATACTATGACCGCTTATGTACCGGAGCAAAGATAAAAAGTTTTAGACAAATTTAAATTATTTTTGGACGGCATATACGGGCTGCACTAACTAATCGAAACTAAATTTAGTCCCGCTCGCAACAGATGGCGAGGTGCTTACCAATCCATAATGCCTAGCCAAGCGACTGTCTCTGAAATTTATCCAGGAAGAGTGAAGTCGTCTTGTTACTGGAATGATATCGTTTTCGATTTTCGTTTCGCTACAAAGTTTATATGAAATTCCTGGTTAGAAAAAAACGCGAGATTAACAAATTCCAATCATAATATTGTCCAAATGATCGAAATGTCAGATAAACTATTTCTAAACATCTGCACATTCCACAACCAATTCGAATAAAAAGAAGAAAGTTAATACGCGAACTAGACTAGGACGGTATATTCACCCTATGGAAAAGGTACTACTATCTCCAAAAATGCTTTAAGATAGTTTAAATTAAGAGCCGGTATATAAGCGCTCTATGATACGCTTCAATTATTTTGCTAAAGGGCCTTTCCAGTCATAGGCCCATGCTAAGAGGAGGGTGAAGGGGGCATACTCGCCCCGGGCGCCGTGTTCCAAGGGGCGCCTATCGTATTGGTTTTAGAGAAGTAAGTCTTTAGTTGTGTTTTTTTGGTTATCCCGTGTAGGTTTGGGTAACGAAACTTCATATAAAAAAAATGACAGGTGGATCAGCTGGCATTTTTTTTATATGGAGTTTCGTTACCCAAACCTGCACGGGATAACCAAAAAAACACACCTTTTGTTCTTTAAACTATCATATACAGTTATTGACCTCGTTATACATTTTTTAAGCCCCTACTTTTTTTTTAATTTCAGAATTCCTTTGAGAGTGGACTTTTCAATTTATACACGCTAATTTTTTTTTCATTTACTAACAATTTAATTTTAAATATTATTGGCACAAAATTTGCAGCTACGTTGCGTATGCTCATAGCGATTTGGAAGGTATTCCGACGACAAAATGGTGACCAAGGAAACTGACAGGAAGCTAGTTTGGAAGTCAACAAAAGGTGTGTTTTTTTGGTTATCCCGTGCAGGTTTGGGTAACGAAACTCCATATAAAAAAATGACAGCTGACGCACCTGTCATTTTTTTTATATGAAGATTCGTTACCCAAACCTGCACGGGATAACCAAAAAAACACACCTAATGACGCCCACTATATGGTACTAAAGTAGATCAATTTTTTAAGTCATCTCGCAAATAATTCAAAACTGAAAATAAAGTCGTAGTCTATCAGTGAGTAAAAACTATCGATTTGATAGCAAAATATGATCCTGAAATCCGTCATCATTAAGACAATTCTGTTAAACCTTCTGGTCGAAAAATTACATACTTTTCGAATAACATTCAAAATGAAGTAATTACTCGATTAGGATAGGAAATTGAGAGTCCAATTTATCAAAGAAATTCACGATGCGAAATACTTTGCCATTTCATTCGATTGTACTCCAGACGTATCGCATAAAGAGCAAATGAGCAAAATCGTTTGATACGTCAACATTTCTGAAAATGCTCCATCGAATCCGTATCGAAATTGATACAGTCAATAAAATATTACAAAAAAGGACATTAGCGTAGCAATAGCTAGCAACTTAATTGAAGAATTGACTTCGTCCATGAGCACATTGAGAAATGAAGGACTTGATACATTATATAACTACAAAATATTGACCACGCTTAATCTCTGGATATAATCCCAGAAGTCAAAGAAAAGTTCGAAAAATGATCAGTTATGAGGCCGATGATGACACTCCAGAAATAAGCCCTCATATTTTTTTTTTATAAATTATATAAAAGTCCCAGACACAATTATCACGCAGCTTAAATGGAGGATTGAAATTGAAAAGCTTGGATTGCAGACGATTTTGGCTTTTTATCTGACGAAAAACAGACCAGCTTTGACGAAGATGCCCTAGACGAAAAAGTAACTAAACTGAGTCAAAACTATTCAGCTGATTTTAATGAACATGAAATCAGAGTGAAATTTTAATTGCGAAAAAATGTTTACCATCCAAATATTTTGAATCCAAATTTTCAAAATATGAACCATTTTGAAATACTGCAAATTATTCATAGCTTTGACTTAAGGCGCGTTCGGACGGCATCCAACTTGTTTGATCCAACTTTTCCCACCAACTTTTCTCAAGTTGGAAGGCTGTTCACACGTACGATATTCAACTTCAACAAATCCTATCAAACTTTTTGGCCGTGTGGACACAAGTTGGAAGTTGAAGCTGTCGTAAAACGTTATCATCAGTTATCAGCGTACGGGCGCCAAATTGTCTTCGCACGGCTCTGTTCCCAGTAGTTCCCAATTCAATTACCACAGCATGAAGAACGACCACAGGTTTATGTCAAAAAATCAGCAACTGAGAACACATGATTGTCATGACAGCTTGTACGGAAAATTGCATTGGCAATACGTTTCTCAAGTCAAATCAAAAAATTTAATCCGATGGTCCCATACACCTTCCGATTTATCTCGCAACCAAATCTGGCCGATCGATCGGAGGGTCTATGGCTTTGATATGTAGTATGGATTGGCCCGCTTCACGTAGATGAGCGTACGTGTGTGACTAGAAAAGTTCTCCCCTCATCTTCAGCGCCACCTCTCCTACACCTCTCGAGCAACCCACAAGATGGCCGGCTCGGTCGCGTCGCTGTCAACCTTTGACAACCATCCAGTTGGAATCCAATTGGCGGATAATGGCGGCAAGTGAACGTGAGTGCACGAAATAGTTTGCGCGAGTGAAATATCGAGTTTTTCGATGTGATTTGAGATAAATTCACCAAAACAGTGTAGGCCGTAATCTCGCGAAAGTGTTTTACTTTGAAAAAAATGCGACACATGTTGTTTTTCCGAATTTGAAGTGCTTTGTTGTCGGGTGGTCCAGTGAACAACGCAAATACATAATCGGTGTGTCTTCTCAAAGGTAATCGCGTGTGTACCTAGATTTTAGTAGTGCTATGTCAATGTCGGTCTGAAAATGATAGTTTAACGCGTTTTTAATTGATTTTTCATTTGAAACATGTGCGCGATTTTGTGGTTGACAGCCAAGCGATTCGTTCGTAAGCGTTCGTACCTCGTTCGTAAGCGTTCGTACACGTTTTGTACGAAGCAAGCACGAACGTTTACGACGGAAATTCGTCTCGTTAATGTGTACACAGGCGTTTCAAATTTCTCTCTGTTTCGGGGGCTACACAGTTTTTATTGTTGCTAGCACAGCCATTATGCGCGGTCGAGCATTTTTTTGGTTCTTATCGTTTTTGTCGGTTTTAAAAGTGGATCGGCGACTGATGACGTTGCAATGCTAGTGGAGAAAAATGTTCGAAGACTACACGGAGTCAGCCGGTCAGTATTTTGGGTAAGTACATACACAAATCTCGTTCAATTTGCGAGTACCAAATAATCTATTTACACTTTTATCCACAGTTTGGGACGACCCCTAAATTATCTGAATCGTGCCGACCGGAATGGAAGTTCGAAGCCTATGGTGACGTTGCAATGCTAGTGGAGAAAAATGTTCGAAGACTACATGGAGTCATCCGGTCAGTATTTTGAGTAAGTACATACACAAATCTCGTACAATTTGCGAGTACCAAATAATCTATTTACACTTCTATCCACAGTCTGGGACTACCCGTACATTATTAGATTCATGCCGACCGGATTGGAAGTTCGAAGCCTATGGTATTTCAGAACTGCGGTGCATTCAATCTGTTAATTTTCCCAAGCAACGACAACGGCTCCTGCAACAGAAAAACTTTCAGCTGGCATTGGAAATACAGTAAATTTCACTTTACCTTTCCTCTAAAATGTGACCGAAGCCCAACTTTATTTTCAGAATATTTCCAATGAATCGGTGCTAAAGGCCTGAATAGACCTCGGGCGGAATGAAAATGAAATTTTTGTCCGCTGCGATTTTTTCAATGAAAATGCATGCTTACTGTCATGGAACATGTCGGAAATGATGGGGAATTCCATAAGCTACAATCCGAATATGGTTCCAACATTTTTCTCGGCCATTTTATGTATTATTTTTCGATTTCCCGGTCATTTCACCGTGGAAAATATCTAATGACCGGGGAATCGAAAAGTAATATGTACATAAAATGGCCGAGAAAAATGTTGGAATCATATTCGGATTGTAGCTTATGGAATTCTCCATCATTTCCGACATGTTCCACGGCAGTAAGCATGCATTTTCATTGAGAAAATCGCAGCGGACAAAAATTTCATTTTCATTCCGCCCGATGTCTATCCAGACCTTAAAGAGGAAAAGAAATTCGTCAAATGAAAACGTTGCATGTATTGGAATTTTTGAAAAACAAGCAATTCGCTGGTGCTATGAAAGTATTTGCCAAATTAAAAGCTGATCCGCGTGAAGACATACGATTATTTCTCGATCTTCTATCGCAAGATTCCCTGAATATGGCAAAACAATGTACACGGACTCTCCTGCTCGACGAAAAGGATTTGAAGAATAGCTCTGTTGGCGTTAATTGATTATCTGGCAGAGGTTCGATATAATGTTCAAAATGAATTGATGAAACCGCCCGATACGAAGACGTATAGCAAGAATAAGCCATTGCTACCTATCATTGACACGACACTGTTAAAATATTATTTGTAGGTAAGTGACTTACAATTTCTAACTGTACATAAAATTAATTAACACTTCAATTTTATATTCAGACAAATGATTCTTAAGTTGCGCCTTTGTTTCGTCTCAACCAACGCCTTTTGGAAGAACCGGAGAAAACGCTCAAAAATATTTCAAGTTTGGCGAATTGATAATTCCGTCTCAAAAAAAGGGCAGCACAAGCGGGCCTTGGAGTTGCTCCGTCCGCAGGCAAACGTATTTATGATTATCCAATTTACTGTACAGTCTAAGCATATTTTTCCTTCCATTATACATGTTCCTAGCTCCAGTCTCAACGGACACGAACGTACCATTGAATATCTTCTGTTAACTTGTATGGAAAATTATAGTGACTAATAAATGTGGATCGACCTTATATACTGAAAATGCGGTGTAGTTGTTGTTTGTATGTACTTATTTCCTCAGGACAGCACAGGGTTGGATTGGATTGCACGTTAATGTCCATTATGACAGACCATATAAATACCCACAGCCAAGCTGAGCACGAATCCGGAGCTTCGCACCAACATTTCGTTGCGGAACATGGCCAACATCGCCAAAAACAAACATTTTCTAAGTTTTTCAATTTTTTTGGCTTATAACACTGAAACTGCATTCATGCGATAAGAAACCAATGAACATGATAAAGAAAACATCGGCGCAACGCGACATAATTCTTCAAAATACGTTAAGCGGTATCGCTACAATTGATACAATTTTCTTCGTTTTTTTTTTGCTATTTTGATCTTGTTTCACAACGAAATTTCATTACATAATAAAAATAAAAGCAAAAACATCGCATGAATTCTGTCGAAGCCGGTCCCAAGCTTAGTTAAAAAAGGAAGAGAGAGGTGATTAACGAAGTAAAATTTTTTCTCAAATCAAACTGTGATAAATAATAAAATACATGCGTAACTATATTTCCCTTGGAGCAAATTAGTAGGTCCGTTTTATTGGGTCAGAACAGAATAACTTCCATACAAATTTTACAGGAGTTGTTCCATACCCTATAAGTTGCCCTTTTCTGTCCTGTACTCGACCCAATCAAACATACCTACTCATATTCCCATTACACCGATATGAAAATCATAGGAAAACTTCAATGTAATTTGCAGAAAACAAAAATTTCGATTTATTTATTTAAAAAATAAAAAATAACAGGCGCGACAATCCAACATTGGACTAAGGACGCAGGATGTGTTAGTGACATCCTATTTCCAAGATCTTATCTGCTTTTTGTTGAGGTAATGAGATCAGCATCACGCTCAGCAGTGTTATTTATCCCCATAAATGGGTACTCGTTTAACATCTGAGTGAGATCATAGTCCGTCACAAGCTCGTGAGTTCGAAAAACACCATGATCCACGGTGAGATTCGAACTCATGACCCTGTGCGCCGAAGGCGCGCGCACTAACCGCTAGACTACATTTATTATTTATTTAATTTTTCTCTTTTTTGCTTAGTGCCAAAATTGTTTACATAAGCATGCAAACAATGTAAACTTTTTTTTCTTAAATTGGCAATTCAAATTTTTCCGCCAAATGTGTGCCCCCATCATATGAAAAACTAACGGCGCCTATGGTGTGGTTGATAGTATGTGTGTTTTTTGTGATTGTGTTATAAAAACCTAGACAAAATTTCCCCTTCAGGGCCTATCTAGAATTTCTTCTGTATCTATGGTCTATGGTGCCTCTTAAAGAAGAAGGTGCATTGGAGAAGAGTCGATAAAGAAATGTTGAGCATTTCGATAGAAGCAACCAACCATTTGTAGTTTTTACGAGCAACGCTGACTATATGTGAGGTTGGCCGAGTGGCTAAGGTGTCGGACTGGCGTACGACAGTGGCTATGGTTCGACGCTGGCTGCTTATTTCATTTTTCTTTTTTTTTGCAAACGCGAGAAAATGATGACATAACACATGCTGTATGTCTTTCTTAAAGCGTAATTCAGTGCTACAATAAGGTTCTATTATCCAGTGTTTATACCCTGTATAGTGCCCCTATTATCGTTAGAAGACAATATTCTACGAAGTATTATAGGGATGAAATTGTCACTTGGGCTCTTCTTGTCTTCATCTTCTTCCTTGCCTCGTCCTTTACACCGCTCCATGGTTATGCGTTGCTCGACCTGCGGTGTAGGCACATCGCCCGTTTTGGCGGTAATATCTCAGCATATCTATTTTGGATCGTGTCATCGCCGAGACCAATGCGTTGTTTTTGCTTTCACTCTTCTTGTCTAAAAACCTCATGGAAAATGACAGTGATTGCGAGGTATGACTGAAATGTAAGTCAATCGTATCAATTTTTCTGACTATTGTGTTTTTTTAGATAATTAAACTGAAAATTAAATTTTCAGTAAAATTTATCTAGTTCCTACAAATCACAACCAAATCAGCTGGCGACAGGCTCTCCATCCACAATTTTTCACCAATCAAGTTTCTCAAACTGTAACCCATGTGTATCAGCTCGTTTGGCGGGGAAAATGCACAACAGATGTTGACGGGCGCATTTGTGCACCGCAACCAACCGCAACACGCAACATGAATCGAATCACTTCAGCAGTTCGATAGAACGCGTCGACCGACTTGGGTGTATGTTGCCGTCCCGCACATTTTTTTGTTAAGATTTCTTAAAAAACCGTTCTTGTGTTCTCTTTTTGTTTTGTCCATCCAAATTTGAAGACGAGTGTTTTGTTTTATTGCTGCCGAGCAATTGTGCAAAGTGTATAGCGTGAATCGAGTGATTTTTTGAATTGTAAGCACACACTACGTGCGTGCATTACTTTCCGGTTGAAATTTTCCTGTTGTGTGAAGAGTGTGTGTGGTGGTCCTTTCGTGGGGTGTGAATTTCGTGTGTTTCCCAGTTTCCAATAACCAGAAAACATCCATTCTACGGACATACTTCAGTGAATTTTCATAGAGTTTTTGTGTGAAAAGCGGATAAAAAGTTTTACACTTTAAAAAGAGAACGGGAATCCTTCCTTGCGTATGGACAACATCCAGGCCAGGCATTCTTCAACCGGATTTCATCTAATCAGAGGAGTAACGGAGAGCGAAACGATAAAACTTAGGAGATCGAGAGACGAAGCGGTGGTGTGTCCTGCGAACTGGTAAGTACAATGCGTAGAACACGTCGTCGTACACCTCTCGTATATTCAGCACACAAGGATGAAGGGATATGAAATTGTGCCAGGCGGACAGGGTGTGTGTGTTCGTGAAATGCTCGCTGGCTGTTAGCTTTTGTGCGAGTTCATGTTTGTATAAAAAAAAACTGTTTCTGGGGCATTGGGGTAGAAAGGGACGTTGCTCCTTGATGATGAAATTTGCGACGTCAGACGAGAAGTCGTTCCTAAACGGAAGGACTTTACGCCAGGATGAGCGGCTTCGAATGGCGTGACGCGCCGCGGTGATGTCTTTTCATGACCTTCGATGCGAATTTGCACTGCAACCCACACCGGTCGTGGGTCAAATCGTTGTCAGCACCAGGCCGACGATGGATGGTAGGGAAATTTGCGAATTTCGTGATTGGAAATGTTTGCAAGCCTAACAGGAAAAATGGAGTACCGTTGCGATGTTGACTGTGGGTGGCAGATTTTATTTAACTTTGTAGTGGGTTCATCGATTTTACCTAGTACAGTACAGGTTCTTCCTACGTACATAAAACAGATGTAGGAGCCTACACTATCCTAATGCTTGTGTAGATTTGAATAGAAGAGGGAATGTTCACGGGATGTGAAGATCAGAAGCTTTGAGGTGGATCCTTTTTGGAGTTTCTATGGGTTTAGATTCAAAGCATTTTTTTAGAGATTTAGAATCGAGGCAATTGATTCGATGAAAGTAACACTAATGCTTGAAATACATTTGACGCGTCAGCATCGGCATCAGCAAAAACATTTCAATTTAGCTGCCTTAAAGGCTATTGCAAGTCCCAAAACAACCTCCAAGTTGGTTTGGGAATGCCAACAGAACCTCAAAAACCTAGTTACCCGAAACAACGTAACTCTGAAATGGGTTAAAGGACATAAGGGGATCGAAGGCAATAGGAAAGCGGATGCCCTTGCAAGAGGTTCCGAACTACCTTTCACCGGTCCCGAACCAGCAATCGGAATTAGTAAATCCACTGCTAAAACCGTTGCCAAACAGTGGACCGAAGAAAAAATCCAAAATCGTTGGAGACTAGTTGAAGGGCTCAGACATAGCTGGGAACCAACTGGCAAACCAGCTACGCCGAAGTCCTAAGCCTCAGCGAAATGAACCTCAGGGCAGTGACAGGTCTCATAACCGGTCACTGTACCCTACGAAAACATCTGCAGGGGAGATTTCAGTATCTGTGGCGCCAAATTTTGATGATGCCATTTCATCAATATTGACCTAAAACGACCGAATCTGCAATCTTTTTTTGCGAAATTGTAACGGTTCTCTAGATATTCAATGTCAAAGTTTGACTTTTCTATGAATCCAGTTAAGTAATTTGATAAGAAAAGGGGACATTTCCGCTTTACACATTGCGGAAAGTGTTTGATGCCATCAAATTGACGTTTTAATGTTAATCAGTTGTTCCACTTGAATAGTAAGTTTTACCAATTTGGCAAAGATGTTAAAGATGTTAATATGTAATATGAAAAGTCGAAATATAGTTGCGAGCAAGAATTGTAAAATTTGCTAGACAGGGAGGCAAATCAAATTCAAAATGTTATTTTCGGTGCAATGCTATTAATTCACATCAATATGTAGTAAAAATACCCCCGATTTCCCATTAAAAACTGAACTACCTCATATAAATGTCAAAGTTTGACATTGAATATCTGGAGAACCGTTACGATTTCGCGAAAAAGGATTGCAGATTCGGTCGTTTCAGGTCAATATTGATGAAATGGCATCATCAAAATTTGGCGCCACAGATACTGAAATCGTGCCCATCTGCATACAATCGGGATCTACACACAAGACCCACTATGCCGCCTCTGTAACAAAGACGAGGAATCAGCCTCGCACGTAATTTTCGAATGCCCCGCTCTTATGAGCTGGAGACAAACCTTTGTTGGGGCTCATACCAATGGAATGGGCGCACCCAAAGTAAACCTGGTTAACTAAATTCTAATCCTTTTACGAAGGACAGAGCTAATAACCTGAAACTCTTTCGCTTTAATGGGAAATACAATAAGCCATTAGGCTGCAGTATTAAGCGTAACCAGCCCAACCCATCATAGCGCCTAATCCATCCATCCATCCACCCATGCTATTTTTAAACGAAGAACTGTTACAAGCCAAACTCAGAGTAAACACTTCATTTGAAATTTTGAATTGAATTTGTTATTTTAACGGTAAACATTTTCCAGAATTGCAATTTTTTTATTGATTTAATAGATTTTCCTTCATTCGTGTATTTTTATTCAAATACTTAGGATGGGTCGACAGACAGGTATAGAAATCCGCCAATTGATAGTAAATTACCATCAGGAAGGGAAATCTCAGAGGGAGATAGCCCTATTGGTGCAAAGAAGCCGCGGAACAGTGCAACACATTATTCACCGGTTTTCCAGAGACGGAAGGATAATAAATAAGCAAAAACGAGGTAATAGAAAGGCGTTTACAGCCTTGGTTTGGGGGTGTATAGCGGGTAGTGGAACCGGCAAACTCCACCATATTGAAGGTATAATGGACAGATTTGTGTATGGGGACATTTTAGAACAACATCCTCAAGAAAGTTTAGATAAACTATGAATCGAAGATGACTTCTACTTCTACCAAGACAATGACCCGAAACACAAATCCGGGGTTGCGCGCGAATGGCTTTCGAATAATTGTCCCCATGTTTTGGAAGTGCCGCCACAGTCCGCGTATCTAAATATTATCAAACATTTATCACCCCGTTTGAAGCAGAAGCTCCAAAAACGCTGCATCAGTACAAAAAAGGACCTTCTGGAAGCCATACAAGTAGAGTGGGAAGTAATTCCGTTTGGTTACACTTCACATTTACTCCAATCGATGCCCAGACGTCTACAAGCAGTTGTTAATGCAAAAGGGGGGCCAAACAAGTATTCATCATCATCAATGTGGCACGATAGCCCGACGTCGGGCCTTGGCCGCCTGAATCGTTGACCTCCAATTGTCGCGGTTACGTGACCTTGTCCTCCAGTTTCGGAAGCTTAGCAGGTGGTGGGCGTCTTCACCTACGGAATTCTCCCAGCGAGCTCTCGGTCGTCCACGCAACCTCGCTCCGTCAATTCGTTGTGCGTTCATCACTTTCTTTGGCATACGATTATCGTCCATCCGTTGTACATGCCCCGCCCATTGCAGACGTTGAAGCTTCACGATTTTCGATACTTTCAGCTCATCGTACAATTGATACAACTCATGGTTGTACCGGATACGCCATTGGTCTCGCTCGCGAACGGCCCCGAAAATTCGCAGAAGGACCTTTCGTTCGAATCGGTCTAGCAAAATTTCGGAGGCATGGGTGAGGGTCCATGTTTCGCAGCCATAACATAGCACGGGTCGGAAGATCGTTTTGTACACGCGGAGCTTCGTGTTCCTGTGCGCAAGTGTCGAATTAATTATAGGGAGGACCGAGAAATATGTCTTATTGGCTAGTTGTATCCGTCGCTTAATTTCGTCGGTTTCGTTGGCGTCCTTTGATAAGTTACAACCCAGATAGTTGAAGTTGTCTACATACTCGATATTAAGGCTCAGTCGTAATTAAATTAATGTAGGTGTTAGTGTATTTCTTTTTATCACTTTTCTCATTACCAGCGTGTTTGACAATTTGATTCACTTCGTGAATCTGCAATCTGCAAACTGACTTTTCATTACATTCTAGAACTTTTCGCATCTATTTGGAAAAATTTTAAATTTTTGCCGAAAGTCGCATCTATTTCGTAGAAACGAAATTTCCGTACCTCGAATGGTAAGTGGAGAAAGTCTGACTACCCCTACTCCGACCACCACTACAAAGCTATATTCAGCCATATCTTTTGATAGAATGCAAAAAAGTGGGGCAAAAAAAAAAGGTTTCACGCTGATAGGAAGTTATTTCGATTTTAAGGAGGAGACGAGATCATTTTTCAGTTTTTCTTAATTATTTCAAAAACGGTGAAAGTTACAACAAAATAGTTCGAGGACACATGAAACTACACAAAATTACGTTTGCAACGACATATAATACAATTGACTTATTTTGATAAATTGTACCCTAGACCAAAAAATGGGATATTATAATTTTTTGACATTTATATTTTTTACTTTAACTCTGAAAGAAATGCGAATTGAGCCAGGATAATTTAGAGTAAATTTTGGCTGACCGTCAAGACAGAGTCCCTTTATACTCTCCACCAAAAACTAGTTCAATGTGATGAAAACTACGGCTATCTCCGGTTCAAATGGCCCCAAAATATTTTACAGTAGATATTCAAAAATCGTGTCTAAAACAGCCAACACACTGAAAAAAAACGTTTGCTTAAAACAAGAACAAAATACAATAAAAAACAGCCAAGAAATGTTTTTTCCTGATTTAAGATGTATTTTCTTGTTCTAAGAAACATTTTTGCTTAAAATTATGCTTATTTTTTATTTTAACCAAAAACTTTTCTTGGAACAAGAAAATACATCTTAAAAAAAACTTTTCTTGGAGCAAGAAAATACATCTTAAATCAGGAAAAATTATTCCTTGGCTGTTTTTTATTGTATTTTTTCTTGTTTTAAGCAAATGATTTTGTTCAGTGCATGACATAACAAAATCGGCTATAAAAGTAGCCTGGGGTTCTATGGGGTTATGATTCTTACAGATCTTGACACTTGCTGGAATAAGCATAAACAAACCCTTGGAGGTACGTGGAGATAGTTGTTGAAACTCAATGTGAAAAATCTAGTTAGGGTCAATTTGACCTTCAATGATTAAAATAGAATTTAATTTTTTTTACTTTTTTATGCTATTATATTTATTATAACCTAACTTAGAGAAAGCATAGCAACCCATGCCATGCGTTAGTCCAGAGTGGGCATCAGAAAATAAAAATGGCACCGTTCTCACACTATCGCAGTTTACACATCTGAACAAAAATTTTATTCGAATGTCAATTTTTTGTTTACAATTGAGTAAATAATATCCGCGTAATATTTATTACTCTCTAAAAATGCCAACGTGATAATTAACCCTTCTGTTGGCACATAGACCTAGACAGATCATTGGTACTATATCTTGATGAAAAATATCGTTCAACAATATTTTCCACCCCTTTCCATATATATTTCAAGGGAACCGACGGCCACAAATGCGTTGAAACGTTCGGCGAAATATAAACTAAGTCTAAAGAAACGAAAAAACGGCGCATCATCGTAAGGCATAGTATGTAAACTTTTTCTAGAACCAAAATTATAACTCTTCGAAAAATAAGATTGATTTCACAGAAAATTCAGCTACACCTTAGGCATAATAGCTCGTAGGCGGCGACAGAAGGGTTTATAATTGCATCGACAATATTTTGACGTTTGAATTATTTCGTGGAGTGTAGTGTAATCAATTTGGAGTCAAACACATATGGATTGTGTGATCACATAGCCACTCTGGACATGGCATGGGTTACTATTCTTTCTCTAAGTAACCTAAAAATTGAAAATAAAATCATAAAACAAAATTTTATGTGAATTTATAGTCAGGGTTTTTATTGAAACTTGATTATGGAAAAATGTGCTTAAACTGCAAAATCAATTCTCTACGCTTTAAGAGCCGCTGATTTCTTACTGTGACAGATCTCTGTCCGATTTTCTTTTGTAGAAAGAAACTTCAAAATGTTTACTATGCGATAAATGGTTCACAAAAGCTCTCAAATAGTATAATTTTTTTTGAATTTTTGCCACTACTGCCCCACTGTGTTATGGCTCAGCAGCAGTGTTGCCACTCGTGTTACAATTGTAACATTTCGTTACAATTTCGCTTTTTCTGTTACAATGTTACACTGCAAATAATTTTGTTACAATCCTTGAGATGAAACTATAGGTATATTTAACAGTTTTTCTTTTATCATTTTGACAAAAAGAAAATGGTATAAAAATAATTATTGAAAGGTTTTTCTAAAGCATGTTTTACAATAAAAATTCCACCGAGTTTGTCATCGAAGAACGGCTTTTTTTATGGCCATTTTTGATTTAAAATCCAGGCATGCGTTGAGGTTCTATCAGCTCCGTGTTTGAAGAGTCTAAATCTGACACGAGCAGGCTACTAGATAGTCCCAGTCCCGACAGTCACAGAAAGCCTCACATTCGCAATTTTGAAGACAAAATTTTACACAAAAATCCCCTCATACTGTCAAATATTTGAACATAATGTCCTTTTGCGCGAAAATGTGTAAAACATTTTGCTAATGACCTATTAAAAAATTTTCTGATTAATTTTTGTTGGAGACTTTTTTAGGATGACAAGTCAGGCAGCATTCAAATTGAATCGCTCATCGCAGAAACCACCTAAGTCCAAAAAGTGAAATTTTTAGGCGACGAGAAAAACTGTTGCATCCAAGAAGTATAATTTCGGGTATTTATTTTGAACGCTATGATGCCAATTGGGTTTACAACACCAATAGGTCAGCTTCTGACTAGGGTGAATATTTCTCAGAATAAGCCGCCAGTATAGATTATAAGAGCACGAAGTGTTTATGGGTAGCATTCACTTTATTGGCGATACCTACTCAGCTTCTGGTGAAGAATTTTCATTGACTTTTTTCACCAAAAGGTGTAGGCTATCAAAGTAAGAATTTTCATGATTTGTGAAATGAACGATTTAATTATTGTAGGACTTCTTCAGCAAAATTTTTGTACAAAATTATGCTTATATCAGGGGTTTCACTAGTATCGTCAAAATTTGTTACACTGAAGCTGCAAATGTTACGATCTTATGAGTAAAATGTTACACCGTAAAATTTAAAAACGGCAACCCTGCTCAGCAGTTCCTCTTTTTACCGTTACGTCTTGAGAAGCATTGTCGACTAATATGGATTGTCAAAATCTTCATTTTGTCGACAACTGAATACGGAATATGAAGCAGTTGTCAACCACAATTGTTTAGTAAATTTTTCGTTTATTTTTATTAAATACATACTTGTGAATATGCATATGGGACATTTTTACAGTGGTTAGTTCTTACCACGTTTCACTCTTGATTTTCCAAAGTAATAGTTTTAAGTTTTTAGGCGAATTTTAGCAAAATTTGCAATATTCAAAATTAGTTTATGCGAAATTCATGTTTTTATTTGCGAAATTTCCGCACCTCTATTCATAATTAGGAATTTATCAAAATTTCAGGTTGCTAGCTATATTCTGTCGAAAATTATGGTCGAAATAAACTATCATGCAGGGGTTATTTCTATGGGAGGAGGAGGTTTGGTCCGTTTTGTCCCATTTGCAATACCATACAAGATTTTATCAAAACAAACATCTGAGCAGCAGCATTACAAGCATTTTTTACAAGGGCTCCTCTCTGCTAACCAATGGCTACGCAAATGCGAACGTACCTGAAAAAATAATATGCAAGTCCCTTGTACCTGGAGTTGAAACCGCGAAATTACCTCTGCCCTAAAGATAGTCACATAAACTATATTAAGATATTATTTTAAAAGTGTTTGCAAATTTTGTATATGAAGTATGTACTTCTAATTCTACGTACTTATGTACTACATGCATATGTATAATAATGGATAAGTGGATTTACCAGATGACCAATGAAATGCATGTGTATATAGGCCTGTTCCAAAAACCGGGATCCCGGTACAAAACCGGTGTTCACTTGGTACCGGACCCGATATCCTAAAGTACCGATATCCCGGTTTTTTTGGTACCGAGTTAAAAAACCGACCAACGAGTCGGTTTTTTGGTACCGAGTTAAAAAGAACGATTCACTTCAACCATGAGCCGGTTTTTTCAGGTTTTTTGGTACCGGTTTTTTACCCGGTACTCAAAAAAACCGGCTCATGGTTGAAAAAACCGTCGGTACTGAAAAAAACCTGAGTCGGTTTTTAACCCGGTACTCAAAAAAACCGGCTTATGGTTAAAAAAACCGTCGGTACTGAAAAAAAAACCTGAGTCAGGGAAACCGCTTGTGGTACCGGGTATTGAAAAAAACCGGAACCCGGTACTGAAATCTCGGTACCGAACAGGCCTATGTATATTTGAACCAATTTCCAATCCCATCTGCTTAAATTGATTGAACGCTTGTTCAATTACCCATTCAACATTTTCGAATGGTGTAGCCAAGTTATTCGAGCTTGTCTCCAACAAGTACAACAATGATTTCCGTCTCGCGGGTATTCCGTTTAATTGACCCGCAAATGCCGTCGTTATCCATGCCACCGGGGGCGAAATAAAAACAAAACTCTGCGCTGGGACAAACTGCAATGCACAAGCCAAGTCAAAGATTCTGAAGGTCGTCACCTATATGTACGACGAGTCCATTTGAAAAAATCAATTATTATGTCTCACTGTGCCAGCCAGGGAGAAGCAAGAGTTGTGCCGCGGTCAAATCAATGATCAAAATTCACATGGTTCGCATGCAATAAAAACAGAACGGACTCTTTTTCGTGGCCTATTTGTGGTGGGTTTTTGTGTAAAATTTAAGATAGCAAGTGCGACAAGTACTACACCCATTCCGACAACAGCCTGGGTGCAACAATCGATAAGGACAGTTTCTCAATTGCATAACCATAGACAAAAGTTGTGCATTCAATCGGGAATGTTTACAGTATGCACGCCAAGAAGTAGTTGCATAGTTGAAAGATACGCTCAGCACGAACTCGACATTTAAGAAGACAAACGACTTGTACGTTTGTAAGGTATATGCATTCCGTATGTTTTCGAGTGGTCTTCCAAAAACAGACGAACGAAAGTGAGTGGTGGTTCTTCGTGAAAAGGTTCAAACCAGCGGCATGTGACTGCCGTGAAAAGTTTATGCAGTTAGGATACTAGAAAAACATATAAATTCACAACAGTGTAAATGTTTAGCATTTACTCATTTTAGATACGGAGATCTTATCATTTCATTATGAATCTTTTAACTGAAACGGCAAAATCGTGAGGTTCGTATAGCAATTACATACTTATGTATGAAAACGTTTATAAAATTTGTACTCAACAAACGAATTACGTTTTTGTCCAAACCAATTTTATGGTTTATTTATGGTAAAATATCGTTTTGGAAAAAAGGGAACGGAATCCCTAATTGATTCTGATTATGTTATAAGTATTCGTAAGTAGTAAAAAGATCAATATTAAATCTAGAATAATGAAGAACCAGATATTTGCATCTGTGGCTCACTTGGTTGAGTCGCACTCTACGATGCTAGTAATGTAGAGGTCCGGGGATCGAATCTCGGCGTGGTCTAAAATTTCCGTACATGTGCGGATAGGAAATATGCAACATTATATACACTCCGAAATGATATGCAATGTAACGTTGACCAGAAATTGCCTATAAACGGCTGAGGTACTGAAAAGAAATGGTCTCTGCATTTTGTTCTTTGGGGTTATAAGTTCCTTTGGACTTCCACTTATATTTCTGAAAATTAGCAGCCATGACATTTATAATTTGCAGATGTTATGCCCCACCACAATGCACGGCTGGACATTTTGGTGTAATTTGTATAAAAAATATATTCATTCATTACCATATAAATAATTTGTCAAATCAATATGCGCTGACATAATAAAAAGTCTAAATGAACTATCAAAAGTATCCTTGATAAAAATTCTAGAAATCGTTCGCAAAATAAAAAGTCTAACAAGGGTTTCCTACAGTAAGCTTCGAATACACAATCCTGGGATTTGTAGTCCAGCGCACTACTCACTGCGCCAAAGAGACTACAAAGCAATAGATGGCTAGGTTGAATGGGCTTCTTGATTTGATAGATTTTACCGTTTCATGTTATAGAAACATTCTACCAAATCAAATCATTCTACCACAGGACTGTGTAAATTTAACTTGTAAAATACAGTAGACTCGCGTAAACGTGAACACAGGTTTACGTGAATAATTTTATTTAAACCCAGACTACTCTGAAACGTGACCAAGTTCTGAAAGCCCTAAAACATGAACACTTAAAACTCTTGAAAAATAACTAATTTATTAGCTTTTTAATTTAAGTAGCAATTTATAGTGTGAAAAAGTGTTCCATTACTACTATATTCTGCCTTAACCCCTTGTGGGGAATAAGGCGCCATAGCCTATACGGTTTCTTGCAATGTCTCCTAATTTGACCACAGCTTTCTCTTAAAGTCGAACACTATTCCAGAGATCTGGGCTAGATAATTTTAGGTGGACCTCTTTTTTCGGCCTACTACTACAACAATTTAGGCACGTACGGTATGACCAATCCATTGTCACTTTCGCTTGCAATTTAATTTGCCAATTTGCATTTGAGATCTTCATTTCAAATTACATCGGCTTAAGATTATTTTTACTGTTTTTCAGTAACTCTATACCGGCAACTTTATGAGTGCTGCTCCCATACAACAGCTGGCAGACACAGTCTGGTTTGCCAAGTTTTAGACAATCCACAATCCACAAGCACTTGGCTTGTTTGATATATGCAACCAGCGATGCTCTCAATACCGCCTTCAACAGTAACAATGGTGTCAAAATAGAGATATTTGTCCTCCGTTCATCTCTTTTTCAATTAATTTTTATGAAGAGAGTTGGATTTCTTGCATGGGCCTCCCTCTCAATGTCGTTAACGTTAATAGTTAAATGTCGAAACATCAGCACAGCAATTCCACGGCGTCGTCCCTCAGATAAAGTCTAATCACCACACGACACTGTAAAGTAAAAAATAATTGGCACCGACGAAATAGCCACTACTTTGTATGGGACACCTTTCTCGCGCTCTGATACAATCTTGGTTCAGATTGTCGAAAACCTTATCAAAATCAAACTTCTTTGTCCAACGCTCTTTCTATGAGTTGATGCAGCAATTCGTCTGTAATATCTGATGCTTCTTGGAACATATGTTTCGACAGGAGATTCGATCCTGTAGAACCAAGCAGAACCAGAACTTACAACCGTACACTGAAAAAAAAGCTACCCTGAAGCAACGAATTTGTTCATTGAACTAATGAATATTTACACCGACATTCCACCGAAGACGGCTTTCATCAGTGTAATGAATCTGATTTTATCAAAACAACGAACAAAAATTTCATTAAAACTATGAACTAATTCATAAAATTAACAACTTGTTCATTGATATAATTACTGAGCTCATAAATTAAAAAAAAAACTGGCGCAGGCCGGCATCCAGCTTCATAAGTGTTGACGACATTCATTTTACATTTTACCTCTGCTCTGAAAAGCCATTAAAAAACCTACCTACCTGCAGTGAGAATCGATCCCAGTACCCTATGATTTGAAGACAGACGCCCTACCTACTACACCACGCAGACTATACGTGACGATGGTTTATAAAATATACGGCTTGTTCTGCTATCCGTTCTCATAGGGAGAACTTTTGTGTTTCTGATATTTTCCGTTATGGGTCCGCTAAGATAAGTGTCGCTAGTGTCGATAAAAAGAAGAAGAAAATTCTTCTTACGAGAGCTGATAGCGTAATGTTCCCTCAGTATGAATCTAACATAACCGAGAGTATCAATACAAGGTTTCCCTCCCAATATCTCTCTCTCTCTCGAGATTACCGTAACTCCTAGTGGAGCATGGTGCGTTGATGACTACCGTGTGTAGTGATCAACGTTACAAAGACAATTGAATTCGGAGTGTGATACGGTTTTCAGCCATACCACTTCCTAGTCGCATTGTTAGTTTATTATTCTACGATAAGAATATTTCTTATCATCTTCTTCTGAATAATAAACTTGCGACGAGTCGTGCCGAGTTTGGAAACTCGTTTCTCTAGGAGCGTCTATTTCACAGAATGGCGACCGAACGATCACGGCCACAGAGCACGACAATATATCTCTCTAAACTACAAAAAAAAAAATATTTCTTGCTTGAGGTGTAGCCTACGAAAGTTTTATTGACGAACTCTGCCCAATGATTTTCTTTTCAGCACAACAATCAATCTCTCGGTAAATTGTTTGACACGGTTGACATAGCATGGAAATTGACTTGCACATCCAATGGAACCTAATTATAATTCCAGTATATCACCTTTTAAAATTTGAGTTCATCGACCCATAGTTGTAATTTTCATAGCCAAATAATACCAACTCCCGAATCAATTAAAAATAATGAAATGCCGTTCCAAAAATCTAACAATTGAAGCTTATGACGTTATCTATTCTAATTACTGTTATAGCTATGCATTCAAAATGATATCGGTCCGAACAGAACAACAACCAAATCCCTCTTGTGTGGTGACCTCAATGACATATGGACGGCAATCGGCGGACCATCTGATTATACCATAATTGATAATGCTCTGCTTTCCACAGCAATTTTAAAATTGCTATCGTCATAGAAGATAGTTTGTGTATGTGACTTACCACCACTACATGCATAACACTTAATAAATTCATGTAAAACACTTTTCAAACTTCAATGAGGAAGTAATCGTTTTCGTTTCGTTGTTGTCATCGTTTTTACTAAAGTTGTAACGGACGGAAGCTAAGATGGTGGTTTTATGCTGATTGCCGGAGGGCATAAGATCGGCATCGATGTAAATGATTTGCATCCAGACGTCCACAGATGATTTTTTTAAGTACGTACATACATACAGTACAGATGTTCGCAGCATAATGCAGCAGCAGGGGGACTGTACAGAAATATTACATGCACGCTAATAAAATGTTCAGCCGAGGGGGATTATGAGGGTTTGTTGAATTAATTCGCAGCTAAGACCCACGCAGTCATAAGGGGTATATTGAACATTAGATTAAAGTACCTCTTATAAACTTTCAATTGTATTAAAAATGGTTGTGAAGTTTTCTTTTGCCAATTGTTAACAATTTTGTTTGACTAAATGTTGGTCGTATTACCAGCGGAAATAATTATAATTAACGTCAATGACGCCTTTTTCACAAAGCACTTTGCACCTCTATGACCAAAGACTACTTATTCTATAATATTTGCTAACTCTATTTTCTGGCTGGAGTTTATCTAAAGTGTAAAAACACATTTAACAGTCTGCATAATTTCTTTCATGAATATTTTTCATCATTGCACCGGATACATGTACTACACTACTGTCTGCTGCAAAGCGTGTACACTTAGGTATATGAAAAATTGCCAACAGCGGGAATTTTTTTTTACAATCTGCATGCAATGTACAGCGAAGACGTTGTGCTTCGGGGAGATTGTACATTATCAATGCAGTATTGCACATCGCATGCAATTATGTTGTTTATTAAGTTTTTTAAACAGTTTTATGCAGTTTGTTCCGAGTGAGATGAACATTGTTAATGCTAATTAAGTTCGTGGGTAACATGGTGTAATTACCTTCCTTGTCTTTTTTTAATGGTACGAAGAAGAGGTGAATTAAAGAAGTCGTGTAAGTATTAGCATTCTAATCTGTAGAAAACACAATGAAGTGGCAATTTCACCCCGCCGTTCTAATTGGCATATTTTTGCAAATTGATATTAGTGTAGTATCCAGGTGATCAGCCTAGTACATGAGATTGCAAAATGTGGTGGAGAAAAGTTTTTTTTGTTTCTTATGTTTTTTGGGGTGCTGAGCACGAATCCGGAGCTTCCCACCAAAATTTCGATGCGGAACAAGGTCAAAGTCGCGAAAAACCCCAACATTTTCGCTGTTTTCGGTTTTTTGCCTTCTAACTCTGAAACTATTAATTTCTACGAAAAACTTTTCATGAATATGTTAGAGAGAACATGATTACGCTTCCAATGAGACATAAATATTATAAATCCGTTGAGCGGTATTAATACAATTGATAATTTAAATTTGCCATTTTTGACATAGTTCCATATTACGAATAAAATTTTGAGATTGAACGGTTTTTCATGTTTGGTCGCAAAAGTTGCATTTTTCTTGTACATTATGTATTTTGGGGTGCAGAACCTGAATCCCCAACTTCCCACCAAAATTTCGTTGCAAAACAGGGTCAAAATTTCAAAAAACGCCAAAAAAATTACTATCAATTGTAGCAATACCGCTTAACACATTTTAATGATTGATGGCGCGTTGGACCCGCAGTTATGTTTTCTCTAATATTTTCATGGACAGGTTTTCGGAGAAATTTACACTTTCGGAGTTATAAACAAAAAAACAGGAAAACTCCAAAAATTTTGGGTTTTTTCGCGGTTTTGACCCCGTTCCGCAACGAAATTTTGGTGGGAAGCTTCGGATTCGAGCTCAGCACCCCAAAAAACATAAGAAAGAAAAAAAAAATCTTTCTCCACCACACTTTGCAATCTGAAATCACCAAGTAACTACACTATATAATTTTTATGTAATTTCTAGGGCCTTTCTATTGGGCCTCATTCAAAAATATTCAAATAGGTTTCAGAATTGGTTGATAAAATACGATCATCGCATTAGTCGCCTCTAGCACCACGAACCCTTAAGCCCCGTGGAAAAGATTTATACGAAAGTCGTGGAGCAGCAGTGTGGTTGAGCGAATCCAAGCTATCATTCTTGGACCGATCTTTTGCGCGTTGTTTGCCACACTCCTGTCGGTGTGGGGCCGTCTTTACACACAACATAGACGTTCATTTTATCGCTCCAATTAAAATCGCATCTTAAGGTTTGTGCTCGTAGAGACGACTGTGATAATCGTTTAGCCATCGCAGTTAAAACTGAAGCAAAGCAGGTTTTTACACCTTAAGCAAAATGAAAATGATTCGGTAATAAACCGGCGAAATAGTTTGGTGAATTTCTAATTTCCTCTCAAAAAATTACTACAAAGACATTTTATATCCTAAATATAATCTTAAAAAATAGTAAAAACCTTATTTACTCTTTGTTCAAATGCATTTGCAACATGAAAATGAGTCGATTTGGGAGTTTCACAAACGTCAAACCGATTCACTGTCCACGATGATTTCATCGAGGCCATTATCCATAGAACGGAAAATCGAAAAATAAAACATAAAATGGCAGAGAAATATTGTGGAACCATCTTCGAATTTCAGTTTATGGAATTCGCTTAAACCTTATATAAATTCGAATCAACTATTTTTTATTTTATTTCAAGGGCCGGGCTTACTTACCCCTGGGCAGTAGTCAAATGGCCGCCCGCCGTCACAAGCTGTGCATTTGCATTCGAAAAAAAGGGTTTATGTAATGTTAAAGTTTATAGGAAATCATGCGAAAAATACAGTATCGCAATTGTTTTTGCGAATTCCTTCCCCGCCAGTTTAGGGTGGGAAAACGGAAGCAACAATCAAAACCAGTTTCTATTATTCAAGCTATGTGAAAGTAGAGTTATGTAACGGGTTTGGCAGTAAGTAGGTTAATGTTCAGTGGCGTAACGTTTCATAAATATTGTGTGTTCGAAATCGATCCCCCCCACACTCACAAGCGTATGTTTTATGATATTTGTTAAAATTTTATAATTATTTACATCGCTGAATTTATTCTTTTGAAGTAAAGGTAGAACCGATTCATGGCAGCGTTACATCAGTGAAATGCGCCGCGTGGGTGCAGCAGCTGCTACATTATCCGGACGGGATAGATCAGCAAGTTATTCTTTGCTCCAACTCATCTTCAAAGCTCCCTCGTAAATACTGTTCGGCAGGCGTCTGATTTTTGTTTTTATGAGATCCTTTTCAAAATTGGTATTTAAAAAAAAACATGTTTCCGACTTGGACTTGAACAAGCTCCGGGACGATTAACATCGAAGAACCGGCTGCCGTAGGAGCATTTTTATGGACAACTCAAACATCCATGGGTCACAGTGGAATTCGAACCCACGCACCGGCAACTCAGAGATAGTGACATCTCTGCCACTGAGCCACCGAATGCCCCTTTACTCCATGTAATTGACGCTTGCGATACTTTATTTGCTTTGAACTTGAACCCAAAAGGTTGTGCCGAGTGTTAAAATAATGCAAAACGACAATTTAAAAAATTAACCGTGTCCTAATTTCTATCTATTATTGTCGTGCTCTGTGGCCGTAAATTGAGGAATCCATTACAGTAACCCTTGTGAGTCTGGACTCTTGAAACTGTTAGTAAAAACTTTTGAAAAATCCCTCCCCTCCTGTATTAAAGGTCGCACTTCCTCGATATGAGGCCCTGCTTCGGTCCAGGCGAAATTTTGTTGCGCTATATTTTTCCAAACCTTAAAAGTAAACAATTTTCTGCAGTTTTTTATGCTTGCAGGTTTTTGTGACTTGTTCACAGTTTTCAGCTCTTAAAAATCAAAATGGAAATCTTTAAAAGAATGTTCCCAGTTCCTACGTTTTTGAGGCCCTCTTAGCATGCGGGTCCCATGTTCGATTGAGCACCGTACGTTACGACACTGTTAATGATAATATGCAATAGCGCCATGTTATTATGATATTATCAATTGTGTAAAAACATGCACGCTCTCATGCGAAACGGACTTTTTAAATTTGTTCCGAGGAAAAAAATCAGAGTTCGGTGACCAGACTTAATTCCGATTTCGGAAGTGTTAGTGTAATTCGATCCTTTTTTAGCCAGTCATATTGAAAAAATAGCAAAACAAGGAACTGAAACTGAGTTCGAAAGGCGGCAAAATTTGAAAAGCCTACTAGCCGCAAATATGCGTGAATCTGCCACTGATCAGCGCATTTGTTTTTTTTATTACGTTTTACCCACAGAATTTTAAATCAATGAAAAATATTAAAGTTTCAGAAATATATCGCTTTTCAAAATTGGCGTCCCCGGGCAGGTGCCCAGGTTGCCCATATTGGAAATTCAGCCCTGATTTCAACTGAAAACGTTTAGCAATTTTGTACCGAAAGGTTTAGTTTAGTTTAGAAGTTAAGACCAATACATATTACAATTTTCGGAAAGGAGTTTTTTTTTTTTTTCAAATATGTAATGATTTTAGTAATCTTTCTTGCCTTTTAGAATGCCTTACTGATTTGGTTTTATACATTGATGTCAGTTTTCTTGGTTGATATAACCTCATAACTTACAGCAGTCCTTTGTTAGGGCAAAAGGATTTACTTTAGGGGGCTTCCGCCTTTATCGCGGGAATATCTCGGAAACGGTGAATCCTATACCAAATTTATTTGTATGGCAGTATTAAAGCCCACATTTCCTATAAACTTGTTCTAACATACATGTGTCGAATTCCTAACGGTTCTCCCGATTAGTTTATTGAAATCCGAAAATCGACCCACCTCAAACGCTGTGCTTTAAAACACAAGAACTCGAAAACTGAAATTGGAAGGGAAAAAGCGTTAACACAGTTTATTATCCGAAAAGACATAAATGTTCAATGGGATTTTGTTGGCCACTCCATCACTGAGATTCCTGCTTCATATAGAACAGAAGCATTTGGGGTGTAAGTAAGCATTTGGGGTGTAAGATAAGAAGTGTAAAAGGCTGACATTGACATGGGCTAAATAATAGTAATTTAACCTACAAGTGCGCAGCAAATTGAGAACTACCAATATTTATATAGAACAAACATCAGAATTTAGACGATTTTATACACCCAGTATAGTAGTGCCAGGTGAAAGGGGTAAAGTATCCGAGGTTCACCCATACAATTAGCTAAATATGTCACCCATCCGTGCTGCAAAACATGCAGTTCCGGGTATTTTAGGAACCCGGGTCCGCTTTTCAGTGGAACCGGGTATTGGGACCGGTTCCGGTTCCAAAATGTCCAAACTGTTAAAAAAGTGAACATTTTGTTCATTTTCATGTATGTTGTAAATGTACTTCTCTGGTTCTTTTGATTTTTTTTTAACTATGAGAGAAAAAAAAATATAAAATTACTGCGCAGGACAAAAAAACTTTACAATTCTTTATTGAAAATTAATTATCACATCTGGTGAAATATTCCATTGCGCCACTTTTTATCAATCATCTTCCTTCAACTTTTTTTTCGATACGCAAAAACACGGAATGATAAAAATATAATCTTGATTACAATGTCTTCATTTCATTGAATTCCGTCAATCATAAAATCTTAACACAATTATTATATCCCCAGCGTATTCTACTATTCCATTGTTATCTTTTAAATTCTGCCTTTAATCACAAAAAAAACACCTGTTCTTTACCCATTAAATTTTTAAACATGCGCTTATAATATGTATACACAAACAAACAACATCCTAACACAAAGCGTTTACAAACTGCGCACACACAAAAACTCTGCCATTTAACAATGTTTGCACTTACCAAATAGCGCAAAGCAATGTTCAATATTAATTTACAAGAATATGCCCCCAGAATCTACCGATTCATTGTATGTATCAGAATCGGATCTCAGATTAATCTCTACCGCCGATTCCAGCCGGCTTCACATGTCCGGTTCCACAGACCCGCGAGTCCGGTTCCGCAAGAACCGAAAATCGGTTCCATCAGAACCGAATAACGATTCTGTGGATCCGGACTCGGTTCTCATGGAACAGGCGCTCGTTTCTATTTGGAACCGGTTCCGCAAGAACCGAAAATCGGTTCCATCAGAACCGAATAACGATTCTGTGGATCTGGACTTGGTTCTCATGGAACAGGCGCTCGTTTCTATTTGGAACCGGCGCTCGTTTCTATTTGGAACCGGGCGCTCGGTTCTGTTTGGAACCGGTGCTCGGTTCTATTTGGAACCGGTCGGGGCGGTTCTCGTTAAGAACCAGGTACCCGGGTCCGGTTCCACGGATCCGTGCAACACTAATAGGAATAAGAAAGATATACCATTGGGAAATTTAAATTCGGAAATGGAAGAACAAGACTTAATAGACTTTGCAAAAAAAACCCGTTTAGAAAAATATAAGCTGCAACTGCGATATTATTAAAAAGAACTCAAATTTAGTTGAGTTGTTCAGTTAATTTAAAATTTTACCTATTTCCCCCTATGTACTCCTATTATGCTTGTACTTCTGTTCCCTTCAGTAGGACATACATCAGGGCGCTGCCATACACTCAGAAAAAAATCGTTATAAAAAAAATTGCTATGATTCAAAAATTTTCAAATATTGTATAGTGATTTTAGCTCTTGATCCAAACTATCAGAAAAAGAGCTGACTTTTGATGCCAAATTGTTCTATGGCCTGATCGAATTACGCAGTAAAAAGTTGCACTTTTTTGCGCGTCACATTGTGAAATTATGATTTTTCGCAAATATATTGTTAACTGTAATTTTTACAGCAAAATATTCTGAGAACAATTTAAACTACACCAAATACCCTTTCTAATGATATATAATACCCTATACCTTTCTTGGCAGATTATATACTAGACCTAAAAACATCCGATGTAATTCCGATTTTTTCATAGTCACATTTGTCTCTCTAGCTCCGGAAGTAATTTAATTGGAGCCATGGTCATTGGAATAACTATTCCTATCAAAATATAGCTGGCCCACACGGTTTTGACCAGATCATTAAACTTTTTTATTTTTTAAATGATTTGTTGATGAATTTCCATTTTGTTTTCATATTATTTCACTTCAAATTGAAGTGATGAGATTTTTCTGAGTGTACGATAGCATATAACTTCCATCGTCATGTTCCGGTCAGATTGGCACCCACCTCGGTCGACAAATTCTATCCCCTGGCGATTTGTCCAACGGAAAACACTTTCGGTTTTCACTACATACATCAATTGTTTTAAAGCTTAGTGTTGGTCCAAATACCTTTATATGCACGGAACGAACAAAGTATTTCCTATACATACGTACTTCAAAATGCACATTAAATCTAGACAAAAAATAGTTACAGACAGCCACCAAAATGTAAGATAATCGCATTACATATTATGCAGTAGTGCAACCAAATATGATTACATCAACTTATGTATTATATTATGACAATGTGCGGCCTTCAATAAAGTATACTTTCTCAACTCTGATTCAAAATCTCGTAACAATTTATTCGAGATATGCACATTCACGCAAAAATCCATTAACGTGACGTATCTATTAACAGGTGCTCAGCGCAGCACGCACAAAAAAAATATATGAGATTTTCACATGTAATGCTGCACTTATAATAATACGTAAAGTATCGAAAAAAATTGTTCATATTCCTCGACATATAATTTCCCAAAGTACTCCTTCACGTATGTTTTTCTTTGTGTTACTCCATTCAACCTCATCGATCATTCATCATTTGGAGCTCACTTATTATTATCAGTATGGATAGTGGACTGTAACGTAGCGCCATTAGTTTCTTCCGACTCCGACACTAGTCATTAGTCAATTTCTCTTGTTAAAGCGTAAAGCTAACATTTTATGGAGAATTCAGTGCATATTCACGTGGATCCATGCATATAGAGACGGCGCGATCCGCGCAATCCGCATACAAATATGTATTCATTCAATCAGAATTAATCGGTCCGATAGTTATAGAGACGAATTTATTTGCTCATACAAGTAGCAAAAATATAGACATTTCACTATGTGCAAAGTGTACACACGTCTTTCATTATTGGCGTACTTATGTGTAGGAAAAGTTTAATTGGAATGGTGCAACAATGTTTTTATCCGCCCATTTATCAGCAAGCAATAAATCTGTTTATAGTTACAGGTTTCCATATGTATAGATGTTGAGAAAGTAAAATGTAATTACCTGTAGTACTGATGAAAAAAAAAGTAAATTTTACTTCAAATTTGCAGATTGTAATTGTGCTTATAATGATTATCGCTTTCCATACAAATTTACTACAAATAACCTTTTTGCAAAAAGAACCTTTCTATTGTTATTATTTAAATGATAGATATTTAGCTCTGTTTATATGTCCATAATGTAATTTCAAAGAAATTTCATAATTATGATAAAAACAATCGCTTTAAATAAGAAAAAAATAAAAACAAAATAAAATTGTGACTTTTCTCTCAATGAAAATGCTCTAACTTTTGATTGCCTATTCGAATTTAATTTCCTTTACGCTATAAGATAGTAACCATCTCCGAACAAAATCTCAATTTAGATTTGAATGTAGCAGGACCTCATCATTCGAGCGTTACAATTTCTTTTACATAGTTAAATTTAGAAATTTAGTCGCACAAACATGCATTTGATGTTCTTAAAACGTCATGCATGTAATATGGTCTAACCATATAATTTGCGTAACATACGTGTACAATATAAATATTGTTCCATAAAGTGTCTTGCCAAAAATTTGCGTTCCCCAAATGTCACTCGTAGGAGCGCACTTCAAGCGCACTAGAAGATGTACGAGCATATAAAACATTCTGTGCATAATTAGAACCATCCAAGCAGTATGATGTAAAGACAACACAAAAATAGAACTAGCTTTAATGATAGTGTACAATAGCACGCATACATAAATGCATTCTTCTAAGGCCACTCACCTAATCAGCGATTTCGTTTATTTTGGGTCACTCTAAAATAGAAATTAGATCGTCACTCAAAGTTATAAGCTATATAGCCCTTCGAAAAAACAAACTCGTACATTCAATTTCTCACATTGGACTTGTCAACATGTTGAAACAAAAATAAATTTTAACACAATAATAACGCCGCCTGCAGCGAATATCTTTCACTAAGCACTTTTTACTAGACTAATCGTAATTTATTGAATTCATAAAAAAGAACGCACATACCCCTTTGGCGTACAAGTGTAGAAATTGAGTCCATAAGTCTCACGGAATTTATTTTGCAAATATAAATGTTCCTTAATGAATTTACCGTGAGCCCTCTGAGGTAAATAAATATCTAAACATCTTATATATGCAAAGGAATTCTGCAATATGCAAGTCTTAAATTAAACGCACACCATAAGTGCCAACAGCTACATGTCGATGTTACTGTACGATCTGGTACAAGAAACTATAGCAGCGAGCTGTGCGTTGGTAAATCAGTACACACATAAATTCTATTGGCATGTAGGGTGCATCTGACTGCATACAGAATTTAGATTGACTTTTCGCACAGAATTTAGTGATGGTGTTTTTATTTTAGTTTATTTTTGGATTTTGTCCTTTTGCTAATTCGTGTGAGCTTAGAGCAACGGTTCTTAACCGGTGGTCCGCGGACCACTGGTGGTCCCTGAGGCGACCCTAGGTGGTCCGCGAAGCCTTTGCTGTGGTTCCCTCATAATCTGATACGACAATTCTCGAATTTCACGCAGCTAAATCTTAACTTTCTAATAGAAACTTGAATGTTGGAAGTTGATGGGAGTCCGTTTTGACTGAGCAGGACATACTGTTTTCATTGAGAAATTGACCGTTGTGCACTGTGTAAGATATTAAGTGTAATGTATTGTATTGGTCGAAAAAAGAAATCTGAGTGTAGCTTATTACGATGAAATGAAATACTGTTATTTGTTTTATATGCTTGTTTTTTAGGTGACGAACGCAAGATGATTGCGATGTGCAAGAAAACGAGGACGGCCGAGAGCTTGATAGGAATGTTCACTTTATGTGCAGTAGCTACGTGTCTTTATAGACTTGAGGGTTGTCATAATTGTAGGTAAACAGTTCAGGTGTTTAAGGCGATGAATATTTTGAAAACCTATTATTTTCCGGCCAGACCATAATGATAATTTACATTGCTGAATTAAGATAATTAAGCTATTATTGATCTTCGGTGGCGCTTCTGAATATTACAATATTCTGGTACAACATGAACCAGCAATGCCATATTTATAGGAGTTAATGTAAAAATTGTTGTTTCTCCAGTAAGAACTGTAAGGGACGGCTTTATAATCTGATAAACAAAACTGGATGAAACAAACCGAAATATTGGGCAACACTCTTCACAAAAATTAATGAGGGTTTTGAAATTCGTTCAGACTTAGCAAAATCACACCCAGAGTCCTTTACAAGACTTTTTCTGTTAGTCGACTTTTTCTGGATGATGGGTCTTCCACATTTTTCTTATCGAAAACGTCAACTGACAAGACAACAATAAGTTGTGTTCCAAAGGTAAATTGAATGAATTCTATTAATTTCCCTATTGATATTACCTAGGTGCAGTACGGTCACCGCAAGAAGTAATCTTCGGTACAAGATTTCATGAGTTGATCTTATCACAATTGCAATTTAGTGGTCCGCAACAACTAACGAGTTTGATCAAGTGGTCCCTCATGTGCAAAAGGTTAAGAACCACTGGCTTAGAGAGTATGTATGCATGTAGAATCGTAAAGTGACAAATGAATAGGAAATTCAAATTCGAACAAAAATTTGGGCAAATTTTGGAAAAATTAGGGGAAACTTCCATTTTTGCATGGGGCTTCCTTTCGAGGTCCTAAACAAGACCTCAAAAGTTCTCGTCTGTACGATTTCCTCTAGCAGTGCTACGTCATCAACATTTTATTTCTGAATATCTCGATAACGGTAACATGTGCTGAAAGGTGGTGTATGTCAAATTTGCAGCTCTTGTGGTTTAGTTTACTGAGGAACTGTCAAAAGACGATATCGATTCGCGCACTCCTAACGGTATTTTAAACAAAGCTTCATGCAAATCTCTATAACGGTAACTCTGACTAAAACATTTTTTATGGCAAATTCGTAGCCCTTGCGGTTCCGAAGAAAGTGGTCATATTTTTCATTAATACGTGCACCCTTAAGTGCAGGGATCAAACCTTAGAAAAACGGGGTTTTTCTAGTTCTTTCATGAATATCGCTCTAATGGGGGTGGATGGATGGATGGATACGGCGCGCTATGATAGGTTGGGCTGGTTGCACCCAATACTGCAGCCTATTGGCTTATTGTATGTCCCATCTAAGCGAAAAAGTTTCAGTTTATGAGCTCTGTCCTACGTAAAAGGCTAAGAAGAAATTTAACCAGGTTTACTTTGGATCAACCCATTCTGGTAGCTTGAGCCCCAAAGAAATTTTGTCTCCAGCTCATAGGAGCGGGGCATTCGAAAATAACGTGCGAGTCTGATTCCTCATCTTCGTTGCAGAGGCGGCATAGTGGGTCTTGTGTGTAGATCCCTATTGTATGCAGATGTTTCCGTAGGGTACAATGACCGGTTATAAGGCCTGTCACTGCCCTGAGGTTCGTTTTATTAAGACTGAGGGCTTCGGTGCGGCTGGTGTGCCAGTTAGATTCCAGCATACGCTTGCTGTGCATGAGCCCTTCAGCGAGTCTCCATCGATCTTGGAATTTATCCTCGGTCCATCGTCTAGCAACGGTTCTGGCAGTAGATTTACTGATTCCGATTGCAGGTTCAGGACCAGTTAAGGGTAGTTCGGAACCAGTGTTGCCAACTGGAAATTTAGAAAACGGCTAAATTTAGCCGGAAAACCGGCTATATATTTTCCAAAAACGGCTAAAAATCCGGCTAAATACATTTCAGGCAGAAAAACGGCCAAAGAACCGGCTAAATCATACAAAACAGACACATTACGAAAAAATATAGTAAAAAACTGATTTTAATAATTTTATTATTTTCTGGAGTACTACCCGTAAACTATGCTTTAGGCAGATTTCTTAATTTTATTACATATATGCTACAATCGCTGGCATTACAGTCATTTATATTTTGATTAAAATTTAACCATTTTAGGCCCAACACACATATCCAAATAATTATGACGATAATCCATCATAATGATGAAAGCTCGAAATTGGGGTGACACATATGCTTTCGTCATTAGAATTCGTCATTTACTTTTGACGTTTGTGTAAATGATGAAAATGTTTCTCACAATTGCGGTTTTTTGATGAATATTCAGTTCAATAATTTGAGGACACACTTTCCTTAAAGAATTTGTATAGAAATGTGCAAAGATTGATAACAAATTTAATATTTTCGTAAACATTCTTCTTATTCAATTTTACAACAAATGGCGTCCCCAGTCATTATTGAGCAAATCATGGTCCAAATCCGTAATTTGGAACTCGTGTTAATAATGATAAATTTGCATCATTCGAAAATACATATGTGTGTCAAGCTTGTTATTCATTTTCGAATTTGAGCCCTCCAAATTTTATTTTATTTTCCATAGTTACGAAATTTATAACAGTGGCACACATATCTTCGAATGATGCAAATACGTCATTATCACGAAAATTTACCATCATTAGCACGAATTCCAAATTACACATTTGGACCATAATTTGCGCAATAATGACAGGGGATCTGTTGCGAAATTGACGAACAAGAATTTTTGCAAAAATTTTAAATTTGTTATCAATCTTTACACAATTCTATTCAAATTCTTCAAGAAAAGTGTGTCATTAAATTATTGAACAGATTATTCATCAAAATATCGCTGTTGTTAGGGACATTCTCATTATTTACCAAACCATCAAAAGTAAATGACGAATTCTAATGACGAAAACATATTTGTCACCTCACTTTCGAACTTTCATCATCATGACGGATTATCTTCATAATGATTTGGATATGTGTCATAGCTATTATGTTCCATTGTTGATGTTCCGCAATTACGAATTTGATGCTCCAAAGATACAAAATTGATTTTCCAAAATTATGAGCTTGGCCAGGAAATGGTATAGATTTTTGATAAATTTGTTGCTACAAACCCAAGAACAAAATGTAATGCATCTACGAAAATGTGTCGTTTCTATGAATCGTCAGACGTTGTGCAAGTAGCTTGCCCAGTAAACTACAAAAGTTATATTTAAGTGAGTATATATTTCGGGGACAACATACCCCCTTCTTCAGCATTTAGCTTTTGTGCTGAAGAAGGGGGTAAGTTGCCCCCGAAATTCCACTACAAAGTTCCGGTGATATTATCAATATCTATGAATCGCGCTAAAAGGTTTTCACCCTTGTAATCTGGCATGATTACGTTATCTGTGGTAAAGAATTGATACTTTGAAAAATGGAAAAATTTTATCTAAGATCTGTCTTCCATTTTGCAAATTATTCAGCATATTGGTGGTTAGTAAATTACATGCTTAGGCTAGGTACCATGTACTAATATCGTCAGTTTTCGTGAAACCCATTACCCTAAATTTATTGAAAAAAGGTCACCGCGGCAAATTTTCCCAGGAGACAAAGGTGGGTATAGTAGGTCCTTACCCTAATACACGACAATAAGTGTATGTAGAAATAATTTGACGGCGATTAATAATTTTGTTTCTGAATATTGAAAAATTGATTCTAGTTTCAAATTAAAAAAAAATCATAAAATAATTTTAGCCGGAAAAACGGCCGAAGAAAATCAATTCCGGCTAAAAATCCGGCCGGCCGGAATTAGAAATTTCTTCCGGCTAAACACACGGTTTCCGGCTAAATTTGGCCGGAAAACGGCTAAATTGGCAACACTGTTCGGAACCCTCTCTTGCAGGGGCATCAGCTTTCTCATTTCCTTCGATCCCCTTATGTCCTTTCACCCATTTCAGAGTTACTTTGTTTCGGGTAGCTAGGTTTTTGAGATTTTGTTGGCATTCCCAAACCAATTTAGAGGTTGTTTTGGGACTTGCAATGGCTTTTTTTTTATATGGTCTTATTGGTATATCCCTTTCGAGTACTCTCCCCTGCTGCAAGGTTTATGGCTATAAGTTCTGCCTGGAAGACAGTTGTATATTGACCTAGGGGTTTGGAGATACTATAGTTGTTGGTTTTAGTATAAACTCCTGTCCCTGTTCCTTCGTCTGTCTTCGACCCATCCGTATACCACACGAGTGATTTGATAGATGGTTGTCGTTCCATTTACTCCAGTCATCCCTAACCGCTGAGGTTTGGATGTTGGAGTCGAAGATGTACATGGCCGGGGTATAGTCGCTGCCCATATCTAGGATTGGGTTTGCAATGATTTCTGTAATCGTACAGTGTTCTACCCTTTATGGTGTCCACATGTTCGATGATTGGAGTTTGTACGCTGCGAGTCTTGCCTCTTCTGTGATTGTGAGGTCCAGTGGTGGCAGGTCTAGTAGTTTCTCTAGAGTTGAAAATGGTGCACTGCGCATGGCCCCGGTTATGCTTGCGCAGGCCAGTCTCTGTACTGATCCCAACTTCGCTGCTGCTGTTTTTTGCTTGATTTTAGTCCACCAGACTATCGAGCCATAGGTCACACGGAGTATGACCACAGCTTCGTAGATCCAGTGTATCATCCCTGGTTTTAACCCCCACGTTTTCCCTATTGCTCTGTTTGCCTTTTGCAATTGTGTTTTGCAGCTGCTTGTTCCACGTGAGTTTGTTATCAAGGGTGACTCCCAGATATTTTACCTCCGTGGTAAACTGCAGTTGTTGATTGAATAATGTTGGAGCGTTGAGCCCTTCCAAGTTGTGTTTGCGACTGTTTTGGCGGGATTGACCGATAGGCCTACTCTCCTACACCTATCCTCCACTTGGGTTAGAGCTTGTTGCATGAGTTCAGAAAGAACTCCTGGAAATTTTCCCCTTATCAGGATGCTGATGTCATCGGCATATCCTAGTGTATAGAAGCCAGTGTTATTTAGCTGGACCAGTAGGCTGTCCACTACAAAGTTCCACAGGAGGGGTGAAAGTATACCCTCCTGTGGGCAACCTTTGAGGACAGCTGTATGCATGGGGGAGTACTGAACGGTCGCTAATGATAAATTTGTAGCTTATGTGGCTGCCAAAAAAAGGTCAAAAGTCCCCATCGATGGGCGCCCTTTATGCTATGAAGGATCAGATACCTAAACACACACCTAAACCAAAACCAACAGATGTCGCGGCAGACCACTTAGCTTGAAATTCAACTTCCCCGGCCACTACTAAATTTAATAGTGATCAAATGAAATGGTCTCGGCGGTGACACGATCCAAAGATAGAGCTGCCTGTAGAAATATGCTGAGAGATTATCGCCAAAACGGGTGATGTGCCTACACCGCAGGTCGAGCAACGCGGAACCATGGAGCGGTATAAAGAACGAGGCAAGGAAGAAGAAGAAGAAATGAAATAGTTTTTCATAAAAAAGACGTTGCACCACTTTTTGGGGCAAGTATTTCAGTACGAACGACTCTTAAACGACACCCTGCACCAAGTCCATTTTCTGCTACTCTGTAGGCATTTTCTCACGATTTGCAGTGTGAAATGTAAACCCTAAAATTATGTTAAGTAACTGCACAACATAACACTTTTGGGTCTGGGATGTACAAAATTTATCAGAGAGAGATTTGCTTGAAACCTTGTTAAAAATACCGTTTAACCTCTTAGTCACCATTATGAGCAGGCGCGCACACAGGGTGGGGCAAAAGGGGCAATTTGCCCCGGGCCCCGCGTTGGAGAGGGCCCCGCAGGGACAGTGGTCTCGTAGTGCGCATACGTCGGCAAAATTATTACACGAATTGATGTCAGATAAATTTTATTTAACTCTCTATATATCTTGTTTTGCGTTATTCAAAGCATTTCTAGGACCCTATAGGATTTCCCTTGACCTACTTTTTTCAATTAAAATTGCTAAGTCTAAAATTGGCACTGATTTTGATATATTTTAGGTGTTGAGATTGACAGCACACTCTGCCGAAATTTATCTAATTAATCGGTATTCTCTTAAAATCTGAGTGTCCTCGAACTATATGTGTTTTATAGAGAAAGTGTTAACCAAGAAACTGAAAACGACGAAAGCCCCTAAATGACTATTTCTTATTTAGTTTCCATAAATTTATATTTATTCAACTAGCAAAATTTCTCAACGTTTTCTACTGGTTTGGTTTTAGACTTTTGTTCTCCTATGGATCAGTGCACACTCGGTCTTAGTAACGTTTATGAAGAGACAAGAATTTCGATTTTTGCAATGCCATCAGCAGTGACGGAACAACTTCACTCTGGGCCCTCCCGCCAACTTCTTGAGTGGGCCCCCTACACCTGAGAAAAAAAGTAGAGTGAAATCAATCGAAAACACTCTTGAAGGTCGATCCACTCTTTTCAGTCATCAGTCACAGTCATTTTCCATACAAGTCAATTGATTGACTGACAGTCTGTCAATTGGTATGAGAAATTACTGTGACTGCGACTGATGACTAAAAAGTGTGGATCGATCTTAAACCAAGTATTTTGAAACATGATTTCGACGTTACAGTTTTTCTAATAAAATTAAGGGCCGGATGTACAATCATGGTTTAACTAATGGTTGTCAGTTAAACCGTCGATGGCTAAAAAATGTGTACAAAAAGTTAAACTGCCGTTTAAACTACGAATTATCCTTATAGCTGGTTCACACTATATTAATATCATATTTGGTCTAAATTAGATCAGTAAAAACCGTAGTAAATGGGTTTGAATCATATGTCACTAAATTCAAAATGTATTGTAGAATACACTTGAATTATTAAAGTTGCATTACAATATGGGACAACTGTTAATCAAATTTAGATTTTAATCAAACTTGTAAACAGTGTGAGTCTCTATTTATTAAAAAAAACAGTCGTTTAACTAAATTTCTCTCAATTGTAAACAACTAAGGTTTCTATGGAAACATGTGTACGAATACAGTCGAACTTGCCTAAACGGACACATCTACCACCCGAACATTTCTCCTAATTTTTATTTTCCCCAACGTTTTCTTACATATCATGCAAGGAAAACGAAGGTTAAGGGCCTGACACTCCCATGGCCAGAAACGAATGCAACATTTTTCTCACTAAACGAGCTGGCAACAAGCTTACTTTTAGAATTTGGTGTTGAAGAATTGTACTTAAAAAAAAAACATTTTAAGGTCAATTGAAGAAAATGTAATAATCATAGCATGTAATAATCATACACACTTGGATACACTTCACTTTCTTTCTGGCTTCACTATAGCTTGTGTTCCAAATTGGTCCGTTCCTGTAAATCATTTTTATGGTTTGGTGCGGTTTCAATTTCAGCTTTTCCTTTCTTTTCCGTCTGTTCTTATATAACTTGGTTTCTACATAGCTAAAATTTGACGAGTGAAAAGCGTCGCATACGGACATCGCCCATTCCAGTCCTCTCGTCTACTGATCATATTTTATTTTTTTACATATTTTAGATAGTGTGAGATGCTTCCTTCAATGCGTTATAGACTTCATGTCAAAGTTAATTTACCATTCCATCACCTAATGCGGTGTTCGTCTATGAGAAGTTCGACTGTAACGTAAATTGGTTGTCAGCTACACCACGAATCACGTAAACATGATAACGCGGTGTATAGGTGGGGACATTTGAAACGTCTTCAGCATCAAAATCACTTATGAAAATTTTAAATCTGCGTCACGTAAATTAAAAATATTAATGCAAATAGACACTTGTGAAATTATTTGGTCACAAGTTCACGTACACAAAACGAATCGAAAAATGTCCGCGCTACCTTCTTTTTTATTATTTCATGAGCTAAATAGCAGTAAGCGTTGAAATTTTCAAAATAGAACTCGCTCAATCGTAAACAATAAAGGTTACCATGGAAGTTAACAGCAGTTTAAAATTGTTTAACCAATCAGCAGTCAGCACACACAAGTTAAACGCAGTTTAACGATTTCGGTGAGCGAGGTAATTCCTGATTGGTTGAACAATCAGCTCGCTCAATCGTAAACAACCGATATTCCTATGGAAACTTGTATACGAAACAATACAAATTAATAGGCAGAGCAAAATACAAATATTTTCTGCTTGGGATTTTAATTAGAAGCAATCTCAGTATGAAATAGTCGTTTTTATGTTGATTTTGTTTTTAAATTATGACTTGTTTCGACAGCAATTATTAATTCTGGTCATGCAAGGTCCCAATAATATTGAAATTGGTGAATTATGCACACTTTTCTGCTGCATTTTCTTTTCTTTGAACTAGGACAAAGAGTTTGATTTGAAGGCTCGACCAAAATGGATAAGGATGCCCCCTCTACAAAATGACCCATCAAAGGTTCTTTCAGTGCGTTTTATTAATCTACCCGTACTGTAGAATATAATGTCGTGAGCGTCATTTTTTATGAAAGGTACCTTAGATTGATTGAGGTGATACTGGTGGCAAGTATATTGGCGCCCTTTGAAGCACAGGCTTGCCCGTGCTTTACTGTACCAACAATTTTTACAAACTTTAATGAAATGTTTTGTATGAATAAAGTTAAACGTTCAATAAAGCTCATAGATCGAAGCTGGATTCCAGTTGTTCTGCCGATTTTTGATATGCTACTACCAACTGTACAGATAAACCTAAAGAAAGTGCGATGGATTAGGTCGGGTTCTTGCTTTCTATTTCTCTATTCAAAAAACTAATTCAACTTGGGTTGAATCAGCCCCTTATAGAGTTATAAGCTCCCGTAATGCGGTTAATATAAAAAACATATCAATGTTAATTTATTACTATATCGCCGCACTATATCGCCGCAAATTGTTATATTGGAAAGCCTTATAAAAATGTTACTACATCCTGTCAAGTTTGGAATTTGTCGACTTTTACAAATATCAATAATTTAAAATTTGCGATAATGAATATTTACGAAGGAGAGGGACATTGAAAATTGACTGATATTTACCTAGATCGGGCCATTACATGATGTCCAAGTAACAGTGAATGTTTGCATCGTCAAAAATGCTTCTCATTTGCGGTAATAATGAAAACATGAAACAATTAATGTTTTCTCCTGCATGAAGAATGTTTTGTCAATAGTGTAAACCTCGTAAAAATAAGTTTGACACCCCTGGGAACCTAACTTTCAAAGAAAAGGTGTGCAGCATATAATACATCTCAATGCAAAGAAAGTTTTATGTAGATTATTTTGTTTTCAGACTACTTTGCGGTAGCTACCGATTTTGAAACAATCAAAAACTAACAAAATTCCACCTTTCTACATTTTCCCCTCATATTGCGGGCCCCCTGCCGGTCAGAATTTGTTTCTAAAATCAGAGGGCCATCCCCAGCGAAAATTCAGAAATGCATTATCTTTATTGCTCGATGGCCTTATTTCGGTTTATTTTTCTTGGGCTAAAAATCATTAGCTAAACGGCCAACGACGACCGTTTAATTTTTCACGTTGAACTGCAGTTTAAACGACAGTTTAACTGTTTGTCAATTTCCTTAAACGGAGTTTAGTTAAACTGCCAATAATTAGTTAAACCATGAATTTTCATCTGGCTCATTTCATTTTAAAATCAAACATTTTAATAGCTATTATCCGGAAATATACAGGGGCTAATGGAAACTACTAATTTTTAAAAAATATGAGTTGCTACTTAGCCAGAAATTTTAATTATTGCGTAGTGTATTTTTCCCCAGTTAGTTAAACGGAGTTTAAAATTAAACTATAGTTAACTAAACGGGGAGTTAAACCATGATTGTACATACGGCCCTAAGAATATCGTACTTAAAATAACATTGCTAAGAGCTACTTTGGCTCTTTGTATTCTTACATTGAGAATAGCGTTCTTGTTGTAACGTTTATTAAATCAATAATTTCATCAATTGTTTTTTTTTTAATAAAAATGCTCACGCAGCGCAGCATCGACTTCTATAGGTGTTAACCGCTGTTTTCACGATGGATTTGTCGTCCAAATTTTGAGCATTGAAACAAGTTGGACACCAAATCCATCGTGTAAGCAGAAGTTGGACAACAAGTTTGAAGTGGAACGAGCATTCAAACAAATCCACCGTGAAAACAGAAGTTGGACAACTTGTTTGAGATGCATTGATTATAGTCCAATCGAAATATAAATATACTTTCTAATAATAAAGAATTAATGCGCCTGATTACCAATATCTGTGCGCTATCATCCAATTCTGGCGTTCCGTTGACTTTTGGAGCACGCTGTATACTCATTAGGGCATGTTTCCTTCAATGTTTAAAATATTCACGAAAAAATAAAAGAAATAGCAAATATATTTTTCCTGAACTAATACGTATTGCAAAAACTGATAACGTTTTACGACCGCTCCAACTTTCAACTACTGTTTACACGGCCAACAAGTTGGATAGGATTTGTTTGATAGGATTTGTTTGAGAGAATATCGTACGTGTAAACAGCCTTCCAACTTGGATAAGTTTGAGGGAAAAGTTGGATGCAAACAAGTTTGATGCCATCTAAACGCGCCTTTAGTGATGTTTAAGCATAGAAAATTACCTGCGCCTACAATGAGATTCGATCCCGCGAACCTATGATTCGAAGACGAGCGCCCTATCTATCTACCCTAATGCCGCTCTCTAAGGTACCAGCATCCTTGCATCCTGTAGTAGGAACAACAGAGTTTCCAAGAACAAATGTTCTTTTTCTCAAAGGGGCCACTTTTATTTAAATGCCCCGGGCCCCGTAAATCCTCTGTGCGTGCCTGATTATGAGTACGCGAATCAATGTCACCTTTTGACAGTTTACTTAGAAATCACAAGAGCTTCAAATTTGCCATACACTGAATAGTGGCACATGTTACCGTTGATTAGATTTTCAGAAAAACTTTATTGAGGGTTTTTGGCCCTCTGTAGCACGGCTAGCGGCACTCGTACAGACGGGGACTTTCAGGATCTTGTTTAGGACCTCGAAAAGAAGGCTCATGCAAAAATCTATATAGCCTTCTCCTTTTACTGAAGTGAAATGCTAAATTTCCTGATGGGTATACCGTATACTAATCTTTTTGAAATTTGATTCTTATAATTATGCACATAAAAGGTAATAATCTTGATTAAATTGAAAATTAATACATAAATCAATAATAATAAAAGAGGGTTGGATTTGGGCAAAGCGATAGGCGATAGGCGACAAGCGACAGTCATCTTCAATCTCTTGGTACAAATTGTACAAGTCTCAGCACTGTTGCGAGATGATCAGCATTGAAAAATGTTTTAATGTTCTATCCATATTCCTGCTGAGTTATATAGTATACTTGTTGATTGATAGTGTTGTGTATCAAAATTTTTCGAGCGCGAGTAAATAAAAGAAACGTATGCAATTAAACAAACATTAGCTAAAAGGGGAAGTGTATGATTATGTATGTTTATATGACTGTTTCTGATATGTTCCTGCAGCCTGTGTGCACAGTGCACACCAAGAGCCATGTCTTTGGCCGACCTATGCTTACTCAAAATTCATCAAAAGAATAGGTTGTGTACATAGTGTTTGTGGATTCGGACTGTATTTGTAGGGTACACATATGGTTGCATGAAATCCACGCTATATCGTCATACCCCCCATGCTACTCTAAATTTACCATCGTGTTATTTCATTTATGTTGTTTTTCTTTCGTTTATATGTCAACTAACTTTTGTATACATATTCTATGCATTTAGCAATGTAGTGTAGAGGATACTGTGTACACTACATAAAAATGTATAGTGTAGCTCTATACGCGTCGCTCTAACGCACGTAGACCCGTGTGCATTCATCCCTCATATAGATGATTAAGTTTCTTAAAAATAAAGTGGATGAGACATTTTCTGTTGGCATTCCTACTATGCCTACGTCCCTTTGAGTTGTGATGTGTTAATTTAAAAAATGTTGGTCTAGTTGAAAAATGAATGAGCATAATGCCAAGAATGATTTATATAATGTGGTCTTACCACAAAATTAAATTAGAAAAAAAAATCATTAATTACATGGTTTATAAATGCGAAAGGAATTTTGCTGGTTTTTAAACTTATTAAAATTTTTGTTAAACTTGTTATAACAAATTGCATAAAATTATACATCTTAATTATGTATGTAGTATGTATGAAATATAGCGCCGGCAAAAAATGTATCACTTGCACTCCGATAAAAACGTGAAAACTTAAAAAATTGGATCATATTTTTATTTAATTGATTTATTGGCTCTATTAATGTGATCTTTTAAAAATGTGCACGGTCAACATCTAGGTATGTAACTAGAGAGCCCTTTACAAAACAAACAAGGAGACTAATTTCGCCTCGTGTTCGACTTGTATGACTGCCTTTCCGAAGGAATAGGGAAAAAGTCAGCCATGCCGTGAGCCACCCGTACATGATTTGGGAGCACGGGAGCGTCATCGCCCGAATGGTCTTTGTACAGATCCACGCCATGGCGTATCAACCATACAAGTGGCCTGCCTGAGCTGCTCGGGTACGTTGTGTCTCAACTCACCAAAAATATGATCCAACCCTCTTTTATTATTATTGATTTATGTATTAATTTTCAATTTAATCAAGATTATTACCTTTTATGTGCATAATTATAAGAATCAAATTTCAAAAAGATTAGTATACGGTATACCCATCAGGAAATTTAGCATTTCACTTCAGTAAAAGGAGAAGGCTATATAGATTTTTGCATGAGCCTTCTTTTCGAGGTCCTAAACAAGATCCTGAAAGTCCCCGTCTGTACGAGTGCCGCTAGCCGTGCTACAGAGGGCCAAAAACCCTCAATAAAGTTTTTCTGAAAATCTAATCAACGGTAACATGTGCCACTATTCAGTGTATGGCAAATTTGAAGCTCTTGTGATTTCTAAGTAAACTGTCAAAAGGTGACATTGATTCGCGTACTCATAATCAGGCACGCACAGAGGATTTACGGGGCCCGGGGCATTTAAATAAAAGTGGCCCCTTTGAGAAAAAGAACATTTGTTCTTGGAAACTCTGTTGTTCCTACTACAGGATGCAAGGATGCTGGTACCTTAGAGAGCGGCATTAGGGTAGATAGATAGGGCGCTCGTCTTCGAATCATAGGTTCGCGGGATCGAATCTCATTGTAGGCGCAGGTAATTTTCTATGCTTAAACATCACTAAAGGCGCGTTTAGATGGCATCAAACTTGTTTGCATCCAACTTTTCCCTCAAACTTATCCAAGTTGGAAGGCTGTTTACACGTACGATATTCTCTCAAACAAATCCTATCAAACAAATCCTATCCAACTTGTTGGCCGTGTAAACAGTAGTTGAAAGTTGGAGCGGTCGTAAAACGTTATCAGTTTTTGCAATACGTATTAGTTCAGGAAAAATATATTTGCTATTTCTTTTATTTTTTCGTGAATATTTTAAACATTGAAGGAAACATGCCCTAATGAGTATACAGCGTGCTCCAAAAGTCAACGGAACGCCAGAATTGGATGATAGCGCACAGATATTGGTAATCAGGCGCATTAATTCTTTATTATTAGAAAGTATATTTATATTTCGATTGGACTATAATCAATGCATCTCAAACAAGTTGTCCAACTTCTGTTTTCACGGTGGATTTGTTTGAATGCTCGTTCCACTTCAAACTTGTTGTCCAACTTCTGCTTACACGATGGATTTGGTGTCCAACTTGTTTCAATGCTCAAAATTTGGACGACAAATCCATCGTGAAAACAGCGGTTAACACCTATAGAAGTCGATGCTGCGCTGCGTGAGCATTTTTATTAAAAAAAAAACAATTGATGAAATTATTGATTTAATAAACGTTACAACAAGAACGCTATTCTCAATGTAAGAATACAAAGAGCCAAAGTAGCTCTTAGCAATGTTATTTTAAGTACGATATTCTTAGGGCCGTATGTACAATCATGGTTTAACTCCCCGTTTAGTTAACTATAGTTTAATTTTAAACTCCGTTTAACTAACTGGGGAAAAATACACTACGCAATAATTAAAATTTCTGGCTAAGTAGCAACTCATATTTTTTAAAAATTAGTAGTTTCCATATTCAACTCACCAAAAATATGACTCCCCCTACACAGATATACTCTGTGTCACAAGGACACAGACTCCTCTGCGGGAAAAACACAGAGTTATTTATTCCCATAAAGTTGGGAAGGTGTCCGCAAAGAAAAATCCACTAGCCGCAAAAAGGAATTGATATCACTTCAATCCGCCAGCCATATTCAGTTTCCAACTGGTTTTTTTTTTTAGAAATTTCATTTTTAGATGGTGTCACAAATATCACTTAAATCCAGAAAACATTAGTGTTGAAAACATTAAACAATATTAGTGCCTTTCGACTAGCAATCAGGTGCCTGATTGTGTGCACATTTAAATGTACGTGCTAATCAGGCAAAAATGTCTTATTCAAACCTGATTCAGTATATAGCATTTTCAGGTCAAGTAAATAACTTTCCGAGTCAAATAGATAAATGTCCGAAACAAATAGGTAAATTTCCGAATCAACAAAACACGTTTGCAGATCAAATAGATAAATGTCCGAAACAAAAAAATGAATTCCTAAATGAAAAAAATTAATAAACAAATCATAAAAATAAATTTCCAATTCAAAAAAATAAATGTCCAAATCAGAAAAATAAATGTACAATTCAAATAAAAAATTGTCCAAAACAGAAAAATAAATTCACAAATCAAAAAAATGATTTTTTCCATCAAAAAACATATTTCACAAATCAAATAAACAATTTAAAAAGATAGTACTTTAATATAGTAAATGTGCTTTTATATGAATTTCGTTGAGCATTGAAAAAAATAATTAATTAATTATTTCAATCTGAATGAGATTTTTGTTTATTCAATTGTACTACACACGCTTAGAATAGGACGATATATATAAATTGTTTTCTTAGACGTTATTTGCCATCTCTAAACTACCATAACTTCCTCAAAACTCAAGTCACACCAGCTGAGCTTTCTAAAATTTTTATTTTACATTAGAATCGAAGATAGAGGTGACCTCAGGATGATGGAGGTTCGGGAACATAACGGAATCTATACATTGACAGTGTCTTCGAGTCTGTAAGACCCAGTGTCGGTACTTAAAAGTTATAATTATTAGGTCTCTATTGAATATGAATAAAAGCTCCCAATTAGAAGTGTTTTTATTTTTTTTTACAAGAGAACGTTTAGCTTTTTATTGCCATGCATGATCAATTAGATTCCGTTCCTTAAAAAATATTTCTATCGCAATAATATTAAATTAGATTCCGTTTCTTAAAAAATATTTCTATCGCAATAGGTGAAGAGTACCAAGGAGGAGGGAGGGTGGTATTCCAGGGGAATAAACCCAAGCAAATAATCAGGGGAAAATGCGGGAGAGTCTGCACCTTAAGCAGACACATTGACACAAATTTTATTAACGGTGACTTGATTCAGACAGGATTCTGTTGAATTATACGAATTGTAGTGTTCAGCTGATGTTGTGTACCTTTACTAATACTCGTAGAGAGTTTTAGCATGTCGTACTATCGTACACATTTCAACTTTAATCGACAGTCTACGCTGTTTAACGTACGACAAAAAAAAACTTACGCCTACTTGGAACAAGTAAAATTGTGGAATACTGTTTTTTTGCGCGCTACACAAGCGAATTTTTCCTTTAAAATCTCATAGACTTCCACTTCCAACCGTTAATATATATCTTGGGGTGTCATACATTTAATATAATTTAATTTTTCTTATTAGAAGAATATTATATTAACCTTTGAAAATTTATTTATTTGATTTGGAAATGTATTTATTTGATTTACTTTTTTTGGCATGTAAATATATTTATTCGATTTGGAAATTTATTTATTTGATTTGTAAGTTTATTTTCCTGATTTGGACATTTATTTTTTTGATTTGGAAATTTATTTTTTTGTTTTGGTTATTTATTTTTTTCATTTAGAAGTTCATTTATTTCGTCCGGAAATTTATTTATTTGATCCGGAATCGTGTTTTGTTGATTTGGAAATTTATTTATTTGATCCGGAAATGTATTTTGTTGCTTCGGAAATTTATCTATTTGTTTCGGAGAGTTATTTACTTGACCTGGAAATGCTATAAATAGGCTCTGACATGGATCTATCATCTGCCAATATCGTCCCCCAGATGGCTGGAATTTGTGAGGCTATTGAGTACATAGGGCCACTTTGCGATTTGGTTATGGAAAATTTCATGAAAAGGATAGGGTCCTGTAAGTGTGGTCGTGGTGGCCATTTGGGTGATATGTTGTTTTCCATTAGCGGCATATCTTTTTCTTTATAATAAACTAAACATCCGATCGTTTAGAATTTTCTTTTAGAAAAATTGCCTGTATCCCTTTCAATTAATAAATCATATACACTCCCAGTCACTTGAATAGGGACAAACTTTTGGAGAGTTGTTTATTAGTCTAGTACAAATAGCTCAAAACCCAAACATCCAAAAATAAAAGAAATTTTTGATGCCAAATTGTTGAATACACTGCCTAATATACGCAGTAAAAAGTTACACAAATTTGCGCCATGGGTTAAGGGGGGAGGGGGTGGCAAAGGGGTGAAAATTCAGTTTCTTGCAAATATCTGGAAAAATAGGAGTCTGACCTTAAAATGAGCTGAGGACAAAACAAACTACATAAAATTACCTTTGTAATGATATGTAACACTCTAGACATTTTCTCAGAAAATTATACCCTAGACCCAAAAGTATTATAGTGAATTTACATTTTTTGAGTTTTACGTTTCGTACTGAAACTCTTGATAGAATGGACCTACTGTCATAAGATCTTGTCCATATATTGATAGCAACATTTTTTTGATTCGTACCACAAATTGGAGTGCTGCGACCATTGACGCCCCCCTCACTCCTTCTAACATTTTTCAATATGGCATGCCTCTAGCTTCTTTTCAAATTGAGCCAGGCAGATAAAATTTGGTGAGGTGCCTAGTCTAAGCCCCATTATGCTTTTTACCAAAAATTGTTACCATCCGATCAAAACTAAGGGTACTCCCCATACAAAGTCAACCAAAATTCTAAAAAAATTCACATTTTTTCACTTCTAAGTTCGATCTAAAAGGAAAAAATAAAATTTATTTCTTAGAACGTCATTATAATAGTTAATTGTAGTCTTCTTAATGTATATTCAAAAGTTTGTAGCAGAGCGTGCCTTACAAGTACGAAAAATGGGGTTTGAAGGTTGCTAGTACACGTTACTCGATATTATTCGGAACTAGCCTTTGAACTAGTACCAATGACTTTCAAACACAATTTGTTTAGACTTGTAGTGTACGCTTTGATGCAAAATTTTGAACATACATTCAGAAGACTACAATTAACTATCATAATGACTTTCTAAGTGATAAATTTTATTTTTTCATTTTAGATAGAATTTAGAAGTGAAAAAATGTGAAATTTGTTAGAATTTTCGTTCACTTTGTATGGGGGGTGGTCTTAGTTCTGATCGGATGGTAATAATTTTTGGTGGGGAGCATAATGGAGCTTAGACTAGGCACCCCACCAAATTTGATCTGTCTGGCTCAGTTTAAGAAGAAGCTACAGGCATTCCTTTTTGAAAAATGTTAGGAGGAGTGAGGGGGGCGTCAATGGTCGGAGCACTCCAATTTTTGGTACAAGTCAAATAAATTTTGTTATCAATATATGGACAAGATCTTATGACAGTATGTCCATTCTATCAAGAGTTACAGTGCGAAATGTAAAACTCGAAAAATGTAAATTCACTATAATACTTTTGGGTCTAGGGTATAATTTTCTAAGAAAATGTCTAGAGTGTTACATATCATTACAAAGGAAATTTTATGTAGTTTGTTTTGTCCTCAGCTCATTTTAAGGTCAGACTCATAGTTTTCCAGATATTTGCAAGAAACTGAATTTTCACCCCTTTGCCACCCCCTCCCCCCTTAACCCATGGCGCAAATTTGTGTAACTTTTTACTGCGTATATAAGGCAGTGTATTCAACAATTTGGCATCAAAAATTTCTTTTCTTTTTGGATGTTTAGGTTTGGGGCTATTTTGAACCAATTGTACTGGACTATATCTCAAAATATCCTTTTCCTTGCAGCGGAGAGAATAACTCAGTATTTGTTTACAAAGGCTATTATGTTGCTCATAGTTTGCGAAAAAAAATGAAACATTTAATAACAACAGTTATGTTTCATCAACATTATGCTGATGCACTAATAAATTCTATGTTCAAAATTGGGTCACTTGAATAGGGACAGTTGCGATTCGGTCGTTTTTTCGAAAGTGCTAGTATCGTATTCTAACTGTTTTTGTTTTAATCCACTCAGATTGTGTTTTGACTTTAATTTTTGTAAGTTTCGGAAATCATGGGTAGAGGAAAAAGCATTAAATACCGCGCAAATGGCTCAAGTCGATGTTTTGAGAAATGAACAACACAGATTACTCGAAATTTCGAAAATAGTGAAAAAAGTAAATCAGTTGTGTTTAACTATTTAAAAAATAAAAGTGGATATGGACGAAACATAAAAGGGCGTACGCGAGGTGTCCAAACCGCCAAAGAGAAAAGGGCCATTCTGCGAGCCGCCTCGAATTTTGCACTATCAGCGGCTAGAATTGGAGCTAAAGTCGGTGTTACAGCTAGTTTATCAACAGTACAACGTGTAATAAGGAATTCCTCACACCTAAAACGAAAGAGTATAAAGTATATGAGTATATCTAAGATCTGTATCCAATTGATGCACTTACATAGATAAAACAGCTTTCAGCGGAAACTCGAATTGATATTTGACTTTGCGACCGCGTAAAAATGATAAGCACATTATTATTGGATATCCTGACTTCTTTGCACTTATAGAATTGATACAAAATTTGGGGTACCCTTCGTGGTTAGAGCAAATGGTTTTATAGAAAAAAATATTTAAATTTGAGTAGAATCATCAACTATCAAAAAGATAGATAAAATGATCCACTTTTTGTATAGATATGTTTTACTCCCGTTGAGTTTATAAAGCAAATTCAAAATTTCGTATGCATGCTTGTTATAAACTATATTGAGTTAAAATTATCCAAAAAATTACACCAGTTTTTCAACTGTGTACTTTTTAGGCCAGTCAATAAACCAAAATTTAAGGCGTTAGGTCGCAAAAAATAGCTCGGCTCTGTTTTTTTACCCTTCGCTCATAGAGTGAAAGGGTATTATTAACTTTGTCATGAAGTTTGTAACGCATTGAAGGAGGCATCTCCGACCATATAAAAAGTATACATATATGATCAGCATGACTTGGGGAGTCGATTGGGCGATGTCCGTCTGTCTGTCTGTCTGTCTGTCTGTCTGTCCGTCTGTCTGTTGCAGTGCGTTTTTCTCGGCCGCTATAAAAGCTAGATAGCTGAAATTTTGTACACATGCTTATTATTGTTGCAGGCTGTTTGTATGTTTGAATCGCTTAAATCGGACGAGGGGGTCATGGGGCTGCCATACAAAAAAACTGAAAAACTGTTTTATTTGTGTACTAATTTCAACCTAACTTCGCTCAAATGTGTTTCTATTAATGACACAAAACATATGTAAAACTGGATTAAATCCGACCATGGGGTCATGGGGCTGCCATACAAACCTAGCCCCCCAATTTGAGTTCTTCTAGGAAAAACTTTTTTATTTGTGTATCAATTTCAACCAAATTTCACACAAATGTATTTCTATTGATGACACAAAACATATGTAAGATTGAATCAAATCGGATAATGGGGTCATGGGGCTGCCATACAAACCAAACCCCCCATATTGGTTCTTCTAAGAAACATTTTTTTACACCAATTTCACAAAACCTTGAATTAATGTGTCTTTATCAAAGCAACTAAAAAGTTCAAAACGAATGGAATCGTACTGTGGGGTCATGCTCCGGCAACCCCAATAAAATTTTCCGAGTAAATATTTTTATTTGCCCACTTATTTCAACCAAGCCCAAAACTTTTGTCAAGACGGAAGAAAAAGAATGAGGAGGGGATTAAATACAAGTCATAGGTACGCCCGAAAAAAACGAAGGGTATCCGAATTTCGGCCGCGCCCGAAATTAGCCCCGGCCCCGGGGGTTGGCGAGCGTAGCGAGCAGGGGGCGAATCCCCCTAGTTTTTTTTTTTGGGATTTTGCTAGGATAGATACCAGTAGTGTGCCACCAAGTTTGCAACTTCGAAAAAACTGTGCTAACCCCGTGACCCTCAAAAAACCTCGAAATTTTCGGACTTTTTTCATATTTTGGTTTGTAATTTTTAAAAGGTGCTTCCTACAAGAAAGTCGTCCACTACACTTTTAAAGCTAACATTTTTTTTTATTTGAGTGCAACCCCAGCTTTGTAGGTACAAAAGATCCCAAGATACAGCATTCTAAAAGATGTTTTTTTGTTAAGTCCGAAATTGTAATACGGCGTACTCTATGACGTGTTCCGATTCCATCTGTTCCTGGATGCGATGGGGCCAATCCAGGAACACAGTTGGATGAATTTTGGTTGAGATTAAAAAAGAAAAAAAAGTTTTTCTTACATGAACCTATTATTTAGGGGTTGGTTTGTATGACAGCCCTATGACGTAATGTTCCGAATCCATCCATATGTTTTGAGGCTTTACTAGTGTGGTGTATTGATAGGCCGAAGGTTCGATGATAAGTAAGAATTTATTGACAGATAATATTTCGAGTAGTGTTAAGTTAGTCATTTCGAGTAGTGTTAAGTTAGTTACATACAATTATAAAATAGAGTTGCCAACTAGTGTACAAATACTTAACATCTTCCTCCTAAAGCTTTTTAATACATAAAACAAAATCTATTATAGATTATATAATTCATTTAAGTGCTTATCATGTTAAGAAACATATTATTTTAACAGAAATTTCAAAATTCAAATAAATTTCATTAAAATTATAAGTAATTATTTGTTTTTCTATTCTTTATAATTTACTTTATTTGTTCTTGGTCGTAATGCTGGAGGTGAGTCAAACGATTCATCCGCTGTTTCGAAACCCGGGTCATTTTGATGTTCAGTATTGTTCTCTTCAACGTTTTCTGGGTGATCTGCAACGGGTTCCTCACAATCATTGCTTTCGTTTGGTCTGTCTCCAGTATCTATTTCATCCGCAGATTCATTATCTGTAGATCTATTAACTATTTGATTTAAATGTCGTTTTATTAGTTTTTTATTATGAGTAATGATGCAATTGTAATTACGCGGGCCAAGTTTTTTATCTATTTTAGCTTTTGTCCAACCAGTTTTGTTAGGATCAGTATAATCTCGAATATAAACTTTCTGACCGGACTTGAATTCAACATTTCGATTACCCTTGTAGTTACTAATGCTTTTTTGCTGACTAGTTTCTATGATATCCTTAGTGCAAGGAGGTTTCATTAAGGAAAATCTAGTTTTAATTTCGCGACCAAACATGAGTTTGGCTGGAGTATCTTTGGTGGTGCAATGTCTAGTGGTTCTATGATCCATTAGGAATCTTTGGATTATTGTGTCGAAGTCATCAGATTTGCAATCCTTCAAGCTTGCAAAAATAGACTTCTTAACAGTTTTTACCGTATTCTCAGCCTGACCATTGGTAGCTGGATGGCCAGGAGCTGTGAGTATGTGCTTAATAAAATTATTTCCAGTAAACAATTTAAATTCATTTGAAGTAAACTGAGTTCCGTTATCTGAAACCAATACGTCGACTAAGCCAAAGCGACTGAATACTTCTCTTAGTTTCTCAATAACGAAATTCGAATTTGCATTTTTAGTTTTAAAAATTTCTATCCATTTAGAAAATGAATCAATTATAATTAATAATTGATAGCCTTTTATGGGACCAGCAAAGTCTATATGGATGCGTTTCCAAGGACCTTCTGTTGGTTTCCATGGAATCAAACTACTCTTTTCCGGACTGGCCTGTAATGATTGACAAGAAGTGCAATTTTTTATCATAACTTCTATATCATTGTCTACTTTTGGCCACCAAACGTATGATCTTGCCAACGATTTGGTTTTCACAATTCCCATATGAGAACGATGTAACTCATCTAAAACTAATTTTCGCAGTTTATTCGGAATGAGTGTTCGATAACCCCATAAAATGCAACCTGATTCAATGGAAAGTTCATTTGACTTGTTCTTGAAAGAAATGAATTCATTGTCTTTTAATTTATCAAATGTAGAATTATTGATAGCATCAAACAATTTAGATAAAATCGGATCTCTTCGAGTTTCGATTGCGATTTCTTTGAAATTCAAACGTAAAGAATTTGTAAATCCAACATAATTAATGTAACTTCCTCCAGAAGGAGCATCTCCGATTTCAGATTGTGGAATTCTTGACAAATTATCAGCAATGTTACATTCACCCTTAATATATTTGATTTTATAATTGAATCCTGACAACAAATATGCCCATCTCTGCAATCGAGCAGCCGCCATAACTGGTAAGCCTTTGTTTTCACCAAAAATCGCTAGTAGCGGTTTGTGGTCTGTGTGTAATTCAAAGGAAACACCAATTAAATATTGACTTAATTTAGTAATACTAAAAATGATTGCTAGACCTTCCTTTTCTACTGTACTATAATTAATTTCACTCTTACTAAGGGCTCTAGACACAAATGCAATCGGTCTAAGTGAATCATCATCATTTTTGTGTGATAACACCCCACCAATAGAGTATTGGCTTGCATCCGTCGTTAAAACTATGGGTAACTTAGGGTTAAAATGGACAAGCACCTGATCAGAAGTAATTTCTTTCTTCATTATCTCATAAGCTTCCGTACATTTTGAATTCCACTTAAAAGCATTATCCTTCTTCAGCAAATCATACAGTGGTATCATTTTGCTAGAATAATCCCTAATGAATCTAGAATAATGATTCACCATACCGATGAAAGATCGCAATTCTGTTATATTTTTGGGTATCGGTGCATCTAAAACCGACTTTATTCTTTCATTATTTTTGCTCAACCCGTTTTTGTCGATATTGAATCCTAAATACGATATTTTCTCTTGGAAGAATGAACACTTGTTCAAATTTAATCGCAAACCTGCCATTTGAAGTTTTGATAAAACTATTTTTAAATTTTTAATATGTTCTTCGGACGTATTCCCAGTTACAACAATATCATCCTGATAAACTGTGACGTTTGGAATACCTCTGAGTAAATTCTCTACTGTTTTCTGAAAGATCGCTGCCGCAGGCTTTATGCCAAATGGTAATCTTTTCATTTTGTAAACACCAAGGTGGGTGCTCCATGCACATAACATCTGAGATTCTTCGTCTAAAGGAAGCTGATTATATGCGTTTGACAAATCTAATTTCGAAAATAATTTACCGCCCTGAAGAGAAGCAAATATTTCATCTATACGCGGTAGCGGATATTTATAATCCACAATAAATTTATTTAAAGTTATTTTATAATCCCCGCATATTCTCAAATCCCCATTTGGTTTCACAACAGGAACTAAAGCTGTGGCCCAATCAGAATTGTCAACTAATTCCAAAACATCATTATCGACTAAGTCCTGTAATTGTTTTTCTATTAATTGTTTCCATGCCAATGGAATGGGTCGGGGCTTGCAAAAAATAGGATTTGCACCTTTACAAACCTGTAACTTGACTGTACCTAGTTTATATTTTCCTAATGACCCATCGAAAACTTCAAAAAACTCCCGTTTTAGATCACTTAAAACAGTATCTAATGAATTCACTGAGTTTTTAACTTGAATCAATTCGAAATCATATTTACGAAGAAAATTTCTTCCTAACAATGGTGGACTATTGGTGTTAGTTACGATAAATGTTATTAATTTTTCTTGGCCTTTGTATTTAACAAAAACATCAAACTCACCGACAACATCGATTTGGTTTCCTCCGTAATTTGTGAACGGTATATTGCACGGTCGAAGAGAAGATCGTGGAAAATATTCACTAAAAAATCCAGCCGAGAGCAATGACAGTGGTGATCCCGTATCGCATACTACCGAATGTTTAATGCCATTAATCGAAATCGGCATACAATAGATTTGAGATTCACTTCTTAGATCACTGCTCACAGAATGAATCGTTGATCCTTCCCCAGCTTCGACTACATACATTGACCTGTCAAAATTATTAAAGTTAGAATTAGTTACTGTATCTGACTCTGAATTTTCATTATTATAGACAAAATTAACTTTTTTTTTAGATTTTTTTAACTTACAAATGGAGGCAAGATGACCTACTTTTTTACAAAAATTGCAAGTGTAATTCTTGAATTTACACTGCCTTGATTGGTGGTTTTTCCATCCACAATGCATACATAATTCCTTTACTGTCGTTGAGCCAATCTTTTCCCGCCTTCCCTTGACAAAATTAACGTCATTCGACTTGGCTAATAGTTTCGATTCAACTATTAGAGCTTTTCGGAAGGCATCGGCCAATTTCAAATTTTCGTCTTCTTCGCATAAACGCTCAAATATCTTTCCCGACGTTCCGCATACAAACTTGCTAACAACAAACGTATCCAGCTGGGAACCGAATTTGCAATTTAACGCCAACTTTTTTAACCGTGCGTGCCACGAAGCGATCGTTTCGCTCTGCATTTTCTCTGCAGCGAAGAAAATCTTCCTTTCGCGATAAACAATGACTGGTGGCGTATATTGGTTATTTAAATGGTTAACCAGTACCTCGTAGTCCAATTTTCCAGGTATATTCGGATCACACAGACTCCGCAGAACTGCATACGCCTCCGAACCAATAGATTTGAGTAGTATCGCTTTTTGAATCTTCGTATCTTTGCAATCGATTTCATCAAAATGAATCTGGAGCCTTTCGTGCCACATTTGCCAATCATCCTTGTCAGGAACAAATTCCGGCATATGATTTGCCAAAAATGTTTGCGCAAAATCACATGTGGATGGAGTATCGGGCATTGTGAAATTTGAGGTTACGCACTTTTTCACTTATTCCAACTAAATGTACAATAAAATTGCACAAAAATTTTGGAATTTTGTTAGCCTTCAATTAAAAAACACCAAAATTAATAATTATTGATAAAATATCAAAAGAAACCTGTTTGGTTGTTGAAATTCAACTGGAAAATTTCCTCGTCGCCAATGTGGTGTATTGATAGGCCGAAGGTTCGATGATAAGTAAGAATTTATTGACAGATAATATTTCGAGTAGTGTTAAGTTAGTCATTTCGAGTAGTGTTAAGTTAGTTACATACAATTATAAAATAGAGTTGCCAACTAGTGTACAAATACTTAACAACTAGGAACACATTTGGGTGAGGTTTGGCTAAGATTGGTTCATAAAGAAAAAAGTTTTTCCTAGTATAACCTAATTTCCATGGTTTGGTTTGTATGAAAGCCCTATGACGTAGTGTTCCGATTTCATCCGTTCCCAGATATTTTTTGAGGCTTAACCACGAAACACTTGGGTGAAGTTTCGTTAAAATTGGTTCATGAAGAAAAAAAAAATTCTTCAAAGAACCTAATTTTCAGGGACAGCTCTATGACCCCATGGTCCGATTCCATTCGTTCCTACATATATACAGCGAAGTAATTTTATAACTTCGTGTCACATGACTTTCTCCGTAGAATGCGCATTTAAGCCGATATTTAGTTCGAAAGATGACTAAAATTACAATTTCGAACTTTTTGACAAAAAAACAATGTTTAAAGTGCTGTATCTTGGAATCCTTTGCACCTACACAGCTGGAGGTGGACTTAAATTAAAGAAGGTTTTGTAAGCTTTAAAAATTCAGTAGACGACTTTCTTGTAGGAAGCACCTTTTGGAAATTACAAACTAACATATGAAAAAAGTCCGAAAATTTTGCGGTTTTTTGAGGGTAACAGGGTAAGCACAGGTTTTTCGAAGTTGCAAACTTGGTGGTACACTTCTGATATACCAAAAAACAGGGCCGAGCAATTTTTTGCGACCTAAAATCATAAAATGACTGGCCTATTTCGCAAAATATCTAAATGTTGATGCATGCCACTTTGCATACAGCTGTCATGAATGGATTTAATAGTCGAAGGAATTCCAATTCGCAACAGACACTCCATTATGATAATATGCTGTCTTGAAGTTTAAAATGAGAGGACTGCGGATAACGCGACAAGGTCAAGCATTGACGAACTATGTATACACACGTTAATCATATTTTTAATGAGTTTATGGAATTATTTCATTGAATATAATACAAACATAAATCATAGTTTTAAATGTTTCATATTTCCGTAAATAAATCGATTCTCTACTTTTTTTTTACAGAATTGGACGCATCTTTCAATTAACTGCGTGAAACAACAAACTGTAAGTATACGATAGAAATTTTAATTGAAAAAATGATTCACCAACAATTTTACATTAGCTATTTTCTGGATCTCTATAATAGATAGAACAAGGCAATTTCAAAAATACTTATTACATACTTCTATACTCGCAATATTAATAGAGTGGTATGATTGCTCGAAAGTATAATTATTTTCAGAGAAAACAATTGTTTGCGGTTTACAGACAGGTACAATGAACTGTGTATGCAGTGTTCTTAGACATTTTCCGAATGACTCGGCAAAATAAAAACTAAATGTACCAAATTGAATACCGTACTTTTAAATTTTGCCGCTAGTTTTGATATATTGAGTATTTTTTTGTTGTGCGGTTTATGATAATATGGAACGCACTTACAATTCAAATACATAAGTATGTAAAAGAAAGGTTTTTGTTTGTTAAATATTTATAAGAGAAGGTATATTTTAAATTATGTATCTGTTTTTTTTTTTACTTAGGACGTTCGGAATAGTTTTTTGTTCTATGAAAACTGACGCCAAATAACACATACTATCGCCTAAAGAAAAATAAGCCAAAATAAGGCCATCGCACGACAAAAATCCTACTTCGCTGGATCTTGGCATGGTGGTTGGGGATGGCCCCCAGATTAAGGGAAAAAAGTATTTTTTCTATTTTTAGCGATTATCTTAAAAACGGTAAAAGTTACATCAAAATGTTCTAAGAAAGAAATAAACTACATAACTATTACCTTTGCAATGATATATAAATCATTAGAATTGTATCCAAAAATTCGGGGCTAGACTAAAAAAAATAAATTAGAATATTTTCATTTTAGGCCTTTTCAAAAATCTCCATAACTTTTGAAGAAATGCACCCCTTTTTTTAAAGGTTGCGGTCCCCCAATCCCCAACCATCCTCCCAAAATCAGGCGATGAAGGAGTTTTGCCGACCAAATATCGTATTCTTAAGCCGGCTCCACACTGTCCGGAGTGTGCCAAACCCTGCGCAAAAGATCGGTCCAAGAATCATACCTTGGATTCGCCCAACCACACTGCAAGCAGTTTGCCGAATACCACACAACAAAGTTTACTTCCCCTCCAAGGCCCCTATCCATCGCAAGCGATTTTTAGTGAAACAAGGCTGCATTGAGCACTACGGATATCAGGAGCACATAAATTTCCCTGTCGCTTAGCAATTGTTCAGGTTTTTCAGATTGCGTTTATATGTTAGCAATTGAGAGTGTTGTGCGCAAGCAATTGACTCCGCCTTTAAAAAAACCCGATTGCGATATGTATATGTGCATACAGTGCGAAAAAGAAAAAAGGTATAACTTACGTTAAAAAATTCATAATCTGTAAGAGTGGGGAGTATTTGGAATAACGTATACTGATATCGTATCAGATATAGAGTTTTAGCATGTCGTTGCAAATAGAATGACATAATTTGACATTCCTTATAAAAATCGCTTCCTTACCGTATACGAAACAGTAAATCAAAATTTTGCATGTCCAAAGTAGGCATGGGTGTATATCTGTATATTTGATGTTCTGTAAACAGTTGTTGTTGTTGTAGCGATTCAAGAGTTTTTTTTTTCTCTTGAATCGAAGGGTGTCTTGGCAGCTCTTGGCCGTTTTAACAACAGGTAGCTCCGGGACGATTTACATCGAAGAACCGGCTGCCGTAGGAGCATTTTATGGACAACACAAACATCCATGGGCCACAGTGGGATTCGAACCCACGCACCGGCAACTCAGAGATAGAGAGAGTGACATCTCTGCCACTGAGCCACCGAATGCCCCTCTGTAAACAGTCAAAATTGTTGCTGTTGTTATAGCGGCGCAAGTAAGGGGGGGGGGGGGAACTAGTGTCATTCGTAAATGGTTGGCATCCTCTCCTCAAGTTCAAGGCCTAAGAAGGTAGCCACCTCAATGGGTTTTTCCCAAAGCGCAATGGGTGTTAGATGCGTTGGTACGGCATTACAATTGAAAAGGTGGTCCACGTTGTGCGGGCTGGCTCCACATGCTGGACAAGTGTCTGCAATGGTGCTGTCGATACGGGACCAATATGAATTTAGTCTGCAGCACCATCCAGATCGAAGGTGGTACGTGTGGCTCTAGGTAGCTGTAGTTCGTCATTGGGAGATATCTGGTGGTCGAGCTCGAAGGACACGGTTTAATGACAGATCATTCGTGGCTATTGTTACCTCGCTAGTATGCAACTGCTTTAGATCCGCCTTGTAGTTGTTGGTGTTATCGAGGGGAACTCTTTTGAATCTCTGGACTTCCCTTTCCTTGTCCCTTAATGTACGTCTAACATGACGTGGAGGTGGGGTTTTGTCCATAAGATCGAGATTCGGGTGTTGACTACGATAGCAACCAACAAGATATTGCTTTGCGAGTAGCTCATTATGAGTTTTTAGATTAAGCAGCTTACGTTTCTTGGTGGAGGTGATCTTGTGATGTCCATGTCCATCCAGTGATTGTACGCATAGCTACATTCTGGCACGTTTGAATCCGTTTCCATCGAGTGTTGCAGAGATTGTTTGTCCATATGGGTGCGGCTTAGTTTACCACTGAACGACCGATGGCTTTGTAAGTGGTGAGTAATGTCTCTTTATCAGTTCCCCATTTGCTGCCAGCGAGAGATTTTAGGATCTTGTTCCTACTCTTCAATTTGTCACATATATTGTCGGCGTGGCTATTGAAAATGCCGTGATTGTCAATTGTGACGCCGAGGATTTTGGGGTGACGGACAGTGGGGACTTCAGTGTAGTTTACACTAATGTTTAGCCGTAGGTTGTATTCCTGGTTGTACGTGGTAAAGAGGGTGGCCGAGGATTTGGGTGCTGATAACTTCAGGTTCTTGCTAATGAAGAAGGTGTTGAGCTCTTCTAAGTAGCCGTTGATACGGTCGCACATGTCTGAAATATCGTTGCCGGATGTCAGGATGGTACAATCATCAGCGTAGGATATTATGTCGATTCCTTCAGGTGGGGTGAGAAGCCCTGACATGTAGAGGTTGAACAAAGTGGGGAAAAGAACTCCGCCTTGTGGTACTCCCTGTTTGATCCTTCTTAGTTTAGATTTCCCATTTCTAAACTCAGTGCTGGATTGACGTCCGGCAAGGTAGTTTGCGATCCATTTAACTACATACGACGGTGTGGATGAGTTCTGGAGGTCTGTCAGTAGGAGCGAGTGATTCACCATATCAAACGCTTTCATTCCATTCAAGACCTTAGACATGATTCGGTCTAATGCAGTGGTGGTGCTGTGCATTTTCCTAAAGCCGTGTTGATGATTGGCGAGTTGTATGTCCGTAACAAGAGTTTTGTGTATCAACGCTTCAAGTATTTTTGCCACAGGAGATAAAAGCGTGATCGGCGGTAGGATTCTCCTAAGAAGTGTTGTTTGCCAGGTTTGGGTATAGGAATAATACGGCCTCTCTTCCAAATCTCTGGTATGATGAATGTTCTAAGTGAAAGGTTCATCGTAGCAGTGATATACTCTAGGGCCGGTGTGTCGAGGTGTTTGAGCATTATCATTGCTATACCGCCCGGTCCAAGCGCCTTTGAGTTTTTGGCGTTTTTTATGGCATTGGCTACTTCAGTGGTGGTGGTTTGAAGATATTCATCTACCTTGGTGTTACGGATGGCTCGTGTAATTTTGCGCTTGAGTCTATCCTTGGGTGGGTGTTCGACGAACTGACTAAGACTAGCAAAAGCTTCGCTTGTGTACCTTTTAAAGCCATCCCAGTTAGCTTTTTTAAAGTTTGTGTACGTTTTCTTGTCGGGATGGACGAGTTTCGACGGCATATCCAGCGTTAGTATGATTGGAAGGTGATCAGAGTACATCGTGAGAATTGGCTCCCATGTGATGTCATTGATAAGTCCAGGGCTAGCGATGGAAATATCTGGTGAGCTTGTGCAGGATCCAGCGATACGAGTCGGTTTGTCGTCGTTTATTGGACAGAAATCTGATGCGTCCAGCTGATCGGCGATGATGTTACCTCTGGTGTCGTTGTGGAGGTTAGAGTGAGTGTGAGTGAGTGAGTGAGACTGTGATGTGCGTTGAAATCACAAGCAGAAGACGATACTGGCCGTTTAGTAGAGGGTTAATATTGGCTTTGTAATTCGCGGGACAGCTGGAGACGGGTGGAATGTAAATGTTGAAGATTTCAGAGTCAGTATTGCCCGATTTGACGGTTATCGCTTGTAGTTCCATGGTGTTGTCGGCGGAAGTGATGTCAACGATGCTGTACGGTAGATTGTTGTGAATGAGGAAAGCCAAACCTCCTCCAGCATTGCTTTCTCGGTCGTGTCTGATGACGTTATAGTTCCCAAGAGCTGAGCGAATGGTTGGAGTTTAGTTTGGTTTCTTGTACCGCTGCAATCTGTATATGGTGTCTGTCCATGAAATCATGTTGGAGTCCATTACAGTTTAGTTGGACGATTTTAGTGTTGGTGTAGTTAACATCGATGGTACGTGGAGCTGGGGTAAAATTAGGCGTAGGTTAAACTGTGCGTACAGGTTTTGCCGGTGTGGAAGGTGTTGATAGTTGGGAACCTTGGTAGGGCGGCTGCTGGTTGGATGAAGAGCGTCGTCCACGATTTCTGCATCGACTCGCTGTGTAGGTTGGACCTCGTTGATTGTAATGTGTAAGTCCTAAGCAGTTCTTTAGGTGAACCCATTCTCCACAGCATGTATTTTCGACCGACGTTTGAACATTGGTCCAAATCCTGTTACCGCACACAGAGCACATCCAGTGACCTGGATTTGATTCAATGCCGGCACGTATTAGTATAGTGTTCGGAGCAGCTTGGCCGGCCAGGAATGCTCCCTAAGGGAAAAAATGGTGTTGAATGAATGACACGTAGTTTCCATCCCCCTCTTGCGTCGAAGGGGGTCGTTGCGACTCTTGGCCATGCTGAAGCATGGGTCGTTCCGGTTCGTATAGACCCGGTCGCAGTAGGAACGTAAAACGTCAAAATTGTCGTGATTACCTGTTTAAAACTGTCGGAAAAGTTTTGTTTACGGTACGCGCGTGAGTTTTTCCTGTGTAATTTCGAATTACGATTACGGTATTTTGAACGTGAGTGTAAAACTCTCTAATATGTAGATAAAGTTTCTCGGAATTATGAAATTGGGTGACTTGGTAATTAATTGCTGACATTTTCACATTTATAACAGGTGACTATTCTTTGTCCAGCACTGTATTTATGTAAATATTTAGAAGACATAAGCGCAAATGAATATGGCGCCCTGGTAAATTAGTGGAGTGTTTAACATGAATTGAAATACCTGGAGTAGCCGAAAGCGTTGATCGGCGTGGAGTGGGGGGTCTTGCGTGATGTCTGCAAATATAAAATATTCGAACATTCATTACCCCACTCCACTAAAAACATTACATCTGATGATATGTATATTTTGACTACCAATTACAACCTTCGTATACTGGAAAAGTAGGTTGGTTTCTGATGTATATGCGCAATGTCAACATGTTTTCCTGGTCCAGGATCTTTTAAAGTTATACAGGGACAACATTTCAGGAATCATATTCATATATTTACTACTATTTTTCGTAGAAGGTCATCAAACGGAAGAGTTAAAAACTTTCAAGTGGTTGTGTGCCACTCTGTATTAAAATAAGTTAACCCTTCGCCAGGCACGTCCCGCGATTAACGCGAATGGGCCCGTGGGGTCGTTTAGGGCCCCAAAGTTGATTAAACTTACATCCCTTGAACATGTCTAAAATTGTAGAAAAAACACACATTTATAAGTACTTTGCTATGTTCTTGAATATGTTTAATAATTATTCACAATATTTGTTGTGCATATGGCAAGCTGTAAACATTTCAAGCTATTCTAGCCATCAATGTTTTTACTTTTTCGCCCCTCTGCCTCGGATTCAAGGAAAACTTAGTTCCTGGAGTAGTGAGGATAACAAACTACTAACAAGTGTTGAAGAATGCATTAGCAGTGCCCGTAAACTTGTCTTCAACCATTTGTAGATGCTCTGCGACTTTATTTGACGTAGAATAAGCTATGGTAAGAATTAGTGGAAGCAAAATTTTGACCTCCATTGTTTGAGATAGTCAAGGTGTGTTTTCCGCCCTATATCAGAAGAATATGGCTCCGAGTTTCGTTTCCTGGATATTCAGGACAATTGAGGCCTTGGTACTCATTAGGTCTTTGAAGACCCCACGTGCCCGTTCCCGTAAATTTTTACTTTTGGTTATCAAAACTTTTTTTGTGAAAATATTTAGGATTTTTTCAATCATATTCCTGAGCAGAATTTATGTGGCTTAGATGTCCTACAAGTTCCCCTGGGTGGGTGATAACCTTCAAAATTAACATATAAAAAATACCCTCTGGGGTCCCAAAAGACCCCACGTGCTCGGTGGAGGGTAGCTGCCTGTAAATTTCAGACGAACTCCGCCCGAATAAAGTGAGCAGATTGATTGATGCAAAACATACGCGCACATTCACATGATCACCTATAGTACCTACAAGGCTATTGTAATGTTGTATGAAAATACACTTTTTCCGCTTACATATAAAAAACGACAAAAAATACGCTGATGTTGGGCCGAAGTTTAGTGATCTTTTTACGGAACTTTTGCACGGGGTTTGGCACACTCCGGACAGTGTGGACCGGCTTTAGACTACTAAAATAAAACATCGAAACTCTAGGCATGGTACCTTTACCTTCCCCACTCTGTACATACTATCAATGATGTACCACAGAATTTGTTTGCTTTTTATTAAATCCCATAACATTTGAAATTTTCGTAATATACGAGGTATGTTCAAAAAGTATCGCGAATTTAATGTTTTTTCAAGAATTATTTATTTACTCATGAATATCTATTTTGTCCCCTTCAAAGTAACCCCCATCAGACATTATACACTTGTGATAACGTTTTTTTCAATCCTCGAAGCATTTTGAAAAATCATTTTTTGTGATCTTGTTCAGCTCCTACTTCGATGCCGTCTTTATCTCCTCAATCGTGGCGTAACGTCGTCCTTTCATGGGCCTCTTCAGTTTCGGGAACAAGAAAAAGTCACAGGGGGCCAGGTCTGGGGAATACGGTGGCTGCGGGATTATTAGAGTGTTATTTTTGGCCAAAAATTCGAGCACAAGTAACGATGTGTGAGCAGGGCATTATCATGGTGCAAAAGCCAATTTTTGTTCTTCCGCAAATCCGGGCGTTTCTGGCGGATTGCTTCTCGCAAATTGGGCATTACTTGAAGGTTATATTTATTGACCGTTCTACCCTGCGGCAAGAGATCATAATGCACCACGCTCCTGAAATCGAAGAAAACTGTCAGCAAAACCTTCAAAACCGTCGCTCACATGTTCTCGGCCTTCTGAGAACATTTTGTACCACCGATAAACGTTGCTTTTGTCCAAAGTAGCTTCGCCGTATGCAACAGTCAACATTCTGAATGCGTCCGCGCACTTTAAGTTGTTCTTCAAAAAAAAAAATTTATACAAATTCTTTGATCCATTTTTTGGAATAGACGAAAATCGAAGACAAGCTAAAACACTCCCACGCACAATAGCTGTCAAAAACTGACTGGACATTCAAAATGGCCGAAATTGTCAACATAAGTGAGGGTCATAAGTACCAACATAACGCCACCAAAAGATCAAAAATCGAACATACGTAGCTCGCGAAAATTCAAAACTCGCGATACTTTTTGAACATACCTCGTACAACACAAAATTAATGAATGAATGACCTTTTACACTGGAATATACATTAGTATATTGGATATTTATTATCGATGAGGTAACCCAGATTCGTTAAAGAATCTCCAAAAAACTCAGAATATATACATACATACATATTTGGAAAAGTATTTTATGTATTTGAATAAGCGACACAATTAATAACGATTTGTGCTATTAATATCTGTCTGACCTTCACTGAATGCCTGAGTTCTTCAACTATAATGATAATGACATTTTCAAATTCACAGCATTGTACTTTCGTATGAACTTCCGCCACTTGACCACATAAAAGCTATCACACATTTTGTGTGCATTAATGTAAATGTGGACAATAGAATTAACAAAAAAAAATATATTTCAATAAAAGTTGGAAGGTTGCATTTTTATTCAACGTTCTTTTTATACCCGTCACTATGTGAAAGGGTATATTAACTTTGTCATGAAGTTTGCAACGCACAGAAGGAAGCACTTCCGACTATATAAAGTATATATATTATTGATCAGTGTGACGAGAGAAATCCATTGAGCGATGTCCGTCTGTCCGTCTGTCTGTCTGTCTGTCCGTCTGTTTCAATACAAGTTTCTTTTCAGTGTACGCTGTATATATGTCGGAACGAACGGAATCGGACCATGGGGTCATGGGGCCACCATATAAATCAACCTCCGAAAATTTGGTTCTTCTAAGAAAAACTTTTTTCTTTGTGAACCAATCTTAACTAAACTCCACCCAAATCTGCTCCTCAAAACATATATAGGAACGGATGAAATCGGAACACTACGACGTAGGGCTGTCATACAGACCAACCAATAGAAATTAGGTTCTTTTAAGAAAAGCTTTTTTCTTTATGAACCAATCTTAACCAAACTTCATCCAAATGTGTTTCTAGTAAAGCCTCGAAACATATTTAGGAACGGATGGAATCGTAACTTTACCTCATAGGGCTGTCATACAAACCAACCCCTGAAGAAAATCTTTTTCCTTTTTAATGGAAATGGGTTTAGTTTATACTAAAACTGACCAGACGTACAGCATGTTGACCTGTCGTACAGCATTGGAGTACATTCCCAGCAAAACGTACAGCATTTTCCATGCCACAAAATGAAACCTAAATCACTCCTCGGTGACGCCTGTGATCAGTCTTGCCTGCTTTTACGGTGCAAAATTGGGCCCCTGTATGGTCGATATTTAGCGAGATAATCGCATTTTAATGTTTGGCAATCGCTCATTTTCGACAGCTCGGGAACCGTTCCCGATCTTTTTGAAATTTGGCTCACTCTACAAATTAAACGTCTCAACCTATCCGCAATCGAATGTTATGGCTGCCCAAATCGCCGTTTTGAGTTTTCTATTTGAAAATTGTCCATCACTCAAAAATTTGGAAACTTTTGAAATTCAGAAAACTTGTAGAACACCGTACACTATTTGGTGAAAATTTTAAGGCTCCAGCTGTCAAGGTTCAGAACTTACAGTTGTCGAAAGTTGCGATTTAAAGTGTAAAGTTTCACTCATACACGATAACACTTCAATCGTTCACTTTCGATAACTCGGGAACCAACGGAAATTTCTGAAATTGGCACATTTGTAGAGCTACTTGGCGTACATTTCCTCCATAAGTCTCAAGGTCCTACCTATCTGAGTTCGGAAGTTACAGCTGCCCAAATTGCACTTTTGTGGTTTTTAATTGAAATTTTATCCATTTGAGCGAAATTTTGAAATTTCGCAGACTTGTAGAACATTGCACTGTCCATATTTGGTGAACATTTCACGGCTTGATACCTGTTTTTGGCAGGACAGTCGTGCCTTTTCAACTTTAACCTGTCGTCCTGCCAAAACGCTAAAAGTCCTGATTTCGTCCGGCTTCGTCCTGTTTTTGGACGTCGAAATGGCATCTCACCAAATGACGAATATGACTTAGTTTAATGAAGACTACATTTAAATGCTAAAGAAATTCACAAATAAAAAAATTGGCTTTTACGACAGTCGGTTGTTTGATGTAAATCTTCACTGTTAAAAGGGCCAAGCGCCGTGAAATCCCCCTTCGCATCGCCATGCGATTTTACTTAGTCCAGGAGCATTCTTGACAAATACTAGTTATGGAACAGGATATTGAAGACATGGTAAGGATATGCAGTTGCCTAAGATTAATGCCCAAAAATGTATGAGTATTAAATAAAATTCTCTTCTAATCAAACTACACCAAACAAGCCTTTCAGTTTCCAAAAAATCTACACTGAATGCTGAAAAATTCGAAAGTTACGCAAATATTACAGACGCATTTGTGTTTCTGGTTGTCCTGCCAAACGGCGACTTTTGATGCGCTAGTCCTGATTTTATCGAAAAAAATATACGAGCCTTAGGCATGCATCATGACCTCGTTAGATGTTATTATTTCTCCAAATAGGCGCGAATAGGGGGGCGAGAATATGGCTGAGTATTTTCCTGAAAACCGAAATCTGCAAGAACATAATGTGTATAGCATTGGGCTTTCGGGAGTCTGGTCACCTTATCCTAGTAAATCCCTAAAACATATCTCGGAACGGATGGAATCGGAACATTACGTCATATGGCTATAATACAAACCAGCCCCTTCAAGTGTCTTCCTGGACTAGCATCCAACAGATGGAATCGAAACACGTCATAGAGCTGTGATAGAAATTGTTAGCACAAAAGGAGCTTAAGTTTCATTTAAATGTGACGGGTATTCAAATTTCGGCCGCACCCGAAATTAGCCTCGGTCTCGTTCATATAAAAATCTTACTGCTCAGAAAAAAAGCAGCCACGCTTGCATTCATATTATTAACCAACCACAACGGAGAAAACTCCACCCCAAAAGAAATCCTAATCATGACCTTAAATACTGGCGAACAAAAACACCAAAGAACGTTCTACATATTCACAGATTGTGGACAACATGGTTGGCTGAAGGAAAACATTATTAGTAGCGACGACAGACATTGTGCATTTTACCATTGTTAGTTGTTAGCTGAATTGAAGTAGCAAGCAAGCAAATGTGTTCAAATGGAAATCTTATATCTAGCCATTGTCGACTTGAAAATGGAGGGTATCTTCAAGTAGCAGCTTAGTATTAAATTACTCTTCTCTGAAATGGCTTGTGAAGTGCTGCGTTTGAGGTGACATTAAACCGTTTTTTTTTTCTTATTCTTATCCAATTCATATACCCGATACTTTGTGGAGCAATTATGCGGTAGGCAAAACATAGAAGAAAACTATAACATAACCCACAATTTCATTAGATAAGAGTAGAATTTTATATAATTAGATTAACCTATGTCTGCTAAGGCAATATGTGTAAATTATTATGTAGGTATAAGTCTGGCATAGACTCTGGTATGTAATTGTCTCCAATTTCATTTGTTTTCGACGATAGGAGAAATGTCAGATTGTCGTGATCTCTATGCTTCTGAGTTTTCTGGTCTACACGTAATTAATATGTTGTTATGCGGTTTAATACATATTTAGCTTATGAAATATTATATTTCGTTATACATAATTTTACCTGATGTGTACTTCTATATAAAATTGTAGATCATAGGGATTTTGTTTCAATTCTAACATAAATCGGGGTTAAACCGCCTGTCTTCAATTGACTTGGCTTTGACTTACTTGTTTCAATAACATTTGCAATTATAATCTTTTCTATATTGGGATCTCTGATTATAAAGCCCTAAAAACCCAAAATCTGGAGAGGTTGTTGTTTTTTTATAGCACTATTTATTTCCTGTATTCTACTATTGCAAAGAAATTCATAACATTTCCGTTATAGCAATCTCTAAAATTGAGAGTCCTAGCTAGCTCCGTTTGAAAAGAAGAGTCTATTTTTTTGTATGATTTTTCGATTCCCCGGTCATTAGATAGTTTCCACGATGAAATGACCGGGGAATATGTATATATTATCTAACCACTACTTATGTAGCCCTAGCTGTATCTTCCGTAATCGCAGTGAATATTTATTGTCATTGACTTGCTCAATCGTGGTCCTGTCTTCACTGATGGCTATCCAGGTGCTTTATTAATAGGACACCCCTTAAAACGAATTCATACATTTCAGTAATCGATACAAGAGAATACAATACAAATTTTAAAAAATAAAATAACAGGCGCGACAATGCAACATTGGACTAAGGCCCCAGGATGTGTTAGGGACATCCTATTTCCAAGATCTTATCTGCTTTTTGTGTTTGGTAATGAGATCAGCATCACGCTCAGCAGTGTTATTTATCCCCATAAATGGGTACTCGTTTAACATCGGAGTGAGATCATAGTCCGTCACAGTACAAATTTGACAGTTTGTTATTATTTCTATGGAAAATAATTATGACTGATGACTGCAATGTTTGAATGCAACATTACACTACCAGTCTATGTGGGCTTATGATCATCCTGAAAGGGGGTCCCATGCATTACTCCATTTTCAATTTCTGAAATGTAGGTATTATTGGATAAGGAACTATAACGACTCTGAGTGCATTCCATGTTTCCTGAAGATTGGTGTTGTTGAAATCAAGGCCCTCTTTTCAAGCCTATACTATATATTTTGGGTTATATTCATTTCAACTAATATAATTGGAACTAGAAAAACAGCAGAGAAATCCAATTTAAATTTAATAGGAGTTGAAAGATGTTTTCTCCGGTTAAGAGAATCGAATTTATTTGAAAAATAATTCAACCCCCAACAAAAAAAAATTGCAAAAATATGGACATTCAATAATCATACCCTTGAATGTGGCCATAACAACATGTATTCCAAATAAATTTTTAGATAGAGGGGTTGCAATAAATACGAGTGCTTTTGGCAAAATTTTCCCGTATATGGGAAACGTCGGACATGTTCAATTCGCATAATGTTGGCCTCCTTGGAACTGACAATTGTATAGCTCGTATCGTCATATTGATTTTCTCTCTTCTTGTTACTTTATCATACAAACTGTCCTTAACGCAATTATGTATGAATATATGTATATACATACATATATGTATGTATGCAGCTTGCAAGGACGAACTCTGTTAGGTATACGCAATTCACAGAATATGTATGTACGACATCCCAACTGACTACCAGACAGCTCGGAACCTTTTAATATGTACGATCTTATATTGATGTTGCTCATGTTTCAGTCCCGAAAGATGTAAACACGACAAATAGATTTATTAAGCAGTAGAGGGTAGAGAAAATCAATTTGAAAAACAGAAATTGTTAGAGTGGCTCTAGTTAAGTATCATCAATTTAAAATTCTAACAAAGAATGAGATCTCATTTAAAATAGATTGGACCAAACATCTCTCAATCGTTTAATTACCTCACTTTAAATAACAATCCTTCAAAAATATGATAACTAGAGGTTTTTAATAGTGAAATCACTTGTCTCTTATTGTGACCCATTTAAATGACACTGAAAACTCGCAACTACATTGCAAATTACAGAACTGCAAGTGCTGTCGAGAAAAAGACAGCAAACAAATATGCGAAAAGTTCCTTAGTGACGATAATCCCTCGAGACTCACAAATTTCAAAGCGAATTCGGGTTTTCGATTAGATATATGAAAAACTTGATAATTTTACAATTATTGTTACGTATCTCTAAAGATTTTAAAATCGTTCTATTTTATTTTATCGAAGACGAAGTTAAGTCTAAGATCAGTTCTGTAGGGATAAGAGGTCCAGAGATCCTTCAAAGGCAGAAACAATAACAAAGAACTCAGAACAGGAAGGTATCGGAAAATATATTTTTTTTCTGCTGTACTATACTCAATAAAAAATCGCGGCACTATACAATTTTGAAAAGCGTAAAAATGCGAGTTTGACTCCTGGCAAGACACAAAATTCTCTACTGTTGAGACTATACAAGTCTTGAAGACTAAAATAGCTTTAGTTTTCATGCGTTTTTCTGGGACTGGGATACCTACATGTGAGTGATGCATTTGGCATTTGAATGTAAAATTTTAATAAAATAGGTACAGTCCGGATAATAGTGTATGGAAAATTTATAGCTCTTGTGGTTTGTGAATAAAATGTCAAAGGTAGATTTTGATTGAACTATTCCTAACGGTGCCAGTGGTTTAACGGTATTTTTTTACAAAGTTTCAGGAAAATCTTTATAACATACATATTTGTAGCCACAGAAGCTACAAATATGTCATAGATGACTTTACAGCATACACTACCGTTACAGAGGCATTCACGAAAAACCCAAAAATTCTCGTTTTTCTAAGGTTTGAACCCCCATAGCATCCTCAAGGGTGTACATATTGATGATAAATTTGGCCACTTTCTTCAGAACCGTATTTGCTACAAATTACCCATACAGAATATTTTAGCCAGAGTTACCATTATAAACATTTTCGCGAAAACTTGTTAAATATAACGTTAGGAATTCTCGAATCAAAATTTACTTTTGATATGTTATTCTGAAACCACAAGAGCTACAAATTCACCATACTCAACTTTTCGGCACATAATATGTTTTTGAGGGTTTTTGACCCTCTGTAGCACCTCTAGCAGCAGTCGTACAGACGGGGACTTTTGGGGTCTTGTTTAGGACCTCGAAAAGAAAGCTCATGCAAAAATCCAGCTTTCCCCTAATTTTTCGAAGTGAAATGCCAATTTTCCTGGGGTGTAATGCATTCCAAGTGACGTTAAAAAGTACTGTGTATAGACGAGCTGCAACCTAAAAAGCGTAAATCGTATTCGAGTCGGATATAATCAGGAGTAGAAGTCAAAACACGTGCAGGTGCGATTTATCATCAATTCGACAATTTAAACCGACACGGGAAGTCTTCCTTGTATTGTTGTAGTTTTAAATGACATATGTCCCACAACCCCCAAGAAAATCATGATCTTGAGACTTCAAAGACTCTAAAACTACGCTAGCTAGAATATAATTTTCTCAACAAAAAAAAAACGAGCTGACGGTACTAAAACTACATAAGCGGTTAAGTTCTTACGATAAGCTTCAAAGTTAAATGTGTGTGATTTAAGCGTTCAGTGGCGCAACCACAGAAACTGAAATTTTGAAAGGAACATGAAATAGAGGCCAGGCATTTAGCTGCAGATTTTGTAAATCTTCTCTTCGTGTTCTTAGAGTATAGGCTCTTCACCAATGTCGATTGACTAGGGCAGTTGCAAAATCATTATCAGAATCTTACAAACATCTTCGTGAAATAAGTAACAAACGCGCTGGTTTCTGCTTCTTTAATTTATGTTTACCGAGCTCTAAATATTTTTCAACGGAAACATTGTAATGCATATCAACTGAATATTTATATTTTTCAGTGCAATTGCAGTTTGAAGATTTTGTCCTTAATTAGCTTGCTGCACATAGTTTATGCGAAAAGTAGAACGCATCGATATTACAGATTTCTGTATTACATTTCGCAAAAATATTACTATTGCTCTACTACAATTTTATAGTATAAAATGAGCTGAACATAATGAGTGACCATCGATGCAATTCACATTGCGAAATCAATGAGCACTGTCTATTTCACTCCCCAAAAGATAAGGTTCCCTGAAGACCTTAGAACGATTAGTCCAACTTCGGTTCGTTTTTTGTTTGTGCCTATTAATTCATATTTATCTCGTGTAGTACCAAGTATTCTCAAATTCTGCTCTGTTTCCGGTGGGCCATTTCTGTCAATACTCCTTTTTATAAGTTGTTTAACAAATTAACTCACCAATTAAGCCAAAATTACAGAAACAAATTCTCTCTAACGGTATTCTGCAAGGCGATAATTGCGGGATCGATTGGCGGATGAAAATCCGTCAAAACCGAGAACATGACAAATGCTCAGAAATATGGATGACTTTAGCCCCCTCCAAGACAAGATCCTGGTTGCGCCACTGTAAGCGTTAATCAATATTTCCCTCCATCTCAATTTTCTCCAACTTGTGTCAATTGGTGCTTGTACGATTGTTTTATGGTTGGCGTATAGTCTTACGAACAATTAATTATATCTTTCTTTGTTACTCTAGCTTTGTTATTTCTGGCAGTTTGAATGCCCTAAATGTTGAAAATTAGGGTTCATTTTAAGGTAATATAAACTTGTGAACTTGGGTGTATTTAGATAATGCATTATTTTCATAGACCATATCTCGGGGTCTGTAAAAAATAATTTAGCGTTACATTGAAAGAAAAGGTTTGTCGTTTAATGTAATCCTAAAGTTTTTTTTTTTTAATTCAGTACTATTTGAAAAATTGGTATAAAACACAAAAAATGGCCGAAAGTCTGAAGATTTTTGAGGAACCTCCTAGTTAGCAAAGGTGTTTCGAGGTTGTAAATTTTGACTACTCTAACATACCAATGTCCCAAATGCAACAATGCTGCATTTTCCGCGATTTCATTATCAAATAGACTAGACTATTTGTAATGCCTTTATGGTTATTCTGATCTTAAGTAGGTACGCACTTATCTTATAGTGTTCGACCCTCTTCGGTTATAGTACTCCAAATTTTCCCATCAAAATATAATTATTGCCCGTATGTATGCACTTTCGTAACACTTCTCATATTTTGACTTATAGAAAGTCTTATTAGATGTCGCTTGTTAAAAACATATTCAAGGCATTATGCTTTCCTTCAATATACGGCCGTGTCGGCCGTGGAGTCTTCATATTTTCCTTGGACATTTCCGAGTTCTTTCCAGTCAACAACATTCTTTAAAAACATGTCTAAGTGCATTTACTTTTTGTCGGATGTATCCGATGCTCTTTACATGGTATACTCGTACTTGCAATGTACTTTTACGCTTTATCATGGTTGTGTCCATTTTTGATAAATTTATCGAGTTATTCTGATATAACCAATCCAGATAGCAATTCAATAAAAAAAGAATTGAAAGTACACTTTATTATTCAGCTTATAGGCACATTTTACTGCCATTTTCCATTAGCGATATACATAATTATGTATGCGTTTGATTGGAGTGAGTTAAGGTTAAATCTTAATAATTATTTTCGGAAGACGTACCTATGCATTATTCATTTGCATAAACCTCTAAAACGCATAGTGTCTTTTGAAATATACTAAGCATTTCTTTTGAATAGTGTTTGGCTTTTCTAAGGTACATATATGTAAATGTAGTGAGCAGCCTCTATTGAAGCTGGGTAAAATATTATTATACCCTATACCCATAAGATGGTAACAATGTTGCGACGATTTATGTAACACCTCAATGGAGCCACCGGAGGTATGGCAAAGTCTATTTATAAATGATCAGGGTCGGTTCCTGATTCGAATAAGCCATGTCCGTCTGTCTGTCTGTCCGTTCGTGTGTCTGTCAGTTCGCACGATAACTCCCGAAATAATGAAGCTAGCGTTTTGAAATTTTGGTCAGATGATTGTTTTGATAAAAGCTTGGATGGTATTGAAAATGGGCCAAATGGGACCAAGGGTTCCCCTACCTCCCATACAAATGACCCCTCCGTGATAGTTTAATTCGGCCATATTTTTCAACATAATATCGCTAGCGACCTGCATTTTTCATCAATGCCTAATTGCGACATATGCTTGAAGTTGGTGGAAAGTGGAGAAGGTCTGACTGACCCCTACCCCTACATCCCCTACAAAGCAATATTCCGCCATATCTTTTGATAGAATGTCGCGACAAAAATACAAATTTATAGCAAATGGTAGCTGCTGGATGCCGTTATAAAATATTCCCCCCTTAACAAAATGAAATTGAATATTTTTGGTTTTACGCGCATTCTAGGTCTGTACATGGGTATAGGGTATACACTCATCGTGCTATTCGCACGATTAGAACTCGGTCTCGTTTTATAATCAAATTAATTAGAAAGGCAGTTCTGCCGCGTCAGTATACAAATTATGATATACAGTATCCCAATAATGGCTTCGCATTGTAAGTGTTTGGCATACTTAAGGTTTTACGCCAAAAACCTAGCGTACGTAGATTCATTATTGGAAAAATGTATCGAGTATCTCAACATAATATTAATTATCAACAAATTCACCATTAGCATGTGAAATCAAACAAGAATACATCTTATGACATTTACCCAAGCCGGAAAGAATAACATAACATATTTTACTGTGGATGTACATGAATGTACAGCACTATGAAAAACATGAAAAATTAATTTGCTCAGATATTGTTACCTGCTGCGCTATGGGGTTGTACATCAATCTATAGATTTAGACTGAATCTACATTCTTCAGTGCTGTCTTGCCAGTGAAGTCATATAGCAATGCCGCTAGGCTAGAGTGAAAGATCGAAAAGGAAGCAACAAAATGAAAGAACAGGCTACATCAAAACGTTAGATACACGATGCTAAAAGTTCTACCGTACCGAGTTTTACCCAGACATCAGCTCATATACGGTTACGTTTTTCACATTTCTTCAAAACAATCTCAACATACGTAAATAATTACACTCACTCGTACGTACATTTACTAATATACATATGGACATGCACAGTGGCGCAACCAGGATTTTGTCTTGGAGGGGCTAAGTTCATCTGCATTACTATATATTTGATGGTGCTGCCGCAAGTTGGGGGATGGTGCTTTTTTCATACCATTATACAGTAGTGCCGTTATATTCACGTTTTTTTCGATGTAAAATGTTTCTTAGTGTCATAAAGCAATAACACTTTGCCAAGTTACCGCAATCAGAGCAAAATTAGTAAATGTCAAAAAAAATGGGAATTAGTGACAATCCAAAACCGGATCAAAGTTGGGCTAATGGCTGCAGGGAACCTTTTCTTCTCAGGCAAAATAGCAATGAAAGTTCTTAGGGGCTCTATTTTGCAAAGAACCAATTGATTTTGGATGTGAATTGATACGATGGCGACTGGCGATATACCTATAAGAGCGAAGGATGCAATCATTGAATCTAGTTCATTTTTTTGCAAGCATTCATTTTGAAGAATCTTTTTCTTTTACGATCGTTGCTTCAGATCAGTGTGTCTTTTTTTGCACAACTATGTTTCTAAAATTCTGATAAGGATGTTGTAACCTGCACAGACCATAAACACTAGCGAGGAACCTATGCTCCAAAACCACGCTTTTCATTTTTTTTTATAAAACTTGCAAAGGAAATGTATTGCTTCATATTTCATTTTGCAATATATTCTCTCCCAATTCCAGGGTCTGGGAGGGGCTTTAGCCCCCTTAGCCCCTCCCGTGGTTGCGCCACTGGCACATGCATATTGCATGCATGAGAAGAATTATACCAATTGAAATGCAATAAGACATGCAATTCTTTCATTTTTTTCTTCGTCGTGAACATCAAAACCGACATTTTTGATTTGTTTCGGCATGCTCACAAAAAGAATACAACAGCATGTTACGGCATTTATTGGAACAAATGAGACCTCTACAGAGGTCAATCAATTTTCTTCGCGAACAGCAAGAAAATGAGAAGTTTCACGAAATTTGACTGTTGTAAATGGTAGTATGGAAATTGAATTTTGATTGGTTAAATAAATGTAAATAGTTTTCGTGGTTGTTTTATCTTATTTTTTATTCTGTGTAGTTCGTATTTACGACTTCTAGTATAGTGATTTTAGCTGAAAAAATGATGAAACCCTAACATCCAAAAAAGAGCTGACTTTTGATGCCAACTTGTTCTATGGTTAGACCCGAAAATTGTCTCCGCGCAAAACTTTAATTTTGGTTGACATGTTCCCTTATTTCTTAATAAACTAGTGGCATTGAATTTGAATAATTTGTATGGGAGGTACCCTTTGTTTTAATCCAAACGAAGTAATATTTGGTGGAGGGTCTAATGGGACTTAGCCTTAACGTTTACCAAAATTTTTCCCGCCTGCTGTGATTCGGCGATAAGTTACAGGCATGTCTTTTTTTTAAATGTTAAATATTTATCCCAATTACCATGGCTCCAATTAAATTACTTCAGGAGCTAGAGCGCCAAATGTAACTATAAAAAAATCGAAATTACACCGAATGTTTTTAGGTCTAGTATATAATCTGCCAAGAGAAGGTATATGATATATCATTAAATTTAAATCGTCCTCAGAACATTTTGCTGTAAATATTATAGTTAACAAGATATTGGCGAAAAATCATATTTTCACCCCTTTGCCAACCCCCCCCCCCCCCAATGTTATGGGTAAAAAATCTAACTTTTAACTGCGTAATGCGGTCAGGCCACAGAACAATTTGGCATCAAAAGTCAGTTCTTTTTTTGGATGTTTGGGTCTAGAGCTAAAGTCACTATACTATTCCGTTAATTGCAGAATCTGAAATTGGTTTATTTTTTGCAATTAATTTATGCAGATTATTATCTTTTCACATTGTATTTTTCAGATTGTTCAATTCTCTTCGAACTTAAAACAATTGTATTCTGTACACTTCTTGATCTATTAAAATAGTAGTAGGTACAGGATTATTCATAGTGGTTTTCAACTCACCAATGTCTGCGGACAACTTAGCCGAAAATTAATCATCACGGACCACCCCTTTTAATAAAGGGAATCTAGAATTCCTTTTTTTACAAGATTATTAATTAATTGAATTAAATGTAATCTCAGGGGGTTCTATACAAAATCCAAAAATACAAAATCCAAAAAAATTCAAAAATCCACAAAGTCAAAATCCACAAAGACAAAATTCACAAAGACAAAATCCATAAAGTCATAATTTACAAAGTCAAAATCCAAAAAGACGAAATCCATAAATTCAAATTTACATCAGTTTGCTTATCACAATTGAATATTGAGAATATTTATGTACGTTATTACGTTAACTAGACAATTACCAAATCCCGGAGCATATGCGCTTTACCTGAAGACACGGAAAAGGATTCATCCGTGGCATATACGATTTAGCCGATGACACGGAGAGGAATGCACCGGACCATAAGCGCTTCAGGTAAAGACAGAGACACCTAAGGCGCATATGCTCCGAGTGCATCCTTCTCCGTGTCTTCAGGTAAAGCGCATATGCTCCGGGGTTTGGTAATTGTCTAGTGCCCACGCAATAAGCATTATGGCTCTCTTCATACACAAATTTATGGATTTTGTCTTGATGGATTTTGACTTTGTGGATTTTGACTTTATGGATTTTGTCTTTATGGACTATGACTTTTGGATTTTGACTTGTGGATTTTGACTTTGTGGATTTTGTCACATTTGAATTAAGCTTAGGCTTCACTTGTGTCGATATTCCACCGCAGCCCTATGACGTGTTCCGATTCCATCCGTTCCTGGATATGTTTTGGAGCTTTACTATGAACACACTTGGATGAAGTTTGGTTAAGGTCGGATTAAAAAGAAAAACAAATTCTTGGAAGAACCTAATTTTTAGGGGTTGGTTTGTATGACACTCCTATGACGTAGTGTTCCGATTTCATCTGTTCCTAGATATGTTTTGAGGCTTTATTAGGAACACATTTGCGTAAAGTTTAGTTAAGGTTAGATTAAAAAGAAGAAAGTTTTTCTTAGAAGAACTTAATTCTCAGCGGTTGGTTTGTATGGCAGCCCTATAACGTAATGTTCCGATTCCATCCGTTCCTAGATATTGGTTGAGGCTCTACTAAGAACACACTTGCGTAAAGTTTGGTTAAGATTGGTATATAAAGAAAAAAAAATTTTCTTAGAAGAACCTAATTTTCAGGTGTTGTTTTCTATGGCAGCCCCATGATGCCATGGTCCGATTCCATTCGTTCCGACATATATACAGCGTACATTAAAAAGAAACTTGTGTACAAAATTTCAGCCCGATACCTTCAAAACAGAGGGACTAGTTTGAGTTGCAACAGACGGACGGACAGACAGATGGACATCGCTCAATCGATTTCTCTCGTCACACTGATCAATAATATATATACTTTATATAGTCGGAGGTGCTTCCTCCTGTGCGTTGCAGACTTCATGACAAAGTTAATATACCCTTTCACATAGTGACGGGTGTAATTATGACGTCTAGAAGTCTAGAAAGCCTCGTAACGCATAAACTGCACATTTCTATCGAGCTCTCGATCGTCCTCGTTTTCTGCCTCCGCGCAATTATCTAGCGTTCATCATCTGCTTGCGTCTATATAATCAGCGTTCATTAGGTATATTGTACAATATTAAAAATTGTTTAGCTATTTTCATTACTTCTATAGCTTGTTTTTAGTTTTCACCCCTTGTGCTTATTGAGTGCGTCATCCATTTCGATCAACTCAAAAAACTCCGATGTTTTTGGTGTACACCTTGCAACACTTTACCATAGCACGGACCGAAAGATTGTTTTATTTTATTGTAATTTTGGGAGGTCCATCAAGGATAAAAATGCTTAAACACAAATTTCTCATTCCATTCCATTGCTCAAAACTACGCTCACATTTCTTTTTACAATCAATATAGCGCACATCCCTACCCTATACTAAATTATCTACAACGGTAAAAAAATTGCGAAAAAAAAATGCTTGCTCTATCAAAAAAATAACTCAGCTCCGCTTCTAACCGTTGAGTTTATTTTTAGAAAATAAAGATTAAATTGCGTGAAATATGTATGTATATATATAAAAAATGTTGAACCGTAAACGGCGTCTGCAATAGTGAATGGGGCTTCTATGTGAGAACCACAGCAAAGGTTTCGCGTACTTCCTAAGTGCGACTGAAGGTCCGCGGACCACCGGTTAAGAACCGTTGCCGTGCCCAAATGGGTAAAGTTTTCGTTTCGATTATATGAAAAAAAGGAAATTAGAGCACGTTTTGAGCGGTGCCGCACTCAGCAAGCAATTTAAATGAAGACCCACTAAAGGACTTCATAATCATCAATGTGGCACTATAGCCCGACATCGGGCCTTGGCCGCCTGAATCGTTGACCTCTAATTGTCGCGGTTACGTGACCTTGTCCTCCGGTTTGGGAAGCCCAGCAGCTGGTGGGCGTCTTCACCTACGGAGTTCTCCCAGCGAGCTCTCGGTCGTCCACGCAACCTCGCTCCGTCAATTCGTTGTGCGTTCATAACTTTCTTTGGCATGCGATTATCGTCCATCCGTTGTACATGCCCCGCCCATTGCAGACGTTGAAGCTTCACGATCTTCGATACTTCCAGCTAGCTCATCGTACAATTGATACAACTCAAGGTTGTACCGGATACGCCATTGGTCTCGCTCGTGAACGGCCCCGAAAATTCGCCGAAGGACCTTTCGTTCGAATCGGTCTAGCAAAATTTCGGAGGCTTGGGTAAGGGTCCATGTTTCGCAGCCATAACATAGCACGGGTCGGATGATCGTTTTGTACACGCGGAGCTTCGTGTTCCTGTGCGCAAGTTTCGAATTAATTATAGGGAGGACCGAGAAATATGTTTTATTGGCTAGTTGTATCCGTCGCTTAATTTCGTCGGTTTCGTTGGCGTCCTTTGATAAATTACAACCCAGATAGTTGAAGTTGTCTACATACTCGATATTAAGGTCCCCCACTGTGATGCTTGAATTTGCTGGCGTCCTTTTTTTCGATTGCATCATGGCCTTTGTTTTGCTTTCGTTGATATGTAGTCCAACTTCCTTTGCGGCGTTATTGACGTTATGCAGAAGGCTTTCTGCATCACCCAACCTTCGAGACATGATGTTGATATCGTCGGCGTACCAAAGGACTTGGAGGAGATAAATTGGTGTAACGAGCTTTGAGGGATAAATCAAAACTACGACCCCGATGTTAGAGTTGTTGCAACTTTCTTTTATATTCCAAAGTGATACAACATTTTATAATTGTATATCTCGAATTACATTATAATAAATTTTAAGTCGCACAATATTCGTATTCACACAAATTGTAACCGCACTCCAGAATATGGAACTTTCAATGTACCGAATAAACTGAATGTACTGAAATATCAGCATATCTTTTAATATAACTCACAAGAAGCAATACACTACACTTATAATGTCAAATTAAATTTAAGCTAGAATTCTTTCATACATTTTCTCTTCTTTTTCCTAAAAATAGAAACATGTAATTACTATTGCAATATTGATTTTCCGTCCTTCAATTCCGACACTGAAGAAGGAATATTACACAAGCAATTTATTGCACAATATCCTTCGCAGCTAAATGGGCGTAATATTGTTTATAAATTTATATTGTGGCGCAACGAAAATATAGTAGGTATGTATGTATCTCTCTTGATATTCATTCATCTTCCAGAAAACAAAACGCGAGTTGTTGGTTGGACTGGACATGGTCATGTACTCGAACTTCTTGTAATACAGTAATCACATCGTTAAAAATTAATTAATGCCTTTCGGAAATAGGAAAATATTAGTATAGTCGAATTGTTTAAAATTGATGAGTTGTTTTATTGGTACTGTCGAATAGTATTTTTCTTCTTTTCTCTAATATTTATGGATTTGTGGTTTTTTCTATTCATTTGAATTTATTTTTAAAATATGAACGACTATGAATTGCAAAATTACTACGAGTAAGGACTCTCTTAAAGTTTTCCTTATGTACATAAAGGTATAATTGAGAACTATGAATTCCGTCGAAATTGAAAATATTAATATGTCACATTAATTTGCATTGACAATACATACACATATGTACATACTTTTGTATGCAGATTTTAATCCTTATGACATATTTTTCTTTTTCATTGCATAATTTGTTTGCATAACTTTTGCGACAAATATGTATTTTTATTTGTTGCAATATTCTTTGTAGAATACGATTTCGTACTTGTGAGCAGCCTTCAACCGACATAATTCTTTTTTAAATTTTTCTATATGTTATACGTTAGAGTACAACGCATTGCTACTCGTATATTTGAGTCGGCACAGTGTACGTGATACATGTGATTGCATAAACCTTTTGAGGTTAAAAGGACGTGTACACAATTTCCTCTTTTGTGTGAATATGAACATGACTGCGAATAATAAGCATTTTTAGAGAGGAAGAGAATCAGCCTACATTCTCTGTGAATTTAAACCTGTACTGTACCTATGTACTATTGAAGATTGTTCTTGAGTTTTTGTTCGCTATTTCGCACGTGCAAAATAGGATTCACCATCGACAATACGAGACCATAGATGTAGTGCACATGTAACGTGTTGTCCTAGTTATCATACACTAGTTTCGTGGATGGTACTTTTATTGTTACAGAATAATTGACACTTTCGTGGGCTTTGATCGGGCGACCGTCGCGGGTGAATCCTTTTTTTGTTCCGTTTGTTCAGTTGAATATTTTGAGTGCTTCTTCAGGATGCTATTGTGCAATCAGTAAGTAAATTGCATAAGAATTAGACGTTTGTGCTCCTTTATGTGATCCACGCGAGTTATAGTTGTTAACGAAACGCTTTTTGCAGTGGTGTCTAAAATGCAAATGCCTTTATTTCTTAACATTATTCTTAATAAATCTTATAACTGTTATATAATATACATACATAGCTGTTTATGATAAAGTTTAGTATGTACATATACCTATACTTGTTACTAACTAACTGATACATCTTCTTCATTCATTCTTCTTCTCTGTTCCCTAACCATACTTGTGGGGCATGGTGCGTACACTCAGCCGTTGTTGCAAGCTCTATATATATCCTGGATCACGCCGAGATTCGATCTCTGGACCTCTAAATTACTAGCATCGTAGAGTGCGACTCAACCAAGTGAGTCACAGAGCGTGAACTGATGTGAACTGATACATAGATATTGGAAATATAATTATGCTCTGATTTAAAGAAGGCAATTGTTCTTAATGGGAAATGATTCCGACACCTGTGATGTGTATAGCCAACCGTCACATTAGAATAAGTCGACTCTTGGCGAGAGCTTGCCAGTATTGGTGGATCTCGTGTCTCGCGCGTAGCGATCGGAACTCAACAAACAGCTCTGAGAAAATTATTATTTTTTTCAAAAATATTTTATAAATAAAAAACAAAATATAATGCTGGATTGGAGGGTTGTATGGAATATTAAAACAATAACTCGCCAAACAAAACAAAAAAAATATAAAAAATTACCACATTTACATTTTACCGCAAACCTTTCGATAAGGACTTTTTTTCCCATAATTAGAGGTCCGTCCCGAGCAATACTGAAAGAGTTCAAAGATACATGATTTTGGTAGTTCAAATATGATGATGGTCAATATATGATGATGGCCCACTTGAAGAATCCAATTTTTGACTATTTTCCCCGCAATGCGACCGTCACCTGTCGAATAACAGTAGTAAGGCCAGCATTTAATAGGCTTAATCGTAGCTGGCTTATCGTCGAACATTTTTGATTATACCAAACCCCAAAAATAATATTAGATCTCACGATAGGCGCTTAGTTAGCAGTTCCGAAACACGGAAAAGCTGCCCACAAAAACAATTTCTCAATAATTGTTCCGCTCTGTGTTTTGTAGCTCCCCTTGGTGAAAATAAATGTAGGTGATATCAGCTTCCTTTTCAGATGACAGGAAATCCGATATCATGGTTGAGTAGCGAGCACTTGACTTGGTGTTGTCCTGCCAGGACTTTTTTTTCCAAGGATGATTCCCCGAAACCCTAAAACACACCAAAAAGTTATGAATGTATGGTCTCTTCGATAGTGTATCATCGATTAATGGAGACTAACACTAAAATGGATGAATTAAGTTCGCAATAGTGGTCTGATCGATAATACTGATCGATACGAAGAAGGTTATTCGCGGCTAACATTTCAATAATACGTAGGTACTATCTTCTCTAAGATGATAATACACATTTCACCATTCAGATCCTTTTTATGCGTTTTATTTGAAGTTAGAAAAAAAATCCTTCCGATAAATCTAATCACCCAACATATTCCAGGGTGATAAACACCATACTATTCTTCATTAAGGGAAATTTAGATTTATTGAATTTTCATAATAGTGCAGTCAAAATATCCCAATTTAGGCCTCCAAATAAAAAAAATAGAGTAAGTCTAATTTTTGTTGTTTTTGAATCAGTGGGCTCCCAGGAATCTACAACTGATTTTGCTAAAAAAAATTTTGATCGGAAAGGTCCCAAAAAGGACAAAAAAGGATACTTTTTAATCCTTGACCGGAGGTCGGCATGCGGGGTATCATATCAAAGGGGACGTCGAATACATTAAATATGACAATAAATACAATAAATGCTAATATGACTGCACTATAAAGACTTATCGACAAAAATCTTGTTTATTTTATTGTTTTTGATTTGTCGAATTTCCCATCGATGTTTCTCCTGTTACTTTGTATGTACTTCATGATATTAAGGTTTGACTGTTTGGTAAACGAATTATTCACTTATACTTGGTCTCCATTGCCAAAATCCCTTTTTCTAAGAATTCGAAGTATTTTTTTTTAATGAAAACCAATAACTCGATAAGTGCTCCATTATCCAAGAATGTATTTAATAAAACGTAATTTCGTTATCAGGTCATTATCTTCGCATCTATTTTCGCTTATTAGTAATAGCGCGTATTTATGTGTAATGTATTTCTTATTAGAATGAGTTTGTAAATTGGTGCGATTAGCGCTTGTTAGCACAACTGGTAGTGACGTTAGAATTTCGTTAAACTAAGGTAGGTGAACTTGAATCATTAAATGTATGTTTTATCGAATCAATTATTCAATTCAGCTTCTAGGGCATGACGTTTCCTCCGCCTTAAAAAAATGGTGTACTAGAGTCTGAAAGTGATAGTTACAGCAGTGGCGGCTCCTCAGATGAGGCAACTGAGGCGGCGCCTCACCTTCATTTTCGTCGAGTTATACATTTTAATTTATCACAAAACATAATTAATCTAATATGATAAAAAAAAACCCTAAATATATCTTTAAACTCGCTTACAAGTTCCTTTACACAATCATAAAGTCCCTAAAATATTTTTTTTACACCAATTCATACATGTGAGGCGATAATTTTTCCGCCGCACAATCCCGAACAACAACTCAACACGTATCAATACATTCACCCGATTCTCTATGGGAGAATGTACGGGAAAAAAGATGCTAGTGAGGCGAAACAGAAATCGCCTCAGCGTGTGTATCTGAATCGAAACAGTGCGACGATTTGTTCTCGCTTTGTTGTACGTATGCTTTGCGCATTGAATTGTAGCTCTGCAAAATGAAGTTGAGATAAGAACTTACTGAGCATAGTTTCGGTTTTCTATTTTATGTATTTTGGTTGAAATAGAAAAAGGAAAATTTTAGATGATGGCGCTTCTTGCATATGATTTGAGAAAGGATCGATAGTTGTGTGATTTTTGTCGCTGTTTTAATATTTTGACGCCCAAACTTTTTAAATTGATTTTGATTGTTTTTTAATTTATGCCGAAATGCCAAATATTTAAAATGGGATATTATGATGCATGGGACTTCGGTCAGATTTTCTTAAGAGTTGAAATTGTCGGTCGCGACAATATTGTTAGACAAATTTTAGAGCCAAATTTTAAGAAAGGGCATGAAAGTCTAGCATGATTTTTCTGCACCATTTAACGAAAAATGGCCCTGCTGATGATATTCAACTGGCCTTTAATTCTAGCTTTTTAGCTCGTTTATGTTCAGTGCTATTTTTGTCCCTCGAATTGAATATTCCACTTGCGATTTAAAAGAAATAGACCAAGAGATCAATTTGTGTCGTCTGTCACTGTTTTTCTTCAGAGCAAAATCTATAAACCTTTTTTTGATTTCCTTCAACCAAATTTAACAAAATATTAACAGTGGTTAAATTTCATGCTGGTATGATTCAGCTCCAAAATGAATCATGATAAAATAACTTGAATGACAGGGAAATATGAGACTTGTTCTTTACAAGGACTCTAACTAGGAAAAGCAAAGATATATACTATTTGCCACTAAATTCCCTTTCAGATGGAATAAAGTTAAATTCCGCTACCTTTCCGTAGAAACGGGAAGCGCCCTTCCCTGCCCCCTCTGGCTACACCCATGCATTGCATAAAGTTGTAATTGTAAAATTATTCTCTATCAATGTAACAACCCCCTTCCAATGTGTTTTTTTTTTTCGCCTCATCTATTTCCATAGGCACGAGCCGCCACTGAGTTACAGCCAAATCGTTTCCACGCAATTTGTATTTGTATTATTTTATTTGGAAAAACGTTTTTTATTGTTTGCGTTTTAATTGTAAAAAGAAAATACATTAAGGGTGCACCAGCTTACTTTGCCTCCCGTTACGTTCCGTTCTGAATGAATGGGTAGAATGCTTCTGTGCCTTTCCGTACCGAACACCTGTCAAACTTGGTCCAATGGAGTTTGTATGCACAGATAGCACGTATCGGGACGGAAGCAAAATTGTACTAGATCTGTTCGGAACGTAACGTAACGGAAGCGTTCTGTTTCGCAATTTACTCTGCCAAATAAACAGCTAATTCACACTTAAGGTATTTTGCAAAAGATTTCAATTATTTGTATACTCTCTCTACACCTATAGGTAAATATTTAGACAGGATATTTCCTAGTTTTCCGGTTTTTGTCCATACCTACGATCAGTGCCGGATTAAGCAAGCGCGGGGCCCGTGGCAAATTTTGAGCGCGGGGCCTATGGAATTTCGATTCACCAAACTAATAAAGGAGTCCTAAAATTGATATTTCGGTTTATACGTCATTTCTTAGAGGGTTTTTCCTCTCTCCTCTTTTCGTACCTCTCAATGGAGCACCTGTCAAGCAATATGAAAAATGGGGGAAAATTATCTGTTTGGAAAATGATTCAAAATTGTTTCACAAAAATGCTTCTCATTGACATGTGTAGGTTTGCCAGGATTTCAAATTATATTTATTCGACGAGGAAGAATTTATTTTAGCAGTCCCATTTTGGACGACATTTGAAAATTTAAAAATTGGTCATTTTCCGAAAAGTGATAAAATATGTATGAGAATATATTCCATTTTATAAATGTTGCGTATTAATATAGCCTTCGATTGAATTGTCCCTTTTCGGGTTTACTCAGGTTCATAAAAGTTTCATGGCCAAACATCTAGCAAAAAAAAATCCGCGAATCGCGAAGGTCATACCAGAAGCCCAAATTTAAGTTAACACCTTCTATTTTATAAATAAGTGCGTTTTTTGGTTATCCCGTGTAGGTTTGGGTAACGAAACTTCATATAAAAAAATGACAGGTGGGTCAGCTGGCATTTTTTATATGGAGTTCGTTACCCAAAACTACACGGGATGACTCAAAAAAACGTACTTAATATAATTGTAATTTCTTAATTCTATAGGTGTAAGGTGTGTGCAAATACATTTCCCAACATGAACTTCAAAAATCGTATGTCCCGCTAGAACAGTGGTTCCCACCCCACCCAAGCCTAAAAATGTATTTTTGCGGACCATGCTTTCTGCACGATGGGATCTCCCTTTTTATCATTTGTAGCCCAACAATTTTAAAGTTTTGGCTACTGCTCGAGTTCGATATAAAGTGGTAGATCCATGTCAAAAAAAAAAACCAATGAACGGCAAACGGGGTTAAATTTTGAATGCATGCTACTCATAAACAAAAATTTTTCAGAAGAGAACGGGTTCGAATTTTGATTTTTTTTTAATAATAAAGCAGTTCAAGGGGCCTATATTGCGGTGCAAATTTTGCTGAAATTTCCAGACTCTTGTTTGTAATTGTTTAAAGATGCAACCCAAGAAAACAAATTTCAAAAGTTAAGGGCAAATGGATTCAAAATTTCATGGGACCCATGAACAAAAAAATGCAAAGGGGGACTTAGCGCAATCGGCACATATTTCCAAAAGGAAGCCATAGTATACAGTAAGGGACACTGCGTTTCACTAATACAAAAATTTTAACAGTGATAACCAACATTATTCGGTAAAATGTAGGTAAGTACACGGTCAAAGTTGCCGTTGCATTGGGTGCGAACCCGGTTCAGAAACTTCAGAAAGTTGAGAAAGTTCAGTTGCAGCATTTATGTTTGTGGTTATTCTACCAAAATATACTTAGAAACGAATATTATACAAAGCAATGTTAAACAAAAATCTTAAACATTGGCTGCATTCAGCGAATGAAATTCACTGGAAATGCTGCAAGAATTGCCCGCCACCAACCTCTTTCTCCGCTGAAAAGTCCCCATGAGCAATGAGCACTTTTCTACTACATTTTTCGTTCGCTAAATATACTCATTGATTTCATTTCGAAAAAAATATTACATTTTTGTAAGTATATAATCAGAATCTTCTGCGGACCAGTGCCGAGACTCTCACGGACTGCATTCGGTCGGCGGACCACCGGTTGGGAAACAGTGCCATCATGAATTAAAACGGAATATTTTTCTGTATTTTTATGCAATACATATAAAACTTGTTATAATTTTGGAACACCCTAGCGTAAATTGTTCAACGATAACGTGTTATAACAATTTAGAAGGAACTGGCCTTTAGAATTTCGTTGGCATCTTAATTGTTATAGTTTTTGCTTGAGCAAAACGCGGGGCCCCTTAAAGCGCGGGGCCCCTTAAAGCGCGGGGCCCGTGGCATTTGCCACCTTCTGCCACGTGGTTAATCCGGCACTGCCTACGATAAAAAAAAAATAAACGAATACGTATACATTTATGCATTTTCATATACAATAGACTCGCGATAACGTGAATTAATTAAAACCGCAACTGTTCACCTTAACGGGGGTTCATGTTATGCAGTTGTCCATAAACATTCTTTTTTTATGTTTTTTTACACGTTTCAAAATACATATTTAGAACGCGCCAAGGCATCTTAGCCAGATTTCTAGATGTCGAACGAAACATGGCAGCGGATTGTAGAGAGGAAACAGATAAAAGTTAATCAGGCTTTGTTCCTAGATGACAATTGTCACAACTTTGAGTTCCAATATTGTTTGAGCTTGAGAAGTTGGAGGAAGCTGAATGGAACGACGATTTAAACGCCTTATACGAGTAGAACCCATAGAGCAATGGGAATTGGCTGCGGTGGATAGGGACATTAGTCGACAAGGTATCTGTTGGAGAAACATCTCCTGAGCTAATATGCAAGTTGTGTTACTGTTAGCGCATCGCAACGTATACGCAATGTTTGTTTCATATTTACAGCAGCACGATTACCTATTGAACAATATCTGCTTTGAGTTTATTTTGAAGTTAAAAACATGTCTGCAGTTCACACTTCACACAATCTTTAGATAAAACGCTCTGAGCTCCAAAATATTCCAGAATAGATCATCAATGGTTCAGATACGCTCTCTATACACGATAAAATTAACTTTATTGGGAAAATCACTTCTTAAAATTAGGGGGCGTCCTGAACGGAGTCATAACCACTCTTAAGCATTACTTTCAAAAGCTTCCACGCTCGCCTAGCAGAAAAACCAAATTCCACAGACGCACGATTCTCTCGGAAATTGACACCTCGAACTGGGAAAAGTTGTTTCACTAAAAAAAACGCAAGGGGCAAACCAGTGCAGTTACAGCAATACAACTTCGCACACTAACTCAGGAGATTTGTGCCTAACGGATACCTCGTTCCCTAATGCAGCCCAATTTCAGTGCTGGGTAGATTCTCGTACAGCACCATCAAGGAATGTAAATTTGGTAATAGCTTCTATTAACACCAAGTGAAAGATAGTGATTGAACGCTACTTACAAAAGGCAAAAACCAGTTGAGGCATTCAGTGCATTCAGCGAGCACATATTGGAAAGAGCTACTGGAAAGTGTTCTCTCCCCGCGTCCCACTCACCCGCTAATCGGTCCACATGCGATGTATCGAAAATTTCCCCTATATAGCGTTGAATTGGAATGCTACATTTCGATGTGTAGCTGCTAGTGCTACTTGGACTGCTCGATCAACTGTTACGCACAGCTGCTCGACTGGCTTCGACCATCAATACTGTAAATTGTTCATTCACATTTCAGCTGAAAAAAATGTATTGTGCGATGAGAGTACGTATTTTGAAAGGAAAGTTGCAGTTTGAGGTTTTTTGAATTCGTGTGGTCAGGCGGATGCATCAGCTGGTAAGAGAGAACTGACATTTCATGTAGCAAGTCCATTCAGCGAACACAAATTTAGCAGTTTTCCAATTTCCTGTGGTGGGGATATATAGCACATCACAATATGTGCTCGCTGAATGCACTCATTGTGTTGTGTATGACAGTCGGCATGCGGAAAACTTTTCTCATATACAGCTGCCTAATACACGTCTATCAGCGATTCCCCGAATTAAAGTCTGCGAGGATTGATGCAATTTCGGCTGTAAGTTCTGGTTCTGCTTGGTTCTACAGTATCGCATCTCCTGTCGCCAAAAAGCCTCAGATCTTAGATCAACAGCATCCAGTCATAGAAAGAGCGTTGGACAAAGAAGCTTGATTTCAAGATAAGGTTTTCGACAATGTGAACCAAGATTGAGGGCGGATTTGTGCAAGAAAGGTGCCCCTATTATTAATGTAACTTACGTCAGTACCAACATACTCCATAGTGTCGGGAGATTGTAATGTCGTATGCAATACATAAAAAATACACCAAATTTCCGCTCTCACCTACCGGAAACATTATATTATAACACTAATAAAGAGACAGTCGGCTGGATACATTTAGAGGAGTTTTATTTATGAGTAAATGCTCCTCTTAATTACAATAGGAGTCAAAACTCTTAAGCTCCTGCTCCTCATTCAAATAGGAGTCCAACCTCTTCAGCTGCTCCTCTTCATTCAACTGGGAGTCCAAGGTCTTTAGCTGCTCCTATTCTCAACTCAGCTGCTCCTCCGAGCTTCTACAATGACATCGTGATTCCCAGCTAACCAGTTGCTTTCGAGAATTGGAGGAAAATCCGATAGTAAGGTTCATAACCAATTTAGGTAGGATTGCATCCTGTGTTCGATCCTAGTTTTCTTTGATGATTCGATTTTATCCGCGCGACCCCGTGGAAATCTTATGATTAAGTTTCGACATTTAAGGAGGTACTGGATCTCGAGAAGGAGTCAAATGCAGTCGGGCTAAAGATAAAATGAATTAAGACCAAAGTGCTTAGTCTGACTGGAAATACAACTCCACCCATGAATATTAATTTCTCTATTTAGACAGCATTGTCGCCGTTGATAGCGGTATCAGGAGTATTTCACGTTGCATCAAACAAGCCAAGTGCTTTCGGTGGGTTGTCCAAAATTTGGCAAACAATACTGTAAAAACCAAACCTGGCTTATTCCGCTCCCTATTTCTCCCTGCTGTTGCATGGGAGCAGTATTTGGAAAGCTGCCACTACAGTTACCGAAAAGCAGCAACCTATGTCTTCGTCGAAACCTAAGATATCAAATGCCAATTAGCGAATTAAATCACAAGCGAAAGTGACAGTGGATTGGTCATACATTACGTACTTACAATGCTGTTGGCGACGCAAACAGGCCGAAAACACGCCATTTTCCACAAGGGGATAAAGCACCCTACAGTAGAAATTAAACATTTTTTCGCACTTTACATTGCAACTTGAATTAAATAGCTAAAATAAGTTATTTTGCCAGACATTTAAGTGTTCATGTTTTAGGGCTTTCAAGGCTTGTTCACGTTTCAGAGTAGTATGGGTTAACATAAAATTGTTCACCTAAGCGGGTGTTCATGTTTGGCGCAGTTCACGTTTATGCGAGTCTACTGTACATATGTACATACTCGTACATTCATGTGATGTATGTTAACCACACCCCACACTATATGGTTAGGTTTTTCACGAAATCGGCAAAGTGTTTCTATTTCACAGCAGCGATGATAATTTTCTACCTTTGAGCAACGTCAAGTGTGTGTAATCCGCATAATTAATGCAACTTTTATTTAATCCCATTAAGTCCTTTGCGCGATTTCCACGGCTCCTTTAGTAGATAAATTTTGTGTACACTTGGGTGGATGTCAAGAGGATAATGCATGAAGATAGACATGTATGTCACGAGTCGTAATTTAAGCAGGAAAAGTAGGAATATTTTTTCATTGAGTTTTTATCATTGGGATTTCAGATGTATGTTTAGGGGCGATTCAGACTATCGACAAGATTTACTAAATCCTAGATTTAGCTGACAGTTTTACCATATTGTACTGCAATTTGAATAATGCAAGTACATTCTACGATGCGTTTTGAATTTAGTGACATACGATTTAATCTAGTAGGCGGGATTCGACTCGATTAATTTAGTGGTTTTAGTAAATCCTGCCCATAGTGTGAATCCCCTTTTATGTTTAAACTTTAAAGTTATTTCAAGTTTAGTAAATTTGTTAAAACGTAACGCAGACAAGCAGCTTGATTAGATTAAATTATCAGTATATTCCAGATTTAGTTAGGATTCGTGAGACTTATGCTTGGGGACATGTTTGGATATAGTCATTTGTGACCCTCACTTGAAACAATATATAGATTTCTATCCAATTAGTCGGCTAAGCAGGATGCACGCAATACTGCTCCATTAACTAACCCACATTGTTTTATTCGAGGTGATTCCCATAATGTGCTTGCATAATTGCTCTATTACCTTTTTCGAATCGGTCATGTTCAAGGTGATACTTTTCTCCGTCTCTATAGTATACTATGGAAATGGTACCTTGCAAATGTGATAAACTAATATGTATGTCTGTCTCCCCGTAAACTACCATCAACTCGTTACCGTGGTTAGCAGTTTTGATTGATTTGTATTGTATAATTTGACTTAACAATATAACATTCAATAACAAATTGGTTCCCATAAGTCATTTATTTCTGTGTATGTATTTGTGTATATTATCAGCGTACAGAAGTCATTCATTTTTTTATGGTCATATTTTGATTGCAATGTCAAGAGAAATGCGATAAGATAAATGAATTGATATTCACGTATAAAAAAATAATAATCAAATAAATTCTACGGAACCAATTTAATTGTCTGCACGTTAAGCTACAATTGTACGAAAACGAAATACAAAAAGGGGAATTTTAAATAAAAGAACAACAAATATTAATTTTTACCATCTCAAAATTGACACAAGCTCATCGAAATTACGCTTGAATTTGTTTTAGGAGAAGTAAAAATTCCTGCCAGCCTGTGAAATATGAAAATCGATTTCATTGAAAAAATACATTAACTATTGCCTAAAGAATGTGGAGAGTGTATAACCTATTAACATATGCTTGGAATGTTCCATTGGTATCCATAGGGACAATCCAACTTAAATACAGTAAAACACGGTTATAACGCTATTGAAGGGACCAGCCGAAATGCGCGTTATATACGTGAAAGCGCTATAAAAATATTAAGAATGAAACATATGATTCGCCGATAGTTTTGCTTAAAAACTTTAATAATCCCTTGGCCAAGAGGTTCCAGGCGACTAGTGCAATTCGGTGGCAGAAATATAACTTTGACGTTAGGAGGATGAGCAGGGCAGTGATCAATGAAAAGAGCTGTGTCGATTTTGTCTTGCCATTTTCCGGTCTTACTTACCCAGCCATTCTACGAATAAGCCACTTGTCATCCACGCCCCGTTTTGATTTTTGTATTCACAGGGAAAATACTGAATACCCTTAAAGCAGCGAGGCTTTTGCGACTTCCCGATCACAAGGGGGTTCCAACTTGTCACTTCCATCTGCATTTGTGCATAGGAGAACAGTCAACCTCTCCTTGCTACGCTTACCACCATGACAATTATCCTCCTTAAAAACCACTTGTCTTGCAAGGGGTTGAAGAAAAGTCCGAGCTCATCCGCATTATATACTTCTCGAGGATGATAATCTTTCATAATGGTTGGAAGGACACTTCCTGTCCAAGTAGTTACAACATCTTCGTTGACATCTACAGTTTCACCACTGATTTGTTTGTATATCCCGTGATGTTTTTTAAATCTCTCGATCCATCCTGTATTCGCTGCAAAATTGTTAAGCTCTTAAGTCTCCGCAATTTCGCAAGCATTTTCCATCAAAATTGGACCACTGACCGGCAAATTAGACGCCCGAATTTGGCGAAACTATTCTACTAGGATCTTTTCCAGCTCTTCGTATTTAGCCAGGCATTTTTTTTTTTAAATTTGTTCGTAAGGCGTTATAAAAGTGTAAATGAATGTCTGGGGACTGACAATTTGAAGCGATATAACCGTGATAGTGTTATAAGACTTGCGCTATAACCGTGAAATATTTGCACTTAATGCATGGCTAAATTATGGGGACTAGGAAAAATGGCGCTACAACCGTGAAATCGTTATATGCGTGAGCGTTATAACCGTGTTATACTGTACTTCGTTGTCAGTCTGTTTCATTTTAAATATTTGTTTCTTGCACAACCCAACCACTAAACTTTTTATTTGCCATGCCATAAATATCTATCCCAACGAATGCAACTATAGATAGTGATGAACACTAATTTTTAATTACATACATAGATCTAGATTTGGATCCTCCGTCTCATTCCCAGCTCGTTCCAAACCAAAGATATTCATAGTTTATTTTTAGTTCCACTTCCCTAGGTCCATTCGTTTGACAAAGAAGTGAATCGATCACGAATGACTCGCGGTTAAATAAATTTACAAATTTTCAATTTTTCGTACTGCCGCAGGAAGTTCTGCTTAATTGGTCGTCGTAAACCATTTGAATGTGACACTACATTATTTATCCTATCAGAAAACTTAACTCTTGATCGTCTTAACATAAATGCAAGTTGATTATCAATTAAAATATATTTACGGAATGTCGAATGGTGCAGTTTTGATTTACGATACCTACTCGTAGTAAAGTTGTCATCTGTTTTTGGATGTAGTAGAGACTAGAGAGATTATTTCCTGGTTCACATTTTATCGAGCATCTTGCTCATGCGGAACTGCTATACTTTTCTGCGCACTAAATTATATTGCATTTCCCTTAAGATTGTCGCTTCGAGAAAATGGTCAGTAAAGATTAAGAACTTTCTAAGTGTATATTTACGACTCGAACTTTGCGATGTAAGATCTATTTTTGCATGTGGGATTGCAGATGTGTTTTCTAAAAGTAGTTAAATGCCAACAATATTCGCCAAAAGGCAGGCCATGGTATGACTAAAAACAAACAATTACTGTTTCGGCTTCTGGTTATACCGGAAAACGTGCGATCTGCTTTGATTTTAGATAACGACTAGGCACATACTCGTATTTATGTTTATGGGGTGAATAAACTAAGTTTTATGAATCTAGGCTAATTGAAGCTTAATTAATTTACAATAGAAAATTATCCTTGATTTCGATTGATAATTGACCTAAAATTCTGGCTTTAATATCGTTCTTTGTTACAACATGACTTTTTCCCCTGTCCGCAAAATATAGATCAAAGTCAATCATCTTAACATACATACGTAACTGAGAACTACATACGTGCAGGATTGATATATGCTTGCTATAATTATTAAAGTAGAAAATTAAACGGTTTTTGATTCACATATGAAGAAACCAAATGGATGCGTGACCTTTTATTTAACCTATAAATGGCATTTTCAAGACAAGTTCACGCTTTTTAAAACACATATGTATAAGCTATTACACTGAAAAAATCATTTGCTAAAAAACAAGAAAAATATACAATAAAAAACAGCCAAGGAAGAATTTTTCCTGATTTAAGATGTATTTTCTTGTTCCAAGAAAAGTCTTTGCTTAAAATAAATAAATAAGCATTATTTTAAGCAAAAACTTTTCTTGGAACAAGAAAATACATCTTAAATCAGAAAAACTTCTCTTGGAACAAGAAAATATATCTTAAATCAGGAAACATTATTTTTCGGCTGTTTTTTGATGTATTTTTTCTTGTTCTTAGCAAATGAATTTGTTCAGTGTATGTATGTATGTTTGTATTATATCAAATTAAGATAACGATTTTAGTAATGAAATTAGCGATTTAACAATCACCGTCAAATTTGTCGGTGGATAGTGAATTTGACTTGTCAAAACATTTATTTTTATTCCTAGTATTACCAAGGGGGTGGGACTCAGTACAAAATTTTTGTAAAATGGGATGCATGATTCCCAGCCGCACACATATTTAAAAAAAAAATTAAACGCAAAATTCCATTGAACAGAGTAGGACGAAACCATTTTAATATCAGCTGCTTAGCCCATCTTTAGGAAAGTATTAGTAGCTTAACTCGCTTTTAGGAATGTATTGGTGTGACGTTTGCTAAATTTAGTGTTGTCCACATCCCGAAATTGCAGAATTTTCGGGTTGCCAAATGCAAAATTGAGAGTAAAATGAGCACTTTGCGAAACGGTCCACTGGTTCTTCTCTTTCAGATTTATATGATCATTGTGAACGATTATATCGATTATATCGTACACCCAGAAGAAGAACGACGTAACTGCAAAAATTTTCATTTCTGAGTTAATTTGGCTACATTTTCAATAAAAATTATTTTGATTTAAAATGCATGTTAAAATATAGTAAAAAAATAAAAATACAAACACAACATTATGATAGCCATACGCAGAACATGTGAATGAAATTTTCAGTTGTGATTTCTGACAAATCAACAAATTTGTACTTACGCCATTCTTCTTTTGGATGTACGATTGGTGTCTCTGTTTTGCAAATTCTCACAACTTGAATGTGCACGGATAGAAGAAATTAAACACATTCAAAAAAGGCTACGAATTCACTTATAAGGAGTGCCTGTTCTTGGTATTTCGATGTTCGTTGGTATTACTACTACTAAGTTGCCTTAACCCTTTGTGGAGCCGCGTCCGCTACACCTACTCGCCACGGCGCCGGCGTACGGTTTCTAGCCATTTATCGAATTTCTCAAAGACGCGCATTCATCATCCGCAGATCTGCGCCACGTGATTTTAGGGTGACCCCCTTACTAGCCTCGTTGAAAGAAGGGGTTCCATCGTATAGCGACCAGCAATGCAGTTATCACCCTTCCGCAACCTATGACCAATCCACTGTCACTTTCGCCTGCCAGTATATCAATTCGTCGATAGGTATTTGACCAGTGCGCCGACGGAGATCTTCATTCAAATTTTTTTCGGGCCAAACAAATTCTTAAGATTCGATGAAAGTTTGCAGCTTCTTGGTCCCTCAGCGGAAACTTTCCAAGTGCTGTTCCCGTGAGCACTGAAAGTATCAGGAAGCGGAGCAGCCACAGTTTGGTTTTAACACTGAGATAACTGCTTTGCGAGTTTGGACAACATGCCGAAAGCACACTTGGCATTGTTAATGCAGCGAACGATGTCCTGGCCAGTGCTGCCATCATTAGCAACAATGCTACCTAAGTAGCCAATTTCGTCTATTTGTTTGTCCATTGATTTTGGTCTTGCTGGTGTTAATTTTTGCCCGACAACCTTTGCCTCTCTCTCTCGAGATCAGGTCCATTTTGCTCAGATCCATTATCTTGCGAGAGTAAGCAAATGTTGTAGGTTAGATTTCAGAGTCCATTAAATGCCACGGTTACGTTCTTTAGGCAAAGCTACATGGAGCACATTACCAATCACTAAAAGAAACAGAAACGGTGATAGGATGCAACTCTGTCTGACGCCGCTATGAATTTCAAAACTAAGCTAAAAATGCTTTTTAGGAAGAGTTTTTCCAAATAAAATATCATTATGTTGTGAGTATGATCATCCGTTCCGAGTCCACAAAAATAACTTCTGTATAATCAAGTATTCGTTTTCATGCCACTGTTAGACACTGCACGTGTAACCTTCATGAGGCATAGTACTGTTTGTCTCGAAGAATTTGATTTTTTTAAATGTACCGCAGAGTAGAAACAAAAAATTACTACAGCCTAATTTTGGCATCTGATGGAAGAAAAAGTTTAGCGGTCGATTAAAATGTAATTTTATTTCTATTGAATTTATTGGTGTCCTTTTGCTTCTGCAATGTAAAAATCCTGAAAACTCGGCTCGTGTTCTTCGAGTTTTGCATTGTTCCAATTAAAAAAAACATCATATTGTCCTTACAAATTATATACATATGTATAGCTTCTCCAAATTGTTTTTGTTCGAATCCTGAAAGCCTGTTGGTTATCAAAACAGGGAATCTTTGTCTATTTTTATAGGACCAGAATTTCAGTCTGAACTTATTTTCAGGAAAATAATAGTGACGGGATAGTCTTAATATTCTGCAGTTGCGCTATTAGGATAACCTTCCAGAAGTGCAATGAGCTGATGACACTCTTTTATAATGATAACATCATCAACTGGAATAAAGTCGACCTGAGGTAAATTTTGGGCCAGATGGTCGAGATATTTTTGGTAAAATAACGATTGCCGCGTTAACATGTTCTCAGAAAGAGTTGGGTTTATTTCCTGCAAAAAATTTGTTAGCCCTTATACGTATAAACTTTTGCAAGATTGTACCTGAATAAATCAGACCACGGCAAAATGATGATGACTGACATGCTTAATAAATTGCTGAGCAACTGGTCCTCAAATTCGGATTGGCTGCCATCTAATGCACCCCTAAAGATTAGGCAGGAGAAACCTTTTTTGCTTATGGATGCCGAGTGAGAGACGTTGTCCAGGGGTAGTCTTTTCTATGGTTTTACCAGAAAATGTAATTAGACAAAATCGAAAACTTTATATGATGCAAAACTGCAACCACATAGTTCTCAGGGGATACGGAAAAAAGTCTCCGGCATAGTTGGTTTGGACATTTTAAAACTACACGAGGATTTGCACAAAAATGGGCTTTAAAATCTATCGGCTGAATTAAGTTTGTGTTTTAAGCGCAAAAATGTTTAACAGTGATGCCTCGGTAAAAGAGTTTCTCTTAGAGAAAAGGGCTAGTTTGGGCCACACAAAAAAGATCTTTTTGCATCGAGTGCTGAAGAATGTTAACAACTGCATAAATATTTCTTGTCTTCTATTGTCTCTGCGGCGCAAAACGAGGCCGTGGATATGATTATGTAATGGAGGCCTTAGATTCGTACGTTATCGGTGGCCAAACAAGCAAAGCTACCTTTACTCTTAACCCTTTCTTGAAAAATACATTTTTAAAACTATATGAGCTTTCATTCCCATCGTTCATTATGGTTGATAATGATTAAATTCTCCAGACTTTCATGCCATCATTCGTTTGTGACTTATTGACGTTAGTTAGATTTTTAGTGTGTTCATATGTTATGTTGTGCTTGTTCCAAAAATACTAAAACCCATATAGATCAGAAGTCAAAATTCATATGCTCCCATTCGTTTGGTTTACGACTAGAACAGATCTCGTTGAAAATGAATGTTTCTTTTTTATTCCCAGATGTATTATGGGTTCCCAATATATATGACGCGTCTACATCATATGAACTATTTTTTTATTGCATTTGAAATTCAGTTGAAGATGATTTGAACATAAATAACCACATGTTTTTCGTGATGGCCTAAAACGTATGTGCCATATGATCAGATGTGCAAGTAAGCGATAAATTGCTAATTGGTTGCCTTCGTATTTCCCACAAGTGAATTGGGGGGTAATTTAGATATGAAGGGCTTTTGAAAATGACTACAGGCTACTAATGGGTTAATTGGGTGAGTGTAAGCATGCAGATGCAGAGCATTCAGATACTCAATTCTAAATCGCATTCATGTTGATATGAATTGGCTGCTAAAAAATAAATTTAGAAAGAAACCATTTTAGGGATGTATGTGCAATTAGTTGATCTTCCTAGCCCTACTACAGTTAAATGACGTCGAAGCAGTGGTGTTGGCATGAGGACCATTTTGGCGGTAATGTACTTAAAACTACAACACCTTCCTCAGCGTATTCCGTAGATTTTTTAAAATATTTCTTTTTGTTTAAATAAAATGTTAATGCTTCAAAAAAAGTAAAACAATAAAACGCATTAAGTAGGTATATTAACCTTTCTGCTGAAACATATTCACGAATACATGAATAGATCGATTAGCATAATCCATTCATAAAACTCGAAGTTCCTGTGTACGAGCATTATTCGAATGTTTTTGCATATTTTACTCTGGTTATTATTATTTGACATAGAAAATTTCAATCTTAAAAATGCAGCGCGGCAAGTGGAGCATTCACTTTCTTCGCCTCGTCAGGTGCGATTGCATAATATAATTTAATGGTATAATTTTACATTTATTTGCATTGTTCAAATTTTGGTGGGACACATTTTATCATGTCATTGTCAGTAGGTTGCTAAAAGATAAAAACTATTTTTGCATAATACATATTCTTGATGATTTTTCATAATAAGGTGAAGTTTGCATGTTTAAAAAAATCGAGTCGAACAAGTTTACATTCACGCAAGGAGCACTTGAGGGTATTTCATTTTATTTTGTGTCAATCACTGTTGGGAAACAAATTAAGACGTTGAAAAGTCGTGTCATCCTCTGCACGCAGTGTAAATGAATTAATGAAATTTGGGAAAATTATAAAATTAGCTGAATGCTATTGCTTAAAAATGATGAGCGCAATATTAAATACAATTTTGCGAATTTCGTTGGATTAATCACGCAGTTCAAATTTACTTACATGTGCAGAACGAAGAAAATATTTGTAAAAACGGTATGGATACATAATTGCGTATATTGCGTTTGATATTATTTATTTGTTTTTTTTTTTTTAAAGAAACATTTAAAATTAATTTTCCAATATTAAGTAAATACGCTACTTGGGCCTGAACCGGGCCTGAACTAATCAGAGTTTAAATGGGGTGCTCTGTGAAACGATGACGGTGTCAAATCCTTAGCAACCCATCCGCAAAAAGCACATGTGTGATCTAATATTCGATCTATCCACGATACGTCAGTCGATATACTTTTGTCATTTATCACATTTTCATCATCATCATCAATGTGGCACGATAGCCCGACGTCGGGCCTTGGCCGCCTGAATCGTTGACCTCCAATTGTCGCGGTTACGTGACCTCGTCCTCCAGTTTCGGAAGCCCAGCAGCTGTTGGGCGTCTTCACCTACGGAGTTCTCCCAGCGAGCTCTCGGTCGTCCACGCAACCTCCCTCCGTCAATTCGTTGTGCGTTCATCACTTTCTTTGGCATGCGATTATCGTTCATCCGTTGTACATGCCCCGCCCATTGCAAACGTTGAAGCTTCACGATTTTCGATACTTCCAGCTCATCGTACGATTGATACAACTCATGGTTGTACCGGATACGCCATTGGTCTCGCTCGCGAACGGCCCCGAAAATTCACCGAAGGACCTTTCGTTCGAATCGGTCTAGCAAAATTTCGGAGGCTTGGGTGAGGGTCCATGTTTCGCAGCCATAACATAGCACGGGTCGGATGATCGTTTTGTACACGCGGAGCTTCGTGTTCCTGTGCGCAAGTTTCGAATTAATTATAGGGAGGATCGAGAAATATGTCTTATTGGCTACTTGTATCCGTCGCTTAATTTCGTCGGTTTCGTTGGCGTCCTTTGATAAGTTACAACCCAGATAGTTGAAGTTGTCTACGTACTCGATATTAAGGTCCCCCACTGTGATGCTTGAATTTGCTGGCGTCCTTGTTTTCGATTGCATCATGGCCTTTGTTTTGCTTTCGTTGATATGTAGTCCAACTTCCTTTGCGGCGTTATTGAGGTTATGCAGAAGGCTTTCTGCATCACCCAACCTTCGAGACATGATGGTTGAAGAGCGTCGGCGCCAGCCCGTCGCCCTGCTTGAGTCCAGTACGAGTTTCAAATAGGTCAGTGAGTCGATTCTGCACTCTGACCTGCGAGACGGTATTAGTCATCGTCATCCTTGTGAGTCGCACTAACTTTGCCGGTATACCAAAATTCAGCATAATGTTGTACAGTACACTTCGATCGATACTGTCGTATGCCTGCTTGAAGTCGACAAAGATTTGGTATACGTCGATGTTATATTCCCAGCACTTTTGGAGTAGTAGCTTCACTGTGAAAAGCTGATCGGTCGTTGAGCGACCAGGTCTGAAGCCGCCTTGATACTCGCCAATGATTCGTTCTGCGTACGGATTAATTCTCTTTTCAAGAATTTTAGATAATATCTTATAGGCCGTACAAACTAATGATATGCCCCTGTAATTCTCACACTTCAGCTTGTCACCCTTTTTGTGGATTGGGCAGATTATGCTTTTGCGCCAATCTTCGGGGATTTCCTCGTCGTTCCATATTTTCAGCAGTAGCACATGTATTGCGTTGGTCAGGCACGTTCCACCATGCTTCAGCAGTTCTGCTGGGATCTCGTCAGCGCCGGGCGCTTTATTATTTTGAAGCGACTGTATGGCAAGACTCACCTCCTCTACTGTTGGGGGTAGAACGGGAGGGCCTGGTTCGGCTAACTGCTCAAGAGCTGGCTCCGCGGGGGATGTTGATGGTGCAATGAGGAGCTCTTCAAAATGCGAGGCCCATCGTTTGTTGACGCTTTCGATGTCGCTGATGATGTTACCATCCTTGTCCTTACATAGGCTTGTCCTGGGTTGATATCCGTTCTTAACATTATTTATAAGTTTGTACGCCTGTCTAATGTTCTTACTGGCTAATCTTTGGTTTATTTGCTGTAACTGCTCGTCAAAATGTTTGCGTTTCTTACGTCTAATTAACTTATTAGATACTCGCCGAAGCTCGTTATATCTTTCTTTCTTGGCTCGGGATGCGCGTTGTGTGTATTGGCGATAGGCTTCATTTTTCGCCTCAATCGAGGCCCTGCATTCTTCGTCGAACCAGTCTGCTCGTCTGCGCCGGCCTTTATAGCCCACGACCTCTTCTGCGAAACAGTCATTATCACATCACATTTTCACGGAACCAAATTTGCCATCCCCTATAACGCGTTTGGTCCTTATCACGCAAAAAGGTTATATCATCGTTACTGAAAACAATGCCAAATAATGGTGTCAAATTTATTTTTGGTGCATCGCTCGTAAAAATATTCATGTTTTGTGCGAAATGGATGAGTGATGTATCACTCGCGATAAACGAGAAATGTACACCGCGAAATAAATCCATAATGAATTTACATCAAGATGTTGATGAAACTTTGCATAATGAGGGACAATGTATTCCAGGCCAATTTCTTATTTAGCCGGTATTATAGGCACGCTCGGGCATTTCGAGCCGACATGTTGACGGTTGAACGATCAAGTATTGCGAAACAATAATTTCCACTTTGTTTTGGTGAATTCTTATTATTTTCAAAATGCAATGGGCATCTTGTCGTTATGCGTAAGCCCCCTATTGTGTTGGCACTCTCACGTCAAAAAAAAAATGCATTTCACTTATACAGTAAGGAGAATGTGACAGGATGCCAATCATTTCCAAGTTGAAAGAGCCCATGAACAAAAACCAATGGCATATTTCTCAGTTTGTCATCATGTGTTTAATTCCAAAGCATTCTGTACCGCACGTCGACTCGTGATGCATGAAGTAAAGATTATTTTGGAGGGTCTATTCCGCCCATGCCGGCTGGGCATCACACATATTATGTCGCTCACACAATGTGTACCGAAAAAAAATACATACATTAATACTATTATTTTTTTCAGTTATATGTATAATCAACAAATACAAATACACTCTGCCATTAAGAGGACTCCTATTGAAAATCATAATGTAACATTTGCATTATCATTTTTCTTACTAAACTAAATGATTTTATTCCTCTATTAATGTATTCTATTTATTTATTTCAGAGCCAAAAGGAATCAAAAAGAGGTATGCACGTCGTTTTCCTTAAATAATTTTTCAACAATAAATCGTTGGCTTTTTTGTGCATCCCGCGTAAAGTTTAGGTATTGAACATAACAAAATCAATTTAGCCAGTCATTATGTATATATAGGGTGTCCCGCATTGGGTGGTCAATACTGAAGGGATAGGACGATTTGTTTTGCTAATATCATCAATAGAATTGGTAAAAAGTTTAACGTTATATTTTTTTGTGGAAATCAACGAAAATCATCATAGTACTGTTAAATTCAAACTTACTACTCAATCAATAAATGAAGAATATGACTTCAATTTCCCAAACTGGATAAAGTTTTACATAAACTGATTTTTTCGCGGTTTCTTGTCAACGTTCTTATTCTCAGTACCGTATAGCCCCATGTGGGGCCATGGTGTGTTAACTCAGCCGTTTATAGGCAATTTCGAGTCAACGTTACATTGCATATCATTTCGGAGTGTATATAATGTTGCAAGCACTATATATTTCCTATCCGCACATGTACGGAAATTTTAGACCACGCCCAGATTACTAGCATCGTAGAGTGCAACTCTAGCAAGTGAGCCACAGAGCGTGACTTCTTGTTAACGTTGCTGCCAAGATAACAGATATCCAATCTTCAGATTAATTTCAAAATTTTAGTAAAATTCAAAGCAATGATTTCATAACGGTACTTTGAACTGTCAAATTTGCAAAGTTGCTTCTGCGTGTTGGCTCTCTAACGTTGTATTTATTTTGACATTTATATATTTTCGAAAAATACAGTTTGAAAATAAAAAAAAACATGGTAAATTCACGCACCAATCTTTGACTTGAGCAAAATGGTCAAAGGACCAGGATGTCATTACATTGAAATTGAGACGGACGAGTTTTATTGGGTCTCTTGAGCCCATATATGGTTATTACCCGTTAAATTACTTCGCTATTCGAGAATGTTGCATTATCAGGCATTTACTTTTGAAAATCGCGGTCTTGGCGGATTTTTTAAGGAAGAATCCTCTTTTGGCAGTAGTTAGGTAGTAGTAGAGTAGGTTCAAAGTGTGTTTTTTTTTTTTAAATTACGAGATCTAAACGACAAAAGTAATATAATGTTAAGAAGCCAAAAAAGACCTTAAAGTCAAATTCAACTTTGCAGATTTAACGATTCAAATTAAACCGTTATCAAATTATTGTTTGAAATTTCAATGAAGAAGAAAAACTTATTTTGAAATTTTGCTAAAGTTTGGATATCTGTATCTTTGACAACAACTGCTGTATCTTTGATAACAACTGCGAAAAAAATAGTTTATGTGAAATTTTAAGTAGTTCAGGCGGGTGGTTAATGTGGTACAAGTCTTTGACGTTTGTGGGCTTTCACAAAAAAAAAAAAACAATAGGACGATAACGGTTTAAAAAAATCCCATTTTATTGATGGTATTTATATATTTTTGCTCAAACTGCGTTTTTAAGCCCTTTTTAGTATTGATCACCCACCCAATGCGGCAAAATCTGTACAGTTCAAGAAAATCCATTCGATAAGTCTTCTCTTATTCACCAACAAATCGCAATTTAATTTTAATCTTTCCGCCTTAAGATATCTTTAATTTTCCGCTTTGAGAGTAGAGAAAATTTAATGAAAAAAATCACAATGAAGACATGTACTTACCTAGTAAATCGATTTTCTCGACACAATTGAATGCTTAGACAGTACGAAACACACGGGGTGGTATAGCCACAAGCCGGTTAAGGACAAAGCTAGTGAACTGCACATAATGAGTACGGTGTATATGCATACCTACAATAGTCCAGTACAATTGGTTCAAAATAGCCCCAAACCTATACATCCAAAAAGAAAAGAAATTTTTGATGCCAAATTGTTGAATACACTGCCTAATATACGCAGTAAAAAGTTACACTAATTTGCGCCATGGGTTAAGGGGGGAGGGGGTGGCAAAGGGGTGAAAATTCAGTTTCTTGCAAATATCTGGAAAACTATGAGTCTGACGTTAAAATGAGCTGAGGACAAAACAAACAACATAAAATTACCTTTGTAATGATATGTAACACTCTATACATTTGCTCAGAAAATTATACCCTAGACCCAAAAGTATTATAGTGAATTTGGATTTTTCGAGTTTTACATTTCGCACTGTAACTCTTGATAGAATAGACCTACTGTCATAAGATCTTGTCCATATATTGGTAACAAAATTTATTTGATTCGTACCAAAAATCGAAGTGCTCCGACCATTGACGCCCCCCTCACTCCTCTTAACATTTTTCAAAAAGGCATGCCTGTAGCTTCTTTTTAAACTGAGCTAGGCAGATCAAATTTGGTGGGGTGCCTAGTCTAAGCTCCATTATGCTCCCCACCAAAAATTATTACCATCCGATCAAAACTAAGGGTACCCCCCATACAAAGTGAAGCAAAATTCCGACAAATTTCACATTTTTTCATTTCTAAATTCTATCCAAAACGGAAAAATAAAATTTATCTCTTAGAACGTCATTATAACAGTTAATAGTAGTCCTCTGAATGTATGTTAAACATTTTACATCAAAGCGTACACTACAAGTATCAACAAATTGTGTTTGAAAGTCATTGGTACTAGTTCAAAGGCTAGTTCCGAATAAATCGAGTAACGTGTATTAGCAACCTTCAAACCACATTTTTCGTACTTGTAAGGCACGCTCTGGTACAAACTTTTGAATATACATTTACAAGACTACAATTAACTGTTATAATGACGTTCTAAGAAATAAATTTTATTTTTTCATTTTAGAAGTGAAAAAATGTGATTTTTTTCAGAATTTTGGTTTACTTTGTATGGGGAGTACCCTTAGTTTTGATCGGATGGTAACAATTTTTGGTGAGGAGCATAATGGGGCTTAGACTTGGCACCTCACCAAATTTTATCTTCCTGGTTCAATTTGAAAAGAAGCTACAGGCATGCCTTTTTGAAAAATGTTAGGAGGAGTGAGGGAGGCGTCAATACTCGGAGCACCTCAATTTTTGGTACAAACCAAATAAATTTTGTTTGTAATAGAATGAACAAGATTTCGTCACCCTAGGCTCTTTCAATAAAGAGTTACAGTCCGAAAAGTAAAACTCAAAAAATGTAAATTCTCTATAATACTTTTGGGTCTAGGGTATAATTTTCCGAAAAAACGTCTAGAGTGTTATATATCATTACAAAGGCAATTTTGTGTAGTTTGTTTCGTCCTCAGAAGATTTTAAGGTCAGATTCATAGTTTTCCAGTTATTTGTAAAAAAGTAAATTTTCACCCCTTTGGGACCCCCTCCCCCCTTAACCCATGGCGCAAATTGGTGTAACTTTTTATTGCGTATATTGGGCAGTGTATTCAACAATTTGGCATCAACAATTTCTTTTTCTTTTGGATGTTTGGGTTTTGAGCTATCTGTACTAGACTACAAGTAGATTTTTCATTGCAGTTGAATCGTGCCACAAAAGTATACTTGCTCATGCAAGAAAGTGGAACTCAGATTTGGTGCAATCGATGAAAAAAATTATTATCTGAGGAATACACTGCGCGGTAAAATAGAGACTATCAGGTTCATAGTTATTTTTTCTGAAACTACAGAGTATCCCAAATAAAAAAGGGAAATCTTAGTGAGAGACAAAGGTTTCTTACTACACCTTTTGTTTTATTTTCCATATTCGTATTTCGGGGCGACTTGCTCCCTTTTTCAGTGGAATTTGTTCTTCGAGAACAAGATTGATAACCAACTACAAACAACGGTAACCGAAAAGAAAGAATATAAAAACAGATACATATGTAGTTTGAATACGCTGAGAGCCTTTTTCTTAAGCGATAGTATTTTATTTGATTCAAACAGTCACTTATCACTACTCTCACATTAGAACACAGTAGGATTTTTCGCAAAAATAAATGAGTTAGCAGCTGAACCGTTGCAAAGACGTATCCTTAAATCTGTGATTTGCCTTGGAAAATCGTTTTTTTTTCAGGAATTTCATCCCTTAACTGTATTTTATAGCAATATTTCCTGTTTGTTCACCATGAAAAACAACCGTCCGAATAGATCTATGGTAGAATATGGTCCTCCTTAACATAATGGGACCTATCCGATAATGATGAAATTATTAGCAACGTTAAAACCGTATAGGTACCCTTTGGTCTACAGTCAAATCACTTTAAATTGAAACCTCCTCAAGTGGGATTACCTTAAGGGTTGCGCTGGCGTTCTCGTCAGTTTTCGATATAAAATGTCGAATTTATTAACTCAACTCAAACAATATTTTAGAATTCCTCAATGTAATTTTTTTAATTTGAAGTTGAAACAAGTTCAATTTCATGTTATTGTTAAAATAAATTCAAGAATAGTTATTAAAGGTTGTTGAAAGAGAGAAAGGGTAAAGGTATGCAAGAACAAAAAGGCTTCGACTTAGAGTAAGGCTCCTGGGTCCGTTCTCGGTATTTAAGATGTTTGAAGACATCACATGCCCGTTCTTATAATTGTTCACTTCAGATTAATCGAACATTTTTCTCAGGAATTTTTCCAAGCCTATTTTCGAGCAGAATTTATATGGCTCACATGGCCTACTTATTAGGCTGGATAGGCTAAATCGTTGAGAGGAAGGTTAAAAATTCGTTTTGATGTGAACATTATCTCACATTTGAGGGGTTATATGCAGTGGCACAACCCAGGGGGGCTAAAGCCTCTCCCAGGCCCAGAAATGAAGAAATGAAAAAATTAAATATGAAGCAATGAACTTTGTTGCAGATTTTATAAAAATATGAATCGTGTTCGAGGAGCGAATAATCAGCCAGTTTCGTTAATCTGTTCAAGTTTTTGACATCCTTACTAGAATTTGAGATATATCTTTGTGAAAAAACCCAGAAGACAAACGCACATTTTGAATTGATTGTAGCCATCTTCTTTAATCATTTTTATCGAGCTCTAAATATTTCATTTTTGAAAGATGTGTGAGGCATATTCACTAAAATTTGAATTTTTTTAAATTTGAAATTGTGGAAGATTTTACGCTTGGAAAATTGTCTTACGGAAGCCTTAAATTTTGTAAAAATATGCTCACCTAAATTGTTGTTGAAATCTTAAAAAAAAAAATATGTTTTACTGAACCCAAACATGGGAATAATCGGTAATTTATTGGTCTATAACGAGCCACCGTCGCACAGTGGTTCAGAATCGGCATTTTGCGGAAAAAAATATATATTTCCGGAATGGCTTCATCTAGGTACATGAAATTTTGTACGAATGTATAGAAGCTTAACCCAATACCAGACATTTAAAAAAAATTGTAAAAAGGACATTTTAAAGGGGGGTTTCCATATAGGAGTAAAAAGGATACAAAAAAAAAATTTTGTGAATATAGGCGTGTGGGGTATCATATCAAAGGGGAGATTGAGTACATTTCAGCTGTGAAGGAATTTTTTCTATCAATGCCTCTTCTGAAGTGTAAAATGTCAAACAAATGCAATTTTTCAGTGTTTTTGTGGAAACGAACCCCGCCACACCCCCTTTATTTATCCACACAAAAAAAAATTGTTTTATTTTATAGCTTTAACTACTAGCATTACTTTTGCGAAGTTTCATAATAAACGTAGCATTTTTGTAACACATACAAACGTTTTTAGTAGCCTATGTCGTCACACCTAGTCCAACCAACCTAGGAACTTTTCATCAAAGCAACCTTTCCTTAGTAGGATACTATTTTTTTATCATTCATTAATAATTAATGACCTTTAAAACACAAACTAGTTTTTTTTTGCAATATAACAATCGAGTTTTTTTTTCTAGAATATAACAGGATAGGATAAATTTCCGCGCAAATTTTATAGGAGTTGTCCCGGATAAATTTATCCGGGGCAACTCCTATAAAATTTGTTTGGGTGGTTATCCTATCCTTTCCTGTTTTGAACCAAAAAAACCGTTATATAATTATTTTTATTAAACATGAAATACTATAAACTAGAAATTAAATTAAAAATTAAATCAAAAGCCCTACCACATCTTCGTGAAATTCATTTGTCCTTAATTTATACTGGCTGCGAAATTGTTCAATATATGGATCCGATGATAGAAGTAGCATGCTCATAACATCCATATTTGTGTCCATTCTACTGCACTTTCTAGAGTGAGAATGCCATATTGAACGATAAATCTTTATTCCATGCCTCTTGTGCTTCTTCGGTTAGCATACCAATGGGTAAAGTAGCCGCTTGAATAATCTTACTACCATGCACCAAAATTTTAAATCAATAAATGCACAACAATTATCCTCGACTTTCTCTACCTGGGTACAATTAGAAAGAGAATGTTGCATACTTAGAGAAATGTATCAATTTCGACTTCAATTTTCAAGCGAAATGTGTCTGACCTGCCTCCACAAATATGTTACTAGCAGCAAGATTTGCAGATATTTGCAGCTGGAATTAGTTTTAACTTTTAGCCAGGACCCTAGTTGACATTTAGTAACTAGTTCGAGACGGTCGGTCGCGGTCGCTCAGGAGTTCTGCTCTAACAAAGCGGAAAAAACTTGTATTTTAAAAGGACCTCCAAAATTTTTAACTTTTAGACAAGTCTAAAAGTAAAAATATTTTTTTTCCTTTTTTTAGTAACAAGCACACTTGCATAATTTGAGATTTTAGCATTTTTTTGGATTCTGAATGTTTTAAGGTGTATGTGAGGACTCAAAAGAGTAGGTTAATTTGAAGCAGAAACATGATTTAGGCTCTTCATGCATATTCAAACCGCCCTCATTCATTCAGTGTTGTAAAAAAAACGATTTTTTTTGCGGAAACATAATCGAAAAATAGTTGTGAAAACAAACCAATAAAAAAAAAAATTTACGACGCTATGAATTTTTCGATTTTTTGCCGCCCATAAACCACTGTGCGTCGCAGCGTTTGAAATCCGAAAAATCAACTCAAAATCAAGGCTCTTTGCGAGATATAGTCCTGTCAGTGATCTCACTGTCTACTTCTTCTAAGAGGAACCTTGTCTTCCGTAGGACTGTCCGGTTTTTGTTTGTGCCTAAGTTATATTTTTCTTGTGTTTTAGCGACCATTCACAAAAATCTGCTCTAATTGTGGTGGGCCATTTGTTTCAATACCCCGATCCACCTCTTGACCTTACTCGGTGGTGTCACTCTTTCTGCATCGACAAAATAGAAGAAGATCAAAACGGCAAACGAAAGTCTAAGCCGCATAGTGAGTACTCCCGATATATACGCTTCCGCTTTAGCAATTATGAGGTCCACCAAGTCCGTGAGAATCAACATAATAGCACTATTGACCAACTTGTGGCAGCAGCCTCAAGTGCTTAGTAATATTAATGGCCTTAGCCTCCTTCAGAACACCATCCTGGTTGCTCCATTGGTTATATGGGAAACCTCCACAAATAATGTATTATTTTTTTAGAAATTTTTTTTTAGCATTTTCTCTTGATAAGTCGTAATTCGAGTAAGAGAGGTTTGAATGAAACATATATCAAAATAACCGTTAATCCAAACAGTATACATATGTAAAAATTATTTACCTCTGAAATATATGGAAGTTGTGGTCTTGATTCAAAATAACACTGAACCTAAGCATTCGTCGCACATTGTACATACATACATACGTTATCGTTAGCTATTTTATTGCCAAAGTGTATGATTTTCCATATCCTCCCATTGCACTGAGAACTTTTCATTCTTACATCCATTATATTAGCAAATAAACAAAACTAAAAAAGAAAATGTGCTTACAAAATTTGGTCGAAATTGTCAATCGATGCAACCAAAACCTGAAATTGCTGTTTTAATCTGTTAATGATGGGAAACACTTAATGGCCCACTATAGTCAATATAGTCATCTGAATTTTCGGTTATATTAAGTTATGTAATAAACTATCCAAGTGAAATTTATTCATTTACATTTAAATACTTACACATATTATAAACAAAATCGCATTTTTCAGTACTGACAATACATACTCCGTTGGTCTTTTATTTTATTGTTATAATATTTCCGGTCATTTCTTTTAATTGCATTTTGAATTTGCAATGCGAGAAGAATACTTTTTCCGGTGTAGGAGTCCATTCATTCATTTAGTGCTAACACGAACGTATTGAATCCTATTCAGCACATAAAGACAGTAATAGCCAGACTGCAGGTGTGTCAACTTCACTTCAATACTCATCCATCCGCATAATTTATTCTGACTACTTTCACGGAAAAGAAGAATAGGTTTGTGCATTTCCGTGACGGGTTCAGAATGAAAACAATATGCAAAAGATCAGCTTATGATTTTAATTAAATGTGCACATGGTGCATATCCATACAAACAGAATCGGAATCCCTCATCTGACGAAAATGCGCTCAAGTTTTCCTAAATTCTATACAATATACAGAAAGATTGCAAAAATCTATCGACATCAATCTAAATTCCATTAACTTAATATCCAATTTTCAGAAAATCTGCACGAATATTGAAAATTGATTTTTTTCACGTGGGAATTTCCAGGCGTCTCTTTCTATGTATCTCCCATTTGAATATCTCGGAGCAATGAAACGAAACATCATGAAATGGATTTGTAACAGAATTTTCCTCTTTGGTGGAAAAATAAAAATTGATTCACGTTTTATCGTCAACCTCCAGCGGAATGAATGAGTGATGAATCGTGTTCATTGCCATTGCATAATGGTGAATATCATTTTTTGTGAATCAGTTCGTGCATCCCGGGAGATAGTTGTTTCAATCACGTTTAGAAAAAAATTTCATGGTGGTAAATGTATAGATTATGGTGTTTTTATTTTCATGACATAAATAAAAAAACAAGTGCATATCAGATTTTTTTAGTTTATGTTTGGGAATTGACATCGTGTGATTCGGGGATTCTAAATGTGCACATTCGCTGAATGCGAATCCGGAGTGTTCGACCAAAATTTAGTTTGAGAGCATTGGTGAATATTGCAAAAAGTTTTCAAAGTCACGAGCATAACAGCTTACCATACAGCGAACAAGCTGTTAGGTCTGATGTTTGTTGCATTAATTTGGTTTTCTGCATTGCGATTTTTTTAAGTTTGACGAGCCCCAAAATTTAGAGTAACTATACATAAAAAAGAGAAAAACGTAACAATTTTGGCGTATCTCTGCCTGTGCTCTTTTTACTTTCTTGAGGAGCGTTGTCGACTATTTGCTTTGTAAAAAAAATTTGGCGATAACTGAACTCGGAAAATGATTCAGTTTTTAGTCACACTACTTCTTAGTTGATTTTTTTATTATTTTTATTAAATACTCGTATGTAGGTATTTCTGAAGAACCATAAACAAACCCTGCAAAGTTTTTTGTTGCAGTGTTAAGTTTTGAACATTCGTTTCACTGTTCATCTTTTGAACTTCCAGTTTGAATAGAGTTTAACAGCATTAAAATGTGCAAAATTATGTTTTTTTTTGCGAATTTCAGCGAAATTTCTAATATTCAAAATTAGTTTATGCGAAATTCCTGTTCCTTATTTGCGAAAGTTCCGTACTTCTAATTATAAATAAAAAATAAATTTCAAAAAGAAGCTACTTTTGGAGGTTGTGTTTCTAATCTAATAGCATATTGCAATATCACAGATCTTACACAGCAAATTTCAGCCTAATCGGTTCAGTAGTTCAGAAGGAAATATGCATTACGAACACACGCAGATCCGGCCTTAGGCAAAACGGCACCCATGGCGAACTTAGAGGATCGCCCCTTGTGTAATACCAAAATATCATTGATATTTATTGATTTTAAAAAAATTTCGACTTTTCTGTGATTTTTCAGATAACATTGACATTTGATAGTGGATACAGTTTGAAGTTTATCTTAGGTTAATTTTAATTTGAAAAATCAATATCTATAGCATATCACGTCTAGGGTGAAATTTTTAGAATTCTGCTCATAATAAATTTCAGATTTTTTATGACTTTCATTTCCCCAGCTTCACCTAATTGGTACGCATACCAATTCACTCATACAGAGTCCTTTATGCAAGTAACGCGCAATATGTTATTGAGATAGTACAACTATCGCATACAAAAGGGGTCTCCTCTGCTTATGCTCTCGGTCGCATCTTCGCATGATAGGTAGGCGATTTTGCAATACCCTAGACTCCGCCCAGCCCCGACTTGGCTTCGTGAGATTTTTTTTTTTGAGAGCCATGAGAACCATTAGCAATACATGCAGTTTCCAGTTTCCATTGCACGAGATAGCTAATGCAAAAACACTTCCAGATGATAGATGGAACATCGTAAAGGATGCTTTTATATTGTGCGGCGAAATATTTGTGGGCAGACTCCAGCGAGATAGAAGACCATTTATCAGCGACTCTACGTGATCTCTAATAACTGCACGGAGAATAAAGGAGCAATTAGGAGCCACTGACATAGTCAAACAAATTCGGAGGGCAGAGTACAGTTCTTTTCAAAAAAGCGTGCAGAAAAGCGTAAGAGGTGACAAACGCAACTATATCAACGCCTTAGCGGTAGAGGCAGAAGAAGCGGCAGGATCCTTTTCAAGTTCACAGCAGGACTATTTTCAGCCTCACTAAGCTACTTGCTGACAAATGTTTTACTCATGAATAGCGTGTTTGCTAGTCACAGATAGCCCGAAAGAGAGTGGATTTCATGGAATTCTTCAACAACAACTTTGGCTCAAGCTACGCTCTACAGAGTAGTGAAGACTTCCGAATGGCCGGAGCTAGTACCGGTGTACCATCCAAGCTGGAAATAACCAAGATCCTCAAATAATTGGAAGCTGGTAAAGCCTAGAGGGTGGATGGAATCCCTGTGGAGCTTTGAAAAGCGGATATCAACGCTACAGTAGATATTCCCCTTCCCCTTATCCAAGAGTGTTGGACAACCGAGACTATACCTTAGGAATTGAAGAAGGGTGTCATCATTAAAATCGCTAAGAAAGGAAATCTGAAGGATTGTAATCATTGGCGTGAGATATGTCTCTTCCTAGCAGTCTGATATCCCAAAAAATCTTGGATCGAATAGAGAAAACACTCAGAACATTGAACAAGCCGGTTTTCGGGATAGCTTATCATGTAACGATCACATGGGCACCCTCCGAATTATAAATGAACAATCCGCAGATTGGAAATCCCTGTTACATTTTTTTATTCATTGACTTCGAGAAGGCGTTTAACATCGCTTACGAGGCTCTATACAGGGTGTCCCGCATTGGGTGGTCAATACTGTAAGGGTTGATAGCGCAACTTCCCAATACAATCGGATTTTTTTTTACCGTTACCTTGTTATCGCTCTTTTTGTGAAAGTCATCGAAAAGCGTGACTTGTCACGCAAAATCGTAATTTGCAGCACTCCTGATGACTTAATCCAAGATTTGATTTCAGTTTCAGAAACTATATAAAATTTCACAAAAACTGAAGTTTTTCCTGTTGCCAACATTATCGGCACTTTCAAGATACAGTTACTCAAAGTTAACAGAAATTTTAAAATAGATTTTTCATCGAACATTCAAACAGTAATTGCATAACGGTGCTTTATACGTAAAACTCTGCAAAGTTGATAAAAGTTGCTTCAACATGTTGGCTTTCCAACGGTATATCACTTTTCTTATTTACATTGAAGAATTTTAGGTATTGTTGCCAACATTATCGGACCTTTCAAGATACAGTTACTCAAACTTAACAGAAATTTTAAAATAGATTTTTCATCGAACATTCAAACAGTACGTAAAACTCTGCAAAGTTGATAAAAGTTGCTTCAACATGTTGGCTTTCCAACGGTATATCACTTTTCTTATTTACGTTGAAGAATTTTAGGTATTGAATGGTAAAAATCATGGCTTCAGTGGAATCGTTAACAATTTTCCCTTGACTCGAAAAAAGATATACAAAGGCAATCATAATTCGGGATAGAATCTCGCTACATTATTTTGACCAGAACTGTAAGATATTTGAAATTTGTTTGGCAAATGCAACGGTACTTATAACGGTTAAAATTTAATATTTGCTATTTATGGCAGATAGACGGGTGCCGGCTTATAATGCGAGACCTTTCAAAGAATATTTGGAAAACGAATTTCCCGGAAAGTGGATTGGCAGATTTGGGACAGTTGCGTGGCCTGCGACAAGTCCCGACCTTACTCCCCTAGATTTTTATTTATGGCGTAACTTAAAAAGCAATGTCTATTCCGAGCCGATTACCTCCCGGGAACAGCTGCTGCAGCGAATTATTGATGCTTGTGACAACATTAAGGAAACCCCTCCTGAAATCCTTCGGGACGTTTCTTCCATGCGCCGAAGGTGTCGACTCTGCATACAAAATGGAGGAGGCCAATTCCAGCAGTATTATTCCAATTCATCAAACAGACCCATTTAATCATTTGTTAATATTTTCAGTTTATTGGTTCTTTCTCATATTCAAAACTTTATTTTAATTTTTATTTAACAAATTTTCAAAATTGCGATAGTAAAATGTAAAAAATAAATGAATAAAATTTCAGTTTAAATAATCCGATAAGAAAATAATTACATACCTTGTTTTTTTTTATATCCAATATGTGTAATTCTAAAATCCCGCAATGTAAATATGAAAAGTGATATACCGTTGGAAAGCCAACATGTTGAAGCAACTTTTATCAACTTTGCAGAGTTGTACGTATAAAGCACCGTTATGTAATTACCTACTGTTTAAATTTTCGATGAAAATCTATTTTAAAATTTCTATTAAGTTTGAGTAACTGTATCTTGAAAGTGCCGATAATGTTGGCAACAGGAAAAACTTCAGTTTTTCTGAAATTTAATGTAGTTTCTGAAACTGAAATCAAATCTTGGATTAAGTCATCAGGAGTGCTGCAAATTACGATTTTGCGTGACAAGTCACGATTTTTGATGACTTTCACAAAAAGAGCGATAACAAGGTAACGGTAAAAAAAATTCCGATTGTATTGGTAATTTTCTTGCTGAAACAAGTTGCGCTATCAACCCTTACAGTATTGACCACCACCAATGCGGGACACCCTGTATAGACAGCCTTAGGTAGGAGAGGCATATCAGAGAAACTTATTTCCATCATAAATAGTTCAATGTCATGTGAACTGTCTACTCTTTTTAAGGTGAAAACAATTCAGATCTGCTGGCTCAAATTACGGATGCTTTGAATCGTGAAAGTCGAAGTGCTGCTATACAAAATAATGCTGCTAAGAATAAATACCTGAGCTTGACTTCAGGAGGTCAAAGCACATCTATCTCTGTACAATCGATCGAAAAAGTTGTAAATTTCATGTACCTCGGATGATGGCAATGTATAGATTTTATTCTCTGGCAAAACCACAACAGCTCTAGAAATACCAAACTCGGGATCTTCGAAAGCGATGTAAAATCTGTGCTTTTATATGGGTGTTTCATGTGAAAGATGACGAGTAACATTATACAAGCAAACTGCAAACTTTATTGTTCTTCTTCTTCGTTATGGCACGATAGCCCGACGTCGGGCCTTGGCCGTCTGGATTGAAGACTTCCAATTGTCGCGGTCACGCGACGTTGTCTTCCAGTTCCGAAAGCCTAGCATGTGGTGGGCGTCCTCACATACAGAATGCTCCCATCGGGCTCTCGGTCGTCCACGCAATCTGGTTCCGTCCACTCATTGCGCGTTCATCACCTTTTGGGCAGCGATCGTCGTTCATCCTTTGAACATGTCCCGCCCATTGCAGTCGCTGCAATTTCACTATTTTCGACACCTGTAGCTCATCATACAGCTGATACAACTCAAGGTTGTACCGGATGCGCCATTCACCTCGTTGACAACCTTTCGCTCGAATGTGTCCAACAGGTGTTCAGAGTTTTGGGTTAGGGTTCATGCCTCGCAGCCATAGCATAGCACAGGGCAAATGATACTTTTACGCCAATCTACCGGGATTATTTCGTCGTTCCATACTTTAACGATAAGTTTGTGTATAGCCTTAACAAGGCTCTCTCCACCATGCTTCAGGAGTTCAGCTGGAATCTCGTCAGTGCCCGAGGCTTTATTATGTTTTAGTGATTGCATGGCGAGATCAACTTCTTCTACTGTTGGGGGTTGAACGGGAGGGCCTGTTTCAGCCATCAGCTCCAGAACTTCTTGTGTGGGGTTGTTTGGTTGAACATTGAGGAGCTCTTCGAAATGTGAGGGCCAGCGTTTATCAACGCTATCGGTGTCACTAATGATATTGCCATACTTACTCTTACAGAGGCTGGTCCTGGGTTGGTATCCACCTTTAATCGAATAAATTAGCTTGTACGCTTCTCTACTGTTCCTACTAGCTAGTCTTTGTTTTATTTGTATCAACTGCTCGGGTTTGTTGGCATGAGTAATATCTAACGATGACCTCCTCGCAATTACTGGCCATAATGGGATAAGCACCGATATCAAAAGACGGAAGTGGCAGTGGACAGATCACACACAACGAAAACATCCGAAAAACATTGCGAAACAGGCTCTCGATTGGAATCCGCAGGGAAGTCGCCATGTAGGGCAACTTAGAAATACGGAGAAGGTCTGTTGATGCAAATGGGAGATCTAAACGCAAATCGTTGGACCAGTTAAGGTTTGTGTTCGTAGAGATAACTCATGTGACGATCGCTCGGTGATCGCATTTAAACCACCGGTTCTGAGCACTATTATGCGTATATTGTCTATACAGACATGTTCCTTTAGATTAGATCATAGTTGATACAAGGAAAGTAGCACTCTTCAAAAATGCTAACAGGGAGAGGTGGAAAAGAAGCGTAGTCAATGCCCTATGTCCCAATATAGGTTAAACAAAAAATAGAGAGAGCAAATCTGCCCAAGAAACCATGGAACCTCATCCAAAACAGCAAAAACTAACATTGGTTGGAATTTATTTTTGCATACAAATTAAAAATTGTTTATTTTGTTTAGAATATTTTCTTCCGAGCATTTCTTATACTGATATCTTATTGCATATACGAGTATAAAGAGAGCTACTATTACGATCAAGAAATTGTGAAAATATAAAAGATATAATTATAACATACCGCGGCTATCTATGATTCTTCAATCGGATCGGCACTCAATAAAGATGGCCTGATTCACATCATGTTTTACTATTTCTCACCTGTTGCAAAGCTACATGTACCATGTACTACAAATCGTTCATCTTTTTCAATTATATACAAGAAACTGAACAATTTCCTTGTTGGCTTTCACTCCTTTGTAATTATTGATTGCAGCATCCACCAACACGACTATTGTGCTAAATCCATTATAAGAGTCGGTTTGCCACGACTCACTATGCTTTTCCAATTTGTATCTATGAGTACGATTTGATATTGTAATTGATGTTGACGAACGTTTTTTTTCTTCTATCATTTTCATGTATACGATGCAATTGCATTGGTATGTACATCATATTCTTTACTACAAGTTACTAAAGTTTACTGCACTCTTGTGCTATACATAAAAGAAGAAAAAAGTCTATGGGCGAGTCATAAGCCGTTGGCTATCTTTAGTGGAAGTCGCAATTCTAATCGGTTGACTGAACCAACTAAATCGATTGGAAACATAAATTGTGTACGGGTACACGTATGGTCGACAACACTAATTGTTCCATAAGGATTGCTGTTTTATTGACGCCTTGTTCGTATGTGCATACTTTACTCGTTACTGATTTTAATGATCCGCGAATCGATTGTTTACACTCTCTATGGTTGGTATGGGAAAAAATCGGCTGGGTCAATTTTTACAGACGAATCGATTTTTTATTGTGGTAAGTTGAAGTATTTCTGTAAAAGGGACTTATACTTTGATATGCGGATTGAACGCGCTTTCTTTTCATGTCTGTCGATTTAGCACTACCACTTTGAAATTTCAATTAATATGCTTTAGTGCATTAAATGTCGCAAATTTGCCGTGATTCAGTGGCGAAAAAAAAATTGCCGAGCATCTCCTTCTCTTAAAAACAACCTGAAGTTTTAAGAATCGCCAAAAAACAAATTGTATCTAATTTAATGGTGCAGGGGCCATTTAAGACATCTTCTCATTCAAAATTTTGGCGCGCCTCTCTACCTTAAAAACTACCCCTAAGTGCAGTTTTGGCCCATATACAGAGTTTATGGCATGAAAACTCAAGTTTTAAGAATTGTCATAAAACAAAGTATGTAGTGTCAATCATCACAGTGGGGGATCTTAAAATTGAGTATGAAATTAAGCGACGAATACAACTAGCCAATAAGACGTATTTATCGGTCCGCCCTATTTTTAATTCGAAGCATGCGCACAGGAACACGAAGCTCCGCGTGTATTAAACGATCATCCGACACGTGCTATGCTATGGCTGCGAAACATGGACCCTCACCCAAGCCTCCGAAACTTTGCTGGACATATTCGAACAAAAGCTCCTTCGGCGAATTTTCGGGGCCGTTCGCAAGCCAAAATAATGGCGCAGCCGGTATAACAACGAGTTGTATCAATTGTACGATGGGCTGGAAGTATCGAAAATCGTGAAGCTTCAACGATTGCAATGGGCGGGGCATGTACAAACGAATGGACGATAATCGCATTCCAAAGAAGGTGATGAACGCACAACAAGTTGGCAGAGCGAGGTTGCGTGGACGACCGAGAGCTCGCTGAGAGCACTTAGTGGGTGAGGACGCCCACCAGCTGCTTGTTATCCGAAACTGGAGGGCAAGGTCACTTGACCGCGACAATTGGAGGTCAACGATTCAGGCTGCCAAAGCCCGACGTCGGACTATCGTTCCAATTGACGATAAAATATAAAAATATATTCAGTTGAATGCTGCAAGAGTAAATTAAGATATCTGCACTTTCGGGAAATTTTTTTAAAGTGTAGATGCGGCAATTAATTGGATACATTTTGTTTAAGGGAATTCTTACATTCGTCGCTATTAGGGTGCTTACTTGACAAGCGTTGTCTGCCATTGTATCTACCAGAAATTTAATTTAAAATTTGGTCATCTTTTTTTCCATGCTCATATTCTGACTCTAGTGGCATTTTGTTAATAATTTTTTTATAAATTTCTTCTCTTACAGATTTCAATAAAAAACAAAATGCACACATAACTACATCACAACTCGCCAATCATGTCGCAAACTGAAGAGGATATATTAAAGTTCTCACCTGCAAGCTCACACCGTACAACCGATGGCGAACTTACAAAATCATCTCTGGATGGATCATCATCATCGCTATCCGCCCAAGAGTCTTCCTCCACATTGGAGTCAAACAAAAAAGTCTGCGATGAAATCCTAGATAATAAAATGGCGGCCTTGGATCTAAATGACGCCTTAATGAATGAGAATCATATGAATATCGGCGGATTGGAGGATGGTAGTGGCGGCAGCGGCGGAGGCGGTGGCGATGGCAGTGATAGTGGCGTTGATATTGCCACAAATATAAATATGGGACTGCAACGAGCATTGAGTAGTACAAGTGCCGGATATGCAAGCAGTTGTGGCTGTGTTGATGATCCCCATAATCGGGGCGAGGGTGGCGGAAATTTTTCATGTGATTCCAGTGTGATAAGCTATTGTTCGGATGTTTGTGAAAATAATAAAAATGTGAGCGCTGTGTTAAGCCACAACTCCAATCTGGAGTGTACCAGTGAGAATGGCAGTGAAAGTTCATCCGTTGCTGGCGGTCCAATTCTGCGTAAGTCTAGTATTGTAAAAAAGAAAGAATGTTCGCCACGAAGGGCACTGGATGTTATGTCGTCGTCAACGCCGAGTTTGGGTAAGAATAGATCGCGTGCTCTCTCCAGCAATAGGCATATGACAACACCGAAAAGCAGTGGACCACCGTCACTTCAGACCAAAGAACGGGCTAGATCACGCGAAAAAACGCCAGGCCTACCATTGTCGTCCACCAAAAGTACAACACCGCCATACCGATCAACGCCCGTAAAACGTCCAACATTGCCACTATCAAACTCGTCCAGTATGCAAAGGTTTTCCAGTCTGACTAGAACACCATCAACAACGCGTGCCCGAACTCCAGGCACGCCTACTGACGACGGACGCTGGCCGTCAGTAGGCGGACGTGGCACAACGCCGAATACGAAGCGGGCGGGATCCGCTGTGCCTGATTTGAGTGCCATAAAAGCCAGAGCCAATTTATTAGAAAATAGATCGTCACCTTCTGTGGATAAGTTTGCAACGCTTCCGCGTCGCAGAAAACAGAAGTCGTTTGAAGATCTTCGCGGTGGTCGAAGTTCTCGAAGTAGTTCGGCGTCTCGCGAAAATAAAATTGCCGCTTCCACTGTAACCCCACCTTCCAAAAAATCCAGTGCGATTCCGCCGTCTCAAAAGACGTTACCACCTTCTCTTAAAATCCGAAAATCGATGCCGCGAACAAAAATCTATCATGAAATGAGCGTGCAAACGGCAATTACGGGATCTGACGTCCAAAAAGCGTTTGCCGGCTCGGCCAAAGTGATCAACATTAGTGCAGCTGAAATTACAAATAAAGAAAGTCAGACTGATATTCGTGACAAGGAAATCGAAGCCTTAAATGAAAAGATACGCCTTTTGACAGAGGGCAACCGAGAAATGCGTTTAAAGAATTGTGAACTGAAACGAACTGTAGTCAATTACGAACAGCAACTGAATCGGGAGCGAAAAGATCGAATCGCTGCCCAAAACGAACTTCATATGAGCACCGAACGTGTTATTGGAATGTTGGAATTGACGCGAGGTACGCCAACGGAAGATGATGGTTTCGATAGTCTTCTTATGCTGGAATCACAAATTCAAATGTCTGGACATGAATTGGAAGAGAGGAAGCAGGAAATTAATAAGCTACGAACTATCTGTCGAACGTTGCAACGTGAGATGGAACGATCCTTACACACTCAGGAAGCCTTGGCTCAACAAAAAGCCACAATTGAGAAGGAATCCTCCGAACTGCAGGACTTTTTGCAAATGGAAAAGTCTGTAATGTTCGATTCACTTCGAGAGGTCGAAGCTGAAAATGCGGAGCTCAAGAACGTTTTGGAGGAAAAGAATAATGAAATTAAGGTCCTGCGCGAGGAGTGTCGTCATTTAGTGCGTGTGACTGAGCAACGAAGGTATTTTTGGAATATGCTATTTCTTGTTGGAATTTCTAACGGTTTTGGCTTTTATTTACAGGCAGGAGAATAAGGGATGGCAATCGAAGTACACTGCCTTAGAGGGCCGAAGTAAGGAACTGATTTTACAACAAAATTCATCCGTTTCGGGAGCGTCCGTAGCACTATCTGGCCTTAATACCCGCCTTGATAGCCTTGTGGAACAACTGATTTCATCCTATAATATATCCGAACAAGATCTGGAGGTAAGATGATTTAATTTCTAATAGGCTTAAAATACAATTTATCGCCCATCCTTGCATAACCTAGTTACAACCAATCGAGCCATCCTCGCATCTCCACTGTACGGATTTTTTCATACATGTACATTTTCTTCCCACATCTCTCGCATCTATATTGACGGCCGAGTATGGGTCTCTTGTGTTGTGATGGCCATGATACCGGCTAATAAGATGAATTCTTCAGCTTTAGCACAAACTTTAAATAAATTGAATTGAAAACGCTTGGCGGTGTTGGTGGGAATCGTGGCGAACAAAGATAATGATGACGATAACAAGGGAGAAAATTTGTGATAGTTCTTGACCTTGTCAAGTTGTTATTGTGCATTCTGCTGAAAAGTTGGATTATATGATGCTCATGTTATGTGGAGAGAGAGATGCCGGCAATGGCTTATAATCCTTTTGTTAAAACGTCGTTCATGTCGCTTAATGGATTTCATGCTTCATTATCTAATCGGACTTTCCAACGGAATGTATTGTACATGCAATTATGATGAGAGGGAATATTATTAGTAGATGGGGAGGGATGAAATTGATGGTGAATATGGTTAACCATGAGTAAGTAAATTAGTGAAGATTATTCATCTTTCATTCGTTCTCAAGTTAAACTGTTTTGAATACATTTTCCGATAGGGCGGCGTAAATTACTTTAAGATTTTTTGTCCATAATATCTTCTAAGGCGTTTTCTAGAAAACATGAATAGTGATAAATTAAAGAGAAATATTTACTTATTTTAGGCTTGTACAACATCTATGATATTTCTTCTTTTATGCATAGAATAGTAAAATTAATGGGTAGTAATTGTTAATATGTATAGTAGTGATGTTTAAATGTATTTCCTTTGCTAGTTCCTCTTTATGTTTATTTTACACTTAACTGATTTACTAAATACATATGTTTACATACTTTCTTAAATGTTCGCAATAGTCGGCAAAGTATTTTTATTAACCGTAATTTTCGAATTTCTTACTCAAAGTACATATCCTAAAAATTGAAGGGAGTGGTTTCTTAGATTGAGAATGTACGAAGAAAAAACGGAGATTTTTAGTAACAAATTAAATACGACGGCTGTTTGAAAAGCCTCTGTTCTGACCAAGATAGAGTGCAGTCATCGCGAAATGGTTTTGCTGGTTGATACACCAACTCTTTTGAGAATGCTGCCATCCAGAGTGATTCCAAAAGAGGAAATGATCGGTACGGGTAATAGTGGTCGTCGATCAACTAATGGACTAGACTAAATAGGAGAGGTCAGAGACATATAATATATGAACATGTGCAAAATATCGGGCACAACCATTAGAACATGAAGAAGCTGTTTGCACGATGGCTGCCGCGTTTGCTAACTATGAACCACAAATGAAATAACGACCACTTCGAGCTCAATTCGATGCTGCATTTAAGATACGGTCTCGTTTATAACGCGGAAAAATGCTGCCCCGTAACGACACACCTTCGCTCATTCATCCTGCGATCTGGTCAGAATCTTAGACGTGTTTTTTCCGGTCATATGATGGCCATAGTTTCCTTGATATTACACTAAGTTCTAAGTATCCGTTAATTAAGATTAGCAATCGTAAGATAAATAAAATAAATAACAGGCGCGACAGTCTAACATTGGACTAAGGCCGCAGATGTGTTCTCAGTACCGTATAGCCCATGTGGGGCCATGGTGCGTTAATTAAGCCGTTTATAGGCAATTTCGAGTCAACGTTACATTTGCATATTATTTCGGTGTGTATATAATGTTGCAAGGACTATATATTTCCTACCCGCACATGTACGGAAAATTCGGCCCACGCCGAGATTCGATCTCCGGCCCTCTAGATTACTAGCATCGTAGAGTGCGACTCAACCAAGAGAGCCACAGAGCGGGATGTGTTAGTGACATCCAATTTCCAAGATCTTAACTGCTGTTTTTTTGATGTGTTGAGATCAAGAACACGCAGTGTTATTTATTTATTTATTTATTAGAGGATGTTCAACAGAGCCCATAGGCCCCAATTACAGAACAACAAAAGTTAAATATTTAAAAAAAAGAAAACCCAAAACTTAACATAGCAATAATAAAAAAAGGGAAGAATACAAAATAATATAATGATTAAAGAGAGAAAAAAGAAAGAATAATTATATCAAAATGAAGTTATTTAGACGATAATGAAAAGAAGGCATGAGAGGGAAATGAAATTCGGAAAATAAGAATAAAAAATTGAAGAAAAAATACATAAGAATAAAGAAAGAAAAAAGAAAACTAAAAACTACAAACGAAAAACCCCTTCAAAGATAATGTTCCTTACTGCGAGCTTAAATAAATAAAGTGAAGAGGGGAAAGGACCAAGTTGGAGAATGTCGTGGTTCCTTGGTAAGCGTAACAGTGGCGAATGAAAGTATAACTCTGTGCGAGCGAAAGGAATTGCAAATAATGTTGTCAGCCTGGTAGGTCTATTAGGAACGCGAACAGTGATTTCGTTGATTAAAGACGGCAGTGATGGACTGTTGGAAATATTGTATAGAAAGCACTCATCTAGAAACACTCTCTTTCTCAAGAAGAGAGACATTTAAAAGTGTCAGCCGATCACTATAAGAACAATTGGTGACCCGGTATATGAAGAGAAGGTTGCGAATAAATTTACGTTGCCCCGACTCGATGAGGGCATTTAAGTACTGTAAGTGAGGGGACCAAACAGGAGAACAATACTCAAGAATGCTACGCACTAGGGAATTGAAAAGCAGAAGACTAGTAGAATTATTGAAAAAAGTGCGAATTACGAAGGACAAAGCCAACCGTTCTAGATGATCTGCTGCATATATCAAAAATACATGCAGATCGAATTTTAGCTTGCTGTCAAAAAAAAAAACCCAGGTCCTTAAAGCGGTCAACTATACATAAGGAAGCGTCACTAATGTGATAGTCAAATATCATTGGATTCTGTTTAAGAGAAAAAGTCTTAGTGTGACACTTTTTTACATTTTGGTAAAAATGGTTGCTTTCACACCAGTTTTTTAGTGCATCTATGTCATCCTGAAGGTAAAAACAGTCTTCAACTGACCTGATGGCTCGGTAAACTTTCAGGTCGTCGGCGTAAAGTAGACAAGAAGATGAAATTACTAGAGGCAAATCATTGATGAAAATATTGAAAAGAAGAGGTCCTAAAATTGACCCCTGGGGCACACCTGATGTGGGGCAAAAAGAAGAAGAGGAGGAGCCGTTATATATAACCCGACACTTACGATTATATAAATAAGACGAAAACCAGTTCAGAAGGTTTCCATTGACACCAAACTGCTGTAGTTTGGCTAGTAAGATGCTATGATCAACAGTGTCGAAGGCATTAGAAAAGTCGGTGTACACAACATTAACTTGACACTGATTGTCCATAGCCCGTGCCACAGTATTCGTAAAAGTCATCAGATTGGTGCAGGTTGAACGACCTTTGACGAAACCGTGCTGCTGCTCGGCGAAAGGCGTAGAAACTGTTGGGTAGAGTTTATCATGGACGATACGCTCGAAAATTTTAGAGAAGCAGGATAAAAGTGATATGGGACGGTAGTTAGATACCGAGGACGAATTTGATGTCTTAGGAATTGGCAAGATATTAGCCGCTTTCAAGGATTTAGGGAAAACTCTACAATTAAAGCTTAGATTGAACAATAGGGATAGGGGAACATATAAAGATGAAGACAAACCCTTAACAAACACATTAGGTAACTCATCGGGACCAGAGCCACCATCTGCCTTGAGGCTTTCAATAATAGTAGCCACTTCAAGGGGACTAGTTGTGATTGCTGGAATTCGGAGAAGTGAGGATGGAGTAGGCACCAAGTTAGAGGAGGATGAACTAGCTGTCGTAAAAGTAGAAGCGAAGAATTTGGCAAACAATTCGCAGGCTTCGCTTGGATTAGAAGCAGTAGAGTTATCCCAATGGGGATATATTTATCCCCATAAACGGGTACTCGTTTAACATCTGTGTGAGATCATAGTCCATCACATGGGTCGTGAGTTCGAAAAATACCATAAACTGAATTCGTCAACGGTGAGTCTCGAACTAGAGCTGTCCAGAGTTGCCTCCAGTTTTGCCAACTTATTTGTAACCTCATTGCCCTATATATGTTCTTGTGTCCCCGCACCCAAAGTAGAGTGACTGTGTGCCTTCCTCCAAGGTTGTTCAGTGTTTGTTTACAGCACTTCACAAGCTTGGGAGATATCCTTACAGATTTCATTGCCATAAAAGCAGTCTGACTGCAAACAATTCAGCCTGGCAATGCTGGCATGATCAAGAGAGACTGTAAGTTTCAGAGATATTGTGTGTGCCACGAAGACTGTTGCACCCAGAACACAGTTAATTTTAGAACCATCTGTGAAAAGGAAAATATCATATTCCCCTGTCGCCTCACTCCCCCTCCATTTGCACCTGATATCAAAGATATTCCCGAAACTTTGTGTAGTCATGGCATAGTCCGTTGTAGCTTTTATCGTATCTAGGGGCAGTTGGTTTTGGTTGAGAATATCAGAATGGCCATATGGTTTGGTAGTCCAGCGTCCCGACTCCTTGAGCTTGACCGCACTACATGCCGCTATGTTCTTTGACAAAAGATTTAGGATTACATTCAACGCATCCCTCGGGCATGTTCGCATACCCCTGTGATGCCAAGATACCGATGTTTCTACCCTGCCAACTTCGTTACATTGTAAGCTCTACTGAGTCCTGGTCCAGTGCTCCATATGCGGTGTAGAGCCAGAGTAATTTTTCAAGATTGTCTTGCAGGCGTCGAAGCTACGATGATAGTGTGAGTTGTTGTCCATTTAGTTTTGGAAGGGAAAAAGGTGGTAGCTGACGTAAGCTTGCTGCTACCTAAAGAGTACTCAGTTTTCCAGCCTTTGGAGGTCGACGATGTGCTCCAATGTTTTTAAACGAAGGAAGATATTAGGATGAGTGCGTAACGATTATATGAACACCTCCAATTTGATGCTTGCAGCAGTTCGCCGTGTGCAGGGTGAATTTCTGTCATAGGACACGTCTGGTTGACTTCAACCTCACATTTTTGAAACTCATATTCATTTTATGCGTGCCTACTTTAAACTTAAAAGCACCCCTTCTGGGAAAATGCTGGTTTTCAACGCCAAATTTTGCAGTTGGCTTAGTTGGAATTCGAGTGTCACCGCATTGCGAAGTTTTTCGCGTTTTGGAGGTATTGCGAGGAATACATCGGCGAGAGGAAGGACCTTTGTAAATACATCTTCAAAATTGAGTGCCTCAATCCGTTTTGATGAAGTTAATCCTTGACGAGTATATGTGGGTAGGGCCTGCTGAAATGCTCACTTAACTTACAGGGCCGGATTTACCCGTTATGGCGCCCCTGGACAGTAATTAAACTGCCTCCCTTTATCACGCGTTAAGCCTTGAAGCCCGTCGTATTTACAAAAAAGCCAGGGGTGTATTTTATTTTATGAGTTTTAAGTAGCAGGACTTAAGTGGAAACCGCTTGGCTTCTTAGGAAGTTGTTTCGATTGAACTACCAAACCATAACTTAATGCTGAAGCATACTCCATGAAAGATCCAATTTGGCTCTCCTGGAGTGGATTTGGATATAGTTTGGGGCTTACAAACGAAAATCTGAAAACGAATTTAAGCATTGGATTGATTAGCAACACCTAAAACTGTCTACATTGGCTGTGTATAGACCAAAACCAGTGATGGATTGGCAGGCTGAGTATAGACAGAAGCCTAGAGCGGCTGATTTTAAAGGCGGCACTTTCATTGTTTAGAAAAAAAAAATTCAGTGACCAGTATTTAATTTGTTTCAAAAAGTGTTAGCTTAATCAGATCCCTTTTGACCAACCATATTCTACAATTTGGGAATCAGGGATCAATCGGTGAATCACTGGATTGTAAAAATAAAAGAATTCAATATCCTAGATATCGGTAGGCCGCAACATTTAAAGAACCTACTGACGACAAAATATATAAGTCTGCCACTGACCGAAGCGACCGCTTATGCAAAATTGAATTTATTCTGACTCATTATGTAAACTGCTTCTTGAGATCTCAAAATGCGTATTTGACAGAAATTTCAATCAATTTAAAGTATGAAAGTCTAACAAATATGCCCGGCCAGTTGCCCATATAGAAAATCCGGCCCTGCTTCATAATGCGTTGTGTTTAAAAACAAGTCTTAGGGACAGACGTCCGATAAACTGTAAGCCCGAGGAGAGTGAAGGGCAGTGCAGTGCTCTGTAGGGACTAGGAGAGAGTTTCCATACTATCTTTTTGTCGCGTCGCACTTTACCCTAAACATCGCGAGCTTTCTGTCAATAAAGGATTTTGAAATTTTATTTGCATTTGGCTTTTTTGTATGGCGTCCCAGTATTCATTAATTTCAGCGTCTAGGCGACTAGATATTTCAGATGATGCATACACAAAATGTTCGTTGAATTATTGAAGCACAGCATGATTTTCAGATTGGCAGTCTTCAATTTACGGCGCCTAGATCTTTCATCGCTAGAACGGCGCATGGCAGCAACCCGCAAGCGTATATTGCCGACCATAAAATAATCATCTCCTTACACATCAGTGTTTTATTACGCGCGTCCAAAGGCAACTTTTAAAACGTTTATTGGTGTCAAAATCATCGATTTGATGTTGTGTTCTGTGCCAATTAACTGAATTCCAAGTAACTTGATGATGATCCATGTGCTAAAACATTGTATCGTCAACGAAAAGACTCCAAATCTTTAACGGTTGCCGTTACGATCTCCAAGACCTTGTCTCCCTATCACATTTTGGAACCCATCGTTTTCGGCTTCTGCTTCATGGTTCAGATCTCTCATTACCAAAATCATGTCACTTTTCGGTATTTTATTATAAACGGCGTATAAAGTTTCATAGAAGGCATTCTTTGTCTAATATTTTTCAGTCTGCCGGACAGCTTGGCTTACCAGAGTACAACATTACAGTGCTATGCGTTGGCAAGTTGAACTCCCTACTATCTCGCCATCTTATTTCGCTTTATATCGAAAGAAAGCGTACGCACGCACATTACAGAATCCAATGCTTGTCAGTGTACAATAGCCAAAAGGCGTAACTGTTGATTCAGTCCTTACCCTTCAAAATTTCCTATATACATTTGAACATTCACGTGAGATTGTTTGTTCTGAACTGTAAGAAGCTCTTCTAGGACACATCGGAAGGTTGCATTAATTTTGACCACGACACAGTGTAGTATGAGAAGTGGCAAATCTCATTATATTGGATATTTTTATCAATGATCGCTTATATTTTTCCGATGGAGTTGTAAGGCATCTAACGCTTCTTTTTATGGCAATTGCTTCAAGGTTACCATTAAACGCCGAAACTACGATTAAAGATGCCATTGGATGATTCGCAGATAAATGCATTTTCACTAATTTCGACATTTTAATGGTCTAGCGGGTAGTGCGCGCACCTTCGGTGCACAGAGTCATGAGCTCGAATCTCACCGTGGATCATGGTGTTTGTCGAACTCACGAGCTTGTGACGGACTATGATCTCACTCAGATGTTAAACGAGTACCCATTTATGGGGATAAATTCAACTGCTGAGCGTGATGCTGATCTCATTACGTCAACAAAAAGCAGATAAGATCTTGGAAATAGGATGTCACTAACACATCCTGCGACCTTAGTACAATGCTGGATTGTCGCGCCTGTTATTTATTGTTATTTTTAATGTAGAGATTATTAGCTTTTATTAGAATAGATTTCCTTTTCAGAAGTTGATGTCCTAATTTCTTGTATTTGATCAAATATGTATTAACTTTACTAATTTTTTTAAATGAGTTTAAATTCTATAATATAACGTTTTAAATTTTTAAATTTTAGGTAGAAAGAACAAACACATTTTACTGAATGAATTTAACACCTTCACACTATCTATAATTTTTACAGGATGTTGTCTTTCACAATGAAGCTTATACCAATAGTGCAAGTAGTGGTGAAGGTAGTCCGGAAAATGAAACTGCTTCAATTGTCATGAAGTGTGGCGATCAAAATGATGGTTCTTTGTCGCCGCAAAGAAATCAATCATTTATAGCGGCCGTAATAAGTGCCATTAAGAGTGCAACAACCTCTGGCAAGAAGGTAACACGCATCCGAAAGGCGACTGATGATCGAAATTGTGGTATGCTACTAAAATAATTTTCTTCCTGTCCCCTATTCATTTTGAACGTAACAAAATTGTTTGTGTATGTGTTTTTCAGAAGAATCCGATTCAACCGAAATGTTGGACTCTGAAACCGAACCATGTCTTATGATGGACAATGTTCTCGAAGATGTACCCATGCACGATTCACATTCACACAATATGGTATCATCCACGGGAATGTTGATGTCACAAATTGATTTGCCTATTGAGAAACAATCACAAGGCGACGAATCGTTGCAGAATTTGTCACAAGCCATTGCCAATAGGCAACAAATTGAATTGCAAATCAATTCGTTGGCAGCCGTGCAAAAAACTGCGTTACTAAGGTAAGGAAAATACGAATGGTATTTGTAATCTTTTTAATTTTCAACATCTTATCTGTTTGATATCAATTTAGACACCAATCTGAGAACAGCACATCGGAAGATGTTAGCGGACATGATTCCATAGCCGAAATGCCATCGATTAGTGATTATTGCTCGACGCAAGCGCTGGTCGATCAAGTTATTGAAGTTGATAATTTGGTAACGAAATTATTGAAAGTTCTAAGACTGATACAAATGGACAACGATAGTTGTATACAACAATTAATAACCGATAAGTGAGTATAAATCGTTTTTCTTATCTTTTTTAGTTGGCGTTATGACGTGTTTTCTTGTGCAAATTTTTTTCTTTGCCGGAAATACTCAAATGACTCATTTCCCCTGATTGTTGCTTCGCGTAAAAAAATATTTATACATTTTTATATATGTATATTTATATATTATACAGGGTGTCCCGCAACCGGTGGTACATAGGATAATGGGAGATAGTACAGCTCATTTGAGGACAATAAATGTTCTACACGACCCCTCTATCTTTAACCGTTAGAAAGTTATAGCATTTTTTGATAAAAGTGTCAGAAACCCCGACTTGCCGAGCAAAATCACTATTTGCCACGCTCCCAAATATTGGATCCGAAATTTGACTTCACTTTCTGAAACTGCACAAAATTCTACATAAAATAACGGTTTTGCCAATTAAATTATTTAAAAACCTACCCAGATACAACCACTCAAACTTTAAAGAAATTTGGAAATTGATATTTTCTTGTAAATTCAAATTGCAAAATCGTAACGGTACTTTGAACTGACAAATGTGCAAAGTTTACAAAAGTTGCATCATTATGTCAGCTTTCGAACGACATATAAAAAATAGGGTCTTAGGAGGTTTTCACACTTACGCCTGATTACGTAATCTGCGCCAAATTACGTAGTCTGAGCCCTAATTAAGCTACAGATTACGTAATCTGACTATTGCAAATCAAGTACACAGAACGACTTTATTTTATTCACCATTCAGTCGAGGTGAATTTTAATACATTTTTAATGTCGAAATTGACGCTTTAAATGCCAAAAGTGAATATTAATAAAATTTTTTATGTCAAACATTCGCAAATGGCATTTGGTTTCATATAACTGAAGATAAACCGTAAACTAAAAAAAAATAAATAAATTGAAGAAGCTTAGAGAATTTGATTCAGCCCAAATTAAGGAGGGCACCAATTGATGGTACGTATAATTACTTAAATAAGTATGATGAAATAAGTACATTTTGCTTTAATTTATTTATTATACTCTAGATCTAGATCCATCGAACATGGAAAAAGTCTAAAATCAAGCGCCCGTTTGCTATATCTATGCAGAACATTTCTATTCTCATTCATGGAGTTTGCGGTCTCTATCAATGAATAAAGTGAATAAATAATTTTTTGTAACCACATTACCACTTCAAAAGAATCTTTGGAGTTCTATTTCCTCTAGTTTCAGTTCAAACTATGTACAAATATGTTGTCTTAAAAATAAAAGGAATTATCGGAAGATGTCCAAATAATAGTTCTTTATTGTGATTTTGAAATTTATAAACGCGGAATATCTTTCTGTTCAGCACCCTCAGGGCTCAGATGTACACTTGTCTCCCTGGAACAACATTTAGATGAACTTCCTTTTTTGGTAAAAAATTGCGGAGCGCCAATCTCGCCCAGTTCATAATTTATTACATAGCTCATTTCTGGAAATATGGTCGACGGCTGTTGGTTCCAAATCGTCCGTATGGGTTTTTTGGTTCATAGTTGCTTCAATCTGCCCCCTTTTGTTTCCGTATACCATTGCAGTAGGTACGCTTAAAAATACCGTGTAAAATTCGAATTGACATGCAACACGTCAGGCGGGCCTCGTCGTCTTTCGTCCAAATAATGTTGTTATGGAAAAGTGCGGCCTCGTCGGCTGCCTGAAAACATTGCTTTTGGCGTACCTTAATATAAATAAAAATTAATTTGTTCATAAAAACATATTATTATGTGCACAATTAAATACATATAAACCAATAACGCCGCCGTGAAAATTTGATATTCTGTAATTGACATATCCTAAAATAAATATAGTTTGTCAAAGTCAAAATTAACAGATTAAGTAAAGTATAGTGTGAACACTAAATTCACCACAGCTTGATTTCCTTGATTAAGTTCCGCAGATTATGTAATCTGGCGTAAGTGTGAAAACCTCCTTAAGGACTGAAAAATTGAAAATATTACGTGTAAAAGAAAAAAAAACGCGAAACTAAAGCAGAACAAATCTAATTAAAATACATACATACTTCAATTATTATTAATGGTTTTCAAAAAATAGTGAAATTAAGGTGTCAACGAACTTTGCCTTGAAGATGTTTCATTCTGGAAAAATGTGAAAATGTACTTGTTGAGAAAACGGTAATATTAACGGTTAATCCTTGTTATTTTAAAGTCATTTGCTTCAGTTCGTTATTCCACCAGTTTAATTCAACTGATTAGCATTGATTATCACACAATTGATCTGTTGCTAGAACGTTAATATTAAAACAGGTATTATTATTAGTAGTATTTATTAAAATCGTTATTAGTGTGATGTTTTATTAGATGGCGACAAAATATTCGGATATCGAGTACGCTGATATGGTGTTGGTGTATGGTATAGCTGGATGTAACGGACGCTAAGCAGTTCGCGAGTATGGTCGTCGCTTCCCCCAAAGACAGGTTCCGGACAGCCGAACGTTTGTTAGGGCGTTTAACACACTGCGACAAACTGGTAGAACACCGAACCATTACACGTTAGAGCGAAGTCAACGTACTACGGCACGGCTGCAAGAAGAAATTCTTCGTCACTTCAGGACGAACTCGGATTCAAGCACGAGAAGGGCGGCTATTCAAATGGGTGTGCCTCGTATGACAATTCACCGAACACTACAAGAGGATAGTCAATATCCATATCATTTAACGGAAGTGCAAGATCTACTGCCTTCCGACTTTGAAAGAAGAAGGACTTTCTGTAGTTGGTTCATACAAAGATTGGCAGCGGATCGGCACTTCCAAAGAAAAATAATATGGACAGATGAGGCTACTTTTACTCGGAGTGGTGTATTCAATACCCGCAACACCCATTTCTGGTCTCATCAGAACCCCCGCGAAACTCGTACTTCGAGATACCAGCACGAGTTTAGTGCAAATATCTGGATCGGTGTTCTTGGAGATGAACTACTACCTGAAATTATTCTTCCTCAAAGACTCAATTCATCCGCGTTCCACCAGATTCTCGAAACAGAAGTCGTGCCGAAGGTCGTAGATGAAATTCCATTAGCTAGATTATCAGAAATATGGTGGCAAATGGACGGATGTCCGGCTCACAGCGGAAGAATTGTTACGGAATTTTTGAATAGTGAGTTCCATGAAAAATGGATTGGACGATACGGGCCTGTCGCTTGTCCTCCTAGAAGTCCCGACTTAACGCCGCTTGATTTCCATGTATGGGGTAGACTCAAAAATGAAGTTTACGATGAGCCAATAGTGTCCCGGGAACATCTTTTGCAAAAAATTAAAATGGCTTGCAATAATTTGCGCGAAAAAAGGGAAGAGATGCTTAAGGCGGTCTCTTCTGTTGGTAGAAGGTGCCGAATTTGTGTCCGATATGGAGGAGGACACTTTGAACAGCATTTATAATATAAAAGTTCCTATTCTCAATAATCTTTCTTTTTAGTTTTTATAAAAAAAAATATTGTTTACTTAATAAAATGTATACTTTGAATTTCTCTTGAGACCATGTTTTTTTCTGTTAAACACGTAATATTTTCAATTTTTCAGTCCTTAAGACCCTATTTTTTATATGTCGTTCGAAAGCTGACATAATGATGCAACTTTTGTAAACTTTGCACATTTGTCAGTTCAAAGTACCGTTACGATTTTGCAATTTGAATTTACAAGAAAATATCAATTTCCAAATTTCTTTAAAGTTTGAGTGGTTGTATCTGGGTAGGTTTTTAAATAATTTAATTGGCAAAACCGTTATTTTATGTAGAATTTTGTGCAGTTTCAGAAAGTGAAGTCAAATTTCGGATCCAATATTTGGGAGCGTGGCAAATAGTGATTTTGCTCGGCAAGTCGGGGTTTCTGACACTTTTATCAAAAAATGCTCTAACTTTCTAACGGTTAAAGATAGAGGGGTCGTGTAGAACATTTATTGTCCTCAAATGAGCTGTACTATCTCCCATTATCCTATGTACCACCGGTTGCGGGACACCCTGTATAAGGAAATTGTGAATATTTCTATTTTATCGCATAGCGTTTGTCCATTAAAAAAATCAACTATGATAAATTTATATAAATTTTTTTAAATGACATTCTGTTTGGCTATCAGACCTGAGCCCAGATTCCCAAACAGTCAGTTTTGTTCTACGAAAAAAAAAACAAAGCGGAAAATGCAAACAGCAAAAAATAACGATAACATTTAATGGTTTTTGGCAGTAAAATTTTCTAGTGTATACATATATGCACAACTAAGCCGTATAAGCCGGCATAAAGGACTGATAAAACCCCTTTCTTCTTCGTCTTTTAGCGGTACAGGAAGGTGTGAACCGCTGTGTATCTATATGGACTCGATTTATAGTTCTTCGTCGTTTTCGTCCGTAATCTCCAGGGACAAAAACGCAGCTGCAATGGGGTTTTCCCATAGTGAGAGGGGGTGAGATTAGTGGGTGCAGCTGGGCATTGAAACAGATGGGCCACATCGTGAGGCGTGCAATTTGGACATACGATTTGTATGTTCGAGTCTATGCGAGATAGATACGAATTGAGGCGTGAGCAGAAGCCTGACCGAAGCTGGGCTAAAGTCACTCTGGTGGCTCTCGGGAGCCTAATCTCCTCAGGCGAAATAGGTGGTGGGAGCGCTGAGAGGACTCTGTTCGTACCTAAGCTCGCAATAGACCGACTCACTTTTAGGATGATCCTCTTAATAACAACCTACCAGATACTGTTTTGCAAGTTGTTGATTGTGGTCACGTATTGGCATCTGATGTGTCTCCTGATGTAGGTGATCCTGGGCAGACATCAGAAGGCACCCTGTTGCTGTGCGTAGAGCAGCATTTTGGCAGACTTGGATTTAATTCCAGTTTGTGTTACAGAGACTTTGCGACCAAACTGGCGCCACAAAATCAGCCGCTGCTCGACTCACCGCTTTATAAGAGGTTAGCATAGTCTCTTTATCTTTGCCCCAGGTGCTGCCAGCCAGTGCTTTAAGAATTTTGTTCCTACTGCGCATCTTTTCACATACCGCTTCCGCGTGATGAGCTGAAGTCGTCATTTTCTCGAAGTGAAGCCCGAGAATTTATTTTTGGATTTGTAACAGTAGGAACTGGTTTGTTGCCAATACGTAGCCCAACCGGCCACCGACAATCACCTAAGCAGGTGGTAAGGAAAGTCGCAGAGGATTTGGACGCTGAGATGGTTAAATTTCTGTTGAGAAAAACGCTTCTAGTCGCGCTAAATATCTGTTGATAAGACCGCGCTTGACATCCCTATTTGCTCCCCTGGCGAGGACGGTGCAGTCATCGGCATAGGAGATCACTTCAATGCCTTCCGGTGGTGTTGGGAGACCTGCCATGTAGATGTTAAACAGAGTGAGAGAGAGAACCTCACCCTGTGGAACACCTAATTTGATCTTCCTAAGCTTGGAACGACTGCCCCGAAACTCGGTGAAGGATTGCTTACCAGCTAGATAGTTGGCAATCCATCTTATCTCTTGTGTCGGAATATGCATGTTGAGGAAGTTTGCCAGAAGCATGGAGTGATTGACTTTATCAAACGCATTTGATAGGTCAATCGCCACCATAATAGTTCTGTGGCATGATGTACGCTAGTTTAGTCCGTCTCTCACACGTGTAGTGATCGCGTCAAGAGCGGTAGTCGTACTATGCATGCGTCTAAATCCATGCTGATGGGGTTCTAGCTCCGAATGGGAAACGAGAGTGGGGTTGATAAGGGCCTCGAGAGTCTTTGCTACAGGTGACCGAATCGTAATCGATCTGTAGGAAGTTCCTATAGTTTTGCACTTTTCGCTGGTTTAAGACATGGAACTATGCGACCTTATTTCCAGATTTCGGGGTGGCAAGCGTGGACATTGACAAGTTAAAGACTGCCGTGAGATACTCAATGGCTGGAAGGTCAAGATGTTTTAGCATGGCCATTGAAATGCCATCGGGTCCAAGGGCCTTAGAGTTTTTTGCATTCTCAATGACTGTTTTAACCTGGTCCGGGGTGTACATTGGTACGTAATAATCATTTTGGCTGCGAATCCGTCTTCTAATTTCGCGCTTGAGGCCATCGGACTTGGGATGTTCAATAAATTGGTTTTTAAACTGGCTCGCACACTGAAGAGGATTGCTTGTTTCTTTTTTTGCCGAAGGTTATGGTTATATTGCCCTTATCTTTAGTGGGGTAGTAGTGCAGTACTGCAGTAACTTTTACCGGTGTAAAAGTTGCTGGCGGAGGGGCAGGAGTTAAACTGTGTCTAACATTCAAGGCAACATTATTGGGGGGAGTAGGGGGCGATGCTGCCCAGTTAACCTACAGCCTGGTGCAACAAATGTACCTTCAATGTAATGACCCATCCTTCTCAAACCGGAGCATATGAAATGCACCCACTCCGAACAGCAACTACACTGAAGTGACCTGGCATTTGAACCGATACGTCGGTTGCAGACACTACCCATCCATACCATACCTGGGCCTGGATTTGCTTCAATGCTGGCGCGTAGAAGAAGAATTGAGAGCACCCGCGCCGAGATGTGATGCTCCCAATATGACGAAAAAACATATATATCGAATCCATACATATACAATATAGACAGACATAACCAGGCTTTCTGCATCGAGACCTTCGAGGCTCTTGCCAGGGAGGCGTTTTGGCAACTCTTGGCCGTTTGTTGTAGCAAACGGGTGTGGTCCGCCCCGGAGAGGCTTGAAATAACAATGAAGCAATGGTTGCCAGTAGGACCACCATAAAATGAAATAGATAAAACCCCCTCGACACATGTGGGGAAACACAAATACGCACATTTATTTCATTTGTTTTCACCCGATTGGAGCAACTCAAGCCGGCCCAGCTCCAAATTACTCATACTCGCCGGCATCGGAGCAAATCCATCTTTGAATGAACTATGTGCGATTATTTGAAATCTTTCTCCGTTTGTGCCACTAAAAGAACAACAACAAAGACAGTTAATGGTTTAGGATTTCAATACAAATGGCTAAGGACACCTTTCTGTCAAAATAACACCGTCTAACATCTGATTTCTTCAGGTTTATTGAAATTCTTTCTTTCTTATTTCTTTCCAGAAATAAATTGCAACTCAACAAAGAAGAGATGCTTGAAAAACTCAAAGAATTAGACGACCGTAATATTAAGCTAACCGACGAACTAATGGACGTTACACAACAATTAATATTGAAAGGAAATGATTTAGCGACAAATAAAACGGAATTGCAACGACACCGAAATGAAATTGATGTAAGATTTTAGAAAAACCCCGTAGAAACGAATTTATATACATATAATCTACATTACATTTTATCATTTACTCATTACATCATTATTATGTTTTTATTTACACATATTTCTTTTTTTTATTTTTCATTTATTTTAGTAGACATTCATAACATTAATTAAGAAATACATAACTAGAAGATAATATAGACATATCGTTTCATAAAAGATCATGTTCATAAAATCCAACTGAATTTTCATTCACGAAAGAAGAGACATTATGCGAGCTTTGAAAAAAGATTTATACATTTAACATATTATACTAATTTTATGATTAAGTCATCGACATTTTCTCGATTCTTTTAAGTTTTATTTAAATACGAAACATATAACGAATTGATTCATACATGCGACCGATTTGATTTGGATTTATATCAATTATTATTACTCCCATTCATTGCATATTATTGTGTTTTTAGAAGATGAAAGTAAATTTTTGTAATAAAGAGTTTTAATTATGTAATAATAATTCATTGTGTATTTTCAATCATCTTTGAATTTGAATAGTTCTTTGCTTTGTTGCTGTACGCAACTGCTTTGCTTTCGTTGTGCGCCATTATATTTGCGGTTATATGAGAGACAAGGTAGGAGATCCTGTGTCTGTGTGTATGCTCATCCATTTTGATTTTTGATGCTAAATTTTTGTGATGAGTGTTCTTTACTAACAGTCGTTTGAAGTGTCTGCCTGAAAAGTTCGGTACTGTCTAAAGAAAATTGGGTTCTCAGAAATACAGAAACAGATTCGCTAAGAAAAATAACGTAAACGCTAATTGGTAAATTCATTTGATTAATTGTGTCGTTTTTAATGTCGAAGGCTGCTTTTAGTAAGATGAAACTTATATCAGGGATATGTTGGGGCCAAACTAAGGAATTGATATGCAACTTGGCGACATACTTTTTATTCAAACCTCTCCTACTATCTTTTAAATAACAAATAAAATAAAATTCATAGCGTAAAATTGTTTATAAAAAATGGCTGTTAAAGTCGAATGGATATTGCGTAGATGTCCCACAAGATTCCTTGGGACCTACATCTATATACCACATTTCACAGAGAAACCCTATGCGTAGGTATATCAACACCTGCCACGTAAGGCTTTAGTGGAGGACCCTCAAAAGAAGCACCGGATTGATTTTGTGACGACAACTAGCGCCCCTCTAGCAGAGAGGTCTTATATCAAGTGTTATGCCTTGAAGTTTCATACTGCTGTGTGCGAGGCCTTTCTACCAACTTTGTCGTTCTATGGTTCCCGGTTGATGCGCAACTTCACATCCCGTACTAATCTTACCTTATTCGTCGGGGAGGAGAGTACTCTTCTGAGCGCCCCGACATCTGTACTACAGATTTATGACCTCTGTTTGGGACTTCGCAGAAAGGGCTGTAAAGAAATGACTTGGCCATCCGAAGATGCCCACGGGATGGAGCCAATGCCTCTACAACGGTGCAAGTTAGGCAACGAAGATAGGGCACCTTAACGAGCGAGCAGCGGCATGCGCTTGCTGTAGTAGCGGGAGAATTTGGCGGGGTCTTGCCGCTCGTTGCCCCTACCCTTTTACTTTTGCTGGGTTAACATAGCACTATTTGGCTTTCATTCCAAGGAACGCGAACACACGCGGGGGACCCACGAAAGGCAATTTTCATGTCGACGAACAACGAACTAGTCTGAGACGACAAACCACAAATACGAGACGAAATCACAAAAAAAAACATGCAAACTTATCTGCTGTTGGCGTTACGGGGTCACCATTTTTGCCTCCGCTACAGATGGTCGTCACTCCAAAGAAAAACGTTCACCTCCGCCAAAAAACGCTTGTCCTTACTATGCCGCCTGCCAATCAACTCCCCGCAGTTGTTCACGTCTCCTACCACTATTTTTCGGACCAGCTGTTTCGACCGCTCAGTAATTCCGACACATAGATGTCCATTTTTAGATCTGGCAGTATTTTCAAAAATATTATTGATTTTAAATTAATAAAGTCATCAATATTTCTGAAAATGCTCAAAATCCAAAAATAGGCACAGATGTATGTGTCGAAATCTGTTCGTTAAGGGGAATCTTCCATACCCTAGGACTCTTAGGCTTCGACCAAGCGACGAGCCGTACGACTCGCAAGCTCGAGACATAAAAATGCTTTGGTTTATCCTGTCAAAACACGGGTGGTGGGACGTATTTTCACATCTCGTGTACCACGAGCCCCAAGTTCACGATTTGCGAGCTATGTTTTGACAGCGTCACGGCTCTCGGCCGTCGTGTGCTTCTCATATAAGCTAAGGGCTCTCGTCCACTGCAAGCGTAAACTTGAGCGGCGCGGCGCTCCAGCGGCAAAGCTTTCACAAAATGTGTGAAAAAAAGCTTTTACTAGTAAAAGGTATAACCACACACAATATTTAGAAAGCTTTTCCATTGTATTGAATGGAATTTTTGTTTATTTTGCATAGTTACGCCATATTTTGCTTGGTTACGCCATTAAAATTCGGAAAAGCTTTACGCCTGCCGTCCATTACCTGCTTCGAGCGGCGCGGCGCTCCCGCGTTTAAAGCTTTTCCGAATTTTAATGGCGTAACCAAGCAAAATATGGCGTAACTAAGCAAAATAAACAAAAATTCCATTCAATACAATGGAAAAGCTTTCTGAATATTGTGTGTGCTTATACCTTTTACTAGTAAAAGCTTTTTTTCGCACATTTTGTGAAAGCTTTGCCACTGGAGCGCCGCGCCGCACAGTGGTTCAAGAGCGGAAAAAACCCCCCTTTTGTGAAGTGTTAATTTCATATGTTCAATTACTTTTATTTAAAGTAAACATACTAACTAACACATATATCAATAAAAAAAAAATTTTTGGCAAGCATATATGCCAACAGGAGGCCCCCAATTTGGAATATTTATGAAATTGCAAATATACATCTAAAATTTGAGGCAAGTTCAAACTAACACGGCTGCTGTTCAGTAGATGCGAGAATTGCCAATGCTTAGGATATGTTTTTCCATGATGTCAAGAAATAAAATATAATAAAAAAAATTTGGGAAATTTTTTTTTTCGACGAAGTGGGGGTGTGACGGTTCATCTGGGCATAGCGAATACCAGCAATCATTTTCTGATGAAAATATTTGCGATGCAAATATGTTTTTAACGTCACTTGTGCCGTTAAGCTTGGCAAAAAGAAATGATTTGTCAGCTGAATATTGGAGGAATCCGAGACCGTCATCGACTCGCTTCTGTCGGCCGGTTAGATTCGAATTTGTCAAAGAAACGCCGGACGTTATAAGGGCCGAAGTGGAAAGAATTGAAGCTGAGATTGCTGCCTTGGAACCGTCTCGAGTAACAGTTGGTAATAAGACGATAGTTGTTCACCATCAGTTGATTTTCACAATGATTGACGGTAAAGTCGCTTCAACTGTAACAGATACATCATCAATGGCTGTATGTTGCGTTTGCAAAGCCAAACCTACAGAGATGAACAAATTGGACCTGCTTCAACTCAAAGACATTTCAATGAAGGCCATATCGTTAGGTATGAGCCCATTACATGCCCGAATTAAATTCATGGAGTGTATTCTCCATATAGCATACAATATGCCGTTTAAATCTTGGAGGACCAATAGCGAGACAAAAGCGATTCGAGAAGAAACCAAAAAACAAGTGCAGGCCAAATTTAAGCGAGTATTAGGGCTGAATGTGGACGTAGTCAAGCAAGGCGCAGGAACAGCAAATGATGGAAATACATCGAGGCGTTTTTTTCAACACCCTGCCATCACTGCTGAAATCACAGGTGTTGACGAAAGTCTTATTCATCGTTTCGCCATAATTTTAGAATCGATCAACAGCGGCGAAACAATTGATCCAGAAAAGTTTGGTGAATACTGCAGCGAAACTGCGGAGCTTTATGTACGTCTATACAATTGGTATTACATGCCGCACTCAGTTCACCGAGTTCTTATTCATGGACGTGAAATAATACGTGCGGCAGTTTTACCGATAGGCATGCTAACGGAGGAAGCCCAGGAAGCAAGGAATAAGGACTACCGAAAATTTCGCCTTCACAATTCTAGGAAATATTCTAGGGCTGCAACTAACCAGGATGTCATGAACATGCTTCTTATGTCATCAGATCCAATTATTAATAGTTATCGAATTAAGCCCAAGAAAAAAATTCTTGAGCTTCATGATGAAGTTAAAAATTTGCTAGTCTCTTAAGATGGAATTTAATTATTTGAAAGATGTATATATGTATGTATTTAAAATCAAAACAATAAAAAAAAAACAAAAATTAAACTTGTTTTTCCTTATTTTCGATAATCTATCATGGATTTTCTTATGGTTAGTGCAAAAAATCTCAATTTTAAATTCAATAAATTATGGTTAATATTACCCTATCGTTATGGAGACTGACACACATATTCTTAATGGTGGTAACTTAAATTTGCTGCATAATTTGCAGCCCTTATTAATAATAGGGCTCGCAGTAGTTCTAAAAGTAAAAAAAAATGGGTTCATATTACAAACTTCGTCTTTTTACTACTTTACGTTTATTTGAAATTATGAAAGGACTTCAAAAATGGGATGTGCACAAAATACCCTTTGATATGATACCCCACATGACATATATAAATTAAAAAAAAAAAAAAAAATTTCCCCTCTATGGGGACCCCCCCTTAAAATCAGTCTATAATTCTTATTTTTAGTTTCCACTAAGGGCTGGACCCTTAGCACATACCCAGCAAATTTCATTAATGTAGCTGTACGTCTTCACTGTAAAAAGTAGTTTTTTCCGCAAAGTGCCGTTTTTGAACCACTGTGCGCCGCTCAAGTTTACGCTTGCAGTGGACGAGAGCCCTTAAACGCGGGAGCGCCGCGCCGCTCGAAGCAGGTAATGGACGGCAGGCGTAATGCATTTTGATATTTCGAGCTTGCGAGCCGTACGGTTCGTCGTTTGAACGAAGCCTAGGGGTACATTCAAACGACGCGAAAACGGCTCGCGAAACGGCTCGAGACATACAAATGCATTGGCTTATATGGGAAGCTCACGACGAGCGAGAGCAAGCAAGAGCCGTGCCACTGTCAAAACACGGCTCGCGAGCCGTGAATGTGGGGATTGTGGTGCACGATATGTGAAAACACGTCTCGCTAGTTGTGTTTTGACAGCGGCACGGCTCTCGCTCGTCGTATAATCCAATACATTTGTATGGCTAGAGCTTGCGAGCCGTACGGCTCGTCGTTTGAATGAAGCCATAGAGCGAGGATCATCCGTCCTCCCTGCTCTTAGAAAGGCTGAAGGCTTTTTTTTTTGCGAAACATTTAAGGCCAACGTATTTCTCTTATGCAGCAGACATTCAAAGTCATCAATAATTTTTGTCTTGTGGTGTATTTTTTTAAGGGCTCCATGACACAGTCATATTTATAGTCATATTTCTAGTCATATAATTAAGCCTACTCGATTCATTCGGTTAATTTTTTGCACGTGCACTAAACGAAATCTAGTAGGCTTGAGGATATGATAATATCTATTATAATATATATTACCAAAATATGACTGTGTAATAGCGCCCTAAGGTAGCAGAAGCTCATACACCATCGTGAGGCTCTATGGATTTCGAAGATCAAATAAATCCTATGTCAGGGGCCCTATCATGTAATTCGAAACGAAAACGAAAGTGCCGACACTTTCGTATTCGATTCGAAAGCAATTTGGTATCATGTAACTCGTTCGTTTCGAGTAATTGGTATTGCCTCATGAATTAGGCCAAATTCCCTTCATGTACTAGAATGAATCGACTAACGTAGTAGACCATGTCATATGACAAAAAGTCAAATTTAATATTTTTGTGTTTAAGATTACTTTTTAGTGTTTCGGCGTTAAAAAAGAAGTTAAATTACAATTTAAAATATAGTATTTTTGTCGTAATAAGTTAAAAAAAGTGAAATAGTGACGCAAAAAAGACGAGAAATTGTTCGAGTCGCAATTGGGATTCGAACACACGCTCGAATTCAGTATATCGGGTCAGACGGGAGACAACGCGCCCCCCATCGTCTCGACGAAACTTTAGGATGTACGGACAAATTGATTAATTTCATTAAAGCATGTAGATGTAATTTTTTTAATTGTGATTTTTGTATTATGGAAATTCAAACGAAAAATATAAAGTTATAAGTATGTCTGCTACTCTATGTAATTTAATTAAAGTGTACCTAAATATTCATATACGAAAGCTTTTTATTTTTACCAAAATCTTTAAATTTCATCTGCATTCTCAAAAGAAATCAATTCTTTTAAACCGTAGATATTAAATTCATCTTGTCCTCCTTGGTACCTTAAAAATTGCGCGACAATTACGTGAATACAACATTTTTCTATTCGTCTTTACAAAATACAGAAATGCTTTATTTTGAGGAAAACTCATAGTCTTTGTCTTAAGAAGTCCGTTACGCATTTTTTTGCGAAAGACTCAACCTTCGCTTAAAACAAAACACATAAACGATTGCTTTTCGAGAGTACCCTACCTTTCGAATGAATTTTCGATGCAATCGTCCATATTCTCGAACGCTTTCGAATTACATGATAGGGAATTTTCGATTCGTATGCTCGAAAGACGAAAGTCCTATTACTTTCGAATAGAAGCTATTCGTTTTCGAGTTACATGATACCACCTTAGCCATTTCGAAAGCAATTCCTTTCGAATCGAATTACATGATAGGGCCCCAGGTCTACATTATGTATGTATTAAGGGTGTCCGGAAACTACCGCATAAACGCACCTGAAAATGAATATTCACGTGATTTCCAACAAAGTTGTACTGAACATTCCCCCAATTAAGCTGGCACAGGCGTTTGAAGATAAAAAAAATCATTTTCATGCACGACTTAAACCCCAATACCTCTAAAACTATACTAGCTAGAATATCGACCGCACCAAAATCATGTAATTCGAAACGAAAACGAAAGAGCCGGTACTTTCGTATTCGATTCGAAAGCAATTTGGTATCATGTAACTCGTTCGTTTCGAGTAATTGGTATTGCCTCATGAATTCGGAAAAATTCCCTTTATGTACTAGAATATATTGAATAATCTAGTAGACATAGAATGTCAAATTTGATTTTTTTTGTCATTTTTTGTGCTTAAGAATAAATAATGTATAGTTTTTCATTGTTTCGGTATAAAAAACGTAATTAAATTTGTATATAATATATCGCGGTTGTCGTGAAAGTTTAAAAAAAGTGCAACAATGAAAAAAGTTGAACAAGAAATTGTCCGAGTCGAAAGTGGGATTTGAACGCACGACCCAATTGAGGTAGACGAGACAATGCTTCACCACCGGCCACAAAGAAAGTGTACGAAACTCGATAGGAAAATATAAAAGGAATTCTAGCGGAGAAACCGTTTCTGTGTTTTTTTTTTATAAGTTCGTAACGAAATTTGTTGAATTATACATTGTATTCTGTTATGTAAATAAATTGTGAATCCTCATACATACAGTATATTGAAATTGTTATTTTTAAGCACAAATCTTCAAATTTCAGCAGTATCCGTAAATTCATTCTTCATTCTGCAATGATAGAATTTCCATCTTGTGATGCAATTAAACTTATTGGCTTAGAAAAAATATACGAATATTTTCACAAAATTTATTAACACATTAATTTGATGAAAAATTGTAGTTATTCCTCTTAATAAATCTATTTACAATCATTTTGGGGCTAACACATAACCTTCGTCACCAACAAAACACATACACCATGGCTTCTCGAAAGCAAACTACCTTTCGAATGAATTTTCGATGCAATCGTCCATATCCTCGAACGCTTTCGAATTACATGATAGGGGATTTTCGTTTCGTATGCTCGAAAGACGAAAGTACTATTACATTCGAATAAAAGCTATTCGTTTTCGAGTTACATGATACGACTTTAGTCGTTTCGAAAGCAATTCCTTTCGAATCGAATTACATGATAGGGCTTCAAAGTCAAATTTTTGTTTTTTTGACCCAAAAACAAATTTTTTCTTTATCTCAATTTTCTCCAACTTTTACCAGCTTGAGGTGTTTGTAAGATTCTTTAAAAAAATTAAATAAAATTGGTACATGATCTCCCGATCATATCTTTCTTACATCATTATTCTAACTCCATTTTTCTATATTTCTAACAGTTTTAATGCCTAAGTGAAGAAAACCAGGGTTAATTTTTGCTCAGTTTAGGCATAGTTTGCTTAAATCTTACACAAATTGCAGAATATTAGGAGAAATTTGAATGAATTTTAGCTTTCATCGGAAAAAAAGGAAAGAAGGCGAAAAAAGTTTCTTAGTATTTTAGTGGTTTAACAAACAATCAGGCCTGTGGAGTGTGAGGAGTATGGCGATTCCCCCCGGGCCCGGGTGTTGACACAAAAGTTTTGGTTCTGTGTTTTTTTAGAAATCAATATTACTGTTTTGAGGTGCTGAACTAAGATACCTTATATTTTTTTGCTTGCGTTTCTTAGCCCTGAACTTCAATACATTACACATTCTGGACTAGGTTTGGAGCCCGTAGTCTATTATTGAATTTTTAAAACTAAGTCATCAAATCTAATCAACAAATCAACTTGATCGTTTCGTTACTACATTTCTTAATTCTATCTGCCCTTCGTCATTCTTGGAACTTCCAGCTTTCCCGATCATTCGGTTTATTAATAAATAAATTCAACTCTTCGTATACCTCGAAAGTTTTTTTTTATTTGACACGTAAAAATATATTTCTTTACAATTATGATGCGAGTTTGTATATGCAGGGTGGGTCATTTGAAGAGATCCAAAATGAACTAGGCATAACTTTTTTTCTGAAATTTTGAGACAATCAATCATGGGAGATATGTTTCGATTAGGTTAGAAATATATCAATATTGAGATGGAGTTTATCTATTTGCAAACCGTTATATTTAAGGTGTTCTGCATTCGATATGGAGGAGCGTTGTATGATTCTTTCTTTTGCGCTTACTAGCGAAGTCAAATGCGATAAGCTATTTGCTGTTGATCATAACTGTTGTTGAAATGTTGTCCTGTACGGAAACATAAGAATTAGAAACTTCCTCGCTGAATCCTTTGATTTAATATGTCTCTCTCGGGCGAAAAATTAAAAAACAAAAATAATTTTAAATCCCTTCGGTGATACTGTTAACTTTGCCCGTATTTCAAAAGCCTTCAAAATTTGTCAACCCATTCCTCCCTGAAAGGAGTTCAAGCCCAAGCCTTAAAAGTTTGATACAGGATGTGTTCGATATCGATGCGTTGCCAAATACTTTACGGGATTACTAACGATTACTATTATACATCTTAATTTCAATGGCTCTGTCGCCAACTATAGTGACATACATACACTAACTATATTAGAAAAAGGTAGTCAGTTCCAGCTGGCCTAACTTACTAAACTAGTTAAGTGCGTTTAATGCTAATATTCATAATTAATATATAATTCACAACAGGGAGTTTGTGCTTGTTTTTTAATCTTCACATTCCTACCAAATTTCAACTCGGATCGAAATAGTTTCTCGCGAAATAGAAACAGGATCAGACAAACTGAAAGGGGAATAGACAGACTGATAATTTTATAAAGGTTTTCTTCTTCTTACTTGCCTCGTTATTTATACCGCTCCATGTCGTAGCTCGGCCTGCTGTGTAGACATTGCTACAGGCAGCTCTATCTTGGATCGTGTCATCGCCGAGAATAATGCGTTGTTGTTGCTTTTTCATTTGACTCATCCAGATGTTCTTCGGTCTGCCTCTGGTATTGGGTCCATCAATTTTATAAAGGTTTTGAATCCATGAAAAATTAATTGTTTTTCTTCTGATCAGATCTCAACAAAACTTACAAAAATTATAAAACTTAATTATAGGCCTCACATCAAATGAGTTGTTTTATTAAAATCGTTTCTATCTAATTTGAGGGTGAAATTACTAGCACTCAATTACAAAGCGATTTCGACAAATAAAAATGCTTCGCAACGATTATTCTAGTCAATTGGCTCCCTTCTTTTTTTACCCGGCGACATCCTAAGTTCCAGAACATCAACAAACGGAGACTATGATTTTTATACCATATACCTATATTATATTCATAGCTATATTCAACCATATTTTTTGATAAAATGTCGCGATCGTTTTCAAATTTATGTTAAATAGTAGCTATTGGATGTTCTTATCAAATATTGAATGTGTGTCAGATCCGACCTATGACAGGACAGGAATTTTACCAACTAAAAACAACCTCATTCTACGACGTAACCCACCGGTACCAAATTTCGGAATTGCATCACAAAGATTGCTGTATACGTCACTTTTCTACTGGGACACTAGAGTATATTTTCCCATATTATGTCACCTTACTACTTTCCAGATCAAATAATAATCAACAACTCTCAGTCTATAAGCATAAGTTAGCAAGCAAGTTTAACAATATGTTAGCCCGTTAGGTATCTTTTACATAATTTACTATGTGTACTGTTAAAGGACTTCACTATGTTTGGAATTTCAGGTCCAAGTTTCCACTTTTTCTGGGACGCGGATGCTGCTTCCTTGTGAGCAATTTTGGCCCTTGGGCTTCATTTCAACAATTAAAAAAATATGACTTTGAATGAGACTTTGAAAAGGAAGAATGAAAAATCAAGCAATCTTCAGAATCCACAGTTGATGAGGCTACCGAAATCAGTCTCTAATTGTGGAACGCCTCGACCAACCGTTTAGGAAACTATACTCTAGTGCAGGGGTGTCAAACTCAAAACCTGGCGGGGGCCAAATAAGACTCTTCTCAGGTTTAAGTGGGCCGCAGGAGGAAAATTTCAAAAACTTTTATGTAATTGTTTTACGAAAGTTGATTACAGAATATTACTTTTAAAATATATATTAATGGATCACTATCGCGGATTCGGGATTATCCGTGAGAACTTCATCTTTTCGAAAATGTACTTCAAGAACATTAAACAATTAAGACAAGAACGGAATCGTGAAAATATGATTGATCTTCAAGTAACCACAATTACATGATTTGCGCCAAATTTTGGACAGACAGATGATAAAAAATGTTTAGCACCAGTCATCTGAGGTCGCCAAAAATAACATTGGGAGGCAAAATAGTCAGAATAAATTAATTTCAGCAGAAAGGTGGCTAAAAGAGACAAAAAGTTTCTGATGTGAAGTTAGCCCTCCCACATTCTCAAATTACGCTTGTAACCGTTTGTTCATCGGTGGCTGCGTTTGTTCGTCAATTAAAATCGTTTGTTCGTGTCCAATTATTTAATACATAATAGCAACTTCAAAATTCTGAGTATTAACTACGCCCGCCATCGTTAAATTTGGTAGGATAAATATAAATTTGGTATCAATCAAAAGCCAGGCGTTTGTTGGTTGTTTTGTGTGTTTGTTCGTCTTGGAAACGCAAGGATTCAGGAGTAATCAAGGAAAAACAGAAGACGAGACAAAAACCATTGCATGTTTTTTATATTCAAAGCAGTTGAATTAAAATATTCAAACCAGTTGTATTGGAACATAAAAAACACGCAATTGTCTCCGTTTTTCCTCCTGAATCCTTGCGATTCCAGGCTATCTTCACATAAGCCAAAAAACAAACTCATGGACCAATACAGCTTGATAAGTATAGGTCTGAAAATCAGGCACTTGGGCTCTAATTATTATGTTGGAATTTCACATCCAGATGATTCAGTCACCAATTCCAATATTTCCGTAGTTTTTTTTATTAACTGCATTTCGGGACAGAAGAGTTTCATGAAGAGACTTAGTATTGTCCTGTGCAAAAAAGATGAGCTGTCTTATAAAATCAAATAACCAGCCTCCAATTGTTGGCAGTACTTGGGGAAAAATCCTAAAATAATATTGCATAAGGCACTGACGAGTTTAAGTGACTTTGAAGACTTGAGTTCAACTTCTGAATTTGTTCACCTTACCAATTTCACAATTTTTCTGTTGATACAGATAGTGCTGCTTCGACATGGCCGCGGGCTGCACAGCACTGCGAGGAGGGCCGCATGCGGCCCGCGGGCCGCGAGTTTGACACGTCTGCTCTAGTGGTTCTTTAATCATAAAGGCCACGCTAAAACACAATTACATAGTTAAGTGTTTTCATTTTAACACTTATAAAAATTTAAACTTACAAATAAAAAATAACTTTAACTCTCGCTTGTTCAGTTTTTTAACCACTAAAAAAATGTCATCAATGTCCCTACTGGCTAAGGAGAACTTAGTCTCGAGAATATCAATTATAGCAGACAATGTACGCGTTATCACCTTTCAACCATCATCACCATCATTGATATCGTTGCATCTTAAATTGTGTTATCATCACAGTCATGCAGAAATATGTATTTGCGCCTCATTTCTCATTTTGCAAATGGTGTCGGTAATAATATATTTGTGGAGTACAGCCGTAAGTGGCGTTGTTGGTCAACACGATTTCGCTGTAATAATAATGTACAATGTTGATGTGTAATTGGCAGAGACTTAATCATGATATTTGCAATTTGAGTGCGTTATGCAGTCAATCCCGGCAGACCAAGCAGAAATCGCATCAACGTCACAACGAGCATGGTGAATACGATAATTGCAATCAAAATGAACACGAGGAGCTGACGATAAACACAATAAGCCGCGACGAATTGTTAGCATCGTTACGTCGTTGGCAGGAGAGTGGTCATTTGCCCGAGCCGGAAATTATAGCACACATAGTGGCGGCATGCAATGAGGTAATAATAAAATCGTTATTAGCATAAATTGTACCAAGATTTGTATGCAAATTATTTGGAATCAGTTCTACACTGTTGAATGCTAAAAGATTCTTCATGTTGTGCAAAACAGAAAGAAGGATAGAATCAAAAATTACTAATTTCATATTTTTTAACTTTCAGATATCCAATATACGTGCATCGTCATCAACAAGCTCAACTCAAAGCAATACCATCTACGAACTACCATTAGCATGGCATAAGAATGCTATACGCGAAACAAAGCGGCAATACGATGCCATTGATAGAGCATTGGAAGTCCTAAACGGTCTACAAACATTGGTTCAACAATGTCCCGCTTTAGCCAAACTACAACATGATTTGGAAGATGCCAATTTCAAATCGGCCGGAATTATACCAATGTATACAGCTTTCCTAACAGGTCCGTCCTCTGAATCGAATGTTGAGGAAGATGTTAATGCTAATGAATCGCCAACGTTAAGTTCAAATGGGAATCCAACGCAAATCAATTCACCTGCTTGAATTGCAAATACCAACACCAGTTGACATGAATTCGGAAAAACTATTTTATATATACAAAAAAAAAACAAGTGCATAAACCTCATTGGAATTTCTATATGAAAATAGACAATGTTCCTTTTAACAAAACAATAAAAATGTGCAATAAATCGATTTGAAGTCAGATTAGTTTTTCCAGTATTCAGTCTGAAGGTTGACAAAATGGTTTCAATATCCCCAAGAATACTAATTTAGATTAGTGTGCTGGAATGAATGGGAAAATCTCCGTAGTTGTTGATTATCGTAATAATTTCCCTTAAAACTATTCACCATTTTTTTGTGCTACAATTCAGGTTTTGGTCAGCCAATGGGTGTTTACTCACCATTAGCTGCCCATGCATTGAGATACGGTTTCAATGAGAAAATCATGGCATCTGCAAACGTGGAAAGCCTAGGCAGTTCTATTGCAACTCTTAACTGTTTACCATCTCAAATTAAGTAAACTTGAACCGTCTTGAGAACTAGTACTCAGAAATTGTGAATATTGTTGATAATCAATACCTATAACAATATGGTATCCATTCATTCTCAAAAAAAAACCTGGATATCTATAGTGTTAAAAGGCGCATTTGCGTGAATATTAGTGTGTCAGTTTTTGTTACAATATACGCAAAAGATTATCTTGTGATATTACGTTCATATTTAACGAAAAAGGAGGATTTCAAAGAAAAATTTAATCGAGATGTTTTAGTATTAATTAAATTTATGATGAGTGAATTCGACATTCCCTGTAGAGATATGCAGTGTTTTTCATAGCCCCAACCAGCTATGAAATAATTTCATGAACAAATATTAGGCATGTTTTAGTTATTTTAAACACAAAAAAAAAACACAAATATCAGATAAAAAATTTATTGATTACATTAAAACTTAATATACAAAATACAACAAATTAATTTGAAATAAATTATCATGAAACTTTGACAATTAAAACAGAAAATAACAATCTATTTATTAAGAATTAAAAGAAAATGTCCATATTATATTTAGATTATAATATAGAATATTGCAGACAAATTATAACAATAAATTAACTAAAATTCAACTATGAAGCATTTGATGGTATTTTTCATTTCACAAAATACATTACGTCCACGTTACTCCTGGCGCATATCTCTTTATAGCATGATCGGTACCCATGCCATGAATTATTTCAAATTCTACGAGCAAATTGTGTGTTATATAGACTAGATAAATTATGATCAAACTGGCGCCAAGGTATTTTCGCATTTGAAATTTGCACAAACTGATGCCGCATAGTATGTAAACGTAAACGTAAACCAGATATATTGCACTAGTTGGTCCCGAGACTCCTTTGCGCGGCTGCAATAGATGAAAAAAGCAAATTGAATCCTTTTATCTCATAATTTATGATTCTATGTAGGTTGAAATTGTGCGAGCCACCAAAATTTATTGCGGAATCACTTTTCAAACATCAGAACATTGGCACAATTCGAGCGAGCCAGAAGGAATGAACTAAGATAATTGAAATGAGTGATTTTTGAGCATGCACCGCAGTGAAACTACATATAGTTAATGTATAGAAGAGAGGACGAGAGCACCTATACCTCATCATTCATGGTATGAAGTAGATCCGGAGATACCGACAACCAGTAAAGGGATTGGAATGTCTGTGGTCTTGAACGACCAGACTCTAGTTTGCTCCGCAACTGAAACCACTTCATCTTTCAACAGTTAACAAGCATCTGAATGTGTTTGAAAGGCCTGTGGAGACCACCACCGACTTGAGGAGAGTGCAGCCTAGATAGGACAAGGGTGCTTCAGCTCGCTCAAGAAGCCACATGTGCTGGTCAAGTACATCCGGGATCGGGTAAGTCGATACACAACAGGATCGCCGGCGGTGTGTCGTACACCGGCTCTTTTGAGTGATGATTGTGTCCCACACTTTCTGCTAATTGAATTTATTTCCAGGGATATAGTTGCGGTTCTAGTGGACATTCCCACTTCGCGAAGGAGTCAAAAAGTTGCGATTGCATCTACCTTTTTTCTATCGGATAACAATACAATTCCTCCAGACGAGGTTCAACATCTAATCGACTTTTGCGAAGACCCAGAGGTAGGTCTCTACTTGATTTTCTTATGTGTAAACACGTACACGTTCTGGTGACCATTCCCGATGGCAGCTTGCTGCCACACGGGTTTTCAACGAAACGGCCAAGAGTTGCCAAAAGATCCCTCCACCGCAAGAGCCACGAAGGTTCGATGCAGGAGGAATGTGTATGTCTGTGCATGTGTGTGGATGTGTTCTATGTGTTTTTTCGTCAAATTGGGAGCAGTTCATCCCAGCGCGGTTGCTCTCAATTCTCTTAATCCGGGCCGGCATCAATTCAGGTCCCGAAATCTACATCTGCTGTGTATACAACCGACGTATCTTCGGGAATGCCAGGTCCCTGAGGTGTACCTGCTGCAGAGAATGGTGTCATTTCTACTGCTCAGGCTTAAGAAAAATAGTCATTATGACGCGTTGTCCTTTGTTGCTCCAGGGTGTCTGCACGCGGGTCGGCCCCCAGCCACCCCAGGCCCTATCTCACAAGCTAATGGCCCACCACCGTCGCCGGCCATTCCTGGCCCAGCTCTCAAAACAATCCTTCACCACCGCCACCCGTATAGTCAACAATACAACAAGACATAATCGCTAAGTCTAACACTTGCACCCTCTGCAGCGGTGTACACCCCACCCACCATATTGTAGTTTAACTGCAATGGCATCCGTCAAAAGATCGACAAGACAGTCCGTTTCATGAGTACGCGCAGAATTCTGATAGCGGAATTTCAGGAGACAAAGCTCCAACCTTCAACTCCCTAATTTAACATCCGCGGCGATTACATACAGGCAGCAGGCAGGGTCCAAATCCTGGAGGAGGGCTCGCATTCCTAATACACAGAACCGTGCAATACAGTATATTAGATCTTCGTTTCAACGACGGCACAGCGGAAATGCAAGTTATTGCCGTTAAATACGGCAATACCAATATCGACCTTATAGACATCTATGTTCCACCAGCATTCAGCTGTGGCTCTGGCTATAAGTTCGATATTGGTCTACTCCTCACAGGACAGCATAGGATCCTATTTGGCGATTTTAACGCCCATCACGAACTCTGGCACTCTCTCCTCGCAAATGATGCCAGAGGTATAGATATCGCGACCAAATTAGACCCATCAGACTTCTGCGCACTCAGTGGAATTTCGTCTACACGCGTCGCTGCCGCCTGCCATAGTTCTCCTGACATAACTATTGTGAGCGCCAGTTTGATAAGTGAAACCCGATGGGAGACAACCAGGTCTCTTCAATCCGATCACCTCCCTATATTGATAAATACATATTGATAAACCAGTCGAACTGACGACGTCAGAACGGCGTACGTTTATCACCCACAAATAGGGAAATTGGGAGGGTTACATTGCGTTCACTTCGACGAAGTTTGCCGCGCTACCTACTCCCAACGAACGCTAGGGAAGGCGAAAATAATATAAGGAACGTCATTGTCAAAGTGGCAGCTCGCTACATTCCGGCAGAGCATATCCCCAAAGTTCGGTCATATTTCCCAACTACTCCCGCACGGTTAGTCGACGAACGGGACGATTTAAGACGCGCAAATCCGGCAGACCCTAGAATTCAGGAGCTAAACTCCGAAATAAATCGACTAGTTAACACCTACAAAAAAGAAAAATTAGACGAGCATCTCGAAAGCTGCGACCTCTCAAAAGGTGTCAGCAAACTCAGGGCTACGTTCCGCGCCCTGTATCTTCCAACCAAAGACAAGAGCAAGACCATTGGACCAGATGGCATTTCAATGGTCATGCTGAAACACCTTGATTTTCCGGCCATCGAATACCTAACGATGGCTTTCAACTTGTCGATATCCACGCTTGTCATCCCTGAATTCTGGAAAAAGGGGCGAATCATCCCCCTTCTTAAACCCGGTAAAAGCGCGAAACTCGTCGCAAAGACGCTCGAAGCACTCATCCACCCCACCCTTGTATCGCATGCTGAGCTAGCTGCTTACCAGCATGGCTTCAGGAAGATGCATAGCACCACAATGGATATGATCACCCATCACATCCACAATGGTCTCAACCAGAAACAGCCCTGTGACAGAACCGTCCTAGTGGCCCTTGACCTGTCGAAAGCCTTCGACACGGTCATTCACTCTGCGTTGTTGGCCGATCTCCAAAATATGCATATTGCTGCACAAGAGGTTAGGTGGATTAGCAACTATCTAGCTGGGAGGCAATCATTCACAGAGTTTCGGGGCATTTGTTCAAAGCATAGGAAAATTAAACAGGGAGTTCCACAGGGTAGCGTACTCTCTCCTCCATTGTTTAACATCTACCTGTCGAGCCTTCCAACACCCCCGGAAGGTATCGAACTAATTTCCTATGCGGACGATTGCACCATGCTCACCACGGGGAATGATTTAAATGGCATGTGTGCTCGACTGAATGACTATATTGAGAAACTGGTGGAGTTTTTCAATATCCGCAATCTAGTCATTTCGCCGTCTAAATGTACTGCAACTCTTCTCACCACCTGGACGCAGGAATTTTCGGAGGTGCTTAGGATCCGTACTGGTAAGCATGCTGACGACGCGACGTTGTTCCTACTGTAACCAACCCCAAGATCCTTGGTATCTATCTGGATACCATGATGAAGTCGAAAGATCACGTCACAGACGTAGGCGACAGAATGCACAGTAGAAACAACGTCCGAAAGGCACTAGCCGGTAGTTCCTCGGGCAAGGACAGCACCGGTGTGGTCACAAACCGTTTGTGACACAAACTGGAATAAGATCCAGACATGCCATAACGCTGCTTTACGTATCGCTACAGGTTGCCATCTCATGTCGTCCCAGGATCATCTTCATCAACAAACCAGCATGTTATCAGTGCGTGATCACAATCTCCTCTTGTCTTTACAATATCTGGTCGGTTGCTATCGGGAGGATCACCCAAACCATCATCTCATGGACAATACTCCCCCTCCACGACATGTCAGGAGTGGAATCAGAGATCTTGAAAGAGACGTCCAGAGATACAAACGGGTACCTCCCGATATATTCGATAATACAGCATACCATGCGGCCATCGCAGATATTCACACAACCGTCGTGAATCGGTCAATAGGGAGATTAGGTCCGAATAGAGTCCTCTTAGTGCCCCCACCACCCATATCGCCTGAGGAGTAGGCTCCCCAGAGTCACGATGTGGACCACCTGTTTCGATGCCCCGCTGCCCCCGCTTGAGACAATAGGCGAGATCCACCAGGGAGGAGTACTATACCCTTACCTTTTTCAACCTATATTACTCAGGACTTCCCACCCACCAATGTACTCAAAATTATCTCATACGTCGTCGACTGCATCATCATGATCATGGGAACTGGCAACTGGTTCATTATTTTTACTGTCCTTCTGCTCCCACGCACCACTTGCATTATCAAGTGTAGCTTTCTTCCTCAACCTCGACCTGGAGGAGGGGATATCTACCATTTCTGAGTGATATACATATATTTGCAAGTTTTCAACGTTTCTTCGTTTGTGCAGCTAAAACAACATCAACAACGTCAGCGGGATTAAAGATGCTCGTCGCCTTAACTGGTCGGACCTGACGCTATTGGCATGTCACACGACATCACTGGATGAATTTTCATCTAAACAAAATGGGTCTGTCCACTGAAACAGAATGCTGACTGTGTCTGGAGGACATTGAGTCTTCTAAACATGTTCTTTGGGAATGTCCAGCCGTATCTCGGTCGAGGCTATTGCATCCTGATCTCTGATGTCGTGAAGAGCAGTTCTATTAACGACCTTCTGGCCTTTATCAGGTTTGTCTTATGAATTTGCTAAAGGTTTATGGCACAATAGATCTTTTGGTCGCAATGCCCACCTGTGGGTGTTCTTAGCCTGCTTCTCTAATAATAATATACATAGCTAAATATACACCGTTTCCGAGATTAATTCCGAAAACTAAAAAAATTAAGGATGCTTTATTTGAAACCATAGAACTTTAAATATAAGTACATACTGGATACAAAAAAAAATAGAATAAAATAATTTTAAAGCTAACACTTTGACAATTATGTCTATTCATAATTTAGGGCAAGTGGACGCTCCATCAAGTGCGTATCTGCCACTAACTGAAGGTGTATCTTTCCCACACTTGTGAGAAATAAAGCATGCTGCATTTAAGAGACGGATGACCACAATGTAAATAGCGAAACAGAACGTTTCCGTTATGTTCCGATCCGAAGTGCTCTAGCTAAATTTTGGCTACGTGCCGTGCCATCTGGGCAGTTACATACAACTCCATTGGACCAACTTTGAGAGGTATTTGACGCGGAAGCTTTCTGGCCATTCATTCGGAAAGGGAGGTAACGTAATCTATCACCTATCTAAGTTATAGTCATCATATGTGTGTGGTATAAACATATTCGGTAACATATTGATTCCTAAATTTAAAGCTATTAATGTTTGCCGACATATGGTTTTATCAAATTAGTTTATTCTGCCATACTGCGGAGGACACAGGTTGATTGCTCGAAAGATTGATTCACTGATCTGCTAATCAGCCTCCTCGTCTATGCGATTTAACTCGATTAGATTGTTTTCTTTGGGTATAGGATTGTAAAATGTTTAGACTGATCAAACAGAATCACATACACTTTTTAAAAATCATCCTTAGAAATGCAGCATGTTTTACTGAACAAAAAGTGACATAGATAACGGTACGTATGTATACGAAAAACTTATCGGTTTTATGTAAAAGATCGTAACATAAATGTCAAAGATTTATATTTAAAAAAAAAATATAATTTCATAAAAATTGGCACAGTTTTCATTCTTTATATCAATTTAAAGTTCTATGGCTTCAAAAAAATATCTTTGATCCCCAAACATTGAGGAGGAAGTTGGTCAAAATATAAATATAATTATGCATAGTCAACTTACTGTGAAAGACAACGACGAGGTCCAGCTCTTAATTGTTATAAGTAAACCAAGAACAAATACCAGACCTAAAAGTAAATAAATGGTACCTTAGTATCTATACATCAAATTTAGTTATACATATATCAATCGATATTATTTAAATTTGTCTATTTTTACGGTCTAGTTAAACATTAATAATGTATATACGTGACAATATAACTTACTGAGCATCGAGCTCATATGCAGCGCGGCAAAACAAGTCCTATGATATCCCCATGCTGAGAGCCTTGTTATCCAAACAAACACTGAAAGAAGCAAAGAATAAAAAAAATTTCTCGGATAATTTTTGTAAAACGATAGACATTTGCATAGATTTAGCCGAGTGGCACCTGTACGAGTAGGTACCCAAAAATTTCAATGCAAAATGTTTTTGAACTTTAAAAGCTAAAAAGTCTTTCCAACTAACTTACATGCAATGTTATCCGCCCATGCTAATAAGGAGAGGCCAATGGTTTGGGAATGAAATCTAAGGAAATGGCCAAAAGTATTGCAAATATTTAAGAGTATATGCTCCAACGTTGCTTGATAAATAACGCACGTAGCAATTCCCATGAAAGCAAAAGCCTAGATGATACAAAAACATAGAAAAATAAATTAGTGAAATGAAATTTATTGAATTCTTTTCAACATAATTTATTGTCGAGATTTAGCTTCAGCTCATAATGTAAACTCACCAGATGATACTTTGGCGGCCGATCTGTTCTTGAAGTAAAGAATACGATGACAGCCAGTACGACACCAAATATCCACGAGATATAAAATACTATAGAGTCCAGTTCAAGTACCAAGGCCATCATTGGGAAAATGACAATAGAATTTATGCAACCTAGAAGTTTGGACCACCCATGATTAGGTAGCGTATAGTCAAAGCACGGTACCGTAAGAATTGTAAGTATATGAATTGGGAACTGAAAAATTGTAACCAAGCTATAATATTGAATTTCAATAAATCGAAAGTCGAATTAAGGAAACAACATACTTACACCAATAATGAAACAAATTTGGTAAAATGTAGATAACTTTCCAATGAATTCTTTACTAATTGGTGCTCTTATGCTCGTTAAAAACTGTTCGAAGATAAATTTGTTTGGAGTTTCTAGCTCCCTACCATATTGAAAATTTTCCTGGTTTCTCTTGAATGTTAAAGTAATTTTATGGTGATCCGATGAGTTGCCTATAGAATTCAAAGTCCGTTAATAAATTTTTCATTAATTTCAGAAAATATTTACCTGTACGCATTCTATTAACAATAAATTGACTGAGGACGCATATCACATATGCAACATATACAAACATAAAGCCAACTCCAAATTTCCAATTAACTTCCTCAAACAGGTAAATACAATTTACGAATATAACTCCGAACAAGATAAAGAGACTGTCGCGCAAAAAATATCGGGAATTTATATGAAAATGATAACGATATCCCAATATTCCTAAAAAGAGAGTCGTGTTCACAATAGCTGTTCCCAATAGCTGGTTATAGAGTGTAGCCGATTCTAAATCAAAAACATTCACATCTTCAACTAAATCGCCAAAGTACGATAGAAAGACTAGAAATATAGATCCAGCGGCAACTTCGTCTAGTTTTAGGCTGCTAGCGCAGGCAATGAAACATGGTGACATCCTAAGGATACAAACATGAAAAGAGTTACGCATGCATTACATGTTATAAAATGTACCTGGTATAAGATATTATTATAAGTGCCAGTATACATAATACGGCAAGGGTACCCATAACGACCACCATATATGCAAATTCAAACATTGTTACCCTGAGCTGGCAAAATATAATATCGAGCCAGTCGATATACCATGCTAATTCGCTACACTGAGTGTTCTCAGTGACGAATGAACACATCGTCGCCCAATCGAAGTCCATGAGACGGCTGCAACTTGTCTGTAAAGAGTCAAAACAAAAAATTAAATTATTGCAAGAAGTATTATCCTTATTTTGAAAACTTACATGGTCCATAGGTATTAGGTAGCTAATATGCGCCTCAGCATGTGGAAGCTGCATTGTGGTGACGTTTTCCTCGCTCTCCATATTTGTGAAATTCATTCTTATGTATGTATATTTTATATTTATATTATTTTATATAAGTCCTGGCCGGAATATTTATTATTTGCCGAAGAAGAGATTATTCCAGGTAAATGTAAATTGGTCCTGTTGAACCGACGAGATATTTTAAGTTTTTAAATTTTTTATGTGTTGACACAATGAAAATTCTACGTTGATTTGATCAAAATATTTTTTTTAATAAATTAGGCATTTAGGACAAGGCAGCTTAGATAGCTCAGGTGTAGGACAGGAAACAATAGGTGTTCGGTTCGATTCCCAGTAGAAGCAAAGTGTAAATAGCTAAAGTTAAAATAAGGTAAAAAATGTATATAACTAGAAGAAAAAAAATTAAAAAGAGGAAAAAATAATCCGAATGGGAGAATTCACATTGTAAGACAAAACCGGACGGGTAAACTTGCAAGACAAGAACCATCGTTCTTACAATCTGAATTGCACAATGCTTGTCTACTGGCCACTACAAAAGCTCTCGCCGTCCGTTTATTAGCACAAACAAACACCCGGCGAGAGCTTATTTGTAGTGGCCAGCAGACAAGCATTGTGCAATTCAGATTGTAAGAACGATGGTTCTTGTCTTGCAAGTTTACCCGTCCGGTTTTGTCTTACAATTTGAATTCAGCCAATGCGATATGAAATTCGAGAAATGTTTTCTAGCAGGCGAATTGAATTCGTATCGATTCTTCGATCCAAAATTGAACGAGTGTTGTCCTATATATATTAAGGTGACCAGACGTACATAATTTTTGGACGCGATTGCTTTGTGTCCCAAACCGGCTTCATAAGTTGAATTATTGTTTGACCAAGGTGCTAGACAGTAGGACGTTGATAAGGCCCACGCCATACCTAGAGCGAGGAAGATAACCTTGTCACGCAGGATGTCCACAACCATTCTTACGGTAATCGTTTTTCAGTTCGGCAGTAGCAGAGTTCAGTTCATCGGAAGAAAGCACAATTTAAGGTCAATTCATACTTTTGAGTCATCAGTCAGAGTGACATCCATTTTCCATACAAGTTAAGGTATGGATTCACACTTTTTGGTCACAGTCATTTTTCAAGCAAGTTGACAGATTGCCAGTCATTTAAATCAATTAACCTTCATCCAGGCGCGCCGCATTATTGTAACATATAACCGGGCGCGATTTTTATAATTATGGTAGTTTGAAAGAAGAGCATGTCCCAAATAAGTAAGGATGATCCTAAAAATTTATCTGCTGATAAATAAAACAAATTCTGCAGTTTTAGGAAAGCACGTTATAGAGCACAACACTTTGAATTTGAATACACAATCTTCGTTTGTGGACCGCTGGGAAGGTATGGAAGCTGAAATTGTTTGCCCAAAATTTTATTGTATCGTATATACATATGTTTAACAGTATTACGAATACAACCTCCATTTGTATGATGTTCATCTTCAGTTTTTGATTGCATCATGACCTTGATTTTAGATTCGTTGATATGTAGCCCAACTTCTTTGGCGGCGTTATTGAGATTGTGTAGAAGGCTTTCTGCATCACCCAATCTTCGAGATTGCAAATTGGCCAAAAGCTGCCAATATGCCTTCCTGGCAAGAGCCCCGGCAGGAGCCCTGAAGGTTCGATGCAGGAAGGTTGTGTTTGTCTGTGTATATGTGTGGGTACGATATATGTGTTTTTTCGTCATATTGGGAGCATTACATCTCGGCGCGGCTGCTCTCAATCTTATTAATTCGCGCCGGTGATGAAACAAATCCAGGCCCAAGGGTGTGGATTTGTAGTGTCTGCAGCCAACGAATCGGTTCGAATTCCAGATCAGTGCAATGTAATTGCTGTATGAAATAAGTTCACATTAGGTGTTCGGGGTTACGCAGACAAGGTCAACACTCCCTAGCATATGTTGGGAGGGGGGGGTGTATAAATTCCGGGCAACCCAGGCCCCAGCCCACCTTCTCCTCCACCTCCACTCCTCCGACCCAGTCTAAAGGTACGTGTTCGTAGAGGCGACTCACGTGAGGATCGCTCAGCGATCGTAGTTTTGCATCCAATTACGAGCCGTATTTGAATATTTTTTTAATGGTGGTACTTTCCTTGTGTCAACTATTACCCAAAGGAGCATGTCTGTATAGAAAATATCAGCATATAGTGCTCAGAACCGGTGCTTTAACTGCGGTCGCTGAGCGATCGTCACATGAGTCGTCTCTACGAACACAAACCTTTACGCCTGGCCCTCCTCCTCCAGCAGTTTTCACTCCACTATCCATATTGCAGTTTAACTGTAATGGCATTCACCGGAAAATCGCTGAGTTCACACAGTTCTTGAGTTCCAACAGAATTATCATCGCCGCCATCCAAGAGACGCTGCTTCACGCAAACTCGTCTCTAGGCGTCCATAGCGAATATGATATACTGCGGAAAGATCGACCGGCCGCCTCGGATGATTCTCACCCTGGAGGTGGGCTTGCCTTCCTAATACACACGTACATTACTGTGTATTAGATGTAGTTGCTGACGGTACGGCGGAAATTCAAGCCATCTTAGTTCCATCAGGGAGTACTAATATCGAAATTTTTAACGTGTATATTCCACCGCAATCTAGTTGCCGTTCTGGCTATCATTTCGATATTGGTCCTCTCCTTTCCGGAGAGCACAGGGTCATCCTTGGCTACTTTAATGCGCACCATGAGCTCTGGCATTCGGACCTCAACAACAATGCCAGGGGTATAACTATCGCCGAATCACTAGACGCCTCAGAATTCCGTTCACTCAATGAAGACTCGCCGACTACAGTCGTGGGCACTTGCAGTACTTCTCCTGACATAACTATTGTTAGTGCCAGCCTAATCGCTGCTTCTCGATGGGAAGTACGTACCACCCTCAAATCAGATCACCTCCCAATCATTATAAAAATTGACAAACCAGCGAACCTGACCAAGTCTGAGAAGCGAACGTTTGTCAATCACAAGAAAGCCGATTGGGACGGTTTCAAAGCTTACTCGTCGGCGAAGTTCATCGAGCTACCATCACCTACCAACATACACAAGGCCGAGAAAAATTAGGAGCGTCATTACTACAGCCGTGGCACGTTTTATTCCTGCAGGACGTATCCCGAAAGTTCGACCCAACTTCCCCACTAGTACCGCCAGATTAGCCGATTAACGTGATCAGATCAGAAGCGCTCACCCTGACGATCCCAGAATTCAGGAGCTTAACTCCGAAATTGACCGACAAGTTAAAGACTATAGGAGGGCGAAATGGAATCAGCACCTCGATGAATGTAACCTCAATGAAGGTGTCAGCAAATTATGGTCTACTGTCCGCGCACTTTCCAATCCTCGGAAAGAAAAGGGCAACAACGCCATTGAATTTGGCAACACAAAAACCTGCGATCCTCTTCAGTGCGCGAGCCTGTTCAATAAACAATTTATTGAATATCCCAAGTCTGACGGCCTTAAGCGCAAAATTAGAAGATGGATTCGCAGCCGGAATGTTGACTCCATACCATCATTTACCGCGGACCAAGTTAAAAAAGTCATCGAGAATGCTAAAAACTCCAAGGCCCTCAGACCAGATGGCATTTCGATAACCATGTTGAAACATCTCGACTTCCAGCCATTGAGTATCTCACGGCCGCCTTTAACTTGTCGATGTCCACGCTTGCCATCCCTGAAATCTGGAAAATAGGTCGAATTGTTCCCTGTCTCAAGCCAGGAAAGAGCGCAAATCTCGGGGAATCCTACCGCCAACACTCAAAATTACTCTCTCGTAAGAATTGACAAGTACTCAATTTTTATCGCCTCTATTATTTTTACCTTAACGCTACTTATTACACACGAATTCGGATTCAACTTATCGACTTTTAATAATTTTTTTCTCGAAATTTCACTTTTTGACCGCCTTGACTCCTTGCAAGCCTTAATTTTTGATCCCTCTTCCGCAGATAATAATTTTCTCTTATCCATATTAAAGCTAATAAATTACTTAAACAACAACAAAAAATTAGGAGTTCTACGTTCTCAATTGTGGAAGATCGACAAAAAAGAAACTGCATGTGCTATCCTGATGACAAATTTTAAATGGCTATTTTGTGTGTTCGTTTTCGAAAAACAATTATAAAACATAATTAAAAAATGGAAACACAATATTTGTAATTGTTTTATAAAAACACCGGTTTTTTAAATTTGCAGGAAAATTATTAATTTTATTAATCTATATGCATTTCGAGTGGCGTTCCACCCATCTTCAGCAACACGATTGAAACAATGTTTAGTTAATGTGTATAGGAAAAGAGATTATCGGTATTGCGAATAATAGGAAGTTACAAATGTGTGTGGTTAACAAAGTATTTGGACATTTCAAATAAATAACAAATAATGTAAAGGCAAATGGTATAAAAATATTGCACGAATTTTTCTTAAAGCTACGTTAAAGAATGGTAAAATGAAATAAATTAAAGCTCTAAATTTACTTAACAATAACATAAAAACATAAAAAAAAAACGTATAATTTTAAAGGACTAATAAAAACAATTAATAAAATAAATAACAAAAATAATAATAGTAAAAAAAATAACCAGCATTCTGCACAACAAAAGATAATAATAATGAATTAATAATGATGAAGTTAAAATTTATATGTCCAAATAATACCAATTACGTGCTGTATAAACATTTAATAGCATTTTAATAATTTAAGAGAGTCACTTTTCTATACGAGTGTAAAAAGCTCAGATTCGATATTGGCTTTGTCGAGGTTTAATGCGTGGGCGTCGGTGTATATGAATATGCTTTCGTATGCATCCAGCTTCCGATCATCATTTATGCATTTGAGCATACGCACCTCACTCCTCGACACCGGTTGATGCTGCTGTTCTATGATGTGCGATGCGAAAGCTGATTTTCTCGGTTCGTCGTTCAGTACATATTGTTTATGTTCTATTGCGAGCTTAGGTGCAAATAGAGTCCTCTCAGAGCGCCCACCACCAATTTCGCCTGAGGAGATTAGGCTCCCGAGAGCCACTAGAGTAACACTAGCTAAACTTCGGTCGGGTTTTTGTTCACGTCTTAATTCGTACCTTTCTCGCATAAACCCGGACATTCAAAACATCTGTCCAAACTGCGATGGTACTCCTCATGATGTGGGCCATTTGTTTCAATGCCCCGCTGCGCCCACTGATCTTACCCCTATATCGCTGTGGGAAAACCCTATCGCAGCAGCATTGACGAACCATAAATCGTACCCACATAGATGCACAGAGGTTTCACACCTTTCTGCACCGCTAAAAGAAGAAGAAGAAGGGTGATGGACGCGCCACGAGTTGGTGGAGCTACATTGCGTGGATGACCGTGAGCTCAATGGGAGTAATCAGTAGCCGAGTACGTCCAGCAGTTGCTAGATTTGCCAAACTGGAGAACAATATCGCTTAACTGCGACAATTAGAGGTAAATGCTGCGGAAATCGGACATCGGGTTAACATGTCACAATGATGATGATCAAATCACATTATATGTATGTATGTACATAATGGTAACTGTTACTGCATGACCCAGCATCCCTGTGGCATCGTAAATTTGAAATTCCTTATCGCTACATCGAAATTAATTAAGAACTTAGCAAGGACGAGAAGTTCAAGAAATAATAAATAATTAAATTGAATCATCCTCGACTAAATTGTCATAATAAATGTCGACGCTTAAGCAGTTGTCAACCAGCAGTGTTTAGAAAGGTATATAACTCAAACAATTTTATGCAGACAAGTTTACCTAAAAACGCAGAAAAAAATGGTTTTATATGAACATTTCAACACGACCAATCAGACAATCCCTTTTGCTGAAGCTCACGAGAGTTTTGTGGTATATCTTAAGTTTGTAAGTATGGTTTTCTAGTATGCCAATGATTCAATTTGGTTTTCAATAGAATACAATATTTGCAGGATGATTGTGGCTTAGTCGAACAAATGAGCCACGAGAAACGATGTAATTTCGTTAAAAAAACCGAAAGCTGCCACGATCATATGAATATGATCGATTACATTCAATTTGTCTATTGCACCGTACATACTGAAAGTGAACTACTTCACTGGTTGATAATGATTGCGCTGATAATTCTCGTTTGCTACATATTCACCATATTGGGCACAACCGCAGATAAGTTGTATGACATTTCCTTTATTTTAACAAATGTTTCATATAAAACACGCTTGACGAATTCCCCTAGCGTAAGGTGGCCAGATGCCTGTATAGCCAATGTAAAACGTACACTATACTTATTGGTGAGATTCGGTTTAGATTAGAGACTAACCCAAATCCAATATGGTAGAATTTCGAAAAATCATCGTAGTCGCTAGCATTTTCTAAAAAATGTTGAATAATAATTCAAGTCTCCGGTGACCAAGGCACGAAAAGGGATTTATTTAATAGCCCATCCGTAAGACAACTCATTTGTTTGTTGGAGGCAAAAAACATGTTTTCGTTCTTAAGCGCAGTATAGACCTCGGGCGGAATGAAAATGAAATTTTTGTCCGCTGCGATTTTCTCAATGAAAATGCATGCTTACTGTGTTGGAACATGTCGGAAATGATGGGGAATTCCATAAGCTACAATCCGAATATAGTTCCAAAATTTTTCTCGGCCATTTTATGTATTATTTTTCGATTCCCCGGTCATTTCACCGTGGAAAATATCTAATGACGGGGGAATCGAAAAATAATACATAAAATTGCCGAGAAAAATGTTGGAACCATATTCGGATTGTAGCTTATGGAATTCCCCATCATTACCGACATGTTCCACGACAGTAAGCATGCATTTTCATTGAGAAAATCGCAGCGGACAAAAATTTCATTTTCATTCCGCCCGAGGTCTATTCAGGCCTTTAAGCGCAGTATAGACCTCGGGCGGAATGAAAATGACATTTTTGTCCGCTGCGATTTTTTCAATGAAAATGCATGCTTACTGTCGTGGAACATGTCGGAAATGATGGGGAATTCCATAAGCTACAATCCGAATATGGTTCCAAAATTTTTCTCGGCCATTTTATGTATTATTTTTCGATTCCCCGGTCATTTCACAGTGGAAAATATCTAATGACGGGGGAATCGAAAAATAATACATAAAATGGCCGAGAAAAATGTTGGAACCATATTCGGATTGTATCTTATGGAATTCCCCATCATTACCGACATGTTCCACGACAGTAAGCAGGCATTTTCATTGAGAAAATCGCAGCGGACAAAAATTTCATTTTCATTCCGCCCGAGGTCTATTCAGGCCTTTATAACAAATTATATTTATACCACAGCCATAAGAACTAGGCAGATAGTTCACGTAGTACAAAGAAATGGCATCAAAATTTTACATCATTTCAATCGAACGAAGAGAAGCTATACGTTGCCTTGCAATTCGTACCTCCATGCGAAGAGAGCTGATTTGTTCTCTTCAACAATCTATGTGTATCCCGCGTGGTGCCGCGAGTATGCCAAGTAGTGCTGTGTAGTCCCAGTGTAGTCCCATGTAGTTCCGTGCATGCCGGAAAGATATCTTGAGCTACATTGCGGTCATTGCAGCAACGTTGATTGAGAGAACGATATACAAATTTAGTAATCCTCTCAAATGTAAACAACTGCCGTTGTCATGGAATACGCGTTGTAGATGCGAAGGCATTTATAGGTTTGTAATTATGTGCGTATCTATTGCATTCTTATGATTGGCAAAGCAAGCAAATATGTATTTCGTATTTGTTGATGAATTAGAAGGACGATGGAGAATTCACATTATAAAGAGGGATATCATTTTTCATGAAATTTTAAATGGATTTTTTTTCATGTGATTTTTTAATCGAATTTTCAAGTACAGTCTTGACTTGATCATCCGGATTAATTATTGTAAGGGGTAATTCGGACCAAGACCAAAAATCCGGATAAGTGAAATCATTTTGTTTTTCTGCAGAAAAACCGCCGAAAAAAAAGAAGATAAAAATTCAATAAATGTATTTTTTAAAAGTGGTCAGCACAGTGTTATTGCTCAAACTGCCCCATAAGTAAGTACGAGACCAAATCTGCCATTACACCTTGAGCATCATAAATATCCGGAGTGTAAAGTCAACATTTGCTGCCAAAATCCGGACTATAGAATACATGGTGGAAACTTTTAATGATCCGGATTAAAGGTGAACCGGGTTACCGAGTCAAGACTGTATCGTGAAAAGGAAAAAAGAAATTCTCACATTTGATGAGTGTATTGCGTTTTCAAATTTCATAGAGATTCTTAACCCTGGAATCGACTACGCACCATCATATTTATCCCGTTTCGATGAAATTGTTCATGATTTCGATCTGATTTTTCGTACGGTACTTACCGTGCCGATGTACTTACTTTCCGGGTACACTGCGGCTAGTCGAAGTAAGCAGGATAATTTTTTTTATTAGGTAGCTAATCAACGATAAGTCTATGTCCATACAATTACAATACGTAACGGGTATTTTTCTATTTCAAATAAAATTACAAAAAATATTGACTAGGAAAAGGGCTCAAAATTGTTCCTCATTTTAGAATGATAATGATGTATTTCGCACTCATATAAGGATCGCCTATCTTCTTCTCTGTACCGTAACCCCTTGTGGGCATGGTGCCTTCACTCAGCCGTTTATAGGCTATTTCGAGTCAACGTTACATTGCATATAGAGGAGTGTATATCATGTTGCAAGCACTATATATTTCCTGGACCACGCCGAAATCGCCTATACAATGCAGTTAATTTCATACATATAATTAAATTAATCAAGGGAAGGGAGAAGAAATTCCTAAATTTATATAGGCGAAATGAAAAAAAAACCCCTGTTGGGACCGCAAAATGGGTCGCTCTCCCTCTAGTATATAAAAGAGCTCCTCATTCATTAAACCCAGCTTTTTATTAAGTCTAGAATATACATTTTATGATTCGAATACATGTTATGTCAACGTTATGTTTTTATTTATTACATTTTAAAATGAAATGTATATTATATCTCCTTCCGAAAAATACTGAATTGAGAAAAATTTATTTGTAAATCGATTTACTTACAAAATTATTCAAAATCGACGTTTTCCGTTCTAAACAAATTAATAATTGAAAATCCGTCAAATTATGTGAATATTTTACGAAACGGTGATTTGTATGAGGCCCCTAAGTTGAGCATCATCTATTCGACGAAGCATGACCTTTCCGTACTCAAAGTACTCAACGACGATTCCTTCCTTTATTGGAAGAAGAGTTTTAGGGGGCAGAAAATGACATGAGGCTTAATTTTTCAAATCTTCCTCACATTTTTCCATATTATATTTATGAGCATTCCGTGAAGTCTTGTTTTATTTTTAGGGTCTCATCCGCAGAAAACCCTCCCAATTCCTTAATCCAATTTTATTTTTGGATTAAATAAAGCGGCAGCAGATCCCGAGATTCTAAGAAGCCTATAATTTTCGGCCCATTACAGTGATTTGGACTTGAGTTTTGTACATAAGATGGCCTACGACAGGTTTAATGAAACCGCGGTGATCACATTTATATTACCTATATATTATATTAAATATTAGAGAGTTTAAGCAAGCCGAAAAAATGGTTTTGATGTAGGTACGATTCGGCATAGGTATTGAAATAGGTGCGATGATAAAATTATGAATTGTCATTGCATCGAGTTTTTCTGCTTTAAATTAAGCAAAACACTCCTTTCACAGTATCCTAGGATACGTCGACCAAAAAATATCGCAATTTTTATTTAACGTTTTAGCATTTTACGGCTTGTTAAAACTCTTTATTAATGAATTCAAAATACTCTACATGACTGCTTATAATTTTTATTTGGATGGACTTCAACTTTTATGTCTGCCTCAGCGAGTACAAAATTTACACAAAAGGAAAATCATGAAACTTTCATAATAAAATGAAAAACATGAAACTAATGATTTTCATTTTATTTTTTGTTTAATATCAATTTTGTACTCGCTGAGGATGACACGAAAGGCAAAATCCACCCAAATTATAATTTATAAGCAAAGTCATTTAAGGTGTTTTGAATTAATTTTTAAATATATAATTCAAATAAATCTATATTTGTAATGCCCTTTATCAAAACTTAATACTAAAATACAAAGCGTTTTGAAATGATAGCTGAAATGGGGCAGTTCTGAGAACATATTCATTTTGATTAATTGAACGTCATTCGCAATCCACAATGCGTTTTTAGATGACGACAGAGAAATTTATGTTATGCTAATTCATTATGAGAAATACATTCAGACAAATGCCCATCATTTCGCTCGGTGCATCCATGTGCGTTTGAGCTTGTTTTTCATTACAAAACGTAATGTTTTCATGCTTTATCTGCCTTCTATTCCCAGCACAGTTTTACTCAAATAGCAATAATAGATTTATTACGAAAATAGAAAAAAATATTTTCAAGACGTGCACTGCATATCCATGGAAACTTCTAAAAACTAAATAAGAAGAAGCAAAAAGGAAAAAAAATGTATAAAAAAGTGACTGAAGTTTATAGGTTTCATTTGGCCCACCCTATACATACAACCTACCCCGTTAAATTTGCCTTTCGCGATTCTGATATCAACACTACTAAATTTATTTTCAAATTAAGAATTCACATTTTTAAATTTGTACATCGAAGCGATATTATATGCGAACAGAGTGTTAAATAACAAAGAAATAATAATAATTTAGTCTAAAGGTTGTCGCACTGCAAATGCCGCGATAACTCAACGGTCTTGCATTACTACACTCAACGACAACTAAACCTTAACCACGGAGATCAACAATTCGTGAAAATATAAATGGCATCCGTTTAAATATAAAAATAAATACTGTAATGTTTTGTAATTTCTTGTCCTATTTTATATTATTAATCAGTAAGTCCGTTTTGTATTATCACAGAGAGCATGTATGACACCTCTTTTAAAGAAACACAATATTTAGGGTGTATGCATGTTCATTATGTATGTATAGAAATACGAGACAATTGTCTATTTCCTCTATGTGTACATCTTCGAAATTTGTTAACACAAAATTATAATCTGAGAATTTTACAAAACACAACACTTCAACGCCGAGAAAATTCGCTGTAAAATTGCAGTTTTCCCAATTTGATCTTCATTTCATATTTCATCTTGTAATCGATCTTATATCTTATTTATTTCATCAATCATCTAATTAGTAGTCTGGCTGGTCTAGCGGTTAGTGCGCGCACCTTCGGTGCACAGGCTCAAGAGTTCGAATCTCACCGTGTTCCATGGTGTTTTTCGAACTCACGAGCTTGTGACGGACTATGATCTCACTCAGATGTTAAACGAGTACCCATTTATGGGGATAAATAACACTGCTGAGCGTGATGCTGATCTCATTACCTCAACAAAAATCAGATAAGATCTTGGAAATAGGATGTCACTAACACATCCTGCGGCCTTTGTCCAATGCTGGATTGTCGCGCCTGTTATTTATTTTTATCTAATTAATACAAAGTGTCGCATACATTCATCCAATTATTTTTTTCCAAATCCAAATATATATCTTATTTTTCGCGGCCGGGGTATTGTAAATCGTACAATAGCATGCATGCAACCATCTATGGCATAGACACGCCCTAGCGCAGGAGATGCAAAGTGTGAATCAAGGTATAAAAAAAATCGGGATGATACGCTGACGCTCTCATATCATTATGTTAACCAATGGTAAATTGTGTGAACATAAATTGCAGACAAAATATAAAGGAGAATTCATATTTGGGAATAAGTATGTATATGGGATAGCATAATATAAATTGATGAGTGAGAATTTATAGAAAAGACAAAAGTTTTATTTTTTTTGCATGTCTATACAACTGCATTAAAGTCTTTTATATGATTCCTTATATTATGAGACTTTGTGGCAAACGCTGTCGCACTTTCATCACAAAATATGTACATGACATACCCCGACATTCTCAATCCTCTACGTGCTACAGACGTTTAAAGATAAAGATTATCTGAAAATTCACATTCTCGGTTTACTAAAGTCGCAATGTTTTCAAAATTATACTAGTTACAATACCAAAAAAGCTTAGCAAAGTCACAGCAAATTTATGTAAGAAACAAAATTCGCTGCATTACAATCGGATAGACAACTCAGTTTCTTCAAAACTTCAATTAATTTGTTTGGTACCCTCCAAAACCAATAAATTTATTCTTATGTACACATCTTAATTTTCTCTAACTTCTGCCAAGGTGATGTATCGTACACGTACATATTGTTTAAATCGTTGCGAAATTTGAATGTCGCATAATATTAAAAAATAATCCAATTAAGTATTCCTTTTGTTATGTATACATATGTATATATATGTTCAGACATATTCTACATAAGTACGTATTTCATGAAACTTGCAATCAAGCAATAAAATCAATATATCAATTGTATAGTATTCATTTCAATCTTCAATGAACATCGTTTCAACATCAAAACATTTTCATTCATATGCACATTCGTCGATTTTCATCTCGTGTACTAGCCCAGTAAAAAAATGTCCAATTGCTAGCAGACGTCTTATTATTATGATTCTTACATACGTTTATTGCCTGTGCTATTTGTATTGTCTTCTCTCTCATAATTAAAACGTCCACGCGCGTCCACACATTAAACTATCGCCAATCGGCCAACCGCGGCCATCGTGTACATACTGTTTCCGTAGCAACGCGAATAAACAAAATGTGATACGCACATAAACAAAAGGAGCTACGTGAGAGCGACGCGAGATAGAATGACATATAAGAGACGAAAATACTCTCTACTCAAGAGAAGACTTTATTTCTGGCGAAATCGTTTCTCTTTGGACGCATGATGCGTCCAACTTGAAATTTTACTTGGGACAAGTGCTTATATGGAGTTGGCATCTCTGTCTAGTTAATTGGCTCTGTGTTTATACCCTATAACCATAAGATGGTATAGGGTATATTGTTTTTGTTTACGACGATTTATGTAACACTTCAAAGGAGCCAGCGGAGGTATGACAAATTATATATATAAATGATCAGGGTCGGTCCCTGATTCGAATAAGCCATGTCCGTCTGTCTGTCCGTCCGTGTGTTTGTTAGTTCGCACGATAACTCCCGAAATAATGAAGCTAGCGTTTTGAAATTTTTGTCAGATGATTGTTTTGATAAAAGCTTGGATGGTATTGAAAATGGGCCAAATCCGACCATGGGTTCCCCTACCTCCCATACAAATGAATACTTGAAGTTAGTGGAAAGGGAAAGTGGAGAAGGTCTGACTACCCCTACCCCTACATCCCCTACAAAGCAATACTCCGCCATATCTTTTGATAAAATGTCCCGAAAAACCTGAAATTTATAGCAAACGATAGCTGCTATAAAAAAAAATGAATATTTTCGGTTTTACGCGCATTCTAGGTCTGTACATGGGTATAGGGTATACACTCATCGTGCTATTCGCACGATTAGAACACTCGTTTGTCTTGATTTTCTCTTTAAACGACATCCATGTTCTCAGTCATAATCTGAAACTAGTGAAAAAATTGCGAAATAAATGTAAATTTAACCGTCCATTTCCATGCCCTCCTTTTGATAAATAAGCTTTCCACGCTAATCAACCGTTTTGTGAAGACCTTCGGAATAGCGGAAAATATTTTTATTTTGCTTATGGTTGAAATACATTTCCCGCGTCAGCATCAGCATCGGCATCAGCAGAAAAATTTCAATTTAGAACACACGAATTTGCCTTTGATGACCCACATTGACAGCAGAAGCAGAAAAAATGCTTCTGCCGCTGCTGCTGTCAATGTGGGTCATCAAAGGCAAATGCGTGTGTTCTAAATTGAAATTTTTCTGCTGATGCCGATGCCTCTGCCGATGCTGATGCTGACGCATCCAATCTATTTCAACTATGATAGTTGATATGATATTTTTCTGCTTCTGCCGCTGCTGTCATTGTGGGTCATCAAAGGCAAATGCGTGTGTTCTAAATTGAAATTTTTTCTGCTGATGCCGATGCCTCTGCCGATGCTGATGCTGACGCAGCCAATCTATTTCAACCATTATTGTCGATTAGTTTGCTCATTTTCTTCTTCTCAGTACCGTATAGCCCCATGTGGGCCCATGGTACGTTAACTCAGCCGTTTATAGGCAATTTCGAGTCAACGTTACATTGCATATCATTTCGGAGTGTATATAATGTTGCAAGCACTATATACATATTTCCTATCCGCACATGTACGGACATTTTGTACCACGGCGAGATTCGATCACCGGACCTATAGATTACTACCATCGTAGAGTCCGACTCAACCAAGTGAGCCACAGAGCTCATTTTCCGTCTGTTAAAATTAAAAATGCGCTAGTATGAATGATGTCATCCAAACATCATGAAGCTTGTAATATCTTTGCTTAAAATATGAAAGCATTGAAACCCCTCCCTCTACGCAGGATCGCCACTGATATTGCACAAGATCGCAAAAACAATAATCCGGTTTGTATTTAACGTTTTTTTATTTAAATTTAATAAAAAAATCATTCTTAGTTTAAAAGAAAGTACAACCGTACAGACAGTACCAATATTGTGCGTACACAAGCTGAGATTTTATTAAAAAATCCGCTAATGGATTATTATACACATTTGAATTATCGTGCAAGTTTTCAAAGAAATAATTGTCGTGCAAAATATTTAGTATTTGATGCTTTAAAAGCTTGCCAAAATTTTAGGCCATTAAGCAAAATTAGTTTGTTATCGCACGCCAAGATCAAATATATTTTTCAATGCTTCAATACTCCAAATTTTCGCCAATTTCTCTTCATTATCATCCGGCCCGACGCCGGGCTTTGGCCTACTGAATCGTTGACCTCCGATTGTCCCGGTTAGGTGACCTACACGGTAGTCATCAACGCACCATGCTCCACTAGGAGTTACGGTAATCGAGAGAGAGAGAGGTGACCTATTCCACCAGTTTCGGAAGCGCAGCAGCTGGTGGGCGTCTTTACCTACACATTTCTCCCAGCGAACTCTCGGTCGTCCACGTAACCTCGCTCCGTCAATTCGTTGTGCGTTCATCACCATCTTTGGAATGCGATTACAGTCCTTTCGTTGTACATGTGGCGGGCCATTGCAAAACGGTGAAGCTTCACGATTTTCGATACCTCCGCAGCTCATCGTATAATTGATACAACTCGTGGTTGTACCGGATGTGCCGATTTCTCTTGTATATATCAATTGTTGTCGGGGTTTTTTTTGCAAAAAAATCTATTGACAGGTTAATTCCTGTCCAAAATTTTGGAGGGCAGTCTGAGGGCAGTTTTGTACTATAAAGGATTTTGATTTTAATGCAAAATCTTTAAGACAACTTTTTATAATGTTAAGCTAATGGAATTTATAGAAAATGCAAATATCAAAATTTGACGCTATAGACACTGGAATTTTACTTATAATTGGGGTCCGTAGAAATTTTGGCGCAATTCAATAAAATATGAATTTGGAAAGTTTCGAGCTATGTATAGTAGTTCGTAAGTTACCGCTAGAAACCTAAAAATATCTTTCTCGATCATACTGAAAGTTTGGACGCTTTCCGGACATTGCAAAGACTATTATTGCCCAAAATTTTATTATAATTTAATAAATATTTTTATTTATATAATTAGTATTTGATACTTTTAAACTGTAAAAATATAATGAACTAGCCAGGTCCATTACCTTGACAGATTTAGCGTCAGACGGTACACAAAATATGAAATTAACTGTCGCCTTTTGCTCACCGTATTACAGAATGTGAGCTCTGATCTTGTTTCATGATCATGAGGTAAATACCCTGTGAAATCGAGAATGATGTACATTTTGCTGTACTGTAGGCTTCTGGATGCTGTACGGCAGGTCACAGTGTTATACGTCTGGTCAGCTTACCCTAGCGCCAACCTAACACGCATTTCAATTTAAAATTTCAGCGAAGTTACAACCCCCATTTTATTAATTTTCAAAATTGATTTTCTATAGCATTTTTTTGCACAGACATTTTCTTTTCTTTTATGTACCTACATATAATTAAAACTCTATATCCATTTACAGCTTATGCCCAGCACTAACTGTCATATCAACTTCACTACACATGAACGAGAATTTAGCAGGAGTTACAATTTTGGCCTTTGGAAATGGCTCTCCGGACCTTTTTACGTCGTTGGCTCATTTGGAGGGTGAAAATACAGCAATGATGATATCAGAAGCATATGGTGCTGCCTGTTTTGTAATAGGAGTGATTTCGGGAATAATTCTCATTATAAGACCATTTAAAGTGTATTCGCCGCCGTTTGTTCGAGATTCATTGTTTCTACTTTTAATTTCAACCTTTATCCGGTTCATTATGTTTGATGGCTCAATTAATCTAGCGGAGAGCGTATGTAAGATGCGATTGGCTTCTGAATTTTATTACAGAAATATTAATTAACCATTTTTTTTTCATTGTTACAGTTATCGTCTTTATCTACATTTTATACATTACAGTCGTTATTATGGATCAATTTATTTTGTTGCACAAATCAAAAGGTAAAGAAAATTAGTTAAAACTACCACATACATATTTTCCTATTTTGCCATTTTTTAGAAGTTAAAAGGAAAATCAATTTAATAGCCTCTGGAAGAACTGATGGTCAGTATTGATATTTTCTTCTAAAAAGAAATGAACCAGAACTTCTTGTAACGTAACATTTATATTTTCTATCTAATTTTTTAGCGGTAATGGAGGCAGAATTGCGTGAACTAAAGGATCAAGGGATGTATGAAGTCCTCGGAATTGCTTTCGATGATATGCATGAAGACGATGAAAAATCGACGCCGTTTGTTGGAGAAACGCCAAACACTTATCTATTCAAGCAAATGTTGGATTCTTTAAATCCGATTGATCAAGATGTTTGGAAAGATGCAGGCGTTTTCGGCAAGTTCTTTATAATAATAAAGGTAATTAGGTGTAAAAAAAATTAATGTCGCGTTGGTTAGTTGGTTCTATGTAAAATTGGCGTGTTCTCTTTGGATACATAATAATTAGATTGGTAACAAATTAGCTTATTTCGGCAAGATTACCTACAGCTTTACGAGTTGAATGATGCCCAAGAATATACTGATCTAGTACGGTTGTAAGGCAATTCCAAATCGAATCGATCCGATCAACTCCAAGAAAATGTATGATTTTGACATACGAAAATAAAAAAAAAAATGATTCAGATTCTGCGATTTAATGCCGCACACACACGGAAAATGGCAGCTGGCTAATTGCAATTTTTTTACGTGAAGTTTCGTTGGATTCGGAGTCCATGGATTTTCCGTGTGTGTGCGACCTTAGAAGAATGTTTCTCTTCTGTAATTGGGAGCAAAAAAATCCACCGACCCCAAATGCTTCCGTTAAACGAAGCAGGAATTTCGCAGTGATGGAGTGGTCAGCAAGAAGCCCTGACCTAAATCCCATTGAACATTTATGGCTTTTCGGATTATTAAACTGTGTTAAAACTTCCTCCCTTCCAATTTCAGCTTTCGAGCTCTTGTGTCTAAAGGTCCATCTACATTAGTCGCCAAATGGCGACATTTTATAAAATATAAAATATTTTATAAAATGTATTTATTTGAAAAACATCTTTATTTTATGAATATTAAAATATAACTGACATATCATTTAAAGGTTACTACATAATTAAATATATTTATAAAACATCTCCCTTCTTCATTCTCTTTTTTTTTTTATATGGCTCCATTAGACAACATCATATCATATATCATATTTCTAGTATATGTACACATACATATATGATCGTCTAATGGAGGCCAAGTTCGATCCTTCATCTTATTCTTTTCTTTTAAACCATTTCTTTTTTTTCTTTTACCTTTCTTTTTCTTCTCTTTTCATTATTTTCTATTTCTCTTCTTTTTTATTTCTCTTTATTTTACTTGCATTTCGCTTGTTGTTCTGGTCTTACTTTGCCAAAAGCGAACAACGAACACAAGATTTCTTTACTTGTATTTCGCTTGTTGTTTTGGTCTTACTTTGCCAATACCCAACAACGAACACAAGATTTCTTTCTTTTTTTCTTTTGCTTTTTCCTTTCGTTTGTTTTCTTTTCTATTATTTACTTCTTTTCTTCTCCTATTTGTATTCTTCTATATACTTTTCCTTTTTCTTGATAAAGGATCAAACTTCATTTTCTTTTTTTATGTTTCTGTGAAATCTATCTGTAACTTTCTTTCAATTCAATTTTAAATTTTCTCGCCTTCGGGTTGGAGCGAAAGTTCTTTGGACATAATTTTCACGTAGTCCAATTATCGGCTGCGCCATGTTATAATTTATAAAATATTTTATAAAATGTATTTATTTGAAAAACATCTTTATTTTATGAATATTAAAATATAACTGACATATCATTTAAAGGTTACTACATAATTAAATATATTTATAAAACACACGTGCAGCCAAATGGCTGTTGTCATTCCATCCAAACATGTCGCCATTTGGCTGTGCGTCCAGTTTTGATATTCAATATGGCAACTCAACCATATTCATATTCAAAGTTCCAATTTTGCAACTTTTCGTTCTTTCGTTCTTTTGTGTGAAATTGAATAATTCTTGAATGGCCGTGTAATAATTCAAATGCCCAGAGTCCGATTTTGAAAATTGAATTTACAAAAATCACCAAAATGAAATTTGGGTTATGTCATTTTCTGTCTACATTTAGCTGCTAGTGTGGATGCTAAGTAGCAGCCAAATGGCTGCACGCGATGCCAGTTTTTGGACGCGCAGCCATTTGGCGCCTAATCTAGAGGGACCTTAAAGGTCCATCTAGATTAGTCGCCAAATGGCGACACGTGCAGCCAAATGGCTATTGTCATTCCATCCAAACATGTCGCCATTTGGCTATGCGTCCAGTTTTGATATTCAATATGGCAACTCAACCAACCGCTTTGACAACCGCTTGTTAAATTCAAAGTGACAATTTTGCAACTTTTGTGTGAAATTGAATAATTCTTGAATGGCCGTGTAATAATTCAAACGCGTAGAGTTCGATTTTGATAATTAAATTTAAAAAAATCACCAAAATGAAATTTTGGTTATGTCATTTTCTGTGTCTGTGCTGCTATAGTGTGGATGCTAAGTAGCAGCCAAATGGCTGTACGCGATGCCAGTTTTTGGACGCGCAGCCATTTGGCGACTAATCTAGATGGACCTTAAATAAAAAAAAAACAATGGTTAATTTGGCTCGACTTTTGGTTAAAATATATTTCCCGCGTCAGCATCGGCAGAGGCATCGGCATCAGCAGAAAAATTTCAATTTAGAACACACGCATTTGCCTTTGATGACCCACATTGACAGCAGCAGCAGCGGCAGAAGCATTTTTTCTGCTGATGCTGATGCCTCTCTAATACATGAAATGGCCGAGAAAAATGTTGGAACCGTTCTCGGATTGTAGCTTATGGAATTCCCCAGCGTTTGCGACATAAAGGCCTGAATAGACCTCGGGCGGAATGAAAATGAAATTTTTGTCCGCTGCGATTTTCTCAATGAAAATGCATGCTTACTGTCGTGGAACATGTCGGTAATGATGGGGAATTCCATAAGCTACAATCCGAATATGGTTCCAAAATTTTTATCGGCCATTTTATGTATTATTTTTCCCGTCATTAGATATTTTCCACGGTGAAATGACCGGGGAATCGAAAAATAATACATAAAATGGCCGAGAAAAATTTTGGAACCATATTGGGATTGTAGCTTATGGAATTCCCCATCATTTCCGACATGTTCCGTGACAGTAAGCATGCATTTTCATTGAAAAAATCGCAGCGGACAAAAATTTCATTTTCATTCCGCCCGAGGTCTATACTGCGCTTAAGTAAGTAAGTATACACTTTCCTTGAGAAAATCGCAGCAGAATAAATTTCACTCTTGAGGTCTATCCATCCATTTAGTAGTAGTTTGAATGAATTTGAGCTACTGACAACAAGTTTCACCATCCGTTGATTTATCGATTTACCATTGATTTCCAGATGGCTTAATATGACTGATTAAAAATCGGAATCGAATTTTTATTAGGTATACGCAAGCTAACACTTTACTTCCCAAATTGGGATAAAGACCCGTCACCGATCTTTTATTTTTTTCCTGTGGATACGAGGCGTACGAATAAAATTTAAAATGCCGCACTAAGCTTTAGACTACACTATACTCATATTACCGCTGGATTTGGTACCTATATAAGAATCGTATTTTTTATTTAACTTTGTTATCTACAGTTGTGTCTTGCTTGCTAGAAGAACTCAAAATCCCAGAGAGTTTTAGGTGTTGATCGTGCAACGAATTCTCGCCTTAATATGCTTCGGCATATATACTGCGCGACAAATGCTTAGGTTCATGGATATTTTCCTTTAAAATTATATAATTTCTATGTACTCTGATCAGAAATAATTTTTAAATAATGCTCTCTCAATTAACGGTTATTTTAATAAATATTGCAACTCTATCAAGCAACTCGCATAGCTAACGGAATTTTTTAAAATGAAAATCGCAATTTCCACTGCGACAATTGTATAGGTTCACTTACTTTAAAGAGTTATCTCGTCCTGGTGAGAAGTGTTTCAGTAAACATTTTTTTCGCGTTATACTCTGTGAGTCGTATAGTGGATAATGTCAAAAGGAAAGCAACTTTCTGCCGAGGAAAAGGCGACAATTTCCATACTAAAGCAAGAAGGATATTCAAACGGACAAATGGCAATATGGATTCAGCGGAGCTCGAACGTTGCAAGTAATTTTATACGAGATAGTGAAAATTATGGCCGACGATACGCAGGAGGCAGAAAAAAGCGATTTCCGGTGCATTACGGCGACGTCTCTTAAGATAAGCCTCGAATTCGTCCCTTACTGAGCGTAAGCATGGGGAGGATTTGGGGTTATCAACAATTGTGAGGACCATCCAACGAGTTCTTAGATCTTCTTCTTGTTTGAAACGTTTATGGTTAAAGAAAAAACCAGCCTTAACCCCGCAGCATCGCCTACAGCGCCTGGAATTCGTCTCAAGATTCATGAACTGGACATCGCAATGGAGAGGTAATATTTACGGATGAAAAACGGTTTTGTGTGGACGGTCCAGATGGGTTCTCTTACTATTATCATGATATTAGGAAGGAACCTATGTACCTGTCACTCCATCACTCTCGAATAGGTTCCGTTATGGTATGGGGAGCCATATCATATCATGGAACTATCGTCTTGGTCATCCTACGAGTCATCCACTTTTCTGAAATATTTTTCAGCGAAAACATTAAGTATAACGGTAAAATCGTCCCTGAACCTAAGCAATTGTCGCAGTGGAAAAAGACTCTTTGAATGAAATCAATTACTGTAATTTAAGGAGAATGTCCTGTAGGGCCTCAGTCCATCCATTTTATTTGTGATATTTAATAGTTTCGAAAATAACATTTCTTGAACCGGTAAACTTTTTTTTACCGTTTCCTGGAAGGAAATATGTGTGAACCTAAGCATTTGTCGCGCAGTGTATGTATTTGATTTTTACCCTTTAAATTCTCTTGGAAAATATCGAAAGCGACGTTAGTTGACCCTTTCAATCCATGGATTCGCCGAGTGTGTGTGCGGCTTACGAAGGGTCAAATGCGTTTTGAATGGGACATGTGTTTTGAATAAATTGTAACCATCAAATGTGAAAAGGAAAAAGTAAATAGTAAAGTAATAAAGTAAAGCTTTTAAAGTCCTCAAGAAATGCTAAAGACTCAAAAAAATTAACTGGGTCGAGAATTACGTTTCGGCGTGCGTTTTTCTTAGGTGTTGTGTGTAATTTAATTTCAGAATTGAGTCCTGTGATACGAGTGTCCTCCCCATAATGAGCTATATATTACAAAGAAAGCTTTTTTTGCAAACAAGCATAAAAACAATTTGCTACATCGCCACATTTCAAAAGCCTAGTTTGTCCTCCTTTTCTACTAGAATGATCAGGTCACCCGAAGCCCCGATTCCATTCATTTTGACCTTATACAAATTGATTAAGTAAGAGAAATAATTCTTTAACTCTTGCAGGCTCCTGTTATATTTGTGCTTCTGTTAACTATCCCCATTGTTAACTATGATATGACTATGAATGGATGGTCGAAACTGCTCAATATTTTACAATTACTAATAACACCAGTATTTCTAGTGATTCTAAACCGGAGTAAGTAAATGCAATAACTTCACTATGCTACACAATTATAATAAAAATGTTTTTAATCAGAATGGGACGTCAACATTTTTCACGTGACGATTTTTGTCTACATATTAGCGATTTCAGTTCCACTAATGTTTGCAGTTTTCATGACATCGAGAACAGATAAGCCACCAGTTTATCATACTGTAAAAACTTGATACTTTATAAAAAGTGCATGCATTGGATTTGGATATGATGACGCATATCTCAATTTAACAAACATCTTAAATTCGATTAAAATGCCCCATATCAATCAAGTGCATACTCTTCCACTAGTTCAAATAACCTTATTAATCCTTTCGATTTTTTTTCACAGTTCTACGCTTTCTTCGCGATGGTCACGTGCATCTTTATTATTCAAATATTAGCGTCAGAAATTGTGGCAATACTAAGTACCGTTGGAATTGCCGCGAAATTGACTCCTTCGTTTTTGGGATGTACAATATTGGCATGGGGAAACAGTGTTGGCGATCTATTTTCCAATATTACGCTTGCTAAACAAGGTCGCCACAAAATGGGTTTTGCAGCATGCTATGGTGGACCATTAATCAGTATCCTTTTAGAAATGACTGCATACAATATAAAATAATCGCATTTTTAACTAAGTAGACATCATCGGAATTATTATGCAACCGTCCATTTTCAGTTATAATAAAATTTCATCATCATGACGCATTTTTGTAATTACGATGATGTTGTTTCTCTACTGTATTATTTCGCCCAGAGCAGGATTCTTATCAAAAGTTGCTCTGGGTACTTCTTCACTCATAGTCACAGAAACGTGACTGTTTTTCTAAATCAGTAGTTTAAAATTAAATTTTCGAAGTTATGACTGTCGTTTCATCCATTTACGTAGTGCATATTTGAAATTGTTGTGAGTAGACGATAGACTATTGAAAAAATATATATAAAATTATTTCTATAGGATATCAAAAGAAACAGATCATTTGAAAACATGATCTTACACGTTTTAATCCTTAACCCGCAGTCCCTCTTCCAGTAATCATACTAGGAATCGGAATATCTTTCGTCTATAAAACATCAACGAGTCCTATTGGAATACAACGAGTATTTACGAAACTGATGTGTTACGCATTTTTTGAAATATTTAAACTGTATATTTTTTTTCCTTAGGTTCGCCAAGGATCCATGGGCCCAATGTGCAACTTGTTTCTTATGTTAATTGTACTCGGAAGTTTAAGCGGCGTTGGCCTGGCCAAGTTTCAAGCTAGACGATCTGTTGGATACTTCTTGTTGACGACTTACTTTTTCTTTTTAGTGTATGCAGGATTGGGTGAATTTGAAATTGTTCATCTGGGTACTGATCATCAGGATCAACGTGTTAGTATGGATTAAAAGGTTGTAAATAAAATTTTTTGTCGCATCTTATGTTTGTCTTTTGATTGCTTTCTTTCACGAGAAGTTCTACTGCTCCTGGACAAACAGAAACCGACAACATGGACAGCATCGCCGGACGATGGGCCTAGAATTTTGAGTAACTCTTCAATATACACTCCTTCTTTCATGAATCTCTAGAGCAGATGACTGAAGCAGGCCATTCCGTTCAACTGCCAGCAGTAGATGGAGCTGGTATTGCCATGCAATCATTTCGACGTAATGGAGCGCCGGGCGTTGATGAGCAAAACTACCGAAGCACGGTAGAACCTGCCTGACAAACTTTTTTAGTATAATCTGCCCAAGCAATTCTGACCAGACCAGCTTGCATTTGTAAAGCGATAGGCAGCTGTCGGAAGTCAATTTATTTATTTATTTATTATTATCGTCTAACGCTGAATCTGGCATTATAATAGACCTGCAATGGACGCATACCATAAAAGAAGTTGGATCATAGGCGATGCATAGAAGTTCACGTTAATTTTATTGCCAGAATTAGAAGAAATGAATGTGGTGCGGAATGCTCGCTTTTTACAACGCTGTCATTATGCAGTTTAACTGGAATAGATACAAGATACAACTTCAAGACTATATGCGGGGGAAATAGAACGAGCACCTGATTGACTGCGACCTAAATAAAGGTTGCTGAAATGCTGATATCATACCTAACTACACCGCGGATTAGGTCAACGCCTTCACTGAAAATGACAAAATTTCCAAGGTAGTTGAACCTGATGGCATTTCAACAATGACCATAATGAAACATTTCTGCCCAATAATGAAACATTTCTGCCACGCTTGTAATCTCGAAGATCTGGAAGATACTCATCGCTGAAGGCACTCATCGACCTCGCTCTTATTGCACACGCTCAGCTAGGATCTCGGCTTCCGGAGGATGCGCTGTGTATCATCCTTCGATGCAATTACGCATCATCGATAAGGGTTGAACCAGCCACAAGTTCTGTCAAGTTCACTTGATAAGTGCAATTCCTCAATGTTGAGGCTGATATGCTGAATATGAATATTCCAGATCAAATGTTTCTTTCGATCTCAAACTATCTAGCTGATCGGCAATCCTGCACCAAATTGCGAGTTCAAAGCTTTCGATAATCAAGTCGATTGTTCCACAGGATTTTCATCCATCATCTCTCTCCGGTTCCTTTTAACCCCTAGAAGGAAATAGGGCATTGACTACTTCTTTTTCACCTCTCCCTGCTAGCAACCATCGCCTTTAGATGGCTCACGATTTGCCTATAGATTTTTCCACTGACTAATGTCTTCCTTGCCACAATTCCAGACTCTCGGGATGGAATCGGAACTGATTTCCTATGCTGACGATTGCACCGTACTGGCTACGTAGAAAGGCAAGGATGAAACGCGACTCCAATTTAATCGCTATCTCGGCCGCTCAGAAGCGTTTTTCCACCGTAAAATCTGGCAATATCTGGTCTAAATCCTTCACGATTTTTCTTACTACCAGTTTCGAGGAATTACACGTAATGTCAGGAGAGGGCTTCGAGATCTTTAGAGCGAGGTTCAGGGATAAAATAGGAACCACTTTGATGTTGAGACATACATCGCAGCGATTCAGACTGAAGTCATGGGCGTAGCCAGGGGGGGGCAGGGGGGGCGACCGCCCCTCCCTGGCCGGTGAAACTTTTTTTATTGAATTGAATATTAATAATACTGAAAGAAAAAAAAAATATTCCAGGGATAATTTTTTTCAGATTCTCTTTTTCGCATTTTCGTTTGCAGTTTCCATGTTCCGAAAACCACAGAAACATTTCCATATCAATTTATTACAAGCCGTTCTTCTTCCTTACATAGTCATCTACATAGATACATATGGACATACCTAATTCTATTCTATTTCGTCCAGATTTACAGCAATCCTGAGCGCTATGGATAGCTCTTTTCATGTCTATACAGTAGACTCGGGTAAACGTGTACTTCGCCAAACGTGAAGGTGAACAATTTTATGTGAGCTCCTACTCTGAAACGTGAACAAGTCTTGAAAGCCCTAAAACATGAACATTAAGGGAGGAATTCATAGTCCTCACTTAAGGAATACGGATTCCCTTAAGGAATAATTATAAAGGAATGCTTATTGGGACAAAACGTCACTTTTAAATGCATTACCTCATTCAATAAAATAATTTAATTCGGAAGCCTAATTAAAGTAACTGACAAATAAAATATAAAGAAGTATCTAGTAGCTGCAAAATTTAAATTTATTTTTCAAATACGAGCGACTATGAACTGTAAAATTTATAAGGATTCCCTTATAGGCCAGTCAATTTATGATTTTAGGTCGCAAAAAATAGCTCGGCTCTGTTTTTTTGGGATACTGTTAGGGTAGATACCAGAAGTGTCCCACCAAGTTTGCAACTTCGAAAACCTAACCTAACCTAACCCCGTGACCCTCAAAAAACCTAAAAATTTTCAAAGGTTTTTCATATTTTGGTTTGTGATTTCCAAAAGTCGTCTGCTTGATTCTCAAAGCTAATAAAACCTTCTTTAATTTGAGTCCAGCTTTGTAGGTGCAAAGGATCTCCAAATACTCGTACAACACTTTAAACATTGTTTTTTTTTTTTTGTAAAAAAGTTATAAATGCTGTATCTTGGGATCCTTTGTATACCTACAAAGCTGGCGTTGCACTCAAACTAAAGAAAATTTAGTAGCTTTAAAAGTGCAGCGGACGACTTTCTTGTGCCTTACAGGCCTTCTACATCTGCAACTTCGTTGCCAACCTAGGTTGCAGGTACCTAACTACACACTTGCAACATTCCGGCAACCACGCCATTCACGTTCTTGCAACCTGGTACTGCAACCTGCACCATGCCTACAAATCACTTATTTTCCGGTTTTTTTTTGCGTGTTACCAACTTAGGTTGGCAACCAAGTTGCAGGTGTATAAGGGCTGTAAACCACTTGTGGAAAATAGAGAATCGACTGCACTTACGTCCCATAACGTATACGGTTTCTCGCAATGCCTCCTAATTCGACCACAGTTTTTCAGTCGAACTCTATGCATTCAGAGAACTAGCGTGAAATTTTGTCGGCCTGTTTGCATCGACCAGTAATGTAGGTACGCTCTCCAAGTACTGCTCCCTTTCAACAGCTTTGGTTTTTACAATTTGGTTTGCAAAATTTTGGACAAGAACTTGACTGTGGAATGCTCTTGATACCGCCATCCGCGGAAACGATATTGTCTAAATAGATGAATTAATATTGATGGGGGAGTTAAATTCCCTTTCAGACTAAAGGTACGTTGTCCTCGACGCGGCCGCACGACAGCGACTCGCTCATTCCATATGAAAACTCGTTTTTAAAATGAGAAAGAAACGAGTTTTTATGTAATGAGCGAGTCGTTGTCGTGCGGCCGCGTCGAGGACAACGTACGTAAGCTGGACTCAAATTTAGCACTTTGGTCTTGTTTAATTATACCCTATACCCATAAGATGGTATAGGGTATATTGTTTTTGTTACGACGATTTATGTAACACCTCAAAGGAGCCACCGGAGGTATGGCAAAATATATATATAAATGATCAGGGTCGGTCCCTGATTCGAATAAGCCATGTCCGTCTGTCTGTCTGTCTGTCTGTCCGTCCGTGTGTCTGTCAGTTCGCACGATAACTCCCGAAATAATGAAGCTAGCGTTTTGAAATTTTGGTGAGATGATTGTTTTGATAAAAGCTTGGATGGTATTGAAAATGGGCCAAATCGGACCATGCGTTCCCCTACCTCCCACACAAATAACCCCTCCGTGATAGTGTTAGTGGAAAGTGGAGAAGGTCCGACTACCCCTACCCCTACATCCCCTACAAAGCAATATTCAGTCATATCTTTTGATAGAATGTCCCCAAAAACTTGAAATTTATATCACATGATAGCTGCTGGATTCCGTAATAAGATATTAAAGATTTGCTAGATTCGACCCATCTACCCCTTCCCCCTTAAAAAAAAAATAAATTGAATATTTTCGGTTTTACGCGCATTCTAGGTCTGTACATGGGTATAGGGTATACACTCATCGTGCTATTCGCACGATTAGAACTCGGTCTCGTTTTTTCTTTAAGTCGACTGCATTTGACTCCTTCTCGAGATCCAGAGCTATAACGATCAGATCGTTGATTTTGTGCGAGAGTACTTAATTGTCAAAACTTCATCATGCAAGTTCCACGGCGTCCCGGCAACTTAAGTCGAATGAGCAAAAAACTACCATCAGAAATAGAATGGAATCCTGCCCAACTTTGGGTTAAACTTTACTGTGCGATTCCGTTCTGGGGAGGGTTAGCTAGGACTCCCGACGTTATTGTAGAAGTGTAGAGGAGCAGCTGAGTTGAGCAGCTAAAGAGGGCTCTCAGTGGAATAACTGAGCGCTTGGGCTCCTATTTGGAGCGCTTAAGAGCTCCATTGGGCACCTATTTTAAGGAAGTGGAAAAGCATGTACCCCTAAATGTCTCCAGCCGACTGTCGGATAACGTTTTTTTCTATGGATGCTGTGGATGTGTGATAAGAGGCTTCTCGGTATGTTTCAGCAGGAGATGCGATCCTGTAGAACCAAGCAAAGCCAGATTTCAAAACGGACATTGATGTCGCAAGTGGAATATGCTGCCCAAAAGCCAAAAATAGCACTGAATGTAAACGAGTTACGTTTTAAAAAGCAGAAACGGAGGCCAGTTGAATGTAATCAGAATAACCAGTAAAAGTCTAGACACGTTCAGGGGCAATTTTTCTTTAAATGGTATTGAAAATCATTCTCGACTGTCCTTTCCTAAAATTAAAAAAAAAAAAACAGTCATGAATGGGTACTCGTTTAACATCTTGAGTGAGTTCATAGTTCGTCACAAGGGGCGTGAGTTCGAAAAAAAAATTAACTGAATTCGTTCACGGTGAGTCTCGAACCCGTGTGCAAAGAAGGTGCGGCCACTAACCATTACACCAGTTAAAATACTCTAAATTTTGCCTAACAATATTTTCGCGACCAACGATTTCAAATCCTAAGAAAATCTTGATACTGAAAAAATTTCGGGCTTGCCCCCCCCTGACCGAAATCCTGGCTACGCCCATGACTGAAGTAGTGAATATCGGTATATCTCGAGATTAAGTATGAATAGGGTCCTCTCAGCGCGTCCACCGCCTTTTTCGCCTGAAAAGATCATGTTCCCTAGGAAGGAACCCCAAGACGATATTAGCACAGCTGTGGTCGGATTATTTTTCGCACCTAAAGCCCCGGATAGAGTTCGAGCGGAATGAAAATGAAACGGTAATGAACCGGCATAAAAACCGTGGTGACGGTAATGAACCGGCATAAAAACCGTGGTGAATTTAAAATTTTAGCTTCGAAAATTGATACAAAGGCGTTTTACGTCCTAAATAATCTTAAAAATAACTAAAAAAAATAATTTCCCCATTGTCCGAATGCATTTTCAACGTGAAAATGAGTCGACTCTGTAGCATATTCTCCGTCGGGCGTGGTGAATTTTGCAAACGTCAAACCGATTCACTGTCCACGACGAGTTCATCGCGGAAATTATCTAATGACCGGGGAATCGAAAAATAACACATAAAATGGCAGAGACAAATTGTGAAACCATTCTCGGATTTTAGTTTATGGAATACCCCATCATTTACCACATATTCCACGACAGTAAGTATGCATTTTCATTGAGAAAATCGCCGCGGACAAAAATTTCATTTTCATTCCGCCCGATCTCTATTCAGGCCTTAATAAGGTGACAAGACACCCGAATGACCAACCCAAGTAACAATTTCATCCCTATAATACTTCGTAAAATATTATCTTCTAACGACAATAGGGGCACTTTACAGGGTATAAACTCTGAATAATAGTCCAATAATGGCGTTTGGCGCCGTTTTTTGATCCAATTGCACCTTATTGTAGCACTGAACTAAGCTTTGAAAAAGACATACATCAATGTGTTATGTCATCATTTTCTGTCATTTTCTCGTGAAAAAAAGAAAAAAAAATTCCCCCAGCCAGTGTCGAACCAGCGACTGTCGGACGCCAGTCCGACGCCCTAACCACTCGGCCAACCTCACATATAGTTAACATTGCTCGTAAACACTACAAGTGCTCAACACTTCTTTATCGACACTTCTCCATTGCACCTTCTTCTTTATATGTCAGTCAATTGAAGTTGAATAAATCCACACATTCATCAACAAAATGCAGACATTTTCTGCGCTGAGATTATCTTAATTGATTCATAAGTTAACGAGGAGTGAGGAAATGTTAGTTTCATGCAATATTTCAATGAATTCAATTCAAGAAACGTGGTATTCCGGAGCACTTCATAAGTGTCAATTCAATAAATCACAAAGTCCATCCTTCAATAAAACTAGGCTGAACAATTTATTGGATGACCATACGAATGTCACACGATAAAAATGACACCGACTGTGCTATAGAAGAATATATGCATGTGTGTGAGTTAACTAGAGAGACTATATTGCATGCGTGTGTGCTGTATCACCCAATAAAACACAAGAGTGGAGTATTTAAAGGAGTGTCTTTTTTAGGTTGACGTTTAGAGACAGTTTTATCGAAGTTTTATACCACAATCTTTGAATTTATTCCATAATGATGACAGAAGCTTTCCGGAAAATACTTTAAGGATGGTTTATCGGATCAACATATTACTTTAAGCGATGTCACACGATAAATGAATTCCGTGGTACTATATGGTTGCTACAGTGTGAAGTGCTTCTTTAAAGCAAACGAATTGTTGCTTGGGAATGGTGTACACACACTAGCTATCGGTGGGATTTGACTTAGATATAAAGAGGTATTGTTATTTAACTTGGCCCTTTACAATTTATTTAGACTATATTTTTCGAATACTACATCAATCAAGTGACCGCCATTATTGGCCACAGCAAAATGAGCTCTTTTTGCTGCGTTTTCCATCAATTTTTCTGAGCATCACGGGCGGAATAGAGTTGATTTTGGCACGAATGTTTGCCTTGAGCTCGTCAATGATCCGACGATTGCTGGCATACACTTTGCTTTTGAAATAACCCCACAAAAAGAAGTCTTCTTCTGTGTACCGTAACACCCCTTGTGGGGCATGGTGCGTTCATTCAGCCGTTTATAGGCTACTTCGAGTCAACGTTACATTGCATATAGAGGAGTGTATTATAATGTTACAAGCACTATATATTTCCTGGACCACGCCGAGATTCGATCTCCGGACTTCTAGATTACTAGCATCGTAGAGTGCGACGCCACCAAGTGAGTCACACAGTTTGACAAAAAGAAGTCCGTGGGAGTCAAATCTATGGAGATCAGGGTGGCCAGTCAACGTCACCTTTTTTGACATCAGACGTCCAGGGAATTTTCGTTGCAGAAACTCGATAGTTTGATTTGCAGTGTGTTTCTCCGATTGCTTCTATAATAATTTTTACCGGGCGTATTGTAAATTATTTTTAATTTAATTAATTTAAAAATGTGTATCGACAGTACAGATCCCCTACGTACAAAGATTTCAAGCCGAATTTTTATGCAAAAATTGGCTAATGTTACATTACATTAGATTACAGTTATTCATATTTTCAAGAGCCTACATACAGGGTGTCCGGAATCTGCCGCATAAATGCACCGGATTATGATTCCTCAGTTGATTTCCAGCAAAAAAGTTGTACGGAACCCCCTTAGCTTATGCCAATTTTTAAAAGAATCGTACAAGCACCTCACCTTGGCTGAAGTTGGAGAAAATTGAGATAGAAAAAAAGATTGTTTTTGGGACAAATCACGCAAATTTGACTTTGAAGCTCTGTAAAAACCAAACCGCTTATTCGATTTTAGTGTGGATAGTTTTATTTTGTGTAGTTGCATTGCCATTATAGCATACACTTGGATTTAGTCTACTGAAACTACCGTTAGGCGGTTCATGAGTTCTCATTGTGAGAAATCGAGAATTATGTACATTTTGCTGGATGCTGTAATGCTGCACGACAGATGAAAATGCTGTACTCTACAGCAGAATTCTGTACGTCTAGTAACCTTAGCCTAAATTCATATCATATCATTCAAAATATCTATTTAAATTGTGAAAATTGTTTTTCCAATACCCAGTACCATAGGAAGGGGTACTCTCCCCCATTCTGTTTAACATCTACATGTCCGGCCTTCCTACACAATCGGAAGGAAACGAAGTGATTTCCTATGAGGACAATTGCACCGTTCTCGCCATGGGGGAGGATATGCGCCTCCCAATTAATCGCTATTTATGGCGACTGCAGGCATTTTTCCAAAGGGTCTAAACCTTCTGCGACAGTTCTTATCACCTGGTGGAGGATTGTCGGTGGGCGGTTGATGTAAGTATGGGCAACAGCCCTGTTCCTAGTGTAGCTAACCCTAAAATGCTCGGGCTTTACCTTGAGAACATGGTGACGGCAGCTCATCACGCTGCAGCAGTATGTGGAAAGATGCGCAGTAGGAACAAAATTCTCAAAGCACTGGCTGGTCTGGGAGCATCTGGGGCAAAGATACAGAAACCATGCTAGCCCTTTATAAAGCGGTGGGACGACCAGTAGCTGATTATGCAGCCCCGGTTTGGTCAAATAGTGTATGTGACACAAATTGGTCTGCCAAAATGCTGCTTTACGCACAGCCACAGGTTACCTCCTGATTTTTGCCCAGGATCACTTACACCAGGAGACACGCTGATGCCAATACGTGACCATATTCGTCTACTCTCAAAACAGTATCTTGTTGCTGACTACCGTTAGGATCATCCCAACCATAATCTTATGGACCGAATTCCTCCACCACGACATGTGAGGCGTGGTTTACGAGACCTAGAAAGGAGGTCCAGAGGGATACGAGCGGGACCCTTTCGATGAAGAGGCATTCGAAGCTGCCATTGCAACGATTCACACTGAAGAAATGAGCCGGTGTATTGCGAGTTTAGGTACGAATAGTCCTCTCAGCGCTTCGACCACCTATTTCGTCTGAGGAGATTAGGCTCCTGAGAGCCATCAGAGTTAGATTAGCCCAGCTTCGGTCAGGCTTTTGTTCGCACCTTAATTCCTACCTGTCTCGGATAGACCCACACATCGAGAAAATCTGTTCTTACTGGGCTGACGCGCCTTATTATATGGGTCTTTTGTTTCAATGCCCAGCTGCGTGCGTGAAAGCACCGCCGTCTCTCTATTAAGGCCGCAATGTAGAAATTTTTCGCCTACTGTTTGCACTGTTTTGTTGTTACTTTTAATGACGTCATATGCTTGTTGTTGTTGTTTCTTCGTGTAAATCCAAAACTTAGTAGGCAAACTATGACGGCATGGAACGGCTGAGTTACGGCCTTGATGTATCTAGATGGCGTTGGTGAAAGCCCTATCGCTGGAGATATGTTTTTGTCCCTTGACATCTCGGGCGAAAACAACGATGAACCATAAACCGAATTCACATAGATGCACAGTGGTGTCACACCTTCCGCACCGCTAAAAGAAGAAGAACCAACTAACAACCAGTTACACTATCCAATTGATTGCATACAATGCGATTTCTTTGTCACAATGGTGGCAAGAAAGTGAATGACAAAATTGCATTACCGCGACAATAAAGGTGATAGTGGTCCTACGGAAACTGCCTCTACGGAGCGGACCACACCCGTTTTTTACGTGGAAACGGCCAAAAGTTGCCAATATACCTCCCTGGCAACAGCCTTGAAGGTTCGATGCAGGAAGGTTGTGTTTGTCTGTGTATATGTGTGCATTCGAGTTATGTGTTTTTTCGTCATATTGGGAGCATTACATCTCGGGGCGGCTGCTCTAAATTTTATTAATTCGCGCCGGCATTGAAACAAATCCAGGCCCAGAGGTTTTGTAGTGTTTTCGGCCAACGAATTGGTTCGAATGCCAGGTGAGTGCAGTAATTGCTGCTTGGAGTGGGTACATCTCAGGTGTTCTGGCTTGAGAAGGGTTGGTCAGCACTCCACATCATATGTTGCACCGGGATGCATAAACTCAGGGCGACCACGGGCTGCTCCTAGCCCTCCACCTCCTCCTCAGCCCCCAGCACCACCAAACAATATGATCAGGAATGCTAGACCTAGTTTAACTCCTGCTCCTCCTCCTTTAGCGGTTTTCACTCCACTGTCCTTATTGCAGTTTAACTGCAACGGCATTCACCAAAAAATTGCCGAGATCACTCACTTTATGAGTGTAAACAGAATTCTGATTTCTGCCATCCAGGAGACTTTGCTCCATTCGAACTCGTCTCTTAGCGTCCATGGCAATTACGTTATACTGCGCAAAGATAGACCAGCCGCCAGGAATGATTCTCACCCTAATGTCAACAGTACGGCGGAAATGCAAGCCATCTCAGTTTCATCAGGGAGTACTAATATCGAAATTTTTAATGTATATGTTCCACCACACTCTAGTTGCCCTTCTGGCTATCGTTTCGATATTGGCCCTCTCCTATCTGGAGAGCACAGGATCATTCTTGGTGACTTTAACGCCCACCATGAGCTCTGGCATTCTGACCTCAACAACGATGCCAGGGGTGTATAACTATTGCCGAATCTCTAGACGCCTCAGATTTCTGTCCACTCAATGAAGACTCGCCGACTCGAGTCACAGGCATTTGCAGTAGCTCTCCTGACTTAACTATTGTAAGTGCCTAATCAGTGCTACTCGATGGGAGACGCACACTGCTCTCTCGTCCGATCACCTCCCAATCATAATAAGAATTGACAAACCAGCAAACCTGACTAAGTCTGAGAAGCGAACGTTTGTCAATCACAAGAAAGCCGATTGGGAGGGTTTCAAAGCATACTCGACGGCGAAGTTCATCGAGCTACCTACACCAACTAGCGTTTATAAGGCCGAACGAAATATTAGGAACATCATTGCCAAAGCAGCGGCACGTTATATTCCTGCTGGACGTATCCCGAAAGTTCGACCTAATTTCCCTACCAGTGCCGCCAGATTAGCCGATGAACGAGATAACATCAGACGCGCTCACCCAGGTGATCCCAGAATTCAGAAGCTTAACTCCGAAATCAATTGACAAGTAAAAGACTATCGGAAGGCGAAATGAAACGAGCACCTCAATGACTGCAACCTCAATGAAGGTGTCAGTAAACTATGGTCTACTGTCCGCGCCCTATCCAATCCTAGGAAAGGAAAGTGCAATAATTCCATCAAATTTAAATAAGAGCACCAGCGATCCCCTTCAGTTCGCAAGCCTGTTCAATAAGCAATTTATTGAACATCCCAAGTCCGATGGCTTAAAGCGTAAAATTAGAAGACGGATTCGCAGTAGAAATGCTGACACTATTCCATCGTATACTGCGGACCAGGTTAAAAAAAGTCATTGAAAATGCTAAAAGCTCAAAGGCCCTCGGACCCGATGGCATTTCGATGGCCATGTTGAAACATCTCGACCTTCTAGCTATTGAGTATCTCACGGCAGCCTTTAATTTGTCGATCTCTAAGCTTGCCATCCCTGAAATCTGGAAAACAGGACGGATTGTCCCCTGTCTCAAACCGGGAAAGAGCGCTGGTCTCGGTGAATCCTACCGACCCATAACAATACTTTCACCTGTCGCAAAGACGCTAGAGGCCCTTATTCACCCCACTCTTGTTAAGCATGCTAAGCTAGAACCTCACCAGCATGGCTTCAGGAAAATGCATAGTACCACCACTGCCCTCGATGCGATCACTGCACGCATCCGTAATGGGCTAAACCACAGACGTCCTTGCCACAGATCGATTCTTGTGGCAATTAACGAGTGCATTTGACAATGTCAATCACTCGATGCTTCTCGCGAACTTACTGAATATGCATATCCATGCTCAAGAGATCCGTTGGATTGCCAACTATCTAGCTGGTCGGCATTCCTTCACTGAGTTTCGTGGGAAACGTTCTAAGCTGAGGAAAATCAAATTAGGAGTTCCACAGGATGGGGTATTCTCCCCCACTCTGTTCAACATCTACATGTCCGGCCTTCCTACACCACCGGAAGGAATCGAGGTGATTTCCTACGCAGACGATTGCACCGTGCTCGCCACAGGGGAGGATGAGGATGAAATGCGCCTCCAAATTAATCGCTATCTCGGACGATTACAGGCTTTCTTCCAAAGCCGAAACCTCACCATCTCCGCGTCTAAATCTTCTGCGACATTACTTACCACCTGGTCGGTGGGAAGTTGATGTACGTATTGGCAACAATCCAATTCCTACTGTTGCTAATCCTAAAATTCTCGGGCTCCATTTAGAGAGCATGATGACGTCAGCTCATCACGCAGCATCCGTTTGCGAAAAGATGCGCAGTAGGAATAAAATCCTAAAAGCACTAGCTGGTAGCACCTGGGCCAAGGATAAAGAAACCATGCTAGTCACATACAAAGCGGTGGGTCGAGCAGCTGCTGATTATGCAGCCCCAGTTCGGTCACATAGGCTATGTGATACAAACTGGACCAAAATTCAGGTCTGCCAAAATGCTGCTCTACGCACAGCCACAGGTTGCCTCTTGATGTCTGCCCAGGTTCACTTACATCAAGAGACAAAATTGATGCCAATACGTGACGGCAATCTCCTACTGTCCAATCAATATCTTGTTGGTTGCTACCGTGAGAATCATCCCAACAACAGTCTCATGGACCGAGTTCCTCCACCACGACATGTCAGGCGTGATTTGCGAGACCTAGAGAGAGAGGTCCAGGGATACAAGAGGGACCCTTACGACGAGCTGCCATCGCTGAGATTCACACTGCAGAAGTGAGTCGGTCTATTGCGAGATTAGATGCGAATAGAGTCCTCTCAGTGCGCCCTCCACCCATTTCGCCTGAGGAGATTAGGCTCCCGAGAGCCACCAGAGTGACATTAGCTCAACTTTGGTCGGGCTTTTGTTCACGCCTCAATTCGTACCTTTCTCGCATTAACCCGGACATTCAAAACATCTGTCCAAACTGCGCCGGCGCTCCACACGATGTGGGTCACTTGTTTCAATGCCCAGCTGCGCCCACTGACTTAACCCCTATCTCACTGTGGGAAAACCCTATCGCAGCCGCTATGTTTTTGTCCCTTGACATCACGGACGAAAGCATCGACGAACCATAACTCGAATCCACATAGATGCACAGCGGTTTCACACCTTTCTGCATCGCTAAAAGAAGAACAATAAAGGTGAATGATTAAGGCGAGCCACATTGCTGTTGATAATAAACCAATAGAACGCTGAGATCCAAAACACAAAATCTACTCGTTGTCCCTGAACTTTGTTCTTCTTGTCACCGAATACAGGAAACCTTCACCACCATTAAATCTCTTAACTTAAATAAAAACAAGCTTATTCATTTTAAACATATATTCAGTACTAAAACGTACTTTCATTTATAATTTATTTACAAGGTAAGAAATGTTACATAATTTGATTCCATTCGCTTAACAAATTTCCGATCAATCCGCGTTTAATGCTCAATATCTCATTCAGTCCTTTTTGCTTAATGCAAGCAATTTTCTATTGAGTGGTAATACAATTTCCTATCACAGTCTCTTCGTTGAACAACGCTAGCAAATAGCATTTTGCTATTTGGTAGCGCGATATCGATGGAAATTCTGGAGCAGACTTGATATTCGATTCGAATGTATAACAAAAAATAAATTAAGATTCCTAATGCTAAAACAAATCACTTTTAGTTATAGAAAATGATTTTAAAAGTTAAATGTTGTATGTGCTGCTTCGAACTTGTTTGTAGAATTGATCAACAACTTCTTAGTTCGGCAATAAATCCCTGAGAATATCCTTTGTCTCGTTGCTAACCTTCTCGGGGAATCGAATATCGAATCCGACAATAAGATCACCACGTCTCGAGGGCTCCTTGGGCAATGGCAAACCTTTACCGCTGATTCTTTTCGTCGTTGTCGGTTTAATGACTTCATTGCTCATGTTCAATGTAACCGACTGTCCTGACAGGGTTGGTACATGAACAACTGTACCGCATAGAGCCTCCTTGAGCGACACTTTTGCCGAATAGCGAATATCGCTTCCTTCTCGCTTGAATGTTGGATGTGGTTTATCGCGGATAATAAACACAATATCAGCGGGTATCTTGCCGGGAATCTGATCGCCCTCTCGCTGGAACGTTATTTTCGTACCGGCCTTCCATCCAGGCTTAACGGTTATGTTGAGCAGCTTCTCTTCCTTTCGTTGAGTGCCGTCTGGTTGAACAGCAATCCTGGAAATTTTCATCTTCTTCACACAACCTCTATCGACTTCCTCGAGACCGACATACAGATCGTGTTCAATGGGTGGATCTTGTTGTTGACGTTTGCGCGACTGGGGCGAGTTGACATTGAACGATTGCGATCGGAAAGCAGCGCCCGGTCCTCCACGCCCGCCCATTCCCATTTGAGTGTACCCTTCATTATCATCGTCCATGAACATTACGCCGCCACCGCCGAACGGATCAGACGAGCTGAAGAACATACCAAACGGATCGGCAGATCCAAAGAATTGTGCAAACGTAGCGCGAGGATCGCCGTGGAATTGATACGTGTAAGCGCCACCACCCGTTTCACCGCCACTTCCAGGAACTCCGCCTTTCAGTCCTTCCTCGCCGTATTGATCGAAAATGTCGCGTTTCTTCTTATCGGATAGCACTTCATATGCCTCGGCTATTTCTTTGAATCTTTCTTCAGCCGCTGGACTTTTGTTCTTATCGGGATGATACTTGAGGGCGAGCTTGCGATAGGCCTTTTTAATTTCATCGTCGGAGGCACCTTTGGCAATGCCTAAAATCTTGTAGAAATCTTTGCCCATTTTGTATTAGTTCTGTAAATAGAGAGAAAAGAAAGTCATACGTTAGGTATGTCGGGAAACGGCTAGAATATTCGATAATGAAAAATCATCCCCCCAACTGCTCGTAACACAAACAAAAATGACTAAATGACATCACGCCCAGTAGACGAATTTAGATCGGGCACAAGCCCAACAGACTAGTAAAAAAGAATTTTCTCTTTACTTTTAGGACATTTCTTTACTTTTAAGAAATCAAGAAATGCAATCAAATTTATTGCCATAATTATGGAAATTCTTCCTCCTCCAATACGAGTGTCAACGTCTACTCACCTTTTATGCAACTCTGCTAGTCCAAATTAGTACTTTATTTCGTCTTGAACTTCACTTTACACAATTTCAACTATATTTCCACTAATTGTCCTTTTTCCTTCACGTTTAACTTCTTCTCGAGAACAGAGAAACACTCCTACTTTTCACTGGGAAGTGATTTATCAGATAAAAACACTGCTGACTTCTAATCTTCTGTAAAACTTTTCTTCGAATGACGATGTGCGCCCACGGACCCGCCTCTTATATTTATAAAATCGATGTTCTAGAATTTTCTAGTAGTTACTCACGTCAAATAGCAGCCAACGTTCGCCGTGCGTACGGAGAAATACGAAGAAACTTCTAGGTGTTTTCATGCAGTTCTAGCAGTTGATTGCAGTACACAGATCAGCTGATTGTATTTGGGATACGAATTTCATCGAGTATGCACGATTGGTGGCCGTCATTCGCATTGTTTTTGTTTGTACGCCGACGTCACATTTGACAATTAAATGAATGATGAATTAAATGCTGATAGTTACATGTCACACTAGCAAAATATATTCGCGATTAGTCTCGCTATTGGGTGAGTTGAACAGAGTTCGCAGCCGTGCTCCCGTTCCATTGTGTTCAAATTGGGACTTACTTTAGCCATAGCCACATTCTTCATCTACGATATCCGGGGTAAGTACATGCATTACATAATGTTCATGCAAGGACAACAATTGTTAATTGTAGATAAACATCCTTTTCCAACGGGTGATTCGCGACGCGACTCATATCCAGATCCTGCGGGTTAGTCCCGCATTGAAAATCCTTCCGATATTGTCCCTCAAAACGTCCAAAGTATCCGCAAGTCCCGCATTATCGGAAGATTGATTCCGTTTGCGCTTGCATTTTTTGCTTGGAATGGATCGCATCTTTGGACGGTTGTAATTTCTAAACAGACAGACATTTTTCAAATTGACCTGTTTTTATACCCTATACCCATAAGATGGTATAGGGTATATTGTTTTTCATCATCATCAATGTGGCACGATAGCCCGACGTCGGGCCTTGGCCGCCTGAATCGTTGACCTCCAATTGTCGCGGTTACGTGACCTTGTCCTCCATTTTCGGAAGCCCAACAGCGTCTTCACCTACGGAGTTCTCCCAGCGAGCTCTCGGTCGTCCACACAACCTCGCTCCGCCAATTCGTTGTGCGTTCATCACTTTCTTTGGCATGCGATTATCGTCCATCCGTTGTACATGCCGCGCCCATTGCAAACGTTGAAGCTTCACGATTTTCGATACTTCCAGCTCATCGTACATTTGATACAACTCGTGGTTGTACCGGATACGCCATTGACAGAGCCGTGCGAAGACAATTTGGCGCCCGGGGCAAAATTTTGATCAAGGCGCCCTCAATGAAAATTCATACTTATTGTCGTGGAACTTGTCGCAAATGCTGGGTAATTCCATAAACTGCAATCCGAAAACATCCATAATTTTTCTCGGCCATTTTATGTATTTTGTCGATTCCCCGTTCATTAGATATTTTTCACGATAAAATGACCGGCGATTTGAAAAATATGTAATATACAAAATGGCCGAGAAAAATTATGGAACTTGTTTTCGGATTATAGCTTATGGAATTTCCCAGCATTTACTACATATTCCACGACAGTAAGTATGCATTTTCGTTGAAAAAATCGCAGCGGACAAAAAATGTTATTCTCGAGGTCTATGTAGCCAGGCCTTAACATAATATTTCAACTGTGATTTGGCAAAATCCAACGCAGAAGTACATTATATCCTATTTACGAATTGGGATTCGTCTGTATGTTTCAAAGTTCAAACTCTGCATTCTAGTATCCTTTTGAAGGTAGATTTTCGATAACATACCCTAATTATAATAGCGACGTTTTTTTCGTATCGCGTGTAAACCTGACTCGAAAAAAACGATCGCGGGTAACATCCCGGTTAAGACCAAACAGCTGACATTTGACACTTTTCGCGCATCTTTGTTTCACCTTTGTCGGCTTATTTTTTAGATGTGGATTTTATCGCAAAAGATGATTATTTCTTTGCAAAATCTTTTCTCCTGATGAGAAAAACTCTCATATTTGGTTTGAAAAAACAAATTCCCTCATATTTCCCCTATGCGTCCGCCATCTACATTTGAGCTCTATCCCGTGTAGGGTAATTGCACGCGTGAACTTAACCAGGGTAAGTGTAATTTTTTTTATATGAAGTTCTACCCAAACCTGCACGGGATAAACCCAATAAAACGTACCTAATAACTGTTAAGGCCCAGTAAAAATGGTCAAAATGCAAAGACAATCATATAGCAGTTAATAAAGTTGCGCAAATTAAATAAAAAATCGAGCATATCAAAAATTATCTATTTCATCCCATTTGTGACAAAATACGAAATACAAACGCCCTTAAAACAAACCATTATTATAAATGGTATAAAAATCATTGAAGCTACAGTCCCCTGTTCGCTAAAGAATAGAAATGAATTTAAAAGAGAATAACTTTGGTAGTCATTACTTTGTTGTGCGTAGTGTATTTAATGAAATTGGTGTACATAGGCCGTGTTTTTTTTTACATCGGATGCAGGTTTGCTAATTCAGACGCGCAAAAAAAAACTATCGAGGGTAGCATCCAGGTTAAATTTCAAATTGTCACGTAGGCATTGCCATTAATTTCAAAACATTGCTCAAAAATATTAAAGCCCCGTTGTCACTTTACAAACGCAAAAGTTAACATGTAATTTTTTTTAATGAAAACATATTTTTATGTAGGAATCATAATTTTGTTAGAATAAGAATTCGACGAACAACATTTTTAACATGAATTTACAAGCAAAAACTATATTTTTTGCACACACTTGTGTTTTGCATGTAAACTATACCTTAGAGCTTTTCATTTCAAAATTTAATTTTTGCTAGTCATTGGAAAACGTACTAGAAAATAATTGGGATTGCATACATTTAGGCGAGTTTTGGAAAGCTCATTAAATCTGGATAGCAATATAATTTCTAACCTGAATAAAGTCACAGGTTAGCGTTTGTATGAAAATTACCCCGGATAGTGTAGCTTAGCTAATTAAAAAAACACGGCCATAGTAGAAAATATGTTACAGCGAAGGACATTAGGACCAAGCAAATTAATGTAAGAATGGACCTCGGGTCGAAAAAACAACATTGAGAAACCATAAACAGTAAATTCAGCAGATTTTAATAGCCTTGAATCTAAAACAAAAGTTTTTCAAATTAAAACATTGTTCCGAAAATAAACAAACATTGGGTGAATTCACATTGTAAGAAGTAACCGGACGGGTAAACTTGCAAGACAAGAACCATCGTATGATCATTTCACACTATCCGATCGAAACACGGACCGGCGAACAATAATCACACAGCAAGTATGTATAAATGTTGCTATGCACGCTCCAAAGTTAGTGTACAATGAAATGACGAGTCGACAAGATTAAAATGCAAGTAAAACACGCGCTAATTGTCGTCGCAGAACGCCTGTACTATCGGTAGATGCAATCGTCTTATCGATCGTACGTTTCTTACGAAAGAAAAACAATCGTGTCACGATTTTTTTCTTTCGTAAGACTCGTTCTTACAATGTGAAATGCACAATGCTTGTCTGCTGGCCACTACAAAAGCTCTCTTGTCTTGCAAGTTTACCCGTCCGGTTTTGTCTTACAATCTGAAATCAGCCATTCTCAGCTTCTCTACATTAGATTGCCTGCATCTCTCAAGCCTTTATTGTTTATAGCAAAATCATCAATGATCAGAATAGTGATGGGCACTATCGATAGTTTTTACTATCGATAGTTTCCGATAGTTTTAAAAAACTATCGAATAACTATCGATAGTAGAACTATCGAATAACTATCGATAGTAGAACTATCGAATTACTATTTATGACTATCGATAGTAAAAACTATTGGATAACTATTCGATTGTGCTTTTCAGTAACAGGAATACAATCGATAGAAGCTAACAATTTCTAAGATATGTTGTCAAGCACCTTTACTTTTAAGGACTTGGCCAATTACTTATTCCTTTAACTACAATCCTCGGGCCACTAAACACTTTCATTATCCATTAACATAAGAAAAAGCTGTATAAGAAAAAGCTGAGTTTGTGAAAATGCAATCGGCTTAACGCACAATTATTACCGTACTATCGATAGCCCGTCCACACGATTTTTTTCTATCTGAATCGCTTAAAAACTGTAAGCCACTTTTTGAGCAACTTTGTCAAGTTGCATAATCAGATAAAAAATCTTCAAATAATGACCTTTTGGCAACGTAATACAACTTCTAAGACTATTCGATAGTTTTGATAGTATTGAAGTAAGTCTATTGAAAAACTATCGATAGTAAAACTATCGAGTCACTATGGATAGTAAAACTATCGAATAACTATTTTGGACTATCGATTACTATCGATAGTAAAAACTATCGAATAACTATTCGATAGTTATTCGATACTGCCCATCACTAGATCAGAAGCAGCAGACACGGGTTTGTCAAAAATATTCTGTACTCCGTTTCCATAACTCGGTACTAAGTCAAAGCTATGAATAAGTTGCAGTATTTCAAATTGGTTCATATTTTGAAAATTTGTATTCAAGGATGGTAAAATTTTTTTCGCAATTAAAATTTCACTTTGATTTCATATTCATTAAAATCAGCTGAATACTTTTGAGTCAGTTTAGTTACTTTTTCGTCTAGGCTGGTCTGTTTTTCATCAGATAAAAAAGTCAAAATCGTCCGCAACCGTTTTAAGCTTCTCAAACCTCCATTTAAGCTGTCTATGACTTTTATATAATTTCTACGAAATTTTTCATTGGGGCTTATATCTGGAGTGTCATCATCGGCCTCATAACTGATCATTTTTCGAAATTTGCTTTTCCTTTTTGCTTTGAATTCTGGGATTGTATCCAGAGATTATGCGTGATCAATGTTGTAGTTGTATAATGTGTCAAGTCCTTCATTTGTCAATGTGTTCAATTCTTCAACTAAGTTGCTACACTCTCGATTAGGATCCCGAACAGTAAGGACGTGTTTCTTTAGTAATCTTAATAGTGCATTACTGTGGTGAAATACTGAGGTGTTGGAGTAAAATCGAGTGTTGGTAGCCATATTGGAAAATCATTTTGCAGAAGGTGAGTGAATTACAATTTTATGATACTGAATCTTTTTGTGCGAAGTTAATTGTGTTCTTGTCTGGGAATTTGATCGTGATAAACTGGCTAATGATTTGGGAATTTAAAAAAGATGGAAGAAAATAAGAAAAAGCCTCCGGACAGGGGTTGGGATGGGATTAAGGAGACCCATTTGGAAAAAAATAAAAAATTGATTGAAATTCAGGAAGTTGTAAATTACAGTGAAGACCATGAAATGGAAAATATAACATTAAGTGAGGTGAATTCAGGAGAAAACAAAAACGATACGACGGTACAACATTCTTTTGTTTTACAGGATGGTATTGGTATAAAAAATAGTTGTGGAAAAAATATGACAAATGATAGTGGAAAGCAGACGAAAATTAATTATGGGATAAAAAATAGTGGAAAGGATAATGATAATGAAAAAATTTTAAATTTTGAAATGCAAGGAAAAAAGGATCAATTGGAAAATAGGGAACACGTGACTGAATCTACGATGGCATATCACAGGGGAGAAAAGAATCTGGGTAATTTTAATAAAGAAAATGAAAGAAATTATCAATATGAGAAAAACATCAGGTACGAAAATTATGCAGTGATGGTTAAAAAGAATTCTGAGGAAAGATTATCAGATTTAGCGGTTTTGGAAATATGTGAAAAATTTAAAATAAAGGGGATAATAGACATTCGCAACATAAATTTTAAAATTGTGAGGTTAATGTTTGAGACATATGGGAAGGCGAACGAATTTTTGGAAAATGTGGAAATTAAAGGTGCTGGACTCAAAGCTTTTATACCACAAAATTGTGTGTCAATTTTTGGTATTGTTAAATTCATAGATAGAACGTTTAGTGATGAAAGCATATTAAATAAAATCAATAAGAATGGTATAATAGCCACAAACATATACAGATTTAATAGAAAATTGGGGGACGGGTCAATGATCCCAAGTGAAACAATTAAAATAGAGTTTTTGGGAAAAAAATTACCAAAAGAAATTACAATTGGTCCAATTATACGAAAGGTGGAATATTATTTTCCAAGAATTAGAATATGCAGCAAATGCGGTAGAATAGGACATGTAGAGAAGTGGTGTAGAAGCACCTCAAAGAAATGCATGAAATGTGGGAGACGTATAAATTGTGGGGGAAATTGTAATCCTGAGAATTGCTTCTTATGTAAAAATCCACAGAAAAAATTATATGCGTGTAATGGGGACTGTACAGAACAAAAGTGTATTTTATGTTCAGATAAAAATCATGATTTTAAATACAAATTCTGTCCTGAAAGAATAAAAGAAGAAAATTTGATTAAAGAAATTATAATGAGCGGGAAATCAAAAAAAGAAATACTGGAAAATGGAACGAATAACCAATTTGCATTATTGGATAATTATGAATATGACGAGCAATTTCCAAGATTATTAGGGGATGAAAATAAAATTAATAAAGGGGGAGTTACTAATCAACGAAACAAGCAGGAGGAATTAAATAAACTTATGATTAGCAGAAATAGTTTTGCTAATGTTGCAAGAAAGAGACAACTTAATGTAAACATCCAAAAAGAAAACCCGAGAAAGATCCTTAAAAGTACGAGTAGGAGTAACAATAGCGTAGAAAATACAAATAAACTCGCATTTAAATATCCTAACGGAAATGCAAATTTTAGTTTTAATAAAAATAAAAATTCGGAAATATCATTAGAAAAGAAAATTGAGGAGGTAATAAACAAAGTCAACACGGCATATATCCCTAAAAACATTGGGGAGCCGTTAATGAAGTTCTTCAAAAATATTAATGGAAACAATGGAGTGAAAACAAATTCTGAGTTTGAAATGTTATACGAGGAATTAATTGTTAATGAGGTAAATCAAAATAGAAAAAGTCAGGAAGTTGATGGTCCCCTGGGCGGGATCTTCACGTTCACCTAGGATATTATCTTAATGACGATAAATTGTTTACAATGTAATGTACAAGGTATTAAAGCTAATAAAAGTGAAATCGAAGCGTTGAGTATTAACAATAATATTGATATTTTTGGTATTCAAGAAACTTTTCTAAAACCTGGTCAAACAGTATTTTTCAGTGGTTACAACTCATTCTTTGGGAATCGTGATGATGGAAGAGGAGGAGTTGCGATCCTGATAAACAAAAAAATTCGTAGTAGAAGAATAAATTTAAATAATCCGCTGAATTATATTGCAATTGAAACAACTAATCTAAAAAATAATATTATCCTGGTGAACGTGTACATCCCGCCCAGGAATGATGATCAATTCGAACAACACTTACCAGATCTCTTAAATGAAATTATCAATAGAACAGGTAAAACGATAATATTAATGGGAGACTTCAATGCTCATAATAATAACTGGGGAAGCCATCAAACTCAATGGAGAGGCAGAATGATGGAAGAATGGGTGGAACTGGCTGGTTAAGTATTTGCAACAATGGATCTCCAACATACATTAAAGCAAATAATCCATCGGTAATTGACCTAACTTTTACCAATAATATAAATGTTATTAAATATTGGCATACGATGAAAACAAGAAATTTCAGTTCATATCATTTACCAATTAAATTTAGTATTGAGGATGAAATTAGTCAAAAACCGAAAATAATTAACAATAGGATTTTGAGGGATAATATTGAGAGGATTCAATTTGAGGAAAATATTGAAAGTTTTAACAAGGCGATGGAACTATCAATCAAAAGAGCGACTTTTCAAACTAACCAGCAATCATTTTCCCCAAAAAAATGGTGGAATCCGTCATTAGGTAAATTATACACGAAATTTAAACAGGCTTCAGCTAAACTCAACCAATCTAGGAATCTTGAAAATTTATACGTTTTTCGTGACGCCAAAAGAGTATGGAAATCTGAAGTAATATTGGCCAAAAGAAATGCATATAAGGAGACAATTAGAAGAATAAATAATACTAATGAACCCAAAGAAATTCATAACCTATTTGGTAATATCAAAAATAGTTTAATTAACAGGGAGGATTATGGATCATGGGATGAAAGTAAAAAGTTAGAATTCTTAAATAATAATATGAATATTGCAAGAACTATGGAAATCGTGAATAATGAATTAAATAATTTGGTGATTTCAATCAAACAAATCTTTTCAATAAATGATCTGGAAGACACAATTAAATCAAAAAGTAACTCGTCGGCTGCGGGATATGACGGTATAACGTATAAATACATCAAAGCATTGGATGATACAAGTAAAATTAAATTTTTGAACATAATAAATTCAGTCTGGATCAAAGGGGAAATACCTGAATGTTGGAGGGTAATTAAAGTTGTACCAATTCCTAAACCGGGAAAAGATAATAGTAATGTCAATAATTTCCGACCAATTTCACTACTGAGTATTCCATTAAAGATCTTAAATAAATTAATCCTGGGTAGACTCGTAAATCATATCAAAGATTTTAATATTTTACCAGACAGATCATATGCGTTCAGAGGCAATAAGTCGACTTCGCACTGCATTAATGACGTAATCAACATTGTAGATCAAAACAAAATTAATGAATACATTTCGGTTTGCGTAATAATAGACGTTAAAAGTGCGTATGATATGGTAGATAAAAACGTTTTATGTGAGGTTATGAACCAACTGGAAATACCACATGAATTTATAGACTGGACAAGTAAATTTCTCCAAAAAAGAACACTTAAATTAGCGGAGGTTTCAATGGAGATTGAGAATGGGCTTCCTCAGGGTAGCTGTTTGAGTCCTATTTTATTCTCAATACTAACATCGGTACTTCATGAAACTGCTGATAATGAAAACCATATGTTCCAGTTTGCAGACGATTTTTTATTAATGTCAAAGGGTAGGAATTTAAAGGAAGCTATACAAAATCTAGAAGTATTCATTGGGCGATTCATACAAAAGCTTAATACAATGAAATTAATCATTAATGAAGATAAAACTAAATTTTTTATATTTTTGGCGGCTAATTATCACAGGCATAATATCAAAATTGGGGAAAAAATTATAAATAATTCAAGAACGATCAAGTATCTGGGCTATAATTTGTCAGGAAATTTATCGGTAGGAAGGCATTACAATGAAATGATAAGTGCAAACATAATGAATCAAAAAACCTTTTTTGCAATTAGTAATCATCGTGAGGGACTACACCCATCTAAGGCTTTAATGCTTTTTAGATCATATATAAGACCAAAGATCGAATATGGAAGGGCAGCGAGCTGTCACATTGGCCAAAATGGGTATAAAAAAATGACTGTGTTTATTAACAAATTCATGAGAAGATGTTTGGGTTTAACAAAAACCACTCCAATAAATAATATATACGTTCTAGCAAATGAAATACCACCTCAGTTTAGGAGTCTATGGTTAGCGGCCTCAGAAATGGCCAAAAGAATGGCCACGGACCCAAGATTTCTGAATAACTGGATTAACAATAACGAACCAACAAATAGTAGAACCAGTTACAACCATGTGTGGGCTTTGTTTGAGGAGAACTTAAGGAGAATTACTTGTGGAGAGGAAAACTCATTAGCTACTCTAGAGGAAATAAAAATGGAAATTAAAACTAATATATTGGGAATGTGGCAAATAGATTATGAAGTAAATGCGCAAGAAAAAGGCAAATTTTTTTATGATATAATTAATCAAGTCAATAAAAAACCTTGGTATAAAGAAAAAATCTTTAAGAAGGGCGACCCTAAAATAATTAAACTAGTAAATAGACTTATCACAAATCATTCGTACAATAAAGTATTTCTAAAAAGAATGGGAAAAATTGAGTCAAATTTATGTAACAGATGCTTAGTTGTAGAAGATAACGATCACAATATTTTAAATTGTCCGAGATACTTATCAAGGAAAGTAAAGATCCCAGGATGTGGAAGAATTCAAAACATTAAAGAATATTTTAAAAACAGGCCACCTAAAAACTGGTATTCATTAGGAAAAATACTTATTGAGGATAAATCATCATTGTAAGGTCAGTGGCCCCATACAAGAACACAGAAACAGAGAAAATTGATTTAATTTATAATAAGAACTGATTCAGGGTTGTAAAATTGTTGAAATTCACAAACCGACTATTTTTTTTTTGTATCAATTAGGGAGATCCTGGTCGGGAGTCAAATATTTTTATAAGTACATTTTAGAAATGTAGGAAATTTTGAAATTAGAATTATATCCGATAATTTTTTTTTTTTCTTTTTTTGGAAGAATATATTGATTGATTGAATATTATAATTAATAGTAAAATAATAGTAAACATGACATTATTTTATTATGTAATACAGAACAGAATCTAGATTTGGATAAATTTCGACATCCAGATAAAACTTAAATTTAAATATAACGAATATAACAATTGTACTGTGATTAATTGATTATAATAATTGAGATAAACCATAATGTACATAATATTGTTAAGAATAGCATAAGTCATTATATTGTATTCATATGATTACATTATAATTTTTTTGAAAATCAATGGACTGTAACAACCAAAGGAGCGGAAGAATAAACAAATATTAGTTGTAATACAAGCAAGTAACATCATAACATTATAATTATTAAAAAAAAAAAAAAAAAAAAAAGTAGATGACAGTTAAATGATGCTTTAACAAACAACTGGTGGCAATACAACTCTTCAAGTAGAGTTAGCCAAGGTTGATAACTGCGCACTTCGTGCGCAGCCATCAAAGGAGAAAAAAAAAAAAAAAAAAAAACTAAGTTGCTAGCTATTGCTACGCTAATGTCTTTTTTTTTTGCAATATTTTATTGACTGTATCAATTTCCGATTTTGTTCCAAACAACCAACCTACATAAGAGATGGAAATACATATTTGAATTGAGCTATCAGCATCTTCGCACCAATGTATGTTTCTTCATTAGATTTATTGGATGCTAAGTCCTCCAATGTTTTAAAAAACGTTTACCTGGTACTAATGAACTCCAGACGAATGTCTCTGTTTTTTTTTTGCGATACTTAAAAGGACATCGCGCTTGAGAGGAGATGACGAAAAGAAAACAAAGAATTATTCCGGAAAATGGAACAAAGTGTGCAATAGAAGCTTTAAACGGGATTCAACACCTCTGTAATTTCTTGCCACCTTTGCGCCATTATCGAAGCATTGACCTCGACAATATTTCAAATCTAGATCGTCGGACTTAGTAAGTCTTCAATTTCATTTGCCAATCCTTCGCCTGGACTTCGATTCGACAAAACAAAGAAATCTTTCTTCGATGGAGCATTTTCAGAAATTTTTACGTATCAAACGATTTCGCTCATTTGCTCTTTATGCGATAAGTCTGGAGTATAATCGAATGAAATGGCAAAGTATTTCGCATCGTGAATATCTTTGATAATTGGACTCTCAATTTCCTATCCTAAGCGAGTAATTACTTCATTTTGAATGTTATTCGAAAAGTATTGAATTTTTCGACCAGAAGGTCTAACAGAATTATCTTATTACAGACGGGGCTCATATTTTCCTATCAAATCGATAGTTCTTACTCACTGATAGACTATGACTTTCTCTTCAGTTGTGAATCATTTACGAGATGATTTAAAAAGTGGATGTACATACTCGTATTAACACTTTTTCTTTGCAATTCTGATTTCCATATAGTGGGCGCCTTTGTTGACTTCCAAACTAGCTTCCTATCAGTTTCCTTGGTCACCATTTTGTCGTCGGAATACCTTCCAATTTTGAGCTTATCCTGCGCTCTCTATGGGGCGCGCCCCACCGGTTAAGAACCACTGATCTACAATATTAAATTCGTGCGTGTGACAGTATGCCCATGATAAGGAAATCGCTACTTCTTCTTACTTCTGTAAAACCAATACGTTACGGCGCCACTTAGAACACGGCGCCCGGGGCAAGTGTTCCCTTCGCCCCCTCTTCGTACGGGCCTGGCCATTGATCTCGCTCGCGAACGGCGTCGAAAATTCGCCGAAGCACCTTTCGTTCGAATCGGTCTAGCAAAATTTCGGAGGCTTGGGTGAGGGTCCATGTTTCGCAGCCATAACGTAGCACGGGTCGGATGATCGTTTTGTACACGTGGAGCTTCGTGTTTCTGTGCGCAAGTTTCGAATTTATTATAGGGAGGATCGAAAAATATGTCTTATTGGCTAGTTGTATCCGTCGCTTAATTTCGTCGGTTTCGTTGGCGTCCTTTGATAAGTTACAACCCAGATAGTTGAAGTTGTCTACATACTCGATATTAAGGTCCCCCACTGTGATGGTTGAATTTGCTGGCGTCCTTGTTTTCGATTGCATCATGGCCTTTGTTTTGCTTTCGTTGATATGTAGTCCAACTTCCTTTGCGGCGCTATTGAGGTTATGCAGAAGGCTTTCTGCATCACCCAATCTTCGAGACATGATGTTGATATCGTCGGCGTACGCTACTAATTGAGTCGACTTGATGAGTAGTGTTCCGCTGCTGTCCATATTCATGGCTCGAATTACATACTCCAAAGCAAGGTTGAAAAGTCGGCGCCAGCCCATCGCCCTGCTTGAGTCCAGTACGAGTTTCAAATAGGTCAGTGAGTCGGTTCTTAGTCATCATCATCCTTGTGAGTCGCACTAACTTTGCCGGTATACGAAAATTCAGTACACTTCGATCGATACTGTCGTATGCCTGCTTGAAATCGACAAAGATTTGGTATACGTCGATGTTATATTCCTAGCACTTTTGGAGTAGTAGCTTCACTGTGAAAAGCTGATCGGTCGTTGAGCGACCAGGTCTGAAGCCGCCTTGATACTTGCCAATGATTCGTTCTGCGTACGGTTTGATTCTCCTTTCAAGAATTTTTGATAAAATCTTATAGGCCGTACAAACTAATGATATGCCTCTGTAATTCTCACACTTCAGCTTGTCACCCTTTTTGTGAATTGGGCGGATTATGCTTTTGCGCCAGTCTTCGGGGACTACATCGTCGTTCCATATTTTCAGCAGTAGCACATGTACAGCGTTGGTCAGGCACGGTTCACCATGCTTCAGCAGTTCTGCTGGGATCGCGTCAGCGCCGGGAGCTTTATTATTTTGAAGCGACTGTATTGAGGAGCTCTTCAAAATGCGCGGCCCATCGTTTGTTTACGCTTTCGATGTCGCTGATGATGTTACCATCATTGTCCTTACATAGGCTTGTCCTGGGTTGATATCCGTTCTTGATATTATTTAAAAGTTTGTACGCCTGTCTAATGTTCTTACTGGCTAATCTTTGGTTGGTTTGGTATATCTTGGTTTGGTATGCTTTGGTATATCTCATGTCTACAAAAAATATCTATGTCGGAAATGTTATTTTTCGCAATCGTGCTGTTTTTATGGTTCGAGAAATATTTTATGTGGCTTTTGGGCCCCTAAAACTCGTGCCCCCCTTCACGCGGGCCCTTTGCGCCGCCGCGGATTGTCGATGTCACTTTTTCCTGTGAAACAGTGCAACTGCATTGTTTTCGCTGGCGAATGTCTTCTCATTCAAGAAAATATTTGGCATGCCGTCGGTTTTCAAACCAACAATGTGGCCCGCGTTAAAATTAAGTTGGACACCCCTGGTCTCTTTTATTCTTATCACTTTATGCGCACGATAGACCTCGAGAGTGAAATTTTTGTCCGCTGGGATTTTATCAATGAAAATGTATACTTACTGTAGTGGAACATGTCGCAAATGCTAGGGAACTCCATAAACTAAAATCCGAGAAGGGTTCCATAATTCTTCTCGGCCATTTTATGTATTATTTTTCGATTCCCCGATCATTTCATCGTGGAAAATATCTAATGACCGGGGAATCGAAAAATCATATACATAAAATGGTCTAGAAGAATTATGGAACCATTCTCGGATTGTAGCTTATGGAATTCCCCAGCGTTTGCGGCATGTTCCACGACAGTAAGTATACATTTTCAGTGATAAAATCGTAGCGGACAAACATTTCATTTTCATTCCGCCCGAGGTCTATCCAGACCTTGAGGACGAAAGGGCGTATAAATACAATAACAATTTTCAATTAAAGGCAATTCAACAGACTTATTTGTGCTTATATATTTTCCCGAATTTCGAAAAGCTCCTCAATGTTCAATCGAACAGCCGCAACCAAGAAGCTCTGGAGAAGCTGGCTCCTATCCACTCTACAAAGTGGACCTTGCCATGCATTGATTAAATTAAACGGGTGAAGCACTACTGTGTACGGCTTTATTATTATTAGTGTTCATTTTTTTTGTTTTGTCCTTGCCTAAGGCCGTTCCATGGCGTTGCCTATTCTGGCGATAAGGTATCAGCCCATTTCTACAGGCAGCTCTATCTTGGATCGTGTCATCGCCGCAACCAGTGTTATTGTTGCTTTTTTTCATTTGACACATCCAAATAATATTCTCAATCCATTTGCGGTCTTCGAGCTTTTTGGTGATTGGCTGGTCTATGGACAACCTGCCGCGAATGTAGCTACTTTTGATGTGGTCCCTTTCGGTTACACTATTTACAACTTGCCCTAAAGCTTAGCTAAAGTGGCATTTTTTTTTTATCGCGGAAAACTCCAGTTTCCTCGCCACTTTATCCAATCATCATCGCATGTAGCTCCTCTATTTACCATCGTACCAAGATACTTGAACTTGTGACATGTCTTAAGATGCTCTCCTTTGATGGATATCGGTGCATATGGGTCTGAGAACGGGCAGCATAAGAACTCAGTCTTTGTTATGCTAACACTCAGTCCATGCTCCTCCAAAATGTCACACCATTTTGTAAGTGCAGCTTGCAAGGCAACGATGTTTGGGCTACTGAGGACTATGTATATCACCGGAAAAAAATGAGAGATTTTTCTAGGCCGTCAGAGATACGTGTTAATAGTAGCACATGGTGATATTGAAGAGCAACGGACTCAATACACTGCCCTAGGTTACTGCGACATCCCCGGCTCTGCATCTAACCTTAGTCGTAGCTCCATCATACATGTCTCGTATCATCCTGACTTATGCCTCAGGGACATTAAGTTCTCTCAAGGCCAACCATATCAGATCACGAGGTACTCTATCGACAGTAGATCGACCCTCGACAAAGTCGCATTGATTATTATCACTCAACCGCACTTTGGTTGCAGACAACTCGCTCGTTAATCTTCCGTGAATGAGATGTTACTTTTATGGCCATATAGTTGTTAGGTTTGCGCGAGTTTCCCTTGTTTTTATAGAAAGAAAGAAGAAAACTTTTCAGGCATAGGTTGTCCACCTTTGATTTTGTTGAAGAGAACTGTGAACCAACTAAGCCCGACATTTCCATTTTCAACCTAAATTCCGCAGGTATTTTATCCGGTCCGACTGTCTTTCCGCGTTTCACCTGATGCATTGCTGAGTAATCTTCAATATTTGTGGAATTCGGCTCAACACCTTGAAAAGCTGTTCGAGGAAATTCTTTATTCGTCAAAATACTCTCCATCCTGCTACAAGTTGCCGTATTGTCAACCAGCAACATACTTTGGCGCATGTATTTCTCGAGCGTTTCTTCTCATCTGGGCTGCGACCCTGAATATCCTGTCTCGTGAAAAAGGTTCTGCGGTCGAAGTTAAGAGTTTCTAATGCTTGGTAGAATTTCTTAGCTGCTTTTGCCTTTGCTTGGATGTACAAGCTGTTTTACTTTCTTCCGGCATTGCATGTAATTTTCGCGAAGTTAAATTCGTTCAGCTTCACTGCTCGACTCACGTCAATGCGTTCCATTTAGCTTGCACTTTGTTAGTTTCGGGCGTTCCGCAACCATGTTTCTTTCTTCGTGTGGAGTGGAGCTTTCGAAACTCGCAAGTGTCTTTTCGGTTAGACTGTGCTCGGTGCAGTTGGTGTTGTTTTGAAACCACTCCGTCATTTTATCAATGAATGGAATGGACCTACAACAGGTTCGAATTCCGTTTCTGAAATGTTGCCACTTGACTTTTTCGACCGGCTTTGGAGCTCTTTATTTTCTTGCTACTTCTTCTTTCAACGAGTATGCTTAATGAGACGGGATGTCAAGCGTTAATAAGAAGTACACATATGATCCAGGTGCAAGGACTGGAAGATTTGTGATTGCGTGTTTGCTTCAAAACCACTAACTAAACCTAAACCGTTGATCTCAGTGCCTAATCCAAACAAAACGGTTTATTAATCAGCTGACTTGCTTTTGACATGTAAACTGCTAGAAAATCGTCATCAAACTTCAATGTGCGGTAGCTATGTACATATTGGAAACACACGTCGAACGTTGTATACTACTGGACGGGAGTAAACACTAGAAAATTCTGGACGTGCAACGTTATAAATACATAAGGGGACATATTTCAGTGTACGTCGGCATACGTAGAGAAACTGTCGAGGAAGCTGTTTCGTGTATGGTGTTTTTATCGATTCAGTGTGAGTGAAATTTTGAAGATTTGAAGAAAAACAAATATCCATTGTGTGTATTGTCGGACGGGTAACAAGTGCATCCCCAAATATCCTCTAAAATAATCAACATTCAGTAACAAAGCAGAAAATACCTTCCAGCGGTTACGTACAAGGTGAGTGCTCTTCTCTAGTTGACAGGCAGACAAAGGTGTGTTTCCAATAAGAATTGTATAGAATTTGCTGAAATTCCGTCATCGTTGCACTTTGATAGGTGTTCATGACTACATTTGGGTGTTCAACTGGTGCTAAGATGAGATGTCTGTAAATGTGCCATATCGACACATGTCGAGCAGACTGTTGTGCCAATTTGTTATGGCATCAGAGGTCACGTTTATCCCCGGGGCCGGAACCGATTCATCAAATCACATAGCGCGTGATGTCATTTGCGTGGTCGTGTTCTTTCAATAAATTGTTAACATGTTCAATACAGCAGCCAGTTGGCACCATTTCTCTTTTTTCACTTGAATACATTCTAACCTTGGGATAGAATACTAATGTTTGCTTCCTCCTCTATTACAGACTATTGACGCAACAGAATGGGAAAAGATTTCTACAAGATCTTGGGCATTGCCAAGGGTGCATCTGACGATGAAATTAAAAAGGCTTATCGCAAGCTCGCTCTTAAGTACCATCCGGATAAGAACAAGAGTCCTGCAGCTGAGGAAAGATTCAAGGAAATAGCAGAGGCATACGAAGTGCTCTCGGATAAAAAGAAACGTGACATCTACGACCAATATGGCGAAGAAGGCTTGAAAGGTGGCATGCCCGGAAGTGGTGGTGGTGGCGGTGCTGGTCAATACTCTTACTTCCATGGTGATCCACGTGCCACGTTTGCCCAATTCTTCGGCTCGGCTGATCCATTTGGCGCTTTCTTTGGAGCGGATCCGCAAAGGATGTTTGATGGCGGATCGATGTTCATGGACGATGACAACGACTTGTTCGGCCAAATGGGAATGGGAGGTCGTGGGGGACCTGGTGGTGCATTTCGATCGCAATCATTCAACGTCAATTCTCCTCAATCGCGTAAACGTCACCAGCAAGATCCACCAATTGAACATGATTTGTACGTGGGTCTCGAAGAAATCGATAGAGGCTGCGTGAAGAAGATGAAAATCTCCCGAATGGCAATGCAGCCGGATGGGACGAAGAAGAGCGAAGAAAAACTGTTAAACATTAGCGTCAAGCCAGGCTGGAAGGCGGGTACGAAAATTACGTTCCAACGTGAAGGTGATCAGGTTCCAGGCAAGATTCCTGCGGATATTGTATTTATTATACGCGATAAACCACATCCCAAGTTCAAGCGAGAAGGAAGTGATATTCGATATTCAGCAAAAGTTTCGCTGAAAGATGCTCTGTGTGGGACAATGGTGAATGTACCCACCCTGTCGGGACAGTCGGTTCCAGTTAATATGACCAGTGAAGTTATCAAGCCAACTACGACAAAACGAATTTCCGGAAAAGGGTTGCCATTCCCGAAGGAGCCATCGAGACGCGGTGATTTGGTTGTGGGATTTGACATCCAATTTCCCGATAAAATCAGTAACGAGACAAAGGACATTTTGCGAGATATACTGCCTAGTTAGAGTAGATCGTTATTGAGCTTAATTGAATTTAATTTTTTATAATGGCAGCCAGATTTCCACCTATTGGGCAACAAAATAGTATTTCGATGTTTTTGTTTGAGCTGACTGCTCTCTGAAAAGTATTAGGGACACGATATTGAAACTGATGATTTAATGTTCTTATTAATGTTTTGTTTATAATTAGAATGATACTAAATTATTAATTTTAAAAAATTTACGTGTTAATTTACCACTAATTCAAAAAATGTAATGTAATTGCAAAATGCTATAATTCTTAATATCTTGGAAACCATAGGAATCGTAGATAAGCACAAATTCAACAAAAGGCTGTGATCGCGGGATGATTTTGTGTTCGAGTCCTAGGAAATGTGAATTTACACATTTTTACTACAGACGATATTTGAATTATATATAATATTGTATATATGTACGTTTTAGTACTAAATAAATATAATTCGATTTTATTTATATGTTAATTTTTTTTTGTTTCGCTTCGTTTTTTGCATTGAGGATACAGATTCTTGTTTAAGCCTCGTCTCTATTGTAAACGTTTGTTGATGAACTGTTCCAAAAAACATTTCACTGAACTCTTTTTGAACAGTTTGTATGCTCCCATATTTTTTATCAACAGTTGCGGAGCAAAAATCTACATTGTTGTTGTTGTAGTAGCGGTGCAGAAAGGCGTGAACTGCTGTGCATTTCTGTGGATGTATTCTATGTTTCGTCGTCGTTCTTGCCTATTGTCTCAAGCGACAAGAACGTAGCAGCTGCAATAGGGTTGTCCCACAACGCCCTCGGAGTGAGGTTAGTGGGTCGGAACAGGTGGTCCACATCATGAGGCGCACCACCGCAGCTCGGACAAATGTTCTGAATGTCCGGGTCTATTCGAGTTAAGTATGAATTGAGGCGCGAACATAAACCCGACCTAAGCTGGGCTAGTGTCGCTGGTGTGGCTCTCGGGAGCCTAGTCTCCTCAGGTGATATAGGTGGTGGCGGCGCTAAGAGGACTCTATTCATGCTAAATCTCCCTATTGACCGATTCTCAACGGTTGTGTGAATATCTGCGATGGCCGCATTATATGCTGTGTCATCAAACATATCGGGAGGTTCCCGTATGTATCTCTGGACGTCTCTCTCGAGATCTCTGATTCCACTCCTGACATGTCGTGGAGGGGGAGTATTGTCCATGAGATGATGGTTTGGGTGATTCTCTCGATAGCAACCGACCAGATATTGTAAAGACAGGAGAAGATTGTGATCACGTATTGGCAACATGGTGGTTTCTTGATGAAGATCATGGCACGATTTCAGTATCTGTGGCGCCAAATTTTGATGAAGCCATTTCATTAATATTGGCCTGAAACGACCGAATCTGCAATCCTTTTTCGCGAAATCGTAACGGTTCTCCAGATATTCAATGTCAAAGTTTGACATTTATATGGGGTAGTTCGGTTTCTAATGGGAAATTGGGGGGATTTTTACAACATACTGATTTGAATCAATGGCATTGCACCAAATAAAACATTTTAAATTTCATTTGCCTTCCTGTCTAGCAAATTGTACAATTCTTGCTCTCAAATATATTTCGACTTTTCATATTATCAACATCTTTGCCAAATTGGTAAAACTTACTATTCTAGTGGGAATGATTAAAATTAAAACGTCAATTTGATGGCATGGAACACTTCCCCCAATGTGTAAAGCGGAAATCCACCCTTTTTCTTATCAAATTACATAACTGGCTTCATAGAAAAGTCAAACTTTGACATTGAATATCTGGAGAACCGTTACGATTTGGCGAAAAAGGATTGCAGATTCGATCGTTTCAGACCAATATTAATGAAATGGCATCATCAAAATTTGGCGCCACAGATACTGAAATCTCCCCAAGATGATCCTGGGACGACAGTAGCGATACGTAGAGCAGCGTTCTGGCATGTCTGGATCTTGTTCCAGTTTGTGACCACACCGGTGCTGCGTAGCTTGGAATTGCTCTATCTATCGCTTTGTAGGTGACCAACATAGTTTCCTTGTCCTTGCCCCAGGAGCTCCCGGCCAGTGCCTTTCAGACGTTGTTTCTACTGTGCATTTTGTCGACTACGTCTTCGACCTGGTTTTTCGACTTCATCATGGTGTCTAGATATACACCAATGATTTTGGGGTTGGTAACAGTGGGAACAACGTCGTCAGCATGCTTACCACTACGCAGTGGCGTAGATAGCTTTTCGGAGAGGGGGGGGGGGGGGTCATTTTGCAAGATTTTTTTTTTACTTTTACGGTTATCAAATGCTAAATTTTAGAATAACAATTGCTGTAATTATTACACTTCAAATTAGCTGTTTTTTTAGCAAGTTTTGGTGCAAAATAGATAGCAATTTTGTTATACGAAAAAAACTATAAAAAAAAATAACAGGTGCGACAGTCCAACATTGGATTAAGGCCCCAGGCGAGTTAGTGACATTCAATTTCCATGATCGTAACTGCTTTTTTGTTGAGGTCTTGAGATCAGCAGCACGCTCAGCAGCATGGGTACTCGTTTAACATCTGAGTGAGATCATAGTCCGTCACATGGGTCGTCATCGCATCGCCGCTTTTCTGGCCGGAACACCTCAAAAATAAATCATATTGTTATATATGCCCAGAAAAGGGAAGATGAGAGCTCGTTGGGAATGCCTGGTAAAGTTCAGCTTTTGCTTTTTTAAATCGAAATTTTCCGATAACTCAGAAATCCGTGAATATAGATATTTCTAAAAAAAATTGTAGGACACCGTAGCAGCTATATATATTTGCTATAAATTCCTAGGCTCTAGCTATCAACCAATTGTTTAAAAAGGATACAAAAATGTGAGTAGAACTGAAAATTTGGACTGTTAAAAATTAGTTTAAACAAATCGTAGAAAAGTTTTGATTAACACAAACTTAATCCTCTGCTGTTCAACAGCAACAGCGAAAAACATGTAAGCAATTTAAACTGCATTGGGTTGCTTTCTTCGGCAGCATTCAACGCGTCTAATCTGTTTATTTTTTCGTATGGATTGTTTGCTTTTTGTTGTCAAATGCTCTTTCTGCATTTACCTATTTTTGGATATCTTCGCGAAACCCCTGAGAGATCTTCACGGAACGCTCGGGTACCGCGGAACTGCGTTTGTTTGTTAATTTGTTTTCGAATTACTGCCTGTATAAGACTGTGTATTTTTCCATTCTGGAAAGTTTTTCAATTTTTTATAGAAAATTTAGTTAAAAATAATGAAAGCTTTGAAAGTTCTTCATATTAAATTCAATAAAATTGCGAACAGAGAAAGTCATGACTTGCCTTACCCGACTATATGCGATAAAAGCTTCCATAAAATTTTAAATTAAAACAAAAAGGAAAAAGAATGTTGATAAACTCAAACTATAAACGATGCTCACAAATTGGAAGCAGTTTTGCAGCGTTTCTCTTCATTCGGATTAGCTTTCCACTCTCCAGAAGAAATCTTTATAATTGGAAATTGCGCTTCTGTGGAAAAGCACTCCGTGTTCCACATTATTTTTAATTTTTTTATCCGAACATTACGTTTTTCCGGCAAAGAATTTTCAATCAGTGCTTACATTTTTTTCTAGCAGCACTTCTAGATTACTTCAGTAGGGCTTGCCTGTGCGAAACTCCAGATCCAATGTGGAAAAGTAGGTGATCGTAAAGCCCTGCGCTGTACTGATTCTATTCTATCGATATGCTTCTATTATACAATTGAAATTAGAGGAAGCGCTAAATTGTCTATTGTAGTTCTGAAAATGGATTCACTTTTAAATGAAACACTACACACGTTGAATAATTCCAGCAAAAAATTTACTTTTGCTTTGTGTTACGTACCTAAAGTAATAATGGGAAATGTGTGACTGAAGGGGGGGGGGGGGATTGATCCCCTTGATCCCCCCCTTATCTACGCCACTGCCACTACGGATCCTGAGCTCCTCCGAAAATTCCTGCGTCCAGATGGTGAGAATTGTTGCTATTGTCTCCAAAATTCAGGGATGACAAGCGTGGATATCGACAAGTTGAAAGCCATCGTAAGGTATTCGATGGCCGGAAGATCTAGATGTTTCAGCATGGCCATTGAAATGCCATCTGGTTCAATGGCCTTAGAATTTTTAGCGTTCTTGATCGCTGCTGAAACTTGGTCCGCTGTATAGGTGGGGATGATGTCAACCGTTCGGTTGCGTATCCTTCTTTTTATTTTGCAATCCTACATCGGAATTTTTTTTGGATTATTGTTGGGGATGGTCCCAAGATTATGGCATTAAAAGTCCCAACCGATTGGGGGTCCGCAACCTTAAAAAAAAGGGGGAAAGGGGGAATTTTTTTCGTTTTTTGCGATTATTTCAAAACCGGTAAGAGATACAGAAAAATGGTTTGAGGACGAAAAAAACTACATAAAAAAAAATTATCTTTGCAATGATATATAACACATTAGAGTTTAATTGAATGTTTCGGCGTTAAAGTAGGTACTAACATCGTCAGTTCACGTGAAATCCATGCAAATACTGTCAAAATTTTGATGGTCGTGAAATCGAATTCCCTTGGTGGTACTCACTTCACATGAAAGTCTCCACACCGGTTTTTGACATTTCGCCAGCGAAAATAATGCAGTTGCACTTTATTTCACAATGAAAAGATGTCATCGACAATCAATCAGAACGCGAGTGGAAATTTATCTTACATTGAGTGAATAAAAAGCAAGTCTCCACGGCACCGTTTTCACGGCAGACATATATGCAAGTTTTCCGCTCAGTGAACTCAGTACATACCTTATGACTAGAAAATAAATTAGAATATTTTCATTTTAGACCTTTTTTAAAAGCTCCATAACTTTTGAAAAAATGCTAGTTCAGCCGTAAAATTTTGAATAAGTATTCACAAAAAGTTCAAGATCATTTTAAGGCAAACATTGAGCCGCTCCACTCGAAAACCCCCATTTGTATTTGGCGAAATGGCATGCCCATAACTTCCCCCCAAATTGAATGAGAGTGCTAAATTTTGGTTTGTTGCGATTGGAGGTCATAGCCACCCTACCCACCAAAAATCAGCTCATTCGGATAAAAACTAAGGGTACCTCCCATACAAAGTGACCCAAGACAACTTTGTTCTACAGTTTATAAAATGAGTAGTACGTAGATCAAACTCCGGATGGGTCACTTTGTATGGGAGGTACCCTTAGTTTTTATCCGAATGAGCTGATTTTTGGTGTGTGGGGTGACTATGACCTCCAATCGCAATGATCTTGACCTTTTTGTGAATACTTATTCAAAATTTGACGGCTGAACTAGCATTTTTTCAAAAGTTATGGAGCTTTTAAAAAAGGTCTAAAACGAAAATATTAGGCACGTTTTATTGTGTTTATCCCGTGCAGGTTTGGGTAGAAATTCATATACAAAAAATGACACTTACCCAGGTAAAGTTCACGCGTGCAACTACCCTACACGGGATAGAATCAAATGTAGATGGCGGACGCATAGGGGAAATATGATGGAATTTGTTTTTTCAAACCCAATGTAAGAGTTTTTCTCATCGCGAGAAAAGATTTTGCAAAGAAATAATCATCTTTTGTGATAAAATCCACCACATCTAAAAAATAAGCCGACGAAGGTGAGTCAAAGATGCGCAAAAAGTGTCAGCTGTTTGGTCTTAACCGGGATGTTACCCGCGATCGTTTTTGTCGAGTCAGATTTACCCGCGACACGAAAAAAACGTCGCTATTCTAATTTATTTTCTAGTCTAACGCCGAAACATTCAATTAAACTCTAATGTGTTATATCATTGCAAAGATAATTTTAAGTAGTTTTTTTCGTCCTCGTCCCATTTTTCTGTATCTCTTACCGTTTTTGAAATAATCGCAAAAAACCGAAAAATTTCCCCCCTTTCCCCCTTTTTTAAAGATTGCGGACCTCCAATCGGTTGGAACTTTTAATGCCATAATCTGGGGACCATTGGGTGATGTTATAAAACACAACGTTCGCGCAACGTTACCTTTAATTTCATATTAACCGGCCGTTACGGATCAGAAACTTCTCCCTACAAACAGATCCCCTAAACGCTTAGCAATATAATCAGCCGCTGAATGACCCACCGCTCGGGAGATAGGTCCTAATTCAGAATCTGCATCTTACAAACATTTTGTTACAGATCGTTGCAGCATGAATAGATGAAGACATAATCGAATCGAGATATACGAGTACACCAAAAATGTTGGGGTTATGCTGTTTTTTTACTAATAAACACATCAACCTTCCGCAATCCATCGACCAGCTAGTAAAATGTTACAGATGATTTAGACGCAGAGATAGTAGAAAGGAGTAGTCAAAACGCATCATTTGAATAAAATATATAAAATAAACGACTTTATTAAATATCAATATGGAATGTTAAGTACTTTCTTGGAAAAAATATGTTTCTTAAAACAATTCAGCTAATTTCTATAACGCTAATATAAATTTATGAAATTAAAACTGCATCAATAACAATTAATTTTTGCGACTATTCTACTAACGTATAAGGGATGCTACCGTATTGCTAACTAAAGGTGCGTTTTCGACCATCCCGTGTAGTTTTAGGTAGCGAAACCTTATATAAAAAAAATGACATCTGTCATTGGTTATATGAAGTTTTGTGATCCAAAACTACACGGGATGATAAAAAAACACACTTAATATGAGGGAGTTGCCAATAAATTTTTCTTTTACCCGTTAATACTTTTATAGCAAGGAAACAACTTTTCTGAAATTAAGGGAAGGACTTCCACTAAAATATTTCAGGCTTGTTACAACAGAAAAGTAGTGTTACACAAAGTACTACGTCAATTACGCTAAAAACCACCATTAAGGTTCCCAATTACAATATTACGACGACGACGCATTTTAGCTAAAGCGAGTCTACGAATTGCAGCCAAATTCACCATAGATCGGAAAAACTCGGCAACAACCTTAAACTCGGATCGTTCCATTGAAATAGTGTATTATTTCTTAAAATCGGAAATGATGTCCGGGTCGAAAGAGGACACCTTGCCCAAAGATCTTGGCGAGCTGTTCGAATCGTCAGTGATGCCTGACGTGGATTTGATCGAATTGTCCGTCATCGGTAGTGGTTTGGCAACACCGATTCTAACGATACCCTTCGGAGCTCCCTTCAAAGCTTGCACGGCCTGATCGAGCGAAGCGTTCTCCAAATTTATGTTGTTAACGAATAAAAGCCGATCACCCGGAATCAAACGTCCATCCAGCTGTGCCACTCCGCCTGGCACAAGTGATCTAATTACAATCAAAGTATCGTTCGGATCAAGCGGATCCTGATAGTCTAAAATAGAAAAGCCCAGTCCACGTTCTCCCTTCATCAGCTCAATGATTTGAGGCTCCGAGCTCCACATAGCCAGACCAGTCAACGGCTCGAGAGAGCGTGACTTTAGCTTGGAGAAAGCATCGTCCGTGACGTTACCCGATGTCGCCAAACTACCATCCGACTTGGCTTTGACCAAACGATCAGAAGCAGGCAATAACTTGTCTAAATGTTGAGATCCGCCAAAGGCCAGGTTCTTAGCCAATGAATCCTCGCTGAACTCAATAATGTCAGTTTTTCCACGACCGCAAACCATTCGAACGTCTTGCGGTAGTTCCTTCAAGATTGCAACAACCTCCAAATGATTCATTCCGAGCAAGCGTTGACCATTCACCTCGAGCAGTTCGTCACCGGATCTCAACAAGCCATTTTGTCCGACCGGTCCTTCGGGAAGAATCGAGCGAATATAGTGATGTGGACGCACCTCACGACCACCCTCAACGTCCACTGTGCCCTCGAGAGAAATTCCTAACCCGCTTGACGCTGCAAATTTCTTAATTTGCGCTACGATCACCTTAACATCCGTGCCGACAATTTGACGCCATTTTCGAATTATTGCCACTTCCATGTCCTTGGTCAGTTCGGCTTCCACATGATATTTGTGTTTATAGATGACGGCTGCATTTTTCGCATGATGAATATCTTCATCCTCAATAATGTCCACTTTGGACTCGGGCAAGGAGGCCGAGGCTTCGGAAGATGGCTTTGAGCTCTCCAAAGAGTCGCGAGCATTCACAAGCTTCTTTACGCCGGTGAAAGTGCTCATGGTCGTTGCTTCTTCATTTATTAGCATCTTCCTATCAACTGATGGCACCATGGTGGAAATTGATGAGCTGCTCTCCGCGTCCTGTTCTTCAGATGGAATCTTTGTGGTGCCGATAGCACCTCTCAGTTGTGGGCTCACGGAAGCCGGTGGTGGAGGAAGATTACGAGCCGGTGTTGAAGGAGCGCTCGGTTGTTTCAATTCATTTGCAGCAATAGCCTGTTGCAGTTGTTCGTATTTTGGACCTCGAAGGTCGCGCTCCAGAACAAGTTTTACAACATTTCCACTGTTCTTCAAAATCTCCACTGCCTGATGATTGGAAAAGCCTTGAAGAGACTGTCCATTCACTTCGATGATCCGATCATTCACACGAATTCGGCCGCTTAAATCGGCGGCACTACCAGGCGAAATGCTCTTAACGAATATGCCCGAGAGCTCCTCCTTCTCGCAAATGTATCCAGCAATTGTGATACCCAGCCCATTGGCATCTTTGATCAGTTCGACTTGGAATTTCTCAGTCTCGGGCAAGTCAAGTTCGTCAAAGTCAACAGGTGCCGCGATCGGCGGCCTGTTGGCGATTGACTCTTTTTCGCCAAACATGAAACGTTTCTCAGTTACTTGAAGGGGCGTTGATGGGGTGGATGTACTTCCGAAGATCTCCGGATAGCCGGCGGCAATCAAATAGCGTTCAAGCTCGTTGGGGTCCAGTAGGAGCCGGGATGGTACGATGGCGGTTCCGCTTTCTAGTTCGTACTTGGGCTTAACATGTTCTGCAGGGCGAGCAACGACCAAACGTACGTGAGTGCCGGATTGACGTAGAACAGATGCCACCTGCTCCGACACCATATCGTGCAAGTTCACGTCTCCAATCTGGAGAATATGATCGCCGCTTTGCAGACGGCCATCACGATCTGCCACACCACCCGCTAAAATGGTTTTCACGATGACTCCCGACGAACGTGCGCCGATGATTCCGAATCCAAGTCCTGTTCCGTCATTGATTAGATCGATCGCCTGGATCTTGGCCCATTCCGACGAAAGAAGGTCGCCTCCATGTTTGGAAGAGTCGCTAACGACAGATTGAGGACGTTCTTCATCGGCAGCATGACCGAGATCAGCGTAAGGACGCGACTTCTTCATAAACATTCCATGGTCATCGGCCAGTGCATGATCTAAAACGGAAGAATGTTATACTACAATTGCAACTTAGTCAACAACTCTTACCATTGGTCACTCCTCCCAAATAGCTATTACTCGCAGGACTGTTAGGGCTTCGGGGCGACAGCTGTGCTGACGGGACTCGCTGCTCATCGGGGTACTCCGCTTCATACAAATCGCCAATACTCGGTACGCTCAATATCAAATTGCCCGACACATCAATATCGAAATCGTTCGGTAGCATGGATGGATGCTGCACAAGCTGCGTGTTTAATTGGCCCAGTGAGTCCTGCACTTGCACAATTGTCCGAAAAACAGGATCCTGTAAAATGTCCAGAATTGTCTTGAGGCTATCGGCCGTAGCCATTTGCAGTTTCGGATCGTCTGAGTCATCGATGCTTTTCTTGATTGCCTCGATTTGTTGCAAGGCACTCGATACGTCTCCGCTTAAATGCATTTTTAATAACTTTACAGTTCTGTACACGCGAGAAAGTAAAGCGCTTGAGAAGAACTTCGAGACGACACCCCTTTTTTCACGGTAATTTAATTAGTGTTGGGAAGGTCTCTTGTTTTCACTTCCGCACAACAGTTCGCCACGAATTATCGACGTAAATCTATGCGGGCAGGCACACTTTTGTTCCAGATTTCTATTATTCACATTTTAATGGAGGAAATATGATCAGAAAATGAAGATATTTAGTGAAATCGAATAATAGTTGAGAAAAAAGAAATGCAGTTGCGTTGCAAACGTCTGTCAGCCGTAAAGTGTTTGACACAAATTAAACGTCAAGTGGATTCCATGGGCTGGAAGATTGGAATGCGTTGATTGTCAGGGATGTGCAAAGTGAGGTGTGGTGGATTTTCTTTTGACATTTAGTGGTGAATTGGGTATGCACGAAGGGAGAAAATTTTTTCTTTTGGCAACCGTTATTTTTGTTGTAATTGAGACGTTGTGCTTAAAGCTGTATTTCTAAACGAAAAGAAAGAAAATTCTCCGACTCAATAAATTTAAAGTTACATGTGCAGATATGAGTTTTTCTAAAAAAAATAAATTTACACAAGCGCGCGATTAATTGCGTATTAGATTCTAGATTTTTGAACGAATATGTGAAAGCGGAATAAGAAAATCTGCTAAGCTTCTCTAATTCAAAATGAATAATTCCTTTATAATATAGCCAAATGCAGAAAGTCAACAGACCCGCATACGCTTATAGTTCGGCGGAAATCGGGTAAGTTCCGATCATTTCAAAAGGATGGAAGGATGCTATTTGCAATACTCGTATACATTATGTATAATACACCTTTTTTTTTTTTTAGATTGGAGTAGTAGTAGTAGTGGAGTAGTTGGAGCCGGAATGGACTAAGGACCGAATTGTACTGGAACCAAAACCATTATTGTTACTCACACCCCGGAACTAGAATTTATTTATGTGCTAGTGCCTCTCGTGACATACAATTTTGCATGAGTACGAAGAGTGCAGTTGAGAATTATCTATGCACGAGTATTAGAGGACTCTCGTGCTACAATGCTTTGCATTGGCGAAAATAAAGCGGGAATTGTTTGTTATGGCTATTATTTTACATTAGTTAAAAAGAGAAGCTATATTGGCTTTTTCTAGGTCCTGGCTGAAAGTTTTTAGATGGCTTTGATTGGAACTATGAAGTTCGAGAAAAAACTCTTCTAAAGTGAGGCAACAACGTAAGGAACAACCAGAGCAGAAAGCAATGTAGTATGCGATGAGATGAGCACGATATGGATTTTTACTTTGATTCCCCAATATTTAGGTATGTATAAATGCAAAGCGCGGCTTACTCGAATCAGGTAAATGGTAGAGAAGATGAATACACTTAAGGTTTGTGTTCGTAGAGACATCTCATGGGATGATCGCTCAGCGATCGTAGTTTAACATCCAATTCCGAGCCCTATTTACATATTTTTTGAATGTGGCGACATTCCTTGTATCAACTATGGCCTAAAGGAACATATCGGTATAGAAAATATACGCATAAAATGCTAAGAACCGATAGTTTAAGTGCTATCGCTGAGCGATCATCCCATGAGTCGTCTCTACGAACACAAACCTTTAGGTGTTACTCTACTGCTTATATGGAACAGATCATAAAAGCAACAAACAGCGGACGAAAGTAGCACAATGCATTTCAATGTACCTGTCCACACATTTTCAATGTTCGTTCGTCTTCGTCATTTTACCCGTATACCGTTTACCCGTCCGGTTTCGTCTTACAATCTGAAATCAGCCAGTAGGTTGAGTTGCTGCCATTGTGACCGAAGGTCGGAGGTTTGAATCCGAATTTGGACGAAACTTTTTTCCCTCAATTTTTGGAACTTTTTCCCAAAGTTTCGTGGTTTCGTACAGATACAAATATGTCAACTACCATCACAACCAAAGCCATCTATATTTCAAAGCCCGGAACCAGAACCCATATACTTTTGCGGCAGATCATAGGCTCGATTAGTTGGAAAATTTACATTGCGGTAAAGGCAAATCGGGTTGGGTGCAACGTATATATGACATGTTCATAGGCTCGCTTTGTGTGCATGTATTGCTGCTTCCCGGCTTTCTGATATAGGTGGCTTTGATCACAACTCAAAGCAATGTGATCATTCAAAACCGCTACAGACCTGCACGGTCGAGCGTCATGGTGGTAAACGCCTTCACGGCAAATCAAATCTCCATAGAATTCTCCCGCTAAATTTAAGTGGTCATCTTGTGCACAGATAGACAACAAACACAAGACCTGATGAGTGTGTCTATCTGTACAAAACCACAAAACTTTGGGAAAAAACACCAAACATTGAGGAAATTGAGGGAAAAAAGTTTCCTCCCAATCGGGATTCGAACCTCCGACCTTCGGTCACAAGGTCAGCAACTCGACCTACTGAGCTATAGAGGACGCTTAGAGGTTCAATGCAAAGATTCCAATGTGACATTTTTCCGAAATTGAATAACTCGAATTTAAGTATTTTTCGGTCTCTTAAGGGCGCCACAAACCTGACGATTTCTCGGCCGATCGATTGGGCAATTAATTGGCCCCAATCGATCTGCCGCCCGTGCAGCACATACATTAGGCAATTTATCGGGCAATCTGAAATTGACAGTCTAACGGTCTACAAGACACAAGACAATTTCAGATTGCCCAATAAATTGCGTAGTGTGTGTGTGCTGTACGGGCAATCGATTGTACAAAAAATCGCTGTGGTGCCCTTTACACGGTAATCATTTTTACCGGAGATAAAAAATTGCTGATGTGAGGTGCCTCGCAACATTCATATTTTTTAGGGCCTATAAATAAAATGTTCTAAAAAGGCTGGCTGTTGTGGTGTAAAACAAACACGTATAAATCTGAATCATCGTCATCAATAGGTTTGTTTTTTGGTTATCCCGTGTAGGTTTGGGTAACGAAACTTCATATAAAAAAAATGACAGGTAGATCAGCTGGCATTTTGGAACTTTCCTAGATCCGATATATAGCGATTTTCCCTTTGACGATACTAGCGCCACCTGGTGGCCGTATTCGGTACATTGCGGTGTGTATCTTAGGTGATATTATCACAACCATGGAACTTTGACGTAAATTACGATTAATCTCCTCTCAAATGAGTTCATACAAGAGCGTAATCACGTTATTAGTCCATGGTCGAGAATCAGATGACACGGAAGGTGTGGATTTTCACTTAGCCGCGGCATCATCCCCAAATGGCGCTACTATCGCGAGAGCTCAAAGCGTAAATAGCCATATTCGCAAGATCTAGAAATCGCTTCACTCAAATTGGGTACGTAAGCCTAAGATAAGAATTGCTTAGGGCTTATTCTGCTATCCGTTCTCATAGGGGGAACTTTCGTCTTTCCGATATTTTCCGCTATGTGTCCGCTATATGGCGGACAGTAAGATAAGTGGCGCTAGTGTCGGTAACAAGAACAAGAAAATTCTTCGTACGAGAGCTGATAGCGTAATGTTCCATTGCTCTTTAGTACGTCTTCAATCAACGCCATCTAGAAATATCATAGCCGCAACTCAGCTGTACAATGACGTCATAGTTTAGCTCTTAAATTTTGGATTTACACGGACAAACAACAAAAACAAGCATATGACGACTAAAAAGCAAAAACAAAACAGTGCAACATTGGCGAACATAACCAAAAATTACGAGCTGATTTTGACGTCTAAGATTTTACATTGCGGCCTTAATATACAGGGTGTCCCGCAACTGGTGGTACATAGGATAATGGGAGATAGTACAGCTCATTTGAGGACAATAAATGTTCTACACGACCCCTCTATCTTTAACCGTTAGAAAGTTATAGCATTTTTTGATAAAAGTGTCAGAAACCCCGACTTGCCGAGCAAAATCACTATTTGCCACGCTCCCAAATATTGGATCCGAAATTTGACTTCACTTTCTGAAACTGCACAAAATTCTACATAAAATAACGGTTTTGCCAATTAAATTATTTAAAAACCTACCCAGATACAACCACTCAAACTTTAAAGAAATTTGGAAATTGATATTTTCTTGTAAATTCAAATTGCAAAATCGTAACGGTACTTTGAACTGACAAATGTGCAAAGTTTACAAAAGTTGCATCATTATGTCAGCTTTCGAACGACATATAAAAAATAGGGTCTTAAGGACTGAAAAATTGAAAATATTACGTGTAAAAGAAAAAAAAACGCGAAAAAAACGCAGAACAAATCTAATTAAAATACATACATACTTCAATTATTATTAATGGTTTTCAAAAAATAGTGAAATTAAGGTGTCAACGAACTTTGCCTTGAAGATGTTTCATTCTGGAAAAATGTGAAAATGTACTTGTTGAGAAAACGGTAATATTAACGGTTAATCCTTGTTATTTTAAAGTCATTTGCTTCAGTTCGTTATTCCACCAGTTTAATTCAACTGATTAGCATTGATTATCACACAATTGATCTGTTGCTAGAACGTTAATATTAAAACAGGTATTATTATTAGTAGTATTTATTAAAATCGTTATTAGTGTGATGTTTTATTAGATGGCGACAAAATATTCGGATATCGAGTACGCTGATATGGTGTTGGTGTATGGTATAGCTGGATGTAACGGACGCGAAGCAGTTCGCGAGTATGGTCGTCGCTTCCCCCAAAGACAGGTTCCGGACAGCCGAACGTTTGTTAGGGCGTTTAACACACTGCGACAAACTGGTAGAACACCGAACCATTACACGTTAGAGCGAAGTCAACGCACTACGGCACGGCTGCAAGAAGAAATTCTTCGTCACTTCAGGACGAACTCGGATTCAAGCACGAGAAGGGCGGCTATTCAAATGGGTGTGCCTCGTATGACAATTCACCGAACACTACAAGAGGATAGTCAATATCCATATCATTTAACGGAAGTGCAAGATCTACTGTCTTCCGACTTTGAAAGAAGAAGGACTTTCTGTAGTTGGTTCATACAAAGATTGGCAGCGGATCGGCACTTCCAAAGAAAAATAATATGGACAGATGAGGCTACTTTTACTCGGAGTGGTGTATTCAATACCCGCAACACCCATTTCTGGTCTCATCAGAACCCCCGCGAAACTCGTACTTCGAGATACCAGCACGAGTTTAGTGCAAATATCTGGATCGGTGTTCTTGGAGATGAACTACTACCTGAAATTATTCTTCCTCAAATACTCAATTCATCCGCGTTCCACCAGATTCTCGAAACAGAAGTCGTGCCGAAGCTCGTAGATGAAATTCCATTAGCTAGATTATCAGAAATATGGTGGCAAATGGACGGATGTCCGGCTCACAGCGGAAGAATTGTTACGGAATTTTTGAATAGTGAGTTCCATGAAAAATGGATTGGACGATACGGGCCTGTCGCTTGGCCTCCTAGAAGTCCCGACTTAACGCCGCTTGATTTCCATGTATGGGGTAGACTCAAAAATGAAGTTTACGATGAGCCAATAGTGTCCCGGGAACATCTTTTGCAAAAAATTAAAATGGCTTGCAATAATTTGCGCGAAAAAAGGGAAGAGATGCTTAAGGCGGCTTCTGTTGGTAGAAGGTGCCGAATTTGTGTCCGATATGGAGGAGGACACTTTGAACAGCATTTATAATATAAAAGTTCCTATTCTCAATAATCTTTCTTTTTAGTTTTTATAAAAAAAATATTGTTTACTTAATAAAATGTATACTTTGAATTTCTCTTGAGACCATGTTTTTTTCTGTTAAACACGTAATATTTTCAATTTTTCAGTCCTTAAGACCCTATTTTTAATATGTCGTTCGAAAGCTGACATAATGATGCAACTTTTGTAAACTTTGCACATTTGTCAGTTCAAAGTACCGTTACGATTTTGCAATTTGAATTTACAAGAAAATATCAATTTCCAAATTTCTTTAAAGTTTGAGTGGTTGTATCTGGGTAGGTTTTTTAATAATTTAATTGGCAAAACCGTTATTTTATGTAGAATTTTGTGCAGTTTCAGAAAGTGAAGTCAAATTTCGGATCCAATATTTGGGAGCGTGGCAAATAGTGATTTTGCTCGGCAAGTCGGGGTTTCTGACACTTTTATCAAAAAATGCTATAACTTTCTAACGGTTAAAGATAGAGGGGTCGTGTAGAACATTTATTGTCCTCAAATGAGCTGTACTATCTCCCATTATCCTATGTACCACCGGTTGCGGGACACCGTGTATAGACGGCGTTGCTTCAATCCTACTGAGGTTATGGTGACAAAAACTTTAATGGCTTAAGGCCTGAATAGACCTCGGGCGGAATGAAAATGAAATTTTTGTCCGCTGCAATTTTCTCAATGAAAATGCATGCTTATTGTCATGGAACATGTCGGTAATGATGGGGAATTCCATAAGCTACAATCCGAATATGGTTCCAAAATTTTTGTCGGCCATTTTATGTATTATTTTTCGATTCCCCCGTCATTAGATATTTTCCACGGTGAAATGACCGGGGAATCGAAAAATAATACATAAAATGGCCGAGAAAAATTTTAGAACCATATTCGGATTGTAGCTTATGGAATTCCCCATCATTTCCGACATGTTCCACGACAGTAAGCATGCATTTTCATTGAAAAAATCGCAGCGGACAAAAATTTCATTTTCATTCCGCCCGAGGTCTATACTGCGCTTAACTCGGAAAACTTTTCTGAGGAAATACCTAGCTATGTACGTTAGTCTTCATGGTATCAGGGTTATTGAAGTAATAATTTAAGATTGCCAGAACAAAATCAAGTTTGAGTAGAGTTTAACCAATTACATCGTCTACCAAAGGATCACAAGCTAATATCGATGTTCGATGTCAGCAACTGTTTTAACAATATTTCAGCTAACATAGCTGTACGCATTGTTGAAAGAGATTTTGCTACATTTGTTAGTAAACGAAACACACGTCGATACCTAAATATACAGTGCTGGAAAAAAAAAAGTTGCTCAAGCCCTTTTTTAGCCACAAAAGACAGTTAATGATAAAAGTTGGTAGGTATTTTTTTTATTTGATTTATTGTGTCAGTTGAAACAATATGAAGACAAATTTTTGCTAAAAATAATTATATTTGTGATTCCGAGGGAGAAATTAGATAAAGTGGAAATAGGGATTTTTTTTACCTGTAAAAAGATTGTTTCGTAATAATAAAGTAAATTTTGTTGGTGTGTTTTTATATTTTTATTGGTTCTTAAGACATAATAGTTTAACATTAATATTTGGTTGGACCACTTCTGGTGTCGATTACTGCCCCCCACCTCCGATTCATCAACTTCAATCAGTTTTTCAGGTTTTTTTCTGAGAATCGCTTGCCAAGTGACTATTATTAACCTTTTCAAGGTCTGAATGGAGTCCGGGCGCTTCTTGGCCACTTCAAGTTTTATGCTGGAAACGTATTTTCGATGAGATTCAAGTCGGGGCTACACGGGGGCCAATCAAAAACATCAACATTCCTTTCTTCGAAGTACCTCTTGACCTTTAATTAAAAAAAATTGTTTGTAATATTTTATGATATGGTTATTAAAGTTTTGACTTTTTTGTATTTAATACTTACTTCTTTAGCAGTGTGACATGTCGCATTATCCTGCTGGAACACAAATCATCCGGTATCACCAAATAGCTTTTACACGCAAGGCTCCAGCTCGCCTTATAGGACGTTTAGGTAGACCGAAGCTGTTACTTTTGGATGAATAAAGCATATTCGGTCCCTCTTGTCTCCCGAAAAACAGCCCCACATTATAACTCCTTCTAACTTAACAGTTAGGGCCTCCATGTATTCATCGCTAAGCCTTTCCCGAGGATCCCACTGAACTAAAATTCTCCCGTCGCCTAATTAAAGCTTAAATTTGGACTCGTCTGAAAAACTGGCCATCCCATATCTCCTGAGTCCATTAAATGTGCTTCTCAGCCTACCGTAACCGTTTTCGCTTGACTTTTAATTGAAATTCTGGTTTATGCACAGGTTTAAGCGCAAGTAATCTAGCTTTTACAAGCCTGTTACTTACCATCCTCGCCGAAATTCGACTCCTAGTTGCTCAAACTAGATTATTCCTAATGTCCGACAATGTCTTAAATCGATTTCGACAGCTTAGTAAAATGATGAAGCGATTCTCCGAAGGTGCCGTTTTCTTGGGTCGTCCGGAGCCTTTTTTCGGTTTAGAGGTGCCCCATCCCCCCAAAATGTTTCAATGCCATGCCACAATGCGTTGAGGAATATCCATCCTTTGACCTATTTAACGAGTGATTAGATTTTCTTTCGCCAAAACCAAAATATTACTCTATAGTTCTGGACTAACGTGTCTCATTTTTCCATTAAATTCAGCCTCTTTGTGAAAACCCCCTAATTTCACCGAGTGAATCAACCTCATTCATAAAATTCAAACTATTAATAGACCGTTTATATGTCCTTTGTTTTTATATGGCCCACTGAAAAGTTGTAGTTCCAATAACTTTTAAGAATATTAGGTAAAATGGCCATTAAAAGGCTTGAGCAACTTATTTCTTCCAGCACTGTATTTTTATGAATCTATTACGTTTCTGCATCATCGATTGTAATTACTTTGCTTACAAGGATAAGTTTCTTTCTATGACATCAGGTTTGTTCATGGGATCGAAATCGGCTTCAATTCTTGTAGAACGTGATAGCCCGAAATATATCGGTTTCATTACAATTGTGGGTTTTTTCATTTGGGTTCCGCTATCGAGGCAACACAACACGACTCCGAAGAATAGCAACGTTCCCGGCAAAACAAAACCGTTGTCTAACAACAACATTCATAAAAAAATAATGTTTCAAGAATAAAAATATTTAAAAAAAAACATCATTTGAGATTTTCTCAAGATCAAAAAGGGCTTTCATATAAAAAAAACAATTTGTTTAAATAAATGTTAATGCCTATGTGAATGCTACCCTCGATGATTTTTTGGGCGAATCTGGGTCGGCAAACCTACCTAAGTTGAAAAAACATAACCTCAGTAACACAATGATCAACTTTAACAAATCAATATCTAAAACAATCAAAATATGTAGACTCTATTTCCCAATTATTTTGTAAATCCTTTCGAATATTTCTCCGTCTTTATCTAAAACAAATTCAACCGAACCTATAAGTACAGACAAGTACACTTACATGAACTGATGACAATAAATTTTCCAATTATACACAAAGAAGTATTTATATGGCACTCTTGACCCTTTTTGTTAGATCCTTTCGGGAATCCCTCCAATATTTCATCACAGCATCCGGACGAATTCGCATCAAAACGACACGGGTTATACATGGTGTATCCACCCTTCTGTAATCGAAACCATAACAATATTCGTATCTCTTTCACTCGGGCGACAACAACCTGCCCGTAATATCAAAATGATATCAGTGATTTTGAGAATTGTAAGCGTGTAGACTCCTTGGAATGTGCGCCGAAACAATGGCATTGTGAAAGATTCCCAGCCCACATATAACATAGAAATCGGCTTATGTCCCCAAAAACGACAGGAACAGCAAACAGTCAGGCGAATTTAATTCTCTACTTCTTGCAACCATTTCGATGGTGGATTCTGTTTTAATTTTACCAGTGTAGAATTTAAAGAGTGTTTTCACCAAATAGTAATTGGCCATGTCAGCACTGCTTCGACTTTCCTGTTCTCTATATCGTCTTCCATTTCACAATTTAACCTGTCATTGGTTCCATATAAACAACGGAAAAATAACGCCTCATTTGCTTACCATTCGTTTTGAGTGGATGCAATCCCTCCCGATTTTGACTTATTCAACATTGGTAATTTATTTATCAATACGAAACACCAAGTTTAAATTGCTTTATTAGCTAACAGCGAGAACTGGTAGTTTCTTATGCATAGATCCATATTTGCATAGCATAAAATTACTTGTAGAGGTATTAATATTATGCAGAAACAAGCATTAATTTCCTACTGGGGATACTATCATGCTATACTGGTCTGGTCACCCAAAATACTCCCAGAAATCATTCATTCATACATACATATTCCCTTCAACATAAAGTGACTGTTTGTCTATTTTTAATCTGGGATTAATCTGATAACGATTTTGATTAATAGTCGACCGAATATAATGGTAAAGGGAATTATGAACTTCATCCTTTCCAATTGAATATTATCACTGGCTCAAGCTTTTTAGGGATACATACAAAAAAAAATTACTTTTGGACTTTTGCGGACAGAGTAAGAGTGGATTTTAAAATTTTATATATTTTTATCTTTTGGTGTCCTGGTGAAGTATGATTTATGTTCTTGTGATTTCGTTTCACAATCGGCACATACAAAAGAGGATTGTTGTCAACGTGATAATTCCGTAATAAATGTGTTCAAAAATTGATATGGAAAATAAATTTCTGAACTCAAGTTGTCGCGAGGGATGTATTTAGAAAGTATTATGCAGAATTGCTTATAATTATAATTATTTTACTGAGTCCGTTATTTTTTGCATGCAAAATCTCGTCTCTCATAACTCATAAACAAACAGACTGTTTCAGAAATTACGAATTTGTGAATGGGGATCAATATATGTGACCGGGAAAATTAAAAGGGTAAAAACAAACAAGCGAGTAAACGTAAACGGCCAGTAAAGAAATCAAGTCGGTGCATTTTGTTTAATTGATTTCTCGTGATCTGATTTTCATGAAACTTGGTGTCTACATACATATATACTCTCCATGATCCTGACTTAGTTGCTGTTACCGGAAATGTAATTATATATAGTAAAATTATATATCAAACTGAATTAATTTTTCGACAAGTTTGAGCAGATCTTCAGCATTTTATTTGCTATTTTTATGATTGTTGATATGCATGATCCACTGGTGACCACAAAAATGTGTCAGAGATTGCAATGTTGACCTTTCTTCTTCTTCTTCTTCCTTGCCTCGTTCTTTATACCGCTCCATGGTTTCGCGTTGCTCGACCTGCGGTGTAGGCACATCGCCCTTTTTGGCGGTAATATCTCAGCATATTTCTACAGGCAGCTCTATCTTGGATCGTGTCATCGCCGAGACCAATGCGTTGTTATTGCTTTTTCATTTGACACATCCAGGTGTTCTTCGTTCTGCCTCTGGCCTTGGGTCCTTCAAGTGGAACTTCCATTGATATCGCTTTCTTTGCGGGGTTCTCAGGCGGACGCCTTTGAACATGGCAATAACAATCCATTTGTCGGTCTTCGAGCTTTTCGGTGATTGGTTGGTCTATGGACAAGCTGCCTCGGATGTAGCTACTTTTGATGTGGTCCCTTTTGGTTACACCAACTGACATGCGTAACATTTTCATTTCAGTCGCTGTCATTTCTTTCGCGTAACCGTCATACATGGTCCAGCATTCAGATCCATAGGTACCTACATGAGTGCGGGACGTACAACCGTTTTGTACAACTTGCCCTTTAGCTTCAGTGGCATTTTCTTATCGCAGAGCACTCCAGAGTTTTCTCGCCACGTCATCCACCCAACCTTTGTGCGATGTTCGATGTCATCATCACATGTAGTTCCGTTGTTCACCATCGAGCCAAGGTACTTCAACTTGGTACAAGACTTAAGCTGCTCTCCTTTGACGTACATATCTGGTATCGGTGCATCTGGGTCTGAGAATGGGCAGCATAAGAACTCAGTCTTTGTTATAATTACCCTCAGTCCATGCTCCTCCAGAATTTCACGCCACTTTGTAAGTGCAGCTTGCAAGGCAACGATGTTGGGGCTACTGAGGACTATATCATCGGCAAAAAGAAGAGATATTTCTAGGCCGTCGGAGATACGTGTTAGTAAGTAGCACATGATGATGTTGAAGAGCAACGGACTCAATACACTGCCCTGGTGTACTCCGACATTCACCGGAAATTCTTCTGATTTACCGGCTGTGCACCTAACCTTAGTCGTAGCTCCATCATACATGTCTCGTATAATCCTGACGTATGCCTCAGGGACATTAAGTGCTCTCAACGCCAATCATATCAGATCACGAGGTACTCTATCCAATGCCTTTTCCAAATCGATGAACACAAAGTGCAAGTCCTTTCGTGCTGCTCTATACTTTTCCATTGCAATACGAATGCACTGAATCGCATCGACTGTAGATCGACCTTCAACAAAGCCGCATTGATTGTCATTCAACCGCACAATCTTTCTTAATCGGTTGCAGACAAATCGCTCGTAGATCTTCAGTGTATGAGGTGTTAACTTTATAGCCCTATAGTTGTTGAGTTTGCGTGAGTCTCCCTTGTTCTTATAGAAAGGAAGAAGAAAACTTTCCCTGAAAGCATCAGGCATCGGTTGCCCACCTTTGATTTTGTTGAAGAGAACTGTGTGCCAACTAAGCCCGACATTTTCCATTTTCAACCAAAATTCCGCGGGGATTTTGTCCGGTCCGACTGCCTTTCCGCGTTTCATCTGATGCATTGCCTCCATCACCTCTTCCTCTGAGATATCTTCAATATTTGTGGTATTCGGCTCAACATCTTGAAAAGCCGCTCGAGGAAATTCTTCATTTAGAAGTTCGTCAAAATACTCTCGCATCCTGTTACAAATTGCCGTATCGTCAATCAGCAACATTCCTTGCGAGTCCTGCACGTACTTTGGTGCCTGTATTTCCCGAGCGTTCCTTCTCCTTTGGGCTGCGACCCTTAATATCCCGGCGTCGTGCTTAGGTCCCTCGCGCGGTCCTTCGGTCGCATTCTGAGTTTCTAATTCTTGGTAGAATTTCTCAGCTGCCTTCGCCTTTGCTTGAGCTACCAAGCGCTTTACATTCTTCCGGCATTGCATATAATTTTCGCGAAGTTGAACCCGTTGCGTTCGATTTGGCTTGCACTGCTTCTTTAGTTTCGGTGTTCCACCACCATGTTTCTTTCTTCGTGTGGAGTGCACCTTTCGAAACTCCAAGTACCTTTTCCGCCTCACGTACTGACATTTCAGCGAAACTATTCCACATTTGTGTTGGACTGTGCTCGGTGTAGTTGGTGTTGTTTTGAAACCACTCTGTCATTTTATGAATGAATGGAGTTACTACCGGTTCAAAGTTGTCGTTTGTGAGATTGTGCCACTTGATTTTTTCGACAGGCTTGGGAGATCTTCTATTTCTTGCTCCTCCTACTTTCAAAATAAATTCTGACAAGAGCAAACGATGTTGGCTAACGACAGATTCACCCAAGATCACCTTGCAGTCTTTTACCCACCTTCTCATAAAATCGAAGCAGAGGTGGTCATCGATCTGCGTTTCGTGTTTCCTATCTCCGTGTCCACTACTGTAGGTGATCAGGTGTCTCTCGTTTTTCACAAACCATGTATTTAGGATGACCAAACCATGCGATCTGCACATGGTCAGAATAGCTTCACCTTCGTCATTTCTGACCGTTGAAGGGCTACCCTTCCTACCATGGCAATCCTCGTAATCATAATTTGATTCACCCACATGGCCATTTAAATCTCCTCCCAAGAACACCAATTCGGTATCTGGAATGGTTTGAATCAGGGTGTCAACGTCGTTCCAAAATGCCTCTTTTTCTTCTGGTGGCAGTCCCACTTGGGGAGCGTAGGCACTTATTACGTTCCACACCCTTCCGCAGATAACCAATTTGATGCTGATCAAGCGATCACTTCTCTACGCGACACTTATTATGCTTCCAAGTAAAGACGACGCCAGAATAATGCCAACTCCGTTTCTTTGGTTTGTAATTCCATAGTAGTACAATTTGTACATCATGGAATTCGTAAGAAACCGGGCTCTGTCGATATGCGTATTTCGCCACTTCGTCTCTTGCATGCACATAATGTCTATCCCTCTCCGCTTCATGATATCCTCAATCTCCTCGCTCTTTGACGTCATGGAACCGACATTCCAGCTTGCAACCCTCAGCTTCTCCACAATGTAATTGGACTGCCTTATATTGCTCGCCCCGGAAACCGTCGAGCTCTGGCGCGAACTAGGTTCGCTCCGGGATCACTCAACCGCATAGCAGAAGTAGTGCCCAGCGGAGTGCTTGTATCTTCGTCAATTTCCATAAGGCCTTCCATTCTTTTACATCTTTTGGAGGAAGGTTGTGTTTTGGCACTAGTGTGTGGAAAGAAGTAAATTTATGGACTTTCCTTTTACGTCCGCCGGCTATCTCCAGTCGCGGCAACCCACACACACACACACACACACTAACCTATGGGAGGTCTTGTTGATGTTAAAATGTGCCTCAGGCTTCAGATGTCATGGTTGCCTGCGACCTTCGCATAATAGCGGCCAAGCACCCTCTTGACCATGCATCCCTCGGTGCATGCTGATCCACCTTGGATTAGGGTCCCTTTTAGTCGCCTTCTACGCCGGGAAAGGCGGCGACATTATTCGCGACCCATGCCACCTTTCCCGATCTCTCTGAAATTTGGATACTTTTAGAGCTACTTGGCGCTAATGTTTCCTCCAAATTGCACGTTCCATATATCCGCGTACGAAAGTTACAGCTGTCCAAATCACACTTCGGTGTTTTCTAATCGAAAATTGTCCATAACTTGGAAATTCTTGTTCGGAATTTTGAAATTTGGTAAACTTGAAGGGCACTGTCCATATTTGGTGAAAGTTTCAAGTCTCAAGAAAGGCATACTCTCCTCCACAAATATTGCAACCCTTCGGTTTACTTTAATTATGTCTGTCGCGCATTAGAGAATTCGCCAACATTTTTGCAATGCAGTGCTGTTGCGAAATAGGATAAGGCAATGTGCAAACGCAGCGAGCGGTGAGCCAATGGAAGGCAATTCGTAAGATTTAGATGTCTGGCTCGTCCATACATTTACTCAGATCATGTGGCTCGTCCTTGGCTTCACACAGAACTCACTCTGTCTGTCGCGCTTTACATAATTCGCCAACATCCTTTGCACCAGCGATAGTAGGAAGTGGATAAGGCGAGGTGCGATCACAGCGATCGGTCATCCTTAGGATTGCTCAGATCCTATAGCTCCCCCTTGGCTCCGCTTAAACCTCGCGGTCTGTCACGCCTTTCAGAATTCACCAACATTTTTGATACGTTGCGCTGCTAGGAAATAGGATGAGGTGGTAAGCCAATGGAAGGCAATTCGTCGAATTTAGACATCTGGTTCGTGCATACGTAGACTCAGATCCTACACTGCGCCCTTCACTCCGCTCAGACCACGATCTGTATGGCGCGCTATTCAGTATTCGCCAACAGTTTTGCGACGAGATGCGAGATGCGATCCAGCGAGCGGTGAGCTGGTGGAAGGCAATTGGCAAGATTTAGTTCTCTGGCTCGTCCTTAGATTTACTTAAATCCTGTGCCTCGCACTTCGCTTCCTCCAGACTTTGCCATTTCTGTGGCGCTTTTCAGAATTCCCCAAAATTTCTTGCGACGCAGTGCACCAGCACTTCGCCTTCGCCATTTGTCACCATTTCAGATGAAAATAAGTTGAATTCCACTAACTTCCCGAAGGGACCTTACGGTTGAAATTCTGTACTCCAGCTCAAAAACCATGAAATGGAACAGGAAATATGGGATCCACGCAGCCACAGTAGCATACTCACAAGTGAAATTGTGTGCTGGTACGCAGCCTCCGTCAGTTACGAGAGGCCACTCGCTGTCATCTGCGCCTCCTTACTGCAAACTGTCCCAATCATGGCTTCTCCGGAAGCACTTGGAGTGGTGAAGAAGGCATCTGCTGCGCCAGCAGCAGAAATTTTTTGAAAATGTTGTATAGTGCAGCGATTTTTTCACTACATCGATAAGAATTTTTTTACCATCTTCATCGACCAGGGGGGGGGGCGACCGCCCCTCTCTGCCCCCCCCCCTGGCTACGCCCATGGCCAATGGATGGCAATTTGGCCCTTCGCTGCACGCAGACCTCTCTCTGTCTGTCGTGCATTAGAGAATAAACCAACAATTTTGCGACATAGACCTCGGACCTGAAACCTGAATGTATGGCTATGGCAGTGGCGGATTTACCAGTAGGCTGGAGCCTAGGGATGCAGATTTTACGGGGGCGGCATATTTGGAGCAAGTAACAAATTTCAACGCCATGCCATACCACTTATTCTTTTAGTGAAGTGTGTTTGTACCTCTGTGAAACACATAAGTGAAGAACTATTTGTCACCGTTATCTTTGAGCTTCAAAAAACGAAAAGATTTATTATTATTACAAACGAAAAGCGAAAAGGCCTCTTATAATTTGCTAGCAGGCTCAAATTCGCAACAAAGCTCTTTTGTAGGGTTTTTTAGAATTTTTTTTGAAAAACCCTTATGGCATCGATTTGGTCCGTCCGTCTGTCCATCCGCCAGTTCACATAAAATTTGGTAGGAATGTGTAGAATGGTAACAGGGTGTTCCGAAGAGGTGACTTTTTTATTTCTTATCGGAGATGGACTTTTTTATTTCTTATCGGAGATGGACGTATGGATAATCAAATCAAAGGACTCGCACTCATCGAGTCCTTTGATTTGATTTATATCTGTTACTTTTTTCCAGTTGAAAGTAACGGAAACGAAGTTATAAACGTTTGAAGTTAAGCTTACGATATTACCTCGGTTTTTTTTTAAAACAGTTATGGGGGTACCGATATGAAACTTTACACAAAGTTAATATGAGCTGATACACGTTAAATACTAAGGCCCGTATTTATAAACATACCTTAACTCAAGGAGACCTTGAGTCAAGGATGCCGAAATTAAAAAACTAAATTGTCATTTTCCATACTTTTTCATAGAAATTACTTACATAATATTCACGAGTCAATGCATCCTTGATTTAAGGAGAAACTCAAGGAGACCTTGAAATTTTCTATAGTCAACCTCACTTGAAGTCAAGGTACCTACCTTGAAATATTATATTTCAAGTCTATTGAAAATTTAAGGCCTCCTTGAGTTTCGCCTTAAATCAAGGATGCATTGACTCCTGAATATAAATGATTTCTATGAAAAAGTATGGGAAATTACATTTAATTTTTTGAATTTCGGCATCCTTGACTCAAGGTCTCCTTGAGTTAAGGTATGTTCATAAATACGGTCCTAAGGAGGTTTTCACACTTACGGCCAGATTACGTAATCTGTGCAAGTTACTTAATTTGAGCTGTCAAATTTCATACATTTTTAAACTCACCACACCGCAGATTACGTAATCTAGCCAGATTAAGTACAAGTGTGAAAACCTCCTAAGTCTGTTTACATTTGCTAAAAAAAGTATAAATAACAGTCAATTTGGAAATTTCAATTTGTGCGTGTGTAGCGCCTCTTAGGTCTGCAAGATTTACTATGCTGCAACTCCGTTACCATTACTCCAAACTGGAAAAAAGCGACTGATATGAAATGTACCCATCGAGTTCTTTGATTTGAGTACCCATACGACCATGTCCGATAGAAACTAAAAAAGTCGACTTTTTAAAATCAAATTTCATTACGATCGGTTAGTGAATAAATTTTTAAATCTCCGGGACACCCTGTTATCTTTGCACTACCAACTTCTAAGTATTTCGTGCCAAAGACTGTTACTATTCTACAAATTCCTACCAAAATACATGACGATCGGTTAAGCCGTTCGCGAGTTATTTATTGAACAAATTTGTAGATGTCCGGGACACCCTGTTATCTTTGCCATACCAATTTTTAAGTATTTCATGCCAAAGACTGCTACCATTCTACACATTCCTACCAAATTTAATGACGATCCGTTAAGCAGCCGTTCGCGAGTTATTTAGTGAACAAATTTTCAAATGTCCGGGACACCCTGTTATTTTCGTCCTACCAACTTTTAAGTATTTCGTGCCAAAGACTGTTACCATTCTACACATTCCTAATAAATTTCATGATGATCGGTTAAGCCGTTCGCGAGTTATTTAGTGAACAGATGGACGGACAGACGGATGTACAAAATCGATTTCATTAGGGTTTTTGAAAAATCTAAAAAATCCTAAAAAATCATATATTTGGTGAGAAAATAGTAAATTTCGTATGCATTGCAATTTCATCCCAAGTGCCTGATTTTTTGCCAAGTTTTACTGGTGCATGCGTTTGTTTCACACCACATCACAAACTAAGTTTTGCTTATTTAAAACCACCTTTCTGTCCGAAGTTTAGTTATGTTTTCTGCCTAACAATTTTCACTGCCAAGGTTGTTTGGGGCGACCTGGATTTTAAATTTTTTTAATTCGATTGAAGTACTTTGTCGAAAAATTTCATTTTTCAAAGATACCGAGATTTATAGCCATATTTTAAAAGAAATATTTGTGTTATCAAATTTGTAAAATACCCGTAAATTTTTGTAGACGTTTCCGTATTTTTGATCTCACAAAAACAACTCTGAAAGAGAAAGAAAAAGTTGTCAGCCGCAAAAAGGATTGATATAATACAATCCCGCCAAAAAGCTTGCATGGATATGCATTCAAAAGTGATTGAATTAGTTTATAGTTTCCACCAAACCAGCGTGGTGCGGTACGCGTCAGAATTTGTGAAATAATTTCCGCCGCGGTAGACCACGCTGAATTTGCCAATTCGTGTGGAGTCTGTGTTGTGTGTACCGCGTACCGCACCCGCGCTGGTTTGGTAGAAGCTAATTTCTTGCAACGCTCATTGGCGGGGAGCTTGACGAGGGTGCTATTTGCTGCTATGCTCTTTTCTGATCAGATTTAATCTCGAATCTTATCCAGCCTTGTAAATAAAATGTCTTACAAACTTTTTTGCTTTCCTTCGTATAGACGACTTTTCCTTTTTTATACAATAAAGTTCTTTCGTAATTTTCTTAAGATTGGTTTTATCCTGCAATTACTCCTATGAAACCTCCCCGCCAAACAGCATTGCAAGAAATTAGCTTCTACCAAACCAGCGCGGGTGCGGTACGCGGTACACACAACACAGACTCCACACGAATTGGCAAATTCAGCGTGGTCTACCGCGGCGGAAATTATTTCACAAATTCTGACGCGTACCGCACCACGCTGGTTTGGTGGAAACTATAAACTAATTCAATTACTTTTGAATGCATATCCATGCGAGCTTTTTGGCGGGATTGTATTATGTCAATCCTTTTTGCGGCTGACAACTTTTTCTTTGGCGGAAACTTTTTACAACAGAGTTGTTTTTGTGAGATATCAATTCTTTTTTGCAGTTTTCAATATTCACTGCCCTATTGTCACGACTTTGTTTGAGAACATAATAACAATAACAACCCTCTTGGTAACCTTTGTGCCCTTGATAACCTTAGCCTCCTTCGTAACCTGAGTTGTGTGTGTTTTGTGAACCCCTACCGTTTGCTGGAAGCTTTAGGCTCATCGGGATGTTATTTGTTCATCCAATATTATAGTAATATGTACGAACTCGTATAAAAAACGAATAAAAACTGGAACTGTGACCCCTTGCCGCCGCTCTCGCAGATGCTTTACAACTGAAAACTTTAGAGAACATATACAAGGGATTGTTCGAAACAGTCCTGCCAAATCACAAAACTTTACGATTCTTTTCTTGGCATTTTTTGGGCCTATTCCCGATTTTTGCAAAATGCTTCCTTTAAAACATATGAAAAGATTTAAGCGAGGAACTCTATGCGTTTTTCACATTTTCCGCTGTATCTTTTTTTCTACTCCACGGATCGGAGCAAACGATAGCCTATGCACACCTTCACGACAGACTCTATCAATGGGAAAACCAAATCCCGAGATGCTCTCTGTAAGGCTGTAGCCCTGTCAATGAACAACAAGAACAACGAGAACAACGAGAACAAGATTTTCGAAAAAATGCGATTTTCAAACTCTTATATCTCCGGTGTTTTTCATCGTATCTTCTTGAAATTTTCTACACTTCGTAAGACGGCGCGAGTGACAACCTATACCGAATTTGAACATTCAGGACCAACCAGGGTCGGAGCTACAGAGGCCCGAAAACCCGTACTTGTTCCGTCGTTTAAACATAGTCTTAGTCGCTTTTCACTTTTGATTTGTTCAAATTTCTTCTTTTTTCTTTGGCGTGCGGGACGCTCCCGGATATTCAAATTTCGGCTGCACCCAAAATTAGCCTCGGTTTCGTTATTTTTATAACTTAGTGAGTAAGACGTGTTGAAAAATTGGTTAAATTTGCTTTATCGGTTGAAAAGATATTCATAAATACACAAAATTTCAATTTCACATTGGATTTTGATGATTTGATGGCCAACTTCAAGATCGGTTTCCGGACTCATTTTTCAATTTTGGTAATTCCGGTTTTCACCATCGCGAAGAAGTTCGAATTTTTTACGCGATAGTCCCGTTTTAACTTTCCCGGTCACATATATTTTCTGTTTCTCTACTTTAGCACACAAATTGTTATAGAGTACCATCAACCCGTATACGATACCCATTCAAAAGACCATCTGTAAGCCTTAGTTTTAATTGACATTCATATAATCTGAATTTTCTTCCATAGTAAACTCGTTGCCGCATTCGTTTAATCTCTGATTTAGTGGGTACCCAATTAAAGTTTAATTCCCCATCCAGCTGTTTACCTGATCCTGGTACCTTTTACACAGAACTTCCATGTCAGATGCTTTCGCAAGTTAGAAATGTAATTAGCGTAAAGTAGTTATGGCCTGGATTAGTCCCATCAGCTATGACTATCAAAATGAATACTTAGCTTCGCTAATTACTTTCATTCAGCAATGCTACCTTCTAGAATACAAGGGGCCGTTCTGACAATCACAATTTTCAACATATTTTCAGTAGAAGTGAAGGCGCTATAAAAATTTCACCCGGCTAGCAGATTGTATGAAATGTCAACCCGTTTTTCTAAAGCTTGAATAATGTGCTGGCATCCTACACGGACTGTTTGTACTATGTATCTAGCGTTTTCATAGATGCCACAAATGCGTATATCTATACCGATGTTGGCAAACGACCAACCCAAAAGTAGACTGAATGTACAGCATTATTTTCAACAATCGGCTTTATGTCCTGGTACCGAGGATTTCCTTATGCGCACATACAATCAAACACATGCCTCAATATTCCTTATCGCAACACACCAGTCCTCATATGCCAGGGCCATTTGCAAAGGATTGTCGCCGCATGACATCGACGATGGTAAAAGAAAAATCTGTTTTCGTATTTTTTCCTTTTCCGACGACATATTTCTTTCTGTTTTTGGTAACTTGGAGAGTTCATATCCATATGCATACAGACCGACAACTTTACATTCACCAGATTTCATTTTCATATTATCCACAAACCACCCACAAACAGTTGCAAAAAAATGACAAACATTTTCTTCGACCTTCACTTATTATACGGGAGTACGGGAGTAAAAGAGAATTTGGTAATAAGCATACTAACTGTACTGCGTCCGTCGCGTCGTTCAAATGAGATTGACAGGATGTTTTTTGGAACAGCAGATTTTTTGACGAAAGGAGGATTGGAAAATCGATGACGACTAGCGATTTCCATAACTGATCTATTGAACTTGTATTACTGAACAAATTAAAAATTGAGAGAAAACCCTTTCTGGATTTTTAATATGGTTTTTCTTGCTCATATCTTCCGTAGCACATATAAAAATATTACCCCCGCACCTAAGCTCGTATTTGCCCATTTTAAGGACTCATGTATTCCTGCATGGCTGAGTCGTCTTTGAGAAGCTTTTTATTGTGTCAATTTGTTTTTACGACTGTCATCATCTGAGATTAAAAATATGGTATACCGCAATCGTATTTCAGCGAGTGTTTCCCAAGCTATTTAGACGATTGAATCTGTTTTTATGACAAAAGGGGAGCCTTGCGCTTCCATCAATAAGTCCTCGATTTTGGTGGCGGATTCTCTAACTTTACACACTTATTTTATTTATCTAAATTCTATTTGCCGTAACTGCTATCTTCTCATTATTATATTTTAAAGATTTTTTTTTTGCAATTTTCAAGGAGCTGTTACGATTATTTTATAAATGCCCTCCAGGCAGGATTCATATATTTGAACAGTGACCTTTCTTTTAGGCTATTAATTTATTTTTGAAGTCTTACACTTTCATACCGATACCATATTTCCGTATAATAGACCTATGTACATCTTACGACAGAATAGAATCAAGCTGTGCAGAGCAGACCCAACCCCAAAGATTTAGTGATATATATTTATAAGAGCTTCGGTCCACAAAAAAAAAACGAAGGGATGTGTGTATTTGAATTATTTTCATTTTGAGCGTTTTTTATGCTTTCCTCGAATAGTCCACGAAGCAAATGACCCATAAGTGAATTTGGACACATTCTTGGATAAAGTCAACCACTTTGTCGCTGCTCCCGGGGTTTTAGTTAGATGATGTGAAGCATATCAGGTCCGTGGGGATGTTACGAATGAATTGAATGTGAGTGTCAATTTTGCTAGCCGGAAAATTGAATTGGCTATCGATTTATTATTGTATCGTTTTATTGAAGAAATCGTATTGGATAAAAATCATATTTATGGATTCGGAAGGGATGAAAGGTGACAAAGATGATGATATATGCTATAAACGACGACAATTTCATACTGAAATCAAACGGATGGGAGTCTTTTAATTTCAAATTAGATATGTACAGTGGTACACATACTATATTACAGCCGAAATTAATTCTACGGATATCTACTAAACTTATGTTTGGCGTAAGCTTAATGTTATAACTTAACTGTTACTGTTCAAATTCACAAATTCTAACGGGACTTTTGCCATTTTATTTGTATCGCATGCCGTTTTCTCGAAATATATGTACGTATGAGCGCCCATTCAATTCCGAGCAAAATTAAAGCCACGAAAACTTTTTAATAAGTTATTTGCTTTATTATGATTTTATTACCCTGCCAATGCTTAAATCTTTAATTTTTAATCCGAAATTTAGATTTAAATTAGATAATTTTAAACGGGAATAGGGGAAATCTCGTTTTGAAGCGTTGAAATCGAGAAATAAAGGAAAAATAATCACCAGATCGTGAATAAATTAGAAAGTGTTAATACTTGACAAAGATTTAGTTTCAAAAAGCAGTTTGAAAACAACAACTAACGGCATTGGCCCCAGAAATAATTAAATAATAAAAAATTAAACAATAATATCACCCAACAACATCATGCACTATTTTTTGTCAAATATTCAGTGCAAAATAAGAACGTAAAACCTCAAATTGAGCAAGTCCACTTGAATTTTGGTGCTCCTCTAACTTATTTAGGAACCGTTATGTGCAATATCTACACAAATCGATTATTAGACTGAGCTTACGGATTTTTTTTAGCAAAATTCGGAAGCAAATCGCCTTCGAGAAAATCTTCTGAAACTGACTTTACCAACATTCGGCCAGCGGTTCAAATCCGGTCCGCGGCGCGTCATTTAGCAAAATTTTAAACAGATTTTCATGCAAAAAAAAACAAGTTTTTTATTACACAAAGTCAAAGGTATTTTTGGCACAGAAAAAATGTCTTTACAATTTTTAGTGTAATATATTGAAGACAAATTTTTGTACGAGTATAAAATGTTGCTAATGTGAGGAGGGTACAGAATATTTCAAAGCAGAAGAACTTCACTTAGCAGAAGTGGTTAAAATTATATATTCTATAAAATATCTCCGAGATCTCCTGCAATATTTCGCAGCAGTAGTTTTTAAAGAAACTTTTAGAAAGTTATTCAGAAATTCAGAGTCAATGAGTGTAACTTTGTCACTAAACACATTGTGAACCTCATGTTATTATGGCTGAAGTTAAAATATACCCGAGCGGTAGTATTGGAATGGGTTTTAGGAGCTAACCCTTACCCTTTGGCATATCGCATGCCACGTCAACCCTCCACCGAGTATTTTTGTACATTACTTTTGAACGGTTTACCCTATCCACCTGAGCTCATAGGACATCTAAGCAACATAAATTCTGCTTAAAAATATGATCGAAATAATTCCAACTACTTTCAGAAAGTTTTGATAATCCAAAGTAAAAATTTACGGGAACGGGCACGTGAGGTGTCCTCAATTATCCTGGAAATCCAGGAAACGAAAGTCGGAGCGTTTTAATCTCGAGTTTTCTTGCATATCTTTACTCTTCTTACACTGTTATTTCATAGCGTCTTTCCACACTAAACTGATGATCGAATTATGCCTCATATCATTTTTGGCTGTACAATGAAAGTAAAGGAAAAAACTATACCATGGACCAACTGGACAGAAATGATCCTGTCTTGAGAAACTAACGCAAACAGCTTCTAGTTTTGCTCTTCAATTGTTGGGATGGCTTCTGTTAATATAGGACGGACCCAGTGGCGTGACGTTTCTAAAATATCTTGTGTGCGAGATCGAAATGGGGGCCCCCACAAAGTGTAATTTATAATTAAACAAAATGGTTGAAACCACTATTTTTGATGATTAGTCCACGTAATGTAAATTTGGAAAAATATTGAAGGTACAAGTAACTCCAGGACTATATTTAAAGGGACTTACACTTCTTCTTCTTCCTTGCCTCGTTCTTCAGATTCAGATTACAAACATAATTACTGAAATTATCTTAATTTTGATTTATTTTGAATAATTACTTAGAAATGTATTGTATCAATATTGAGGGAGAATATGAGCAGACAGGGCAAGGCACCACGCCACAGATGACAAAAACGGCTTGTTCTGCTATCTGTTCTCATAAGACGAACTTCTATGTTACAAATATTTTCCGCTATATGGCGGCTGCTGCTGATTTGTCGCTAGTGTCACCAAAAAGAAGAAGAAATTCCCCTTTCGAGAGCTGATAGCGTAATGTTCCCTAAGGTCATCCCTGGTAACGAAAATGCAGTTGTTCCGCGAAACAATAAGATGTTCCCTGAAGGTCTCATATCAAACTGCTTGGAAGTAAAACAAAATGTTTCATTTAAGAGCACTCCTAACTTGTTCATCTGTTTTAAATCTAGCTTCAGTGTGTCTATGAATAAGAAATCTAGTATTTTTTTTAATGACAGTCCAAAATTGTCCATTCGCCTCTCCACCACGTTAGGGGGCTCCTGTGGGTTGGGGGCCCGTGTGCGACCGAACACATGGAACACCGTACGTTACGCCACTGGACGGACCCCACCTTGACTGTTGCGAAAAGAATAAAAGGGAGTAAAATTTTTTGTCTCCACTAATTTACATAGCTTATTTTAAATCAGATAAAATTGCAGAGGCACTGGGCTAACAAAGTACATAGTCTCGATAATCCGAGTTGGAGACCGGAACCCCCTCGGATTACCGAGAAACTCGGATTATTGGAACCATGGCAAAAAGAAAGGTAGTATGAATTTTTTGCCTTTTGGTATGTAATTTAATTAATCATTTTATGCATATAAGGTAATATAAAAGTCAACAATTTAAAAAAGTAGCACAAAAATATATTTTTATTTGTCAAAAAAATTAGTACAGACAGGAGCTCGGATTATCGTAAACTCGGATTACGGGAGGTCGGATTATCGAGACACTACTGTTCTTATAAATTTGTGGTTTTCACATTCCAAAGGTCGATCCAGTCATGAGCCACAGTCATTTTCCATACAAGTTGACATGTAGTCAGCTAATTGATTGACTGACAATATGTTGACTTGTATGAAAAATGACTGTGACTGTGGATAGATATAGACTTTAATGCATGTTCAAGGATATTTCGGTTCGGGTCAATAAATTTTGGATTCTGAAAAGTTTCACGGGTCCATCTGCGTTGATCGTGGGACGTACCTGTCATAGGGTTAAGCAATCACAAAAGGAGGGATTCATATTATGGGAATATCTGTGAAAGTAAGAAGATTGGTAGCGGTGGTAGAACAAAATGGCAACTCTTTCAGCGGCTTTCGACCGATCTCGCTAAAAGAATAAGACGGCCTCCACACTTTCAACATAAGATTCTGTCTTGCTTTATAAGGCACCCTACCCATCCTTTCCCAGGGTGCTGCAATGCTATGGCATGACGCTTTCATCGTCCGCCCACTTCAATTGATAAGTCCTATCTCCATGGCTAAGTGACCGACGTTATAATAATAACACGCTAAACATGTGCAATTATACGGATACATAAATTGCCCAGCCTTATTGACCTCTTTATTAAAAAAAAAAAAAAAAAATAACTGGACCTGGAACGGTCCTGGAAACTAATCTTAGCTTAGCTGTCACTAAATGGGACTTCTCTGGGCTCGCTATGCAAGATGCAATCTATCAATTTAATTCCGATTTTCTTATTTTAAAGATGAGTCCTTCATATTTTTCACTGACAAATATGTTCCATTCCGCAAGACACTTCCCGAACAAAAAAAAAACTCCTAGGTCTTTCCTCCTTCGTCACCAACTGGCAGCCAACTCTCGAGCAAAGGGCCAGTGAAAGCATCCTTCCACAATGGCGACATTTTCCGAAGCAGCTCTTGCCTCTTTGGCAGTTCAGACACGTTAATATCAAGTTTTAAATTTGGTAGGTCTTTCACAAATATCAATAATTTGAAATTAATCAAAGACATTTCTGAGGCTGACCAAATTCGAAATTGAAACCCTTATGTGTAAAAATCGAGTTACTAAATGTTGCTGAATTGCATTGCCAGAAATGTTTCTGCTTTACGTTACAATCAATAAAAAAAGGACCTTTATACCAACCAACAATGTGGCCGTGTAAAAATTATGCTGGACACCCCTGCTGCTATGGGATACTCATTTTCAATACTTTCGGAGATTTAAATTGAAATTTACTGCCATGTGCATAAAATTGAACGGCTGCATTAATGAGCCAATGCGCACAGTTTTTTTAACTGGCAATTAATACAGAAAGTCCCATAAACATTTATTTTTTATATTTTTTGTAACTATCTTGATAAAGTTTTTTAGAAGAAAGTTTTTCGATGGTGAACCCAAACATCCCCAAGTAACAATTTTATCTCTATAATACTTTATAATCACGCTCTGTGGCTCACTTGGTTGAGTCGCACTCTACGGTGCTAGTAATCTAGAGGTCCAGAGGCGTATATCGAAAACCTTGTTCAGCTCGTCCCCACGTAGGTGACGAAATCGATCAGCTTTTCAAGTGCTGAAACCGTCTGAAACCCTTATCGATTTTGTCACCTGCTGATAGTGGACGAACTCGCATAGGATTTCGAGTACATTTTTTGTCTAAAACGGCTTGAAACCCTTGTTCAGCTCGTCCCCACGCGATGTTACAACATCGATCAGCCATTCTTATGCATAAACTACTCAATCACAATCTTTTTTATATTTTTTGCTGCTATACTGCTGGTGCTTGCTTTGTTTAATGTATACGTTGCGTTAGTAATGTACATATACGCACAGCACAACAAATATTTTCCTCTCTTGTAACTGTAAATAAAAATCGTTGCTTTCAAGACTTTTGTTATTTTTAGCGCTAGTAAAGCGGATATCTCGTTACTTTACGTGGGGACGAGCTGAACAAGGGTTTCAAGCTGTTTTACAAGAAAAATTTACTCGAAACCCTATGCGAGTTCGTCCACTATCAAGGGACGAAATCGATAAGGGTTTCTAAGAACTTTGCTACTTGAAAAGCTGATCGATTTCGTCACCTACGTGGGGACGAGCTGAACAAGCATTTCGAAATACGCGGTCCGGAGATCGAATATCGGTGTGGCCCAGGAAATATATAGAGCTTGCAACATTATATACACTCCGAAACTATATGCAATGTAACGTTGACTCGAAGTAGCAAATAAACGGCTGGCCGAACGCACCATGCCCTACAAGGGGTCACGGTACAGAGAAGAAGAAGAAGAATACTTCATAAAATATTCTCTTCTAACAATTGTAGGGGCACTTTACATGGTATAAACGCTGAATAATAGTCCAATAATGGCATTTGGCGCGTTTTTTAAATCCAATAGTACTTTATTGTAGCACTAAATTATGCTTCGAAAAAGGCATACATCATGTGTCTTATATAATAATTTCCTGTCATTTTCTTGCAATGCAGCTAGCATCGAACCCATGACCCCATGACTATCTAATTGCCCGTCCTACGTGCTTACCGCTCGGCCAACCTCAGATATTTGCATTGCTCGTAAACACTACAAATTTACTAGTTGCTTCTATAGAAATGCTTAACAATTCTTTATTGAATCTTCTGCAATGAACCTTCTATTTTATATATCAATCAGTCGACGTTGATTTAATCCAGTTTCTGCGCAGAGATCTTAATCTTAATTGGTTTAGAAATTAATGAGTGAGAAAATATTGGTTTCATGCAAGATTTTAAAGAATTTGATTGACGAAACTGGGTATACCGGAGCACTTCCTAAGTTTCAATTCTTTCAAAAATCACAAAGTCCATCCTTGTATAAAACTACGGTGAATAATTTGTCGGGTGACAATACTAATGCCACACTATTAAGGTGAAACCGACTGTGCTATAGAAGAATACTGCATGTGTGTGTCAATTTAGAGAGAGACTATTGCATGTGTGTGTTAAATTGCTTCTATAAGGATGTTAGAAGCTTTCCGGAAAATGTTTTAAGGATTTTTTACCGGATCAAAATACTTCTTTAAGCAATGTCACACGATAAACTGATTTTGAGTTACTATATGATTGCAACAGGATGAAGTGCTTCTTTAAAGCATACAAATTGCTAGTTGGGATGTATGTGCCACTGTATTTGTATGTCTACTGTATTGTTAAATTTCAGAGTCATGTATGTATAGTATGTCAATGTAAACATATGTATAAAGAAATAAAATCACTCACCCTTTTGTCGGTCTTAATCGAACCTAAAACAAAAAAGAAGGAAATCAAATTTAATTAATTTCCGTTTGCTATTTCATCCACAAAATTCAATCATTCCGATGATCTATCCACTGGCATTCGATACCATCAACAAAAACTACCACCAATACGACGGACATTGATTAATCTACATCCCATTGACTCGGTCGTCTCATGTGTTTCCGTCAAGAATAACAAATAACATGTCTTGCCCTTAACGATTTTCTGATTGGTTTCCTTTTTCGCAATCCGTCTCCATGTTCGTCCCTTCCTCCATTGACAATATTCACAAAGCTAAGTATATTCGAAACGGATGAGTGATTTTACTGCAGGCAAACTTCATTCCATATGCAAGGATGACCGTATATCGGTACAAAAAGAAAGGGACTATAATTTCCATATTTGATGTGTTCTACCTTTGAACCAGAAATCATTCGTTTGTATATTTAAGGGATGCGGAAACCGCACAATTGATCCTTCGCTAAGATATTTGGTGAAGATGAAAGGATTATCGCATCCTTATTCGAATTTATTGGTGACAATGTTAACACTTTGGTCGCTCGCTGTCCACAGAGGGGGTATCTTGATGCCGGGTGACAATGCGCGATTGGCACGTGCCTCTGTTTGTTGGCAATGTGATAAGCTAACAAATGGTCATAAATTAATGGGCGACACGTGCTTTACTAAATAATAGAGATGTTACAGTAACGTATCGCTTAGCGCAGATTGTATTTGATGGTAGGGAGTCAAAACGGTTCACATGTACGATATTGAGTAATTGGAAAGGATTAAGTGAATTGCAGAATATAAGAAATCAAATATTGATGATCCTGAAAATATTTTGACTTTTTGAAGAAATAAGGCGATTATTGATATTTATGTAGGGGAGCATGCATACGATGCAAACAGATAATAAAAAAAAATTGATCTGTAGGATTAGACCATGAGAAAAATTTCTCAAGGATTTTGGGGTATTACGGAGAAGGGGTTCGATTTCTCATTAACTTTAAATAAAACAAATTTAGTGAAAACAGGCTTACTAAATCGTAATTAGTTGAATTTATTAAATTGGAAGTCCATTATACAGCTGTCAATTAAATTGATTTATAAGTTCTAATTGAATTAATAAATGAAGTCAAAACCAGCCTCTCCCAGACCCAGAAACAGGGAGCTGAAAATTTCTAAATAAAACATGAATCAATGCTTTTCGTTTAGATTAAAATAAAAAATAAAAATTGTGCTCTTGAAGCATACAAGACTTTAGCGTGTGTGGTTGTGCCACTGTTTATCACCCTTAAATGTTGTTTGTGCAAGTTGCAACATCCTTATTCAAATTGTGTGAAGTAATTTAAAAAAAAAATATCCTTAAAATGCTTCGATAATAATTTTAATTCCTCATTACAATTGATGTTGGGGAAAAATTTGTTTAATTTTTTTTTTACTCTAAGGTGTTAAGTTAATTTAATAGTAGAGCGTTGATTATCCGAACTAATGTCGTTTTTCGGTTATTCGAGATTTCATAGCAAAATTTGGAAACACAGAAAAGTAAAATTAAGCGACAAAATGAAATTTTAAAGCCAAATTATGCATAAATATTTTCTGGTAAAAATAGTATCACTGGATAGGCACTTCTGTCAAAAGGCGATAGTGGCAATGGATAGGTCATACTCTCCGCAGAGGGCCAACAAATATTGCAATGCAGGCCCTAGATTGGAACCCTCAGGGAGCCAATGCTAGACGCCGTGTTGGGCGACCAAGAAACACGTGGAGAAGATCGGTTAATAGTGAGGCTGCTTCATTAAACAAACAGTGGTCAGACCTAAAGACGATGGCACAGAACAGAACGAGGTGGAAAGTAGGCGGAGTTGATGCCCTATGTCCCACAAGGGGTTAACAGGGACCAGAGAGAGAGAGAAAAACATTAAACTGGACGAAATAGAGTTTTCTCAGGGCTCCCACTGAAGTTGGCTTCGATATCCCGTCTATTACATTCCCGTTTTTCAATATTCCGCGGCACAGAATCCCGCCAGTTAAATATATCGTTCAATTGAAATCCCGCGAACTATTTCAATAACCCGCTAATTCGTTATTGTAATGTCCCGACATAGAAGGCAAATATTCTTTCAAAGGCTCTTTTGAGATTTATGAACGGGCGGGAATTATGTGGGTATCTCCTCCCACTATCTATTTTACATAAAAATCTACATAACAGATCGTCGGCACCGGCGCGGCAGTGTCACTCTGTCTGTACCCGCATCATGGGGAGAATATAAAAATATATGGCCAACAAAAATCTAAGCCGATATTATAGTGTTCTACGGAGCGTCGATTACTATAACTAGTCGAAATTACTAATCTAGTCAAAATGTGCCTACTATTTTGGGCAGGGACAACGTTTCTAAATTATTTGATGTTTGAAATCAAAATGAAAGCTTATCACAATGTAATTAAAAAATCCCAAAAAACTATTTTCCCTGATATATGCCGTAGGTTGTGTTAGTGAGATCCTATTTTCAAGATCTTATCTGCTTTTTGTTGAGGTAATGAGATCAGCATCACGCTCAGCAGTGTTATTTATCCCCATAAAGGGGTACTCGTTTAACATCTGAGTGAGATCTTAGTCCGTCACAAGCTCGTTAGTTCGGAAAACACCATGATCCACGGTGAGATTCGAACTCATGACCCTGTGCACCGAAGGTGCGCGCACTAACCGCTAGACCAGCCAGACTACTACAATTGAGTCATTTTTATTGAGGTTTTTGGCAATTTTGACCCTGTTTCGCAACGAAGGGAAGGTACGAATTCGTGCTCAGCACTCCAAAAACATAAGAAACAAAAAATAAAAAAATTCTTCACCACATTTTGCAATCTCATGCATGTACTAGCCTTAGAGAAAGCATAGCATAGCATGCCATGCGTTAGTCCAGAGTGGGCATCAAAAAATGGCACCGTTTTCACACTATTGCAGTTCATAGTATGTGTGAAAATTTTATTCGAATGTCAAATTTTTGTTAACAATTGATAATATAATATCTCTTAAAATGCCAACGTGATAATTAACCCTTAGGTTGGCATATAGACCTAGACAGACCATTGGTACTAGATAGATAGATAGATAGATAGATAAATGCTTTATTTCAATTTCAGTTTGCTTTATATACATGTATATTATAATTCTAAAGACAATTAAGGCGTGGCTTAGCCGTCTGCCTAATTCAGTTGACATTTTTAGTTTTGATTTCTTGTTTACATTATGTTTTAAAAACATTACAAATCCATTAAGTTATGATTATTATGTATTTATATTGTTGTATATTATATTATTATTATTATGTAGATGTATTAAAATAGCTTTAAGTTAAATTTACATGCACTCATTTATTATACTCTTTCGGTATCTAAGCGCGATTTCGCAGTATTTGTACAAATTGTTCCAATCACCTCCGTTCAGAATCGCTATCAGTTCTCCCTCATTTAGTACGTTCTTTCCAAAACAGGATCTTCTTATTTCCTTGAAGGCGGGGCATATTCCAATAAAGTGCCTCGAGTCTTCCCTGGATCCAAGATTACATATGCTACAGATTATAGGCAAGTTTCTTATATGTGGTATATAATTTAATGGGAGCAATTCACCCCTGGCTCTAAATATTATCGAAATTTGCTGTACCGAAAAAGCGTTTTGAAAATACGTGTTGTCTTGTAATTCATGATTCAGTTGTACATATATTTCCCGGTGTTGTGAACTCCTTGCTCTGTCCGCATTCGATTCAATCTCAGTTCGTCGCATATTACTTAGCAGATATCGAAGTATATACAAATCGTTTAACGTGCCATCCCAAGTGAATTGCGTTCGAGTCTTCTCCGCAAGAGCCATTAAGTCAGCGTAGAAAAGAGTCCTCGTCTCCACAGCATATGATAAAACCTTTCTTGGCAGCCGATCCTCGCTCATGGCTGCTACTTTCATCAAGTAACTTATATGTGTTTTTAGTGTATCCAGAAACACAGGCACTAGACTCGTCTCTTGATGCAACATATAGTTAGGTGTCGACGTGGGTAGCTGAAATACGCGCTTCAGATAATATCGTTGCACCCGCTCCACTTCATCATATTTTCTTCCACCCCATACTTGAGCACCGTATAAAGTGATTGATTTTATAACAGCCTCATATATTTTGAACTTCGCCGTATGAGATATATGGGGGTTATTAAAGCACTTTTGCCATACTGAGTTAATAGCCCACTTAGCCTCTTTTAACTTTTGCTGTAGGTGTGGTTCCATTCCCAAGTTGCTGCTAATCAATATACCCAGGTATTTGTACTCTGCAACGACCTCTATGTCATTTCCTTTGTATGTCCACTTTTCCTCGCGGGCTAACCGAAAGCGTTTTTTGAATATCATAACTTTCGACTTGTTAAGGTTTAGTTGTAGCTTCCACATAGTGCAGTACCACTCAAGATGGTTTATCATTTTCTGGAGCTCACTAACTGACTCAGCAAAGAACACGACATCATCCGCGTACAACAGGCCTTTCAACCGCATACCAAAAGCTTCTACTCCACCAGGCATATCGTCCAAGATATCATTGACGAAAACTGCAAATATATCCGGGCTGAGTTTGCAGCCTTGTCGAACTCCCACTGTTGTTGCAAATGATTCGGAAAGATGCGTTCCGTTCCAAACCAATGCGCTTGTGCCTTCGTAGAGACTCTCAAGAATGCGTCCAAATTTATTTGATAATCCAATATTGTAGAGCTTGTAGAATAGTGCTTGCCGATCTACCGTATCAAACGCTGCTTTGAAATCCACGAAGAATACATACAATTTGCGTCCCTCGCTCAAAAATAAACGCGCGCAGTTATACAGCACAAATATATGATCATTAGTGGCATACCCTTGACGGAATCCCGCTTGATTTTCAGATATGCGTTGGTTTTCCTTTAGCCAGGCTGCGAATCTTTTCTGAAGTATCGAAGTAAAAATTTTCCCTGAAGCGTTCAGGAAGGAGATTCCCCTATAGCACGCAGGATCGCTCATGTCGCCCTTCTTAAAAATCGGAAAAATTACCGACTCCCGAAATTGGCTTGGTACAGCACCAGTGTCGAAGATCCTATTGAATTCTTTCCGAAGACTATCCACAAGAATTTCCGTCCCGTACTTAAAAAACTCAACCGGCACCCTGTCATTTCCTGGAGCTTTACGATCTTTACACTGTTGTATTGCGAATACTATTTCTTCCGTGGTTATCGTTGCGTCAAGGCCCGCATGTATGTAGTTAGGTCTGGCAAATTGAATAGTATTATCGTTGCTAATACTCTGGAGCAACTGTCGGAAATAGGCACCAAGTAGGCTCATATTAATTTCATTTCCAATTGTATACGAATCATCGCCATTAATGCGCTTCACTGTACTCCAGAACTCTTTCGATCTTGTACAGTCAGCCAACATCTCGGCTTGTTGTTTGTAGAATTCCCGTTGTTTTCCTCTACATACTAGTTTGTATTGCTGATTTACCTTCACATACATACCTCGCATAAAAGGGTCATTATGTTTTCTGAAGAGCTTCAACCAGGCGAAAGAGCGTTTCCTGATTTTATCGCATTCATTATCGAACCATGGTTGCTTGAAACTTTTTTGACTGATAATCGGTTTTTGTGCGCTCATTTTAATTACTTCAACGATCTGCTCCATGTTCAACTCAGAGGTACGTGTTAGATGTCTGTCAAGATTCATTTTATATTGTGCCTGGAGCTCTTCTCTCCACACGAGTTTTGGCAATAAATTCATGTGTCGATTAGTACTACCGATGCTATCTAACCCAATCTTCGTGATGATTGGCAGATGATCGGAGTACTGCTTCTGTTCCACCATGAAGTCCGTAATGAGGGGCAGCCAGTCCCCTCCGGCCAGGCTTAAATCGATGACTGTCTGACTATTATGCCTAATGTACGTGCACTCCCCATTGCTGTCGCTATTTGAGCACCCGTTCAGGAGTTTTAAGCCGTGCGAGTCCATAAGTTCCAGCATTTTGCGTCCGCATGCGTTGATGGTGGTGTCCTTCGATCTTCGAAATGAATTAGCCACAGTATTCGCCATCGGTAGTTCGATTCCAACCCGAGCATTCATATCGCCGATTACCAAAAGATCGTTTGTATTTAAGATCGCTAAGACGTCAGTGAGCTTATTGTAATCATCTTGCCAGTGGTTACAGTTTAGATATGCAGGCACCAGGATTAGCCGCTTATTATCTATCCTTAGTACAATGTAAGGCCATTCATCAATATCTTCAAATGCGCAGGAATTTCCATTTGTATTTAATTCTTTTTTAACACCCAGCAACAACCCTCCACTAGCTCTACCTCTGCTACTTATTTTCTTTGCGGGTATCCATTTAACATTAAAATTCATCAGTTTCTTCTCATATAGTTCAAAATTATCAACGACGAATGTTTCAAGCAAAATGATTATGTGAAAATCGTTCAAATATTTATAAAAATCATTAAAAATACCTTTGTTTTTTAATCCGGCAATGTTATATGCTAATATAGTCACTTCTGTGCGTTGAATTACTTCGCAGACATTGGTACTATATCTTGATGAAAAATATCGTTCAACAATATGTTCCACCCTTTCCATATAAATATATTTCAAAGGAACCAACGGCCGCAAATGCTATCAAACGTTAGGCGAAATGTAAACTATGTCTAAAAAAAAGAAAAAACGGCGCATCATCGTAAGACATAGTATGTAAACTCTTTTTAGAACCAAAATTAGACCTCTTCAAAAAATAAGATTAATTTCACAGAAAATTCCGCTACACCTTAGGCATAATAGCTCGTAGGCGGCGACAGAAGGGTTAATAATTGCATCGACAATATTTTGACGTTTGAATTATTTCGTGGAGTGTAGTGTAATAAATTTGGAGTCAAACACATATGGGCTGTGTGATCACATAGCCACTCTGGACTAACGCATGGCATGGGTTGCTATGCTTTCTCTAAGGTACTAGCATATACAAATCATACATTTATGTCCAAAGCTCACTCAAAATCGGTACCACTTCGTTTTGGCCAAATTGCCTAATGTAGGTCTAATGTCACGAAATCAATCAAACAGGTACACGTGTACAGGGAATTGCTCTTTTGCTACACAGTTTAAGTTGAAGAGACCCAGCCAGCATCGGCCTCATGTACCGTGAACATAGCGACAAATAAGCTTTACTTCATGAATCACGAATCGGCATTATGTATCGATAGGACGCATTGAAAGTTAGATACATGATGGTCAGCTGAAGGAATGTCGACGGATCATGCATATAGGAAATATAATGGTTTTCTCCTCAAGTGTGATTTTTGTTGCTGGGGAATAGAATCACGAATAAATCATGATCATTCATATAGTCTAGCTGGAGCAGTGGTTAGGGCGCGCACCTTCGGTGCATAGGGTTATGAATTCAAGACTCTCCGTCGCCCGTATTTTTTTTTTATTATTCATTGATGCATTGAATATATATGATACTTAACTATTACATAATGTTTACGAATAACGATTTTATAATGATTATCCGTAATAAGGCGCAAATGCGTATATACATGAAATAGGGGGACATCGTCATATACTGCTTGTATGAAAACGTGATGAATGAATAAGCGATATGTGCTTACGCGTGTTGCATGAAATAATGATTACAAATGTGTTAAATGCTGGCTGGGGAGTTAAGATTCTCTGTCAGAGCAGGTTTTCGTCCATTTGTCGACTTCAATGAGTGTATCTCGTGTATCTTCTTCCGCTGGTCGCGGTGGTTTACGGAAAAGAATCTCATGCGGTATCTGCGCTTGCGAAAACTGCATATAGGAAAAAACATGAAAGAAGACGCAGAGAATCGCTGATGCTGCGCCGGATTTGATGACAATGAATTTCTTTAGGTTGCGAAACAGATAATCGTCTTTTGTGATGAATCCACCAAATCTAAAAACTAAGCCGATGAGAGCAAGACAAATTTTCAAACCAGGATAGGCATAAACGTATCATTCTTAATTCTGTTCTTTCAGAGCAACACTTCTCGCTTAAAGCTGATCCGAACCAAATAAAATGTTTCCCATCAGCCGCAACATAAAATTGGTAACTAACTTCTAAAAAGCTTTGATTGTTGTATCTACCTTTAATTTTCGAATAACCCGAGGATTTACAAATAATATACGATGATAGTTCAAAAATTTCCACTCCTCGGGCTCCAAATTGAAAAAAATCATAAGGCTTATCTTATTGTTTCAGAATCTTTAGGACCCCAGGAGTCTAAAACTCATTTTTCTGGGAAAAATATTGGGTCCCAAAACGGACAAAAAAGGACACACAAAAAAGGAGAGGAGGAGGAATGTTGAGAATTTTATTAAAGTGGTAATCGAATAATTCCATAATCAGTATTTTTTAGGGTTTTTTAGAAATTTTTTTTTTCGAAAAACCCTTATGAAATCGATTTTGTCTGTCCGTCCGTCTGTCCGTCTGTCCGTCCGTCTGTTCACTAAATAACTCGCGAACGGCTCAACCGATTGTCATGAAATTTGGTAGAAATGTGTAGAATGGTTACAGTCTTTGGCATATATACCTTAGATGTTGGTAGGAAGAAGATAACAGGGTGTCCCGAACGTTTGAAAAAAGTCGACTTTTTTATTTTTTATCGGAGGTTGACATATGGGTATTTAAATCAAAGAACTAGACGAGTACATCTCACATCAGTTAAAATTTTCCAGTTTCGAGTAACGGTAAAAAAGTTATTGGCGTTCAAAATTAAACTTCCTTTTCGACCTCCGTTTTTCTAAACCGTTATAGGGATCGATATGAAACTTTGCACGAAGATTGGTCAGTATGGCTTTATATACGTTAAATATTAAGACTGTTGACTTTTGCTAAGGAAAAGTAAATAACAGTAAATTTCTAAAATTTGAATTTGATCGTGTGTAGCCCCTTTTAGATTTCCAAATATGAAAATTCTGCTAGGGATTTTTAGAAAATTACATAGAGAATATGTCTACGAATTTTCATTCGAATATCTGTATCCAAACCGGAAATATAGCCAAGTTAGTATTTAGTAAGGGCCTTTCACAATGCAAGGGAAGCCTCTTAAGCATTTCTTCAATGCTTATCTTTTAACTTGATGAAACAATGAACACGAAATTTGGTGGATATGCATAGAATGGTAATAGTGTTTGCCACAAATATTTTTGAAGTTTGTAGGACCAAGTTAATAGGGTGTCCCTGAATAGCTGCAAAAGTATACTTGTTCAATACTCATAGGAAAGCTTGCATGGGCTCTTATGTCAGGGGACACAATGGAATCATTTCATATAAGTTGCTTTTCCTTGATTAAAAAAAGAGTAACAGTAGCTTTACAGCCAATAATTCAGTTCATATATAAAGCCAAGCCGGCCTTACATTTGCCTGAGTTTCTTTTTGCTCAAAGGCCATCAGAAATCTTAAATCGAAAAATGCCTGTAGATTTGCCTACTTTTATACAAACTGGGTAAATAGTAAATCTATTTTTGGATTGGTCTAATTAAAGGTGGAACATTCTGGAACGCGTTTATTTAGACCAATCCAAAAATAGATTTACAGGAAGCATTCCATTAATGCTGTACACAATTCTTATCTATTGCTTATAAAATATATGTACAAAAAATATTAACTATGCATCAAAATTCTAAAAAACCCTCGTATTGCGGGCGCAGCCCTCTGTACGCCGGTATTTTTTATTATTCCAAGGATTCAGAACTAATCGACGAAAAATGTGTTGTTAGTTCTACCATTTTGTTTGTTCCCAGGGCTATAACTGTGCTCTAACTAATTTCACATATTTTTAGAATCCAGGCATTGAAGACGGTATCACTTGTTTTGTGCAAAGAGCCCAAAAAGGACGTACAATTTTCAACTATACTTGGGCTACTTGCTACTATGTAGTAAAGCGGATAGCATCGATTTGACTAGTATGTTTATGTATACTTATAGAAAACATTCACTTCATATTAAATGTTCTTCTTGCCTAGTAACACCCCAGAACTGAATTCCACTATAATCATTTTTAATAATAAGCTTCACTCGAAAATATCACCCTAAGATTATAATCTCCCTTGTTTGCTTAACCTCATTCGGTTTTTTTCCACTGACATTTATTATCTGCTTCTATTGTTGGACAAGAACTTCTTTCCGGTCCGTTGAAGATTTTGTTCGTAAAAGACCGTGGACGAACGACAAGTGTCTAAAAAATGCCAACAGCGAAATGGTGTCATCCCTTCGCATAGGACAACATCAACATGAGCGCGTGACTACAGCAAAAAAAAATAATCTGAAGTAAATCCTTTATTTAATTTTCCGCGATTTTGCACTTGTTTAAGTGATTTATCAGATGATGTGGTGATTTCAGCCAGGCTCACTTTTTTCATATTGTGCTTTCATTTTTGATCTTGTTAACAGAATTTCGCATATTCACGACTATACTAAACTGGATTATTGTTATACGAAGACCTTCGGTTCAAGTGATTTTCTTTATGAACGCGGATTGTATTAATGCAATGATTAAAAAAGTGATGATTTTCTTATTATGTGTAATAGGATTAGGGTAGTTTCAAAAATGCAGTGTGGGGAGTCATAACAAGTGCATCATTCTCAGGATGGACATTTTTAGGGAAATTAAAATAAAGGGAATATGAGTATGTACATTTTTTTATATGAACATATTTACTTTGTTTTATTTTTATACAGTTCCTATACAAAGAACAGTGGAAAATGAAGAATATTGTGAGATATTATAGAATAGGATATTTTTTTTTAATTTGCATTCTTAAAGACTGCAACTATCACAACGACATAAGCCGAAAAAACTAATTAAATTATACAATTACCACTACTTATTTCAATTAATTTAGTTTGGATTCATTTCTGTTTCATACTATGTACATACATATGGTGAAGTTATTTTCAACATGAATTGTATGCAAAATAGATTAATTTAAATAGGTAGAAATGGCTAGAAATTGTATGCCACCTCCTAATCTAGAGAGTTTTTGACACTTACGCCCAGAAAGCGTATTTCGTTTCGATTTATAGTGTCTCACGCACCTAATCTATCCGAAATGCACTTCACAAATCAAATAAATCGCCTATATAACTGTGTAACTTGACGCACTAATAAACTATCAACTCAACCTAAAAGCGTGTGTATTTGTACGTGTTTTTCGAAAAGTATAGCAGTTATCCAAAAAAATCGTATGTCATTGAAAAGCTTAAGGCCTCAGCTTTACGTTGGTACCATTTTAATCAATATTTGGTGAGCACTTTTAAAATTGATGCTCTTTGAGCGAAATCGTAGCGAACATTAGCAAATATGAAAATGGTTTTTGGTTAGGTTTTTTACAAATAAAACCAAAACTGTTGGAAAATGAGTTAAGCATTTATTATTTTAGTATTTGGTATTGCCTCCTCTTGCTCTAATGACAGCTTCCAGTCGATTCTGCATTGATCTGATCAAGTTGCTGATGGTATCTTGAGGAATACCGGTCCACTCCTCTAATAGGGCTGCCTTCAATTCTTCAGTGGACGAAGGGACTGGATTTTTGGCTCGGACTCTTCTGTTGAGTTCGTCCCATAAGTGTTCAATGGGATTGATGTCGGGACTGCGTGCAGGCCAGTAAGTGACGACATATTGGCTTCATTCAAGAACTGTCGAGTGAGGCGTGATGCATGACACCGGGCATTGTCGTGTATCAAAGTGAAGCTATCGCCAATAAATGCTGCATAGGGCACAATGTGGACACGGAGAATATCGGTAACGTATCGCTCAGCTGTCAGCCCTCCTCTTCGGCCTCCTGTGGGCACGAATGCGAGTTCCGTTTTTCCTTCCAAGGAAATGCCAGCCCACATCATACAGGAACCGCCACCTTATGCAACCATTTCAGTGAAACAGCACTGCGCAAATCGCTCAGTTGGACGCCTGTAGACTCGACATCTTCTGTCACTGCCATATAGATACATTATCGGCTCGTCAGTGAACAATACTGAGCTCCATTCCGTATCGCTCCAAGTAAGATGATCTCGAGCAAATAAGAGGCGCAGTAGTCGGTGTCGTGCAGTCAATTTGGGGCCCCTGGCAGGCCGTCTTGGATTGATATTCGCTTCCCTTAATCGTCTCCTTACTGTGCAGACACTAACAGCTACTCCGCGAACACGCCTCAGGTTCCGCTGCGCAGCAACACCCGTGAGGAACCGATTTCGTAACGTACTTGTAACAATGAAACGGTCGTCTCTCTCTGAAGTGGATCCAGGGCGGCCCGTTCTTGGTCTCGAATTTAAGGTACCAATCGCTCGAAATCTCCTGCTAACTCTCGAGACAGCAGACTGACTCATTCCAAGACGGCGAGCGACGGTTCGCTGACTATGATTTTCCGACAAAAGGGCTACAATTTGTGCCGCCTGATCTGGCGTCGTATCCATTACGGGCGCTTTTATAGGGGTAGTTTACCTTACCTGACCTTTACCTGAAATTTCAATTTTTCTGGGTGTTTTGTTACAAGTGGCAATAATTTAAAAAGTGCGAAGCAAATATTGATAAAAAGGGTACTAACAGTTAGCTAAAGTTTCAAACTTTTAAACGACATACGACTTTTATGGATAACTATCATACTTTCCAAAAAACACGTACAAATACACGCGCTTTCAGGTTGATTCGATAGTTTTGCGGCCGAGTGTACGAGTAGTTCATAATTTCCAACAAGGCAAAAGTGTGTATGACAAAGAAAAAGACATTCCCCTAGTTATATCAATCACTCGATCTGTTAATTTGAGAGTTTAGTTTATGTTAGAAGCATTTAAAATTTGGTGATCCGGAAACAAGGGTGACTTCACCGATGTCATCGCCTAAAAGTAAGTTTATTTTGGAATGTGTCTACTTTATCGGTAAAATTTTCATTTTGAGTGAATATATACATACTTATTTCTGAAATATGTTTTCCAAAAAAATTAACAGAAATATGTTTATGCTTTTCACTAGCCGATTGCAAATTTGCATATCCTTCCAGAAGGATTGCAGGGTTAATGGACATCATTTTTGTGTTTTGTTCCACCACCTTACTTTGTTTGAGTTGTTCGATTTGGTACGATCTACTGCATTATCTGAATCATTTATTAGACTAGTCTAACGTTTGCTTGCATTTAAAATGAATAAAAACAATTATTAAAAAGGCAAATTCAAATTGGTGCTAAATGCTTCTCCGAAAAGGCGCCCATGCCAAAGTACTTACTAGAATTTTATTTAGAAAATGTCCTTTATTTCGCCAAATTTTCACCATAGATTGATTTTATTAGTTAACATGTAACTCAGAGAAGCCATAGAGAGAATCAAAATATTATTTGAATCAAATTAGTAAACATTTCAATTATTTTATTATTATTTATTTCAATTTTAACCATACTATTCAGAGCGATAATATACGACAATTCGTGAATGAAGTAATTTCACGACGCTGCATTATTTTTGTGGTAAATATTGAAAATTTAATATTTTGATTCATTTTCGAATTAAACTAGATTTTTAAATTTCCTAACATAAAAAACGACCGAAAAAAAATCAACTCTGGCAGAAAATTAGTAATTTATTCCAGCTTAACAGTCCAATTTCCAGGTAAAACTAGCCGGAAATGGTTAATTTCGCACCACTGGTGCCGTACCAAACTAAATCTAATCACAATTGATCAATAATAATTTCTCATATTCATCGATTTTCTATAATGAATAATATTGTTGTTTGGGCATTAATTTGATATCTCACGCCCCTGTGATCCTTCCAGAAGGATATTGATTTTCCAGGACCTTAGGGATGTGAATATTAAAAAAAAAAACGAAAAATAAGAGTAACTGCTATTTGAGGTATTTGCCCATAGTTTATAGCAAAAAATTTCAAATCATCTCAAAAAAATAATTCAGGGGTATCAGGGCTAATTAGGAACTCACATTTTTCGATTGAGTTTATGTAGTCTGGCTGGTCTAGCGGTTAGTGCACACACCTTCGATGCAGAGGGTCATGAGTTCGAATCTCACGGTGGTTCATGGTGTTTTTCGAACACACGAGCTTGTAACGGACTATGATCTCACTCAGATGTTAATCGAGTACCCATTTATGGGGATAAATAACACTGCTGAGCGTGATGCTGATCTCATTACCTCAACATAAAGCAGATAAGATCTTGGAAATAGGATGTCACTAACATATCCTGCGGCCTTAGTCCAATGCTGGATTGTCGCGCCTGTTTTTTTTTTGTTTTATGACTAGCGCTTAAGAAATACCAAAATTTGAAGGCAGAATTTGCATTTAGTAGGCGAGAAGAGGAATATAAGTCCCGCACAAGAACCGCAAATAAAAACATCCGTGAAAAAATGCTTAATGCAGTAGAATTCGGTTATAGCGACGGCGAAGGGACCTGGGAATAATGGTCGTTATATCCGAATGTCTTTATATCCGGACAGTATAATTTTTAGTTTGAATATATAGCCAGTAAAATGATTATAAAAAAGAATAATTTCCTTGAGCTCGATTTATGTTTTTGTAAAGCATATTATTAATTCCTTTGTCCCCAACATGAATTAAAGTGCCCAGACGCGAAATATAACCCGAATGAGCCTCGATTAAGTTTTAAGGTATCTGAGAAAAATACGTAGTATATCTACCCGGAAATTTTTTCTCTGGTACAGTAGAGTTTTCCAAAAAATTAACTTCGCTCAGTTTGTCATGACTCATTCATAAGGTTTCGAGGAGTTTCAAAGAAAAGTTTATTACGTCATGAAGCTAATAAAGAGGATTCTTTTTTTTTAAAGTTAATGATTTCATTTTTACAAGTTTGATCCTTCGCTTTTATCTGCAGCCTTGGTGAATAATGCGTCTATACCCGTTCTAATTTACGAAAAGCTAGCCGACCAAGATGACAAATAAAATGTTTGTAATCGTATTTTTTTCTGACTAACAAAAAAATGTTTTGCATTTTTTAAATGCGTATTACATGAGTTGAGTAAATGGTCAGAAAGCTTTCTAGTCGGTAGAATCAAACTCCATTCTTACTCTATTGCAAGCATTTATTCGAGTAGAGTTTTGACTTAGTTTTCTGTTTTTTTTTTTTTTTACTCAGAACTTACTCACCTAATTTGGTTAAAACTCATTTTGTTAGGCATTTTCAGACATTGCAATTAGCAACTGGAAAATTTCTGCTAGTTTGGAACGGTTGTCACCGTTGAAGGGTTCTCTTGGAATCCCTGATGTAGGTGATCTTTAAGGAACATGCAAACAGGAAACATGTTTTAATTCTGCTATTAGAGGACCAGAGTTCAGGTTCTTTAAGTTTTTGTTGACTATGATGGATTTTTATTCGATGTTACATCAGTTAAAGCACAACGGTAAAATTTAACAAGCCCGAAAAAAGTTATCTACATTAAAATAATCCATTATTATTACACTGTCTAAGAACACTTAAAAAATACACCTATCATACAAACCTGAACACTTAAAATATATTCTCCATTCTAACAAAATGTGCCACAGCGCAGAACGTTTTTGGCTATTGTCCCCGTCCCCGACATAGGCTTCACAGTGAATTACAGTGACAGTTTGTTGAAAAGTTCGTCTATCAACTTTACAATCAAACATCTTATCCAAGTTCACATGTTTTTGTTGTTGTAAATTATTGGTTGTAAATTATTATTATTATGTTGACTTAGAAACAGGGTATAGCTTAAATAGTCTATTGAGGCTTAGAATTGATAAATCTGTAACTGCAATCTGCTCCTGTTTCACAGTAACAGAGCAGTTTCTGAATCTAGCCTTTAGCTATTGCCAATCTCACTTGTGCATTTGCTTAAAGGGTTTCGGCTTAAAAATTGTGGTAATCGGCACTTGTATGGAAACTACACGACAGTGAAACAGAAATTACAAAAAAAATACATACCCGTGAAATTTTACTATCGCAAAAATACACAACGAATCAAAGAAATGTGATTCGAAAACACTAGTTCGCGTGGATAAAAAATGATTTGTTGAATCTGTCTGAACAGGTCGATTTAAAGGTATATTTTTGTTGTTAGCGCTTTTTTAGTGAAACAAAAAGCATAGCATGATTTTAATCCTACGACTTAATATTACATGGAAAGAAATACATACAAATTCTTGAAAAATTGGTCGTTATAACAGAAATCTAAACTGGATTTTTTCAAGAAATGAGTCGTTATAACCGAAACGGACTTTATATACGAAGTCGTTATAACCGGCGCAATTTGTATGAAAAACAATGCGTAAATCAAGGGGATTAAAGTTTACGTCGTTATATCCGAATTGTCGTTATAAACGAAAGTCACTGTAGTCTGTTTCTAAACACATACACATTGACAATAGAAATTTATTTACCCAAATTCATACATAGCATTAGTGTGAGTATAAGTTACTTTATTCTAAAAGCTTCTTCACTCGAGGGAACAATATCTTAAGATAAGAAATTCATCCACCAAGTTGCATCAAACCACTCATAAAATATATCTCTCCTCTCTGACAACAATAGCGTAATTTATTAAAAAGATTTCTCCATTTCCACATTTCTTCATCTTCATCAAGGACAATAACGGATGCAGATCACAGAAATTCAATTTACCACGGCAACCATTAATGTTGCGCGACTACATCTCAGTTGCGTTTGCCTTTAACATTGTTAGGGGGTTTCACGACTGCTAATTAGCGTTTTCCGTTCATGTCGCGCATCTTCTTTTGTCGAACAATGTTATCAGATCAATTTCAGAATTAATGGTCGCCAAACTTATCATAACGTCGAGTGTCAATTTCCACGGCTTATCAGAATCGGGTGCATGCCTGGTTTGAGTTGATTACTTCTTTGTAACGACGACGCGATGGTTCTTTTCTCTTTTGTTTCTTGTAATTTGTTCCATCCATCCATAGCATTTTGTGTTCGTCCTCGGAGATATTTCTCTTGGCAAGCAGATGAACTGGTGGACTCTTAATGGTTAAAGAACCTTGAGAAAAGGTTTTAAATCAATTTAATTTCTTGAGCTCATATTGGGAAGCATCGGAGCTATAACAACAGGAAATAAGTATAATTTTCAGATTTATCGGTGATAATGATGGTTAAATTGAGGTTTTTTTTTAAATATGCGGATAGATGCTTGCTTCGATGTTGTAAATTTATCAATGTTATGAAAAAAAATTAACTTTAAAAAACTACATTTAATTATAGTTTTAAATTCTATTTTGGAATTACGGATGTATCCGTAAAACCTACGTTTATTTTATTCGTGGATCGCCATACATTAAAGTTGACTATAGTATCTTTTACTTTGCAAATCTGAAATAAAACTCGAATGCAAGAATTGCTGATGGAAGTATCTACCTAACACCAACACCTACACCGTCACTTAAAATTCCAGTCAGCTTATTACTACCTATGCCCAACAAACCAACCCCCGTTTCAATAATAATGAAAACCATTTCTCCATTTCCCTGGTACCTTTAGCGCCTTTAGCGTTAAAATACCACGTAAATTGTTTACCATCACAAGACCTTTCGCCGTCATTTCACTAAACGCCGGCTAGAGGGTGGGTTTTAGAGCTCATACAACCTTTAGAGGGAAAAGGCAAAAAAGATTATGATGTTGGTATGTTGCGGGTGCCGCACGGTTTATGATAAACTTTTGTGACGTTATGACAATATAAAATGTGACACTCGTTGCAAAGCAGTGAAAACTCTACACGCGAGATGAGTAATTAAATTAAATGGCGTAGAAACAAGATTGTGAATTTAAACAAAAGCCGGAGACGAATTGTTTGGTATAATTTACATTTACGTTAAGCGGAGATATAGAGAATATTGTTTTTGTTTTTGGAAGGGTTGTAGTTTAGTTGGTTTAGTTGTATTTCTAGATAGGGTACATACATTACATTGATTTCATAAAAATAAGATTATGAACAAAAAAATAAATAATTATGAATTTTCTGTATTCTTTTAGCGGATATAAAACGCATTCATTCTTTCTACAGTAGATTACCAACCGTTCCAAGTCCTGCGGGACAGTCCCGCATGGAAAATCCTCCCGCAAGTTGTAATTTTTTGAAAAATAATTGTCTTTAGTTCGCATATTTGAGTGGTTGTGATTTTTAAACGCAGGCAGCTAGGAACCTAAAATTATCAGCAAATTGTGTGCCATGAAATGCTCTACATCTGAATAATTTAAATTAGGCGTTTTTTTTCGTACTCCGGTATAGGTTATTTTTGTGTAACTACATAGGATTACAATAACAACATGTTCCATACAGGTTATGTTGTTATTATAACCCCATGTAATATACGCTAAACTAACATACACCGGAGTACAAAAAACACATCTATTGTTAAGTAATTTGGGACTGATACAGATATTCGAAGGTCTATTCTATTACTGTCTATTATGACCGCATCAGGACGAAAGGGCGCTTAGATAGTAGGCAGTGCAAGTTCAACAGAGCGCAATTTTTCCTTATAATATTTTCCTATACTATAAGTGAGAATTTTTTCTGTCGGATGTCATAAAAAGGGTTAAGCGCTTTGCCTACTGAATCTCACCTAAAACCGTTTTCAGTTTCCGAACTTCGATAGATGAGTGACAGATAACGTTTTATTTTTATGTATGCCCCACATTGGATTTAAAAAAAAATGGTTGCCTAATTCTACAGTGTCATCCATATGAAGGCACGCTTCATTTTATTCCTTAAAAAATTAAAAATTGTTTCACATTTTTCTCTACTGTTTTATATAAGAATATAATTTAATATTCTTATTCAACTATACGTGACTAACACAAAATAATGATTTTGGCATATTTTGCATAAATCTTACCAGATTACAGAATATTAGGAGCAATTTGAATGAATTTGAGCTTAAATTAACCCTAATTTTCTGCACTTAAGGCACTGTTAGAATTAGAGAGACTATCCGCCAATTTTCAAAAGAACCGTTCAAGCATAGAGGTAATATCGATCCTTGTCACCTTTTTCTACTGAGGTATGTAGCACTATTGTGATGAATATACGAATAGCTTTAAAGTTAGTAGTTTCAAAGTAAGAGCTTGTCCCCAAAGGAAAAACAATGCTGTAATGATTGAAATTTTTTCTGCAGAAAAGGAGAGTGGGGGTGCTTAACTAAAGGTCTCATCTAGGGCTTTGTATATCCGAAGTTTATTTCTGATTCCAAACAACGGTAACGGAGTAAGAGGTTGCTAAAGTCTGATTTACAGTACATTCTCGAAAAAAAGCACTAAATTCATGTATGTAAATCTTTTTTTTCACGTTTATTACCTTCATTGAGTTTGATAACTTTAAATTTTGGTTTAAGAGTTTTTCTGTTATAAATACATAATAAGCATAAAGAGTTTCAGGGCCGATTTCTCGTACATCTTACCGACTGGTTAGTGTTATCGTATACCTACACCACTTTCCGAAAGCTTGTACGTTATGTTGAATGGCGTAAGTAAACACCATATTTTGCTACGCAATTTCAATGGGCCGTTTCAGATTATAAGACAAAACTACGGCAGAAAAATCGTACGGTGAGCGCATTTATATAGTGGCCGGCAGACAAGCATTGTGCATTGCACATTGTGAGAACGCCTCGTACGACCGAAAAACAATCGTACGTACGATTATCCATACCGTTTGTTGTTGTAAAGTTTTCTCGTACGGTCATTTTCTTATACTCTGGAATGGGCCAATGGCGAGACCAAGCAAAATATGGCGATACTATGCAAAATAAACAAAAATTCAATTCAATATAATGTGTAAACTTTCAGAAAATAGTGTGCGTCTTGTCTATACGATAAGACTAACCACTAGATAAGATATATACGAGAAACCGGCCCAAGTTTTGTCCGTTCCCTTCAACATGCTTCTGCCAGAGTTGTAGCAAAAGCTTGATGTTCCTTCTTGAAAGCTCTATATTTTATTGAGAAAATACTGAAGCAAGTCATTTTTGACGGCACTTGTTGGATAAGGTGGTTGTGGTGTTGGTTTCGAAGCTCAAAAGCTTTGTTCTTGCTTAAAAAGAAATTTGGTGGAAATTTTGAGATGATATGGAATTTCCGACTTTTGGCGAGTTCAAGCTGCACCAGTCCCATATCGACCTTCGAATGATCAATGTTTAGACACCCTGAGATATCATGCGAGTATTTACCTAATCATATGCAAATTTGTTTTGGTTACCACGTCTCTAACGATAAAAGGAAGAATCATTTCAACTCATACGTATTTCCGTAAAGGATATGAGAAAAATAATTCTGACAAGCGTCATTCATCCCTAATAGATTTCTCGCCGTACACAGTACATAACGTTAGGTACCATCGTTATTTTACAGTTATCCATCATGTACAAAAGCAAATAAAAAATCCTGTCTAATTCAATCAATTTTTTCACTAAAAAAGAGCTTAAATTAAATGAAAAGATTTTATGCATAGTTTAAGTACACTTCATATCCTTTCAAATGACATATAACGGTTAACGGAAAACAGTGTGTTGTGCATACTGCGTTGCCAGGCATATAGAAATTTGAAATGCGGAAAAAACTTAATACATTTAAATCTCTTTAATTATGGAAATCTTCGGATTGATTTATGCGATAAGTGTTTATTGTGTCTTATGGCAAATATTACCACTGTTTGTTTAATTCTTTAATTCAAAAATATTAACAAATAAAAAATTACAAATCGCAAACTTTGAAGTCGTTGTTCTCTATATTAGATATACCCTTTATCCAATAAAATCCTGAATTCGCAAAATTTTTTTTTGTCGCAACTTGGTGGTTAAACAATGAGCTTGATATTTTGGTTTTACAAAGAAGGTTGATGACAATATTTATGTTCAAGCGTTGTTGAGCCAGCGTTTTTCGCATGGAATGATTTTCTTATACATACATATATGCATTTGTACATTTTGATTGTACAGCGGTGTAAAAGTAATTTTAGATCCGAAAAAAAAAACGAATGAATCGAGTAGGCTTAATGATATGATAACAGAAATGGAGCCGTGAGCTATCTAGATTACAAACCAAACGATGCAAATTGTTTAAATAAATTTGCATTCATTTTTTTTTTCCGAAAATTGTGAACTTCAGAATGTAAACTTCTTGTATGTTACTGTCTCATATGCTTCGAAGCGCTACTAAAGCGATTGCATATATGTAAAATCATAATTTCCATTCCATCATTATTTTTTCTTACTTCACTAATCATCGGCGATTTATATCTCCAACTCATCTTGATTTTAGTGGTTTTGACCATGACATTTAGTGTAGTAAGCACGTCATAAGCCAAGTACATGAGATTGCAAAATGTGGTGGAGAAAATCCTTTTTTTGTTTTTTATGGGGCGCCGAGCACAAATCCGCAGCTTCCCACCAAAATTTCGTTGCGGAACAGAGTCAAATTCCAAAAAAAAAGCCAAAATGTTCGCTATTTTCCTTTTTTTGTCCCCTAACTCTGAAACTATTAATTTCTGCGAAAAAAACTCTCCATGAATATGTTGGAGAACACATGATTATAAATATTATACATCCGTTGATCGGTGTTACTATAATTGATAATTTAAGTTTGCCATTTTTACCATGCAACCATATTATAAAATATATTTTAAAATCGAAATGTTTTTCAGTTTTTGTCGCAAAAGTTGCATTTTTCTTGTTCTTTATGTATTTTGGGGTGCTTAGCCCAAATCCGTAGCTTCAACATTTCGTTGCGAAACAGGGTTAACATCGCACAAAACCTCAAAAAAATACTATAAATTGGAGCGATACAACTTAGCGCATTTTGAAGATTAATGTCGCCAAATTTTTGGGGCGGCATTTTGACCAGCACTTCATAGAAATAAAGCTTGAAGCAATTTTCGTGAAAAAGCACTAGTAAATTAAAGATTACAAACCAGTGGGTGGAGTATTTTATTTAAATTGCTACTGACAAAGCACTGCAAGACGTTAACTCAGAGTCGGAGTCAAATCTCTCCGAAATATTCAATTAACGAGTTGCGTCTATTAAAATATGTTGTCTGGCTATCCGACATAAAGTGCAGATCGACCATCAGTAGTGGCACTATGTATCATTATGCTCTTTCCTGCGCAGTTCTGAACGACTCCAGCACCAAACCCTAAATTCAACTTCATTATCTTAGCCAAGAATTCTTTTAGGTTTCTCGTTAGTTTAAACTGCCAATCCCAAAAAAAATATCAATAGAAAAGGTGTTAAAAATTATGAAGCCAAATTTTGAGAAAGGACAATTGAGAGTGACCTATGTCACTTTTAACGGTAAATTGTACCTGCGTGTGTTTTACCTTTATTACTGATTACAATACACTCGGTTACAATTTCCACTTTTCAGAACTACTATTCTCAATACTTTGGGGATCGTCGCAAAAAAAACCTTGGGTGTCACCAAGGCAACATTTTCATATTCGAAATATTAGGTAAAACGCGGTATTTCGGGATCAAATGGATATTAAAGAATGATACCCACCCCCTCTTTAGCTACGCGAATGATTCTGTCAGCTGGAAAGCAACTTGGTTGATTTTTGGGTCACCTGTTTCCGTATCTATTCCTTGGAACGGGATGCCTATTTCTGAATTAGATTCAAATTTATAGTGTGGCAACTGGCAAGTCCTGAGTGATGAAATGAAGTTGACGCTTGTCATGAACCCCTTCAAACAAGGGGTGACAATTTGAAGTCTTGCCCGGGGCGGCATAAGTGCTAGAGCGGGCGTTCATAACCATAATATCGGGGTGCTGATTGACGTTCATATTCGATATATAGTCTTTCTAGCAAGTCTTTAGATCATGGATGGACGGTGGGGTCCCGACAGGTTTTTATAGCCAAAAATATATATGTCGGAACGGATGGAATCAGAACACTGCGTTATAGGGCATACACACCAACCCACAGTGCGTCGAATGTATGGAGTGGATGGTCAAAAATCAATATCTTAAGAACGCGTTTACCGATTTTTATGAAATTTGGTGGATGTGTTTAGCTAGTTAGGTTCTCAATTCTGGATAAAATTCAAGATGAATAAATGATGGATTTTCGAGATATTGATAAAAATGTGATGAAGATAAATGGTATAAAGATAGGCTATAATATAAAAAATCGTAACTTGGTAACCGGTTAACCAATTTTCTTGAAACTTGGCTATTATTTAAAGTAAGGAATAAACATTAGTTGGTAAAAAAATTATTATCCGGGAACAACTGAGCTCTGAGATATTTAAGAGAGAAATCTATGAATTTTACCCATTTTTGGGGCTTTATAAAATGCCTAATATCTTTCAGGAACCCAAATTTAAACTTAATATTTTGTCACTCTGACATTGCTCAAGTGTCACTATTTAAAATATATAAATTTCAAAGAAACGGAGTATTGCGATTTGGAGATATAGTGGTTCAAAAAATTAAATAATTTAGTGATACGCATCCTCCGAAGTCGTGTTTCGATAAAACATTTTTTTTTCGTTTTTTATTTTTTTTTTATTTTTTAGAATAACAATAATATTAACAAAATACATGCTTATAATTTATTCTGACTCATCGTTGCTTTCCAAATCCAGCAAACTTACATCAAAATTGGCAATGGGAAGTATAATCTAATTGGTTTACATATGAATTGACTTCTGCGTCTATATGATGTTGTTTCTTAATTTTTGGAGTCCGCAGGGACGCTAGGAAAGGGTCCGAGGTTAAGAGGAGCATTCGCATTAAATCCTTTTTGGAACTGGTTCTGGAAAACTTACAAGTGTGAGACTATCGATTCCTTGTACTTACTTATGCAGTGCCTCCTAGGCATCCTTAGATAAATTTCCAATTGGCAAATGGAAAGAATCAATTACCTCAACTCCGTGCACTAGAACCTTGAGCAAACTATTAAACACGGGTATAATTCTAAATATAACCCTTTGGTGTGACCTAGAAGGTCCCCAATTTTTTCTTTATTGATGCTTTTACCACTCGCCAGTACCCTTAAAATTATCGAAAAATTTTAATAAATTTGGCTGAATAAAAATACAAATTACATTAAAATAGCCAAAATAATTGTAGCTACTCTAAATCTTTGGATGCGTATTTTTTAAATTTAACTTTGAAAGTTTGTTCGCATTTTATAGATTTTTAACGATCTTTTCAATTAATAACAATTTATTATTATATTATTATAAATATTTTTTACATGATATGGTTTACACTAGACCTCAGAAATCAAATTCAATAGAAAACCATATGCATTATGTATTTATATTTATATTTTTTAGGTATTTTTGAATTAATTCAATTTTTGATTTAATTAATTAATTAAAATTATTTATAATATTTTATTTGTTCGTGCTTGAAATTTATTAGCTCCTCTATCGCAAAAGTGCGTAAAAGCTTAATATTATGGTAAAATTATCACTTTTAGTGACTTTAGAAATAGCCCAGTTGCCATTTTTCAAGGAACTAGTTCAGTAAAAATGCCAATTGCGTAAAAAAAGGCAAACCAATACTAGTTTAAATTAAAGTAGACACTTGTATCTTTCGGAAAATATCAACCACCCAAAACGTTTTGTGACGTTTTTTTTAATCTCAATTTAAAGTTTTTTTTCATATTTTAATGATTTTTTTACATTTTTTATTCAATTAAAAGATTTTTAGAAAAAAAAATTATCTGAAGAGTTGTAGTGGAACACACTTATTCTAAGAAATATCATTATGGTTGCCAAAAACTTGCGAAAAGATCGGAAATCGAAGTTAAAGTACAACCTATTTTTTTGAATTTTTTATATTTTTCAACTTTAGTCCATAAAATTACTAAAAAAACGAACAAATAAAAAATTTTTTTTTACATATTCGGATACTCCAACATGTTCTCTTTGATATTGGCTAACTTTGATTCCGGGGAAAAATAGTCAATTTTTTTATTTTTGCCTATGGAACGACGCACTGTGCAACCCCCGGAAATTAGTTTTTCTAAGAAAAACTTTTTTCTTTACACACCAATCTTAACCAAACTTCACCCAAGTGTCTTCCTAGTAATTCATCAAAACATATCTAGGAACGGATGAAATTAGAACACTACGCCATAGGGCTGTCACCCAAACCAAATCTGAAAATTGGATTCTTCTAAAAAATGTTTGCCTTTTTAAGCTTAATCTTATCTAAACTTCACCCAAGTATTTTCCTAGTAAAGCCTCAAAACATATCCAAGAACAGATGGAATCGGAACACGTCATAGGGTAGAAATTGTTAACACACAAGAAGCTTAAGTTTCATTCAAATGTGGCGGGTATTCAAATTTCGGCCGCACCCGAAATTAGCCTCGGTCTTGTTTTCTTTTAACATTAATCGTCAAAAATTCGATTATTTTGATGTTTCTGAAATGTAAATGACATGGTCATACTAACCTTATTACTCTTTATTGAGATAATCGCTTTCAATCTATGCCTTGGGGTATTAAATGACAAATTTTGGTTTTATGAAGCGAATTGAAATAATCCGCGACATATGATTTCAATTTGTAAAGTGTGTATTATACCGTCTACAATGATTGTCGAATATGACTGAGGTCAATAAGTTTATCCATAGGTAAAATATCTCAACGATATATTGTAAATTGTTCCAAATTGAATGGGAGAGTGAAAGGTAGCAAACACCCTTTAGCGAATGACTAATTTAACACGACAATATAATATGTATGCAGTACAATATTTTTAGTATAAAATTAACTGACTGTGAGGAACCCAGTATCAGTAACAATTGAATCGTATCTGCGTGTGCATAATAATAAATAATTCAATCTGTGGAAATGGCATCAATATTCGTAATTTTCTTTGGCTTGTTTGCTGCCGCTAATGCTGGATTCCAGGCCGCGTATACACCAGTTGTTTCTGCTCCAGTTGTAAAATATTCGCCGGCCAATGAAGTCAGTCACTCCTACAGTTCAATTGTCGGGCATGCGCCAGGAGCCCTTGCCTATACGCCGTCAATTAACGTGCCGTACGCTGTAGGTGGTGTTGTAAGTGCCCCGGCTATCGGTGCCACCCAACAAAGCATTCATCGTTCCTTCGCTGGTACTGTATCACAGTACTCTAAGGCCGTTGACACACCGTTCTCGAGTGTTCGCAAGTATGACACACGTATCAACAACAACGTTTACTCTCCAGCTATTGCCAAGAGTGTCGTGTATGCTGCGCCGCAAACTTTCCTCAGCCACTCTGCTCCTGTAGTCGCTCATGCCACCGTCCCAGCCGTAGTTGCGCAACCAAATCCATTTGAATATTCTGCTCATGCGCCAACTTTGTACTCGGCCGATGCTAGACCAGCTTTTACAACCTATGCTACAAAAGCGGTTCCCGTTTCTCCAGCTTCAACTGTCGCTCATGTATCGTTCAATGGTTATGGTGCCAATTATGCCTGGTAAATTAAATTGTTTTCCATATTGTTAATTTGTAATACATAATTGTTGAAAATTGCATTAAATCCATGTTTTGTTAGAAATGAAAATCGCTTTTTGTTAAAGTATGTAGTTAACCAGAGCTTTTGTAATGCTTTGTGCAAAATCTATGCTCGTATTTGCATGTTGCGAGTTGCGACGCTTCGGAAGTGTACGATTTTAATTCCACCTAGTCGAGTCATATTATCATTTCAAACTATGTATTATTGTTATTCAATGGGGGCCCAGGAGTCTAAGGCTAATTTTGCTCGAAAAATTGATCAGAAAGGTCCCAAAACAGATATGGTTTATTACAAATCAAAGAAAGACAAGTCAAGAAAAGACTTTAATAGAAAAATTTACTTTTGCGGGAGGGGTTTCTATGGCTCCATGATGACGCTTCGATACGAGCTCTGTATATGTTTCTTATCGTTCATCTTAATAGTCTAAGAAAAATGGCATATTTGGTCGGCAAAAATCCTACATCGGTAATTTTTTTGGATTATGGTTGGGAATGGTCCCCAGATTATGGCATTAAAAGTCCCAACCGATCGGGGGTTCGCAACCTTTAAAAAAAAGGGGAAAGGGGGGGGCATTTTTTCGTTTTTTGCGATTATTTCAAAAACGGTAAGAGCAGTGGCGCCGGAACGAATTTTGTATTGGGGGGCAAGATTTTTTTCTCAAATTCATATTAAATTAAGCGGTCAGCATATACAATTTTTGGGGGATCAAAATTCCCTGTTCGATCCCTGTGAACATGAAGAAGGATTAGATGTGTCAGACGTTTTTGTGTCATTGTTGAATGTAGCCATGTTTAAAGACGTCGTAAAGCACTGAAAGATCTTTCTGATGATACTGCTGATGCTGGAACCGTCAAGAGTATGTTACTAGCCTTATTAACTTGAAGTGCTCAATATATTTCGAAAGTGGTCAGCAAATTCGGCGCAACATGTAAGTGAAGCTCCCGGCATATTCAACAATATCGAAATCGAGCATAGCAACCCAACCTTACTGTGAGATTCTCTACCATCGGCACGGTTTTCTGACACGGAGAATGAAAAACTTCCTCGTTTTCGTCGATAAACGGTTAATAGTTTCACTATCATTGGTCTTGTCCTTAATTTGAGGTACTCTTGCTAACGAAGATGAAATTAAAATGAAATGATCATGTAAATACTCGTAGTATAGGTACATGCACTAGATGCACGTATGCAACTTTCTGCGAACCAAATATTCCATCATGCAAAAAAAAAATATCCACTAGAACAGGGGTGTCAAACTCAAAACCTGGCCGGGCCAAATATCATTTTCTTCCGGATTGAGCGGGCCGCTGCATAAAAATTTCGAAAACATTTATAGAAAATTTATTTCAAGATTATTACAGAATATTACTTTTTAAAAATAAATATAAATCTCAGTGGCTAACAACCTCGGGACATGGAAAAATTGGGCTACCTAAAATAGAGAAACTGGAAATATTTTGAAAATGTTCTTCAAACAAATTTCACTCCTTAGAAAATGTTAAAACAACAAGATTTTGTAAATTAATCAGTAACCACTCTCTGAGAATTTATTTCGGACAGCTGATCAAAACACTATATAGCACTGTAAATATCTGTACATTCTTGAGAGCCTAAATTGATCGCTAACATACACGAATTTCGGATGTTAAGGTGGCTAAAAACAGACAAACATTTATTGTTATATGGTGGAACAAATGTTTCCTATGGCAAGCCTGAATAAGCTGCACCAATTCACCTCGAATAACCGTCAGCAAATTGTTTGTAGAATGGAGAAGAAAATTTCAAATTCAAGCACTGGCTTCTTCACGGTTTGTAGAAATTTCTTAAACTTTAGCTCAACACCAATATTTAATTATAGCGCTTTTGTGCCGATACATTGTGTCTCTTCGACCTGGCCGCGGGCCAAACAAAACTACGCGAGTTTGACATGTCTGCACAAGAATTAAATTGAATATGTACATTGTAAATGTTTAAAAATATAAAATAAATTATTCTTAATTTTTAATATAGTGCAATATATGTATTACTAATTGCCCCTTTAGGCAAAATATTGAGGGGGCAGTTGCCCCCGCTGCCCCCCTGTTCCGGCGCCATGGGTAAGAGATACAGAAAAATGGTCTGAGGATGAAAAAAACTACATAAAATTATCTTTGCAATGATATATAACACATTAGAGTTTAAATGAATATTTCGGCGTTAGAATAGAACATAAATTAGAATATTTTAATTTTAGACCTTTTTTTAAAGCTCCATAACTTTTGAAAGAACGCTAGTTCAGCCGTAAAATTTTGTATAAGTATTCACAACAAGTTTAAGATAATTTTAACGTATACATTGAATCGCTCCGGTCAAGGACCTCTATTATCCCCCCATTTAAAATTTTCAAAACGGCATATCCATAACTCCCCCCAAAATTGGAGCAGAGTGCTACATTTTGGGTTGTTGCGATTGGAGGTCATAGTCACCCCACCCACCAAAAATCAGCTCATTCGGATAAAAACTAAGGGTACCTCCCATACAAAGTGACCCATCAGGAGTTTGTTCTACGTACTACTCAATTTATAAACTGTAGAACAAAGTTGTCATGGGTCACTTTGTATGGGAGGTACCCTTAGTTTTTATCCGAACGATTTTTGATGGGCGGGGTGACTATGACCTCCAATCGCAACAAACCAAAATTTAGCACTCTGCTCCAATTTTGGGGGGAGTTATGGACATGCCGTTTTGACAAATTTAAATGGGGGATAATGAGGGTCCTTGGCCGGAGCGACTCAGTGTTTACGTTAAAATTATCTTAAACTTGTTGTGAATACTTGTACAAAATTTTACCGTTTTTGAAATAATCGCAAAAAACCAAAAAAAGACCCCCTTTTCCCCCTTTTTTTAAAGTTGCGGACCCATCGATCGGTTGGGACTTTCTATGCTATCATCTCGGAACCATCCCCAACCATAATCAAAAAAAAATTTCCGATGTAGGATTTTTGCCGTTCGATGGCCATATTTTGGTCCAATTTTCTTAGACTTAAAAGAACATACGTTAGGGAGTGAGGCTTGCGTGACAGTCCCATCACTCAATGAATCGATTATACAAAATCATATAATATCATATATATCAATAAATAAACTGCCATCTTTGTGATCATTTATGACACACGACCTTTTTCTACAACTACGCTACCTTCGAACTGTTGAGCGGGTTGATTTTTTTGTTTTTGTTTTTTTTTAATGTTGTGGGACAATTCAGCAAATCATCCACCGTTCGCTAATTAATTGATCACAATTAATTTAGTACGCAATTAAATAAGATTTCAACTGCATTCAAATATATACATTACAGAAAATTTAACCGTTAATTCGACAAAAACGATTGGGTAGCTCATTTTCATTGTGACATAAAATTCTGCACCTTGTTTAGTTTTCAACAGCTTTTATAACTGCAAATTGAATCAAAAACGGCAATTCATACTGGATATAAAAGGGGATGCTTCCCTGAACGTTCACAACCCAAAAATTTATATTTCCCAAAACTAGTTCAGGAAATATTTTAAAAGAAAAACTCATATACTGAACAGTGGCTCACTTTGACTGTGACTCACTATACATATATATAACCACAAACACTCCGTAAAGTACGTCAATAATATTTGAATAGATCAAATTCAGCTGAAACTAATATATTTATTTTTATAGTCTCTGGAAATGCAACCACACAATGTTACTCTAATAATACAAACATACGGTGTTCAAATCATTCGATCATATTCTGAATTTCATCATGAAATTCCAAAAGCACTTATTCAAGCAATTTTCCTCGGAAGTTCATCAAAACTTTTTCCATTTCAAACGTTTTTTTTCGATTGCCCTTCGAAACCAAAACCAACAACCATTGTCAATGACGACCGCAGCAAAGTTCCGGAAAAACTATTGGTTTGGTCGTTATGAAAACCAATTCAACTGAAAACGACAAAACCGCTAATAGAGTTTGTTGAGGAAACTTCTCAATGTCCACAGTGGTATCCTTAGCCATGCCGGGGGGATAGAACGAAAACACCATCCTATCGTATCAGAATGAGTTGATCACAGCCATAGTCGCAATAACTGAAAATTAGTTTTACGACAACGAAAACTGCATTCCACATAAGTTCGTTAAACAAAACTTCGACAGACGATATCCTTTTGCGGGAAATTCTCAACCTACTACAAATGGGTGTTCTATAAGAGATTCGGGAGTATGACCAATTTCGGCAGCAACTGAGTGCGAAAAGTTTTATTAAAGCTTCGTCAGTAGCGAATGATGGCATCCTGATTCTGCTTCCCATTCGGAGTATCCTGCTGAGTTGAGAGTATATAAGACGTGGCCGAGTAAGAGAGAAGCATACTGAAAGTTGGATCCGACATATTTGAAAATGTTGTTTTCCACACCATAAAAGCTAGTAGAAGTTTTGGGCGGAGCATTGTTATATACAACAAGGCGCATTGTGGAAAAATATGGAGTAAAAATGGGGCGTAACCAAGCATCCGGGCTCAAGTTGCTAGTATCGTTTTCCTTATCGAAATGCTTGGTTTTTAGCAAGATTCACACACTTATATTTCAAATACATATTGATTTTGAACTGGCGGGGGGTTTTCACATATGGGCTGCTAGCATATACATAATAACTTATGAACTTTGCAAGGAAGACTACTCGTATACAGCCGACACCATGAACACCTATAGTAGACTTGTGATTCGGGTGGTAGAGCTGATTTGTGGTCATGTATCCTCCCAGGCTCCTATATCCATTATATCCCATTCCAATCAGACCTCCATTCATTGGTAACAAAAAAGGAACATGTGTAATGTGTGCATGTCCTTATGGACAGGAGAAACACATATGATGCCATATAAACAACTGTGGGTAACATGTTGCTTTCGGGAATCTTGAATCTCTGGTCGGTATCGAGATTTGAATATGCGAAATGAGAAAAGGTTTCGAATTTTGCTTATGTTTCGTTGTGAAAATAAATCGATACATGTTTTAGGGTTTGGTTTCTTGCTCCATGTATGCATGGGAGTTTCTGAGAATTGTATCTTATGTTGGATTATCATGTTTTTTTTTTGCAGGATAGAAATAGAACGATGAATATGGCAATAATGGACTTAGGGTTTTGGACGTTTGGTTTAAATGTTTATGTGTGTTGATTGGTGTTATTATTTTGAATGGGCATCATGATAAGCAAAATGGCGAAAACTGGGTTTTTGTGACATGCATTCCAAGTAATTAAAAGTTAAACAATTTTGGACATGGTATCAAAAGAGAAAACGTTTCTTAAATCTACAGATTGTTTTTTAATGAATTGAACTTCAAATTGAAATAAAGATATCCTATTGTGGATGCACACCAAATTCGATTTATTTTATCGCAATTCGAGTTGTTAGCCAAAATCGTTTGTGTTTCGGGATTCACAAGCTCCCTTCTGCCAATTCCGAAGTCGAAGTCATGAACTGAAGAATGGAGTTTGTGAATACCGAAACAATTGTTCTCCAAAATAAACCAGAAATTTTGCTGTGGAATAACCCCATTGCCTGGGTTCTTTGGCCTCAGAAAAATTTCCAGTTTAATAGGGAATTGGTTCATTAGTTTTAACAATTTGCAATTCCAAAAGCTAAGTTGTGTGAAACGTGTTTCTTATCAGGCTAGCATTTACGAAGACGTTAATTTAAAGATGGAATTTAAGCTGTGACCAATAAAAGAAGAAAAGTATGCTTTCCGCGGGCTACTTTTGACTAAATTTGGCTATTAACATTAACAAACAGCACTTGTGTGTGTGAACTCAACATTTTTAATTTTTAGAATGTGACATTATGTATTCTGCTGTTAGCTGCTGAAGAGTTTCAGCGTACCAAAAAACCGACGTAGGACTTAAATTTTCGAATCTTCTCAATTTTCTCCATATGAATTCAAGTTGAAAATTTTGGTTTTGTTTTTAACACTCTCGTAATTATAAGAATCATTCCAAGACAAAACCTCTTCAGATTTATGAATATTCCGTGAAGTTCGTTTTGCGAGTTTAAAGTTTCACCTAATTCCCTCAATTCTTAAAAGCTAACACGAACATAGGGGATTAAAATTGGGGATATTCGAATGAATAGGCTGGTGACGGCGAGAGCAGAAAAGCGAGGATTTCGTCACGCTTCAATTCGAACTTTAAACTGACACCCCGTGGTCTAAAAAGTAAGCGGTTTCTCATTTATATTATGGGTGGTCCGCGGTCCCTTGTGGCTTGCTGAGGAACTACCGTACTACGGCTCACAAATTACACGCCGAGGGGCATGCGGGCGCTTCTGGTTGCATATCCTTAGCTGGCATGCCATACGATGGTCAAATTCTGGCCATTTGGCACTCACCTCGGTCAACAAGTTGCAACCCCACGCAATTTGTCCACCACGGGAAGGCAATTGCAATGACCAAAATAATTCACGATCTACTGGGATAACTAATGCGGAGGAAAGCCTCCTCATCCCGCTCCTGCTGTCACCAGCTTGAAGCCAATAAAATTGAAAAATGAAATGCGGCCATTTCGGTGCTGTTCTGGGTACATGGTCTTATGAACCCAGATTGCTACGGGTCCCAGCCAAAAAAATCTCGTGTTTTATCTATAAACCCAACTGTGGGCGCTCCGATGGCCGTTCATTATTTGAGCAGCGCCACCCATACATATCTTGTTTAAGGAGCATGCCACGCGCCTCCGTCAACCCATCAGCGACCCTGGATTGGGTTCAGGATATAATATACTTTTAAGTGGCCATTTAGTGTATATTGCGGATTTGCACTGACAAATGTTTGTATACTAGAGTTTGTTTTGGCGGTTGTCTGTTTAGGTTTTCAATATTTTTATATGATGGCAGAGTTAACCATTATGTCACACAAGAAAACAAAACGGACAAAAAACGAGACCACGGCCGAAATTTGGATACCCTTCGCTCCCCTCGGGCTAAAATTTTGTCCGGGCGTACCTACTATTTGTTTGGGGTTTGCTTGGAATAAGTGGGCAAATAAAAATATTTACTCCGAAAATTTTATTGGGGTATGCGGGGCCATGGCCCTATTGTACGATTCCATTTGTTTTGATCTTTTTAGTTGCTTTGATAAAGACACATTAACTCAAGGTTTTGTGAGATTGGTGTAAACAATGATTCTTAGAACCAAAATGGGGGGTTGGGTTTGCATGGCAGGCCGATGACCCCATGGTCCGATTTGATCCATTCATTCATATGTTATGTGTCATCAATAGAAACACTTTTTGTGTGAAATTTGGTTGAAATTGGTGCACAAATAAAAAGTTTTTCTTTGAAGAACCTAATCTTGCATATGTTTTGTGTCATCGATAGAAATACATTTCTGTGAAATTTGGTTGAAATCGACTCCCCAAGTCATGCTGATTATATATGTATGTATACTTTTTATATGGTGGGAGATACTTCCTTTTATGCGTTACAAACGTCATGACAAAGTTAATATACCCTTTCATTCTATGAGCGAAGGGTATAAAAAACGAACTACTATTACCCCCATAAAATATCACAAATGGCACGTATCTCTTTCTTTTTTCACAGATCATCCTTCGTCACGCTGAACTCGATTCACGGCCTGGGGACCCCGTCCATCTTCGGAACTCCAGGTAATTTACACAATTTTTGCACTTTTTTGGCGGCTTCGCATAACCCAAGCCACGAAGGGACTAGTTAGGGAGAATGGCCTTGGCGAAAATGCCTACGCGCCTATATCTAACTAGTTTGTGGATTGATGGCCACACGTCCTGAGTCAAATTGCTGCTTAGTAAACGGGCGGGGGCCACCCCCATGTGAACGGTAGCGCTACGAGTCTGCTTTAAGCAGACGAGTAGTAACAGGTCCAACGAACCTGGGATGTGCACATCTGAATTTAACGTTAGGCCTAACCATTAGGGGGCCGAAGGTTGATCACACCTGCTAAAGAGAAGTCTTTAGCGAATAGTGTACCTCGGAGATGGGTGAGCCCAGGGGACCATGGTCCCTTCCCATCTTGGAGTTGGTCTCGAGGGGGCTGTCGGTTGTTAAGCAAGACATCGAGCTGGTGATGCAGCCCCGGGGTTGGGTTCCTGATGGTGAGTGCATTCACCGGATGGAGAAATCCCCATCTGGCAACGAGATCCGTGCCAGTAAAATAGCCGGAGGTCCAAACCTCTTACGCACCGGGGTATAAAGCCGTAAGGCTAGGTGACCCTTAGACGGTAAACCCCGTAGATGGTATCCTCTTTGACACCCATTGCGTCTTAACCCATTCCCCGCCAACACATTTTTTTTCGAATTACATCCTGAAAATTGGTATTTACGGTAAAGAAGCCACCCTGAATCCAAAACCGTTTACCATTTTTTCCTACGTGCCTCCGTTCTCCCGCAAAGGCCCGATGCCATATGGCATCATTGGCGGGAACCCATTACAAATTTTTTTTTTCAATTAAGATAAAAACGTTGAATTTTTTTTGGAAAAACACTTTTTACTTTCTTTAATTATAATTCTGAGCTTGTGTGAAATTTTAAGAAGCATTTAACACATAATCCTGTATCACATTTGATGCATTTAGTCTGAGTTTGGCTTTTGCAGGGTGGATATGCACATCTTCTTCGATTGCATTTCGCAACATAATGGCCAATTCCATCATACGTGCAACATTCGGAAGACTGTGGTATGTGCTACCCAAATCTGATGAGCCACAGTCGTACAATAGTAGGTTGCAATATCCCTACGGAACTGCATTTGGGTGACTTCCCCGACTTTATTTGTAATATCCAAGCATTTTCATCATCCGACATGATAGGTTCAAGATATTCAACCGCCTCATGTAATTTCACTCCGCATAAGAAATATGCATGAAAAAGAATGGATTGAAATTGCTTTCTTTAAAAAAATAACGGATAAATGCTCATTGTGGAAATTGAATTTTGGTAAGTTACTTTTTTTTTGCTCTGTACCAAGACAAGCCTTTCGAAGTACTGACTCAAAGCTTTTGTGGACAAATATGTCCTTCAAACTCCTTGAAATTAAAAAAAAAATCAAGATTATTAATTATCACGGTTGATTCAGCGCTTGAAAATAATGTTGCGTATACGCAACTTTGAGCGTTTACAGGGTGTAGTGTGCATGCATATAGACCACCCAGAGTAAAGGATGATGCACACTTGAGAGCAACAAGGATAATTCCGAAAAAAGTCCCATTGTTGAGACCAGATACGTCAAAGGAGTAATTTGACTCTTTGACGAGGTCTCGTACGTGTCTGAGTTTATTATTTAGTGCATCGTATGTTAGTCTCCTGGATGGAATACACTTCCATATTTTAAAGGTGTTTGTGGGTGCGCTTTATAGAAAATGATGCATTTGATTGTGAAAACGATCATCGGACTTGGACTCTAAATCCTCAGAAACGAATTTTCAGCATAAAATTAATTTTCACAAAGTGAAAATTATTAAAAACGCAGTAAAACATATTGAAAAAATATAAAAAAAAAAATAAAATTAAAAATAAATTTTTTAATAGGTTTCCGCCAATGATGCCATATGGCATCACTAAAATGTATTTAGTGTTACTACCTATAAAACTACCGTTATTGCAAATTTTTTTGCTATTCTAATCTATGCTACTCTGGCTTTTGTTTAACACAAATTGTTCTGAGAAAATCAGGTCGCAAGTATATGATATTTGAAATTTTGTAGAGTCTTACCCGCAAAAATCGCATTTAAAAAAAAAAAATTTCACGACACTTTTTTTTCTGCTCCCAATGGCACAAATCTAACTAAATACTAGCCAGGAACATTTGAATAGATAGAAGAAACATTACTTAGTGTAACAAAGAAAAAAACAATGTTGAGGATGTTACTGGGTGTCCGTGGCGCGCTCCCAAATATGAGGCTTTTACTGATGCCATATGGCATCATTGGCGGGGAATGGGTTAAGTTCTAAGATACGCACGGAAAGAAATGACTATGTCAAACTGAACGAAAAAATACATCAGATCAACCGATTTCGCGTTCAAAACGGCGCCAATGGCGAAAATGTTCAATTTGAACACACTCTCATATTCAAACTGAAAGCGCGGTATTTCAAACGCGAAAATATTTACTGTGAAATAAAAAGCTGTCATTTTGAACATTTTGAACATTCAAAGTTTGCACATTTTTTCGTTCATATTGAACGTATTACATATTCAAGGAAACAATAAACGCGTTCACAATGAACAATTCAAGCTTTTCTTTTGAATATCCAAAACGTTCAATTCAACCATCATTTATATTCAAGATGACCGTTTCGGTGTTCATATTGAATATTATAAACGTTCAATTCAGCCACTATACATATTCACGATGATAGTTTAGGCGTTCATATTGAATATTAAAAACGTTCAATTCAATCATTCTGCATATTCAAGATGACCGTTTCGATGTCCATATTGAATATTAAAAACGTTCAATTCAACCATCATTCATATTCGTGATGACAAATAAGGCGTTCATATTAAATTTTAAAAACGTTCAATTCAACCATAATACATATTCAAGATTACCGTTTAGCCGTTTACAGTGAACTCTTCAGTCTGTTGATTCAAATGTAAAAAACGTTCACTTTAAATATCATGAATGTTCAAGATAAAAAATGTACGCATTCACAATAAACTGTTCGAGCCGTTCTTACAAATAAAATAAAAATTTAATTTTGTTATTTTATTTCATTTTATTGACTTCAACTTTTTGCACTTTTATAGAAATCAAGGTGTCATAGAAATGAAAGTTGGAGTCAATAAAATGAAATATTTATTAATCAAAATTAACATTTTTAATATTTGAAAAAAGAGCTCGCGAAAACAGTTTATTGTCAAAACGTACATTTTTATCTTAAATATGCATGACATTTAAAGTGAACGTTTCTATATTAATAATGGCTTAGTTTAGTAAATAAATAATAAGAATAAAAAACATTTGTATACGTTTTATTTATATATTATATATAAACATTTATATTTTTTATAAAATACATACATTAATAAGTAATAAGTACATTATATTAAGCATTAATTTCTTCGTTTTTAGATACACTTATTTCTTAGAAAACATTTTCCATTAGGCAAAGTATAGATATGCAGTGGGTAACTATCAAAAATATTAATATTATTAGTTGAATATATATTTGTATTGCTTCCCACTTCGTAGCTTTGATAATGTTTGCAAAACTTAATTATATTAATTTCAGTGCATATAACGAAAATACTTTGAAATTTATCAATAGCCATGTGAATTATCTTATATAATCTAAGTACATTCTTTCTTTTTGAATATAAATATAAATTCTTGGAATATTCAGTTCCGCGATAAGTTAGTTTTTCTAATAAACAAACAGAACTACAATCAAAATCTGGTGGAAATGACAGTTTCGAATAAATAGGATGCTGTGAAATATTTGTCATTTCTACTGTTTCATGAGAAATTTCTGAGGGGAACGAAGATTTCTCTTTAATAAAGTCAGTAAATTGCAGCGAAGACTTGATGGATAAGGAGTGTGCGATGTTTCGCCTTGAGGTAATAGTTTGAGCATATTTTTTTAAGTTTTTATGTTTTGCTTCAAACCGAAATTTATAAGCAAAGTCACTTAAGGTGTTTTAAATTCATTTCAAAATATATATAAAAAATCTTGGACTTTGCGGATCATAATTTTATCGTTTTTTATAAACAGTTTTCTTAAAAAAAAAAAAAAAAATGTTATCCAAAATACAGAGTGTACAGAAACTAACGTATTAGCGTACAGGAAATTGATAGATGCAACTTCAATTTCTTTTAAAGTACCAATTCTTAGTACCCGAAATTCATCGAGTAATTTCCAAGAAGGTGTATGAGACATACCCCGAATTCTTAACACTTTAGCTGCTATAAAATTGAAATAGAGAAAATAGGTGTGTTTAATTTTTTGAAGAAAGTTTTAAGCTATGGTAATATCTGTAGCAGTTGAAGGGTTAATGATTTTGGGTATGTCACGTGTATATTATCTTAGTAATTATATAAGGAATCATTTTCCGGTACGTTTATACGGTAGTTTCTGGACACTCTGCATAAAATAGAATAGAGTAGAGAGTTTTAGCAAGTCGTCGATTATTCAACGGCAAACATTGACATTTCCATACAAAAATTCGTTTGTCAACAATACGTAAGTAAGTATACCATAATTTTGCATGTCCCAAGTAGGCATGGTATAATAATTCGACAAATAATTTCGATAAATACGACTGTTTACACAATATCCAATGTACGGAAATACACGCCTACTTGGGACATACAAAATTATGGTATACTTGTTTACGTATTGTTGACAAACGAATTTTTATATGGAAATGTCAAAGTTTGCCGTTGAATATTCGACGACTTGCTAAAAGTCTCTAGTGCTGCTTACTTTTTTACATTTTCAAGATACGATATTAAACCTGAGACTTGCGGACAAGGCTTTTCATCAGCACATGTAAATTTAAAAAAATACCGTTGCATGAAGAGCCATGCTCCAATACAATATTTAGGATATTCTAAATTAAATACATGGAAGGACTTAAAGCATACGTCTAACGCGGCAATGAAAGTAGAACAGCGTAACTTAAAAGAATCTATATAGACGTAAAACTCCTCAAGCGTACTCACGTCATTACCAACGACTATCAAAAGTGGCTGAATCGTTGCTTTATTCCGGAAAAATCGATCGTACAAAGTCTCGAGCTTTTCATGCAGCAAGTTGATGTTTGATAGATGCACAACAAGACAATCTTTTGCATCCTGTATAGTGACTTTATTCCTTTTCATTCTTGAAGATGAACAGCTGGCCCCGGCTTGGACAATTGTTGTGGGTAAAATAACCGCATTCAATAGAAGAGTAATTATGCAATCCCGTGAATCTGGAAGTAGCAAAAGGGGAAAAAATTACATATAAAAATTAGGTAACAGACAATTTACTCCTTAGTAAATTAAAATATATGTTTGTGATTGTACTTACTTTCAGAAATGTCACCATTCAGCTTATTGAGTAGTTCCAGCGAAGACTTCTCTCGAATTGTGTTTCGGAAGTAGGAGACGATATCCTGAGAAAACGAACCTTACATTTTGAAAAAGGATTCTCCAGTGCCATTATGCATGGATTCAAAATCCAACGCAATCTGTAGAAATTGCAAGAATTAAATTTTATTTTGTATTGCCGGGACCAATTAGTTTATTAGACAAGTTTTGTATCGCCTTCTAGGTCCACGAAATGAATGAAATGTTCCTTTGTTTTAGTTTATCGATAGTCCCCATCATCAGGGTTATTTATTTTTAACAGAGCACATTCAGTAATTGCGATAAAAATTTTGAAACTAAAAAGAACGATTTAAATTAACGAATATATTCTGTTTATATTCAAATTTATCTATCTATCATGGGGACCATCGCCCGAAATACATCTGTCTACTAAGGAACGTTTCATTCATTTCGTGGATCTAGGAGGCGAAACAAAACTTGGCTAATAACTCTTTTCTGTTTATCATTGAATGTACAGTATCTGTGTGGCAGCCCCATGACCCCATAGTCTAATTTGATCCAATCTAACATATGTTTTGTGTCATCGATAGAAATACATTTGTGTGAAATTTGGTTGAAATTGGTACACAAAAAAAAGTTTTTCTCAGAAGAACCCAATTTGGGGAGTTGGGCTTGTATTTGTATGGCAACCCCATGACCCCATTTGATCGGTTCTTGCATATGTTTCGTATCATCAATAGAAACACATTTGTGTGAAATTTGGTTGAAATTGGTGCACAAATAAATTTTTTTTTCTTAGACGAACCTTATTTGGGGGGGTTAGATTTGTATGGCAGCCCCATGACCCCATGGTACGATTCGTTCTTGCGTATATTTTGTGTCATCAATAGAAATACATTTATGTGAAATTTGATTAAAATTAGTGCACAAATAAAAAAGTTTTTCTTAGAAGAACCTAATATGGGGGGTTTGGTTTGTATGGCAGCCCCATGACCCCATGGCCTGATTTGATCCGTTCTTGCATATGTTTTGTATCATCAATACAAACACATTTGTGTGAAATTTGGATGAAATTGGTGCACAAATAAAAAAGTTTTTTTTAGAAGAAGTTAAATTGGGGGGCTAGGTTTGTATGGCAGCCCCAGTGATCCAATTTTGATGAATCAAACATACAAACAGCCTGCAACAATAAGAAGCTCGTGTGCAAAATTTCAGCTCGCTAGCTTCAATACCCGCCGAGTAAAACGCGTCGCAACGTACGGCTGATGTATCCGCGTTTAATCTTTTCGAAATTCTAGTCTTGTGAATTAAGTTTCTTGAACGACGGAATATTTGCGTATCTTTGTTTTTGCTGTAAATTTGTGATATTTGTTAATTCGTTTTTGTTCAGTTTACTGTGCTGTGAATAACCTGTGAAATTTAATTAGGTGCAGAAAGATTGGATCCAGACAGAGTGCATATTTTGCAAAACTACATTGTAGTTCCATGCAAAATGGCGAAGCTTTGGATATATTTTTGCAAAGAAAATCGTGCTGACTGTGTCGCGTCGGTCGAAAAAAGCGAGACTTGTTTGCTGTGCACGTTGTTAGTGTTACATCGAAGATTAAGCGCGGTATGGAACTCGACAGTGAAATTTTTGTCCGCTTTCGTGAAAAATGTAGAGGATTCCAATAGCTGCAATCGGAAAACAGTTCCATAATTTTCCTCGGCAATTTTATGTATTTTTTTTTTCTATTTTTTCCATGATGAAATAACCGGGGAATCGAACAAAAAAACATAAAATCGCCGCGGAAAATTATGGAACTGTTTTCCGATTGTAGCTATTGGAATCCTCTACATTTTTCACGAAAGCGGACCAAAATTTCACTCTCGAGTTCCATACCGCGCTTAATCTTCGATGTAACACTAAAAACGTGCACAGCAAACAAGTCTCGCTTTTTTCGACCGACGCGACACACGACACACACACAGCACGATCTTCTTTGCAAAAAAATTTCCAAAGCTTCGCCATTTTGCATGGAACTACAATGTAGTTTTGCAAAATATGCACTGTCTGGATCCAATCTTTTTGCGCCTAATTTAATTTCACAGGTTATTCCACACGCACAGTAAACTGGAAAGATTTTGGAAAGATTAAACGCGGATACATCAGCCGTTCCAAACAAATATTATATTATATACAAAACTTACCCTTTTCTCACCAACTATACAATTTAATTTCTATAAAAACTTTCACATAAACAAACAAATGACGCACTCGCACGTTATGACCGGACCGAACTCACTGCAACTGTGCAACTCACCGACTAATATGAATCGAGACACTTGGAGACATTGCATCGGGTTGATGCGAAACATTAACCGTTACCGTAAGCAACTATTGGGCGCGTTGAGATGGCAGTGTATTTTTGGAACTTGTGCACATTTTTGTAGCATTCAGTACTATTTTTCAATGTTGCAATCTAATATTGTCTCATAAGATAACAATAGAGAGTTTTAGCATATCGTATGGAATAAAACGACATAATTTGACATTCCATATAAAAATTCGCTTACTTATCGTATACGAAACAAAATATCTTAATTTTGCATGTCCCAAGTAGGCATATTTGATGCTCTGGAAACAGTCGAAATTGGCGAAATAATTTGTCATTTTTTACACCTATGCCTACTTAAGACATGCAAAATTAAGATATTTTGTTTCGTATACGGTAAGAAAGCGAATTTTCGCTGTTTTTTCGTTTTTTGGCTTCTAACTCTGAGACTATTGATTTCTGCGAAAAACTTTTCATGAATATGTTAGAGAGAACATGATTACGCTTCCAATGAGACATAAATATTATAAATCCGTTCAGCGGTATTACTACAATTGATAATTTAAATTTTCCATTTGTGACATAGTTCCATATTATGAATAAAATTTTGAGATTGAACGGTTTTTCATTTTTGGTCGCAAAAGTTGCATTTTTCTTGTACATTATGTATTTTGGGGTGCAGAACCTGAATCCCCAACTTCCCACCAAAATTTCGTTGCAAAACAAGGTCAAAATTACAAAAAACCCCAAAAAGTGACTGTCAATTGTAGCTTTACCGCTTGCCACATTTTAATGATTAATGGCGGGTTGGACCCGCAATTATGTTTTCTCTAATATTTTCATTGACAGGTTTTCGGAGAAATTTACACTTTCGGAGTTATAAACAAAAAAAACAGGAAAACTCCGAAAATTTTGGGTTTTTTCGCGGTATTGACCCCGTTCCGCAACGAAATTTTGGGTGGGAAGCTCCGGTATCGCACCCCAAAAAACATAAGAAACCAAAAATAATCTTTCTCCACCACACATTGCAATCTGAAATCTCCTAGCAACTACATAATATATGGCGAATGCAATATTTTTTGTGTAGAGCACTACAAGTAATTTTTTCCGAGTATTCAATTTGAACACTGCAACGTTTGTTTTGAATGCTTGTCCGTTGATGTAATTCCGGAAATAAATGCCATTGATGTCTGCGGGAAGTCAGTGACCAGTATAATATTCAAATTGAACGGAAAATCGTTCAAAATGAATTTTTTTCAGTCAAAAGGACATGGTTGAATTGAACGTTTTTTTTGAACGCGTGAATATTCACATGTTCTGCAAAAATCGTTTGGATTGAACGACAATCCAGTCAATTCAAATGGACCATATTTGATTTGACCATTTTTCAGTGAACGCGCATTTTGAACGCGGTGCATGTTTATTATGAACATGCATTTTTCTTTCCGTGCGTTTACTTAACTACCAATTTTTGAATTTAGGCGGGATTTTTACGAATATCAATAATTTGAAATTAATCAAATTGAAGATATTTAAAAACAAAAACGAATAAATTCAAAAGTTGGCATGTCTGAATCGGACTATGCTAGAAATGCTTTAAATACCTTTGGTCCTTGATGAAGCACTGAATTTCCACTTGATTTTGCAAAATCTCCATCTTTCCCTATTCAAACCCATTTCAGCTCAAAATTTAGTGATTTGATTACTAAATTTCATTATTCAGAGAAAGTATACATACCTCACATTATTCCTTAATAAAAAAAATACTCCCCAACTTCATAACGTATAAAATTTTAAACAAAAAAGGGAGATCCGTAACGTTACCAATTTTTTATTTGCAGCACTGTACATCTGATATTCGTTTGTATTTATTTCCAAATTTACCCAAATTCTGATAAAGGCTTATTCAAATTTTGAATTAATTGCCTTCGCGGTAAATGATGATACAGAGCTTTAGGAAAATAGCATTATTTGAAATTTCATATTATCATCACTCAAAATTTCAGTGTTTTTTGGAAACATTTCGGAAGGGGCCGCCTATATCACTGCCGGCAGCCACTTTTGGGCTCATCACTGCCGGGCTAAGCTCGAGCAGGTGTTAGCCCTACATATTAGGGATGTTAAAAATCCATCCGGTTTAAAACCGGACTTCGCACTGCTAGCGGCGATTGCTAACTGCTATTTAAAGAGCTTGCGTGTCAGAAGTAACCATTGTCTTTTAGCGCCGCTTTATTGTATATTCGAAGGAACGGAACGGTCCTAATAATCTAATTACTATACATATACGATTCCACCAATGAAAACATCCTGAAGGGCATTGTTGTTCGAGATTATAACCAAAATCTCAAGCAAGATCTTCAAAATCGTAGTGAAGTGTGGTGAGCTCCGCCTTTGAGAGATTTCATAATCAACCTAGATTTTTCAGCCAAGTGTGAATTGCCTTTAAGACGCTTATTATGAGTTAACTTGAAACAAGTTTTTCTGAACCGCACTTTAAAAAATGAAATATAAAACAAAAATAAGAAGTATTCATCTCGAACTACATAGCTTGAATGCTATTTGTCATGGTAAAACATGCGGCTTTCAAAGTCAAGCAATAAAATCATAAATAATTCTTATTTCGCAATGAATACTTTTCACTATATGCCGCCACCCATTTTATTGCACTATATCGGTCGGATGAGTTTCCGTTTAGTCTACCCTATATTATCCTGTTTCCAGTAGATACACTCTTTGCCACAACACAATATCCAAACGCTGCCGCTGGGGTATGAGTTTGGGAATTCTCTCAACTGTAAAGTGAAACTGCTAAGAAAAGTTCATAGTATTGGAAGGGCACGTATGCCAAGGGTCGTCTCAGAGTCATTTGCATAATCAAATGGTTGAATTTGAATATCTTTTAGTTACGATATGAGAGCGATATAAAGTATGAAATACGGCTCCATAAAACAACTACTGTATCGACATAACATAGCAAAATCGCCAATGTGGTATGTTCAGTGGTATTGCTCTTTATATTCTGCTCTTTTTTATTTTTATTTTTCTAATGAAATCAGTATCACAAGTTAAATTATTTATGAAAACCTTTTTGTAATTGGTAAACTCGTAGATAATTTCTAAAAAAGATCAATTTTAATATCCCTTTATAATTGACATCGTCTTCTCTTGCTTATCGAATTAAGAAATCGTAGTTTCCTAAATTGGCAACCCTATTCCGTGGTATTGTATACCGATCCCAATAAAAAAATGTCAAAAAGCGTCGTTTAGTTCGTTTCGCACTGTAGCCACGCGATTATAAAAACAAATTATTTCTACCAAGAACGATGTTAAAATTTGAATTCAAAAACAAAATCGACGTTTAATTGATATTTATAGTTGACACATTTCTGCGTATTGAAACGTTGGTTTGTTGGTCTCCCCAAAACTATCGATTTGAAAATAAATGTTTGGTACGTAACTCAACTTATCTCAACTTGGCAGAAGCAAAAAAAAGAAGGAAATCTCGTTTTGGTATCCGGGCCAAGTACTTAAGTAATAATAATTTCTGTTTTCGCGTATTCTGGCCGCGACTTCCTTTTTATTAGCGATAACATAATTACGACAATAAATTTTAATGGATCCGCTCTTATCTAAATCACGCCTACAAAACTTCTCTTGTGGATATTATATTCTGCCCCTTTTGTGTTGGGAATGTCTTGTTTTATACAGCGTCATAGCTTAACCGTATCCTTTCAAGGATTCTTTTCAATTATTCGCGCATTTTACTATTTTAGATAGAAGACGACAGTAGAAACAATGGAATCTGGGGAATTTATAATTTGTTATCGCGATCACGTTCTGACGAATCTGAAAATGTGCGCTCTAATGTGAGGTAAATGCGTTACGGGAAATGTTTGAAACGTGAGATACACTTGTAATTGTTCTCTTAAGACTTTGTTGTTTTATGCATATGACTTGGGATTTTTTTTTTCAGAAAATAAAAAGGATGGCGAATTGGTGTTGTGCTTAAAACTTATTTCCTTTTTAACCAATTTTCTTTAGACCGTTTGAAAAGGGCAAAAGAAAAAAATCAAAGTATGTAGATTCCTTTTTTATTTATTTATTTTTAATTCGAATGCTGGAAAGCTGAACTTAAATCCGAAGCTTGCTATTACCAGCTACAGACTATAAACAAGTCCTAGATTTGATCTAAATTAATCCAGTCAAAACCCACCGAGTAGATCGGTAAATTCAAATGCATTTACTTAAGCTAATTAAACCAGGACTTAGTAAATCCTGTCCATAGTGTAAATCCCCTATTAAGGTAAGTACTATGTCCGCCGAGCGAAAAACTTGCATTTATGTCTCCAGTGAAAAATGTGCCGTGGGGACTTGCCTTATATGTATTCACTAAATTTAATGTGCACTCGCGGTCTGATTGATTGCCGAGGACACCTTGTCCCTGTGAAATTAAGTGCAACTGCATTGTTTTCGCTGGCGATATGTCAAAAATCGGTTTGGAGATTTTCGTGTGAACTTCTATCACGTCTATCAGTAAATCTATAACGCGTTCTCCCCACGTTGGGCGCCAATGTTACACTTTTCACCGCGGGAAAAGGGCAAACTCAACTTATTCGGCCGGCCGACCAGCTCAATGGAGACAAAAGGGGGTCGTGGGCGCCACGTACTTGTATGCGGCCGTCCGCGATCGTTTCAACCAAGTACGAAACTTGAAACGAAGTTATCAGCGCGAAAATATAAAAAAATAAAAGAAAGCTCAATTTCGATTATAGGATCACAGAGTTGTATTTTAATGCGAAAATCACTTCCAGTAATGGGTTAAGTTGCGTACATTTTTGTGACGTTACACGCGAATCTATTAAGCCGTTCGAACGTTTCTTTTTAATACAAATTCTAACCGTATTATCGAAATAAAAACTTAATCACTAGCCCTACCTAGGTGGCGACTCTCTACTCACGGTTGTACACTGCTGCTGTTGAAGATGATCGATCCGTCGACTTAACTTTCGCCTTCCTTCTACGCAACTTCTCTCACGACACTTCTTCGTCGCTTTGACTTATCCTAGACAATCACCGTACCGTCTTATCGACTCGTCTTATCTATTCGTCTTCTTGAACCTTCGTTCGTTAACTCGGTGCTCTGGCTTTTGGTTTTGGCTTCGACTTCAATATGCTTCAATATGCAAAATTTCGTAGAACAAAAAGATTAGTAATTTCTGTTAAATTCAAGGTACCGGGAACCCACCTTCAATATGCAAAATTTCGTAGAACAAAGAGGGTTCCCGTTGCAACTCAGTTGCTTTTATAACATACGTTCCAACGGGGAAATTTCGGCCAGTTATTCATAATGGCTATAAAAATCCCACTTAATGTCGGTTATGCAGTTCTTACGTGATTTTAACGTCTTGACGTAACTTTGACAGTTTATCTGACAAAACTTTGACAGTTTATTTGTGTTTGTTGCAGGTTTGTTGTCAATCATAATTTAGGTCGCGGAGTATTGTCGGTCGCCCAGTATTCCAAGTCCATTCCAAGTTGGATATTTGGACAAACATAGACTTGCCACACATCGAGGATGCGATATCAGATAAGTACCCTTTATGATCTTTGTATAAGAGTACGTTCCTTTGTGGACATTTATATTTCTAGGATCTAGGGCGGATGTCAACAGAGCGGAAGGCGCCTCACGAAATGCTGGGTGGCGGATCACGAAATGCTGGATGAAGCTGACGTATTGTATTTCTCGGCTAACGGAGGCGGATGTCTAACGCCTTTCATTCTGTAACACTTTTTAATTAGACCAATCCAAAGATAGATTTACGAGAAGCATTTCATTAACATTGTGCATAATTCTTATTATTACCTACAAAATATATGTGCAAAATTATTCACTATGTATGTATCCAAAATCTAAAAAACCCTCGTATTACGGGCGCAGCCCTCTGTACGCCGGTATTTTTTTTTAATTTTTTCAATGTAACGAGAATTCTGGATGAAAACTTCAAATTATCGAGCAATTCAATTTGTCGAAATTGTAATTATCGCGAGTCGACTGTATTTGCTATTAACATTAAAGTATGAACGTGTTGTGTAAACTCAAAATTTAATTTTGAAATTCGTAAACCTCCCTCACATTTCTTCATATAGATTAAAGATGCATTTTTAAGATGATTTAGTATTGTTTGTTTGTTGTTTAGCTTATGGGAAATTTCATCACACAGAAACCAGCGCTTACCTTACTTATCTCGAAGAAATTGCTATTAAAAATATTTTTAGGTAGTTCGATTTTGCAAAATCTCCACGCTCACCTTCTCCGAAATTAGTTATCAAATCACCGGATTTCACTATTTCACGTTATCCTCTACAACTTTATACATTTTAATATTTTTAACATAAAAGGCCGACCCAAAAAGTAACAATTTTTTTTTCCAGCACTGTATTTCCATAACAGTCCAAGTAAAAACCCAAAGATGATTTCTGTCCTACATGCAGTTTGCCTTTAGTTGGCTGACTGGCTAATGGTGAAATTATGTGGTGGCTGCTTGTAACCAAGTGTTAAATAAAATTTATCATTTCCACCGAGAGACTTTCCACTGTCGCAATTCAACCGGAAATACTGCCAGCTAACAGGAAAGGATTTGTAGACAAAGTTTTCGGCGGAAAAAAGGAAAATGTTAATATTGTATCCCGACGTCGGAAAAAGACAATGGGAATGAGGTGAACCTACGTGCCTACATAACGACATTATTGGTATAGCGGAAACTAATAGAATTTTCAAGGTATGTAGTTACCTAAATAAAATCTGAAATGTTTGTAGATCCTTGTATAGTTGTTAGTTTTATTTTTGACAGTTTTAAGGGAGTAAATTATGCATTAAAACTCAGCTAAAGTTTTAATTTTTAAGGTATATCAGGGCTGTGCTCTAAACTTTGGTTTTTAATGTTTCGTGAACTATATGAATTTAGTAATCAATTATTAAAATGCTCTACACAAATATGTATGTAGTATGTACCTACAAACATATATGCAGGTACATTAAATTTTAAAAATGCAGACTATTCTGATTTAAATCAAGCTTTACATATTGTTGATTGGACTGTGATTGAGCACTTGCCATTAAATGAAGCAGTGTCTTTGTTATTATATTTTGTATTATAAAAAATTGATTAATATTCATCTTCCTCGTAAACGCTTAAGTTATGATAACTTTCCAGTCTGGTTTTCCAGTCAATTAAACAATTAATATATGAAAAGAAAACAGCACACTCAAAGTACAAGTCTACCGGAAGCTTACATGACTAAAAAGTTTTTTTTTCTGATTTAAGGACAAAATGCAAGAGTCAATCTAAAATCGTTTACCAGCGACTCATTTCCAACGTTGAATCTGAAAACTTTTGGAATTATATTAACTCCCGAAAAAGTGATAACATTAGTCCTAACACAATGTTGCTTATCGGTATCAGGAGTTCTAACTCTTCTCCTATTTCAAATTTCTTATAATTTTTTAGGGTTTACAATAACGAAGTATCTCACTTCGATCCACCTTTGTTGAATACAAGCTTTAGTTTGTCAAATATTAGAGTTAGTCCTGATTTGCTTTTTAGGCAACTGATGGAGTTAGACATATTAAAAAGAGCCGGACCTGACGGCATCCCTGCGGTGTTACTGAATAATTGTGCTGAAAATATGATGCAACCACTAATTGTTCTTTTTAATCAATCAATATCCTCTGGGCAATTTCCTGATGAATGAAAGATAAGCTACGTCACAGGTAAGGAAGGAAGATAGTTATTAATATGTGGCTTACGTCCTACCTATCCATAAATCACGTGACAGAGCCAATGTTTAATTAAAAACAACCGACATGAATTTTGTTCGGGTAGATCCTGTTGGCATAAACGAACATGTAATTCATATGCAAATGCATTGAACGTACTCATTATTCCATTTAATTTTTTCTTATGTTGGTATATCTGATTTCTTACTTCCGTCTCTCTTGTCTTGTCTAATCGCGTACCTCGTTGTGTCGACACTCTCCCTTAACAAATCAAAAGATATAAAATAAATCCGTGAATTATAATTGAAATAACTTGCGTTTTAACAAAGGTTATGGGCCCAGTCCCCGGATTCGAATAATATTTGTTCGTGATTTTCTTTTGATTTTACGTTGTTCGTTGTTCACGTAGCGCTACACTCGAAAGCGTTCGAGATGGCAGAAAACTTCGCGAAATATCAAGTTCCGCGTTTAAACGGGTACAATTATTTTAATTGGAAATTTCGCGTCACTATGCTGATGAAGCGCGAGGGAATTTGGAGTGCGATAGCAGAGGTTAGGCCTGCGGATGATGGCCACGGCCACGAGTGGGATAAGGCCGATGAGAAGGCTCTATCCACCATCTCACTGTTAGTTGAGGACAACCAGATTCACCACATCAGGAACGCGACAAGTGCAAAGGCGGCATGGGATGCTCTCAAGGATTTTCACGAGCGTGATTCGCCAGGATCGAAAGTGCGCGTTTTACGTGAAATCATGCAGCAGCGTGCAACCGAGGGCACGGATATGGAGGCTCATGTAAGCCGCATGAATGAGTTGTTCCAGAAGCTTTTAGCGTTGGGCGAGGACTTGAAGCCCGACTTCTTCAGGAGTGCAACTTTGTTGGGGTCTCTACCCAGCAGCTACGATGGCCTCATTACGGCGCTTGAGGCTCGAGAGGAGGACAAGCTGACTCCATCGCTTGTGTGCTCAAAAATTGTGGAGGAGTATCGCAGGCGGAAGTATCGCGACGGGTCGAGCTCCGTGGAATCCAGTGCATTGAAGGTTTCCACAAATAAGTCGAGTAAGACTTGCTTCTTTTGTAAGAAGAAGGGTCATTTCCGGAACGCCTGCAAGAAGTACATAGCTTGGAAGGCGAAAAAGGACTCTAATGAGAATTCGACGGCGAACGTTATTCGGCAGCACAATTCGTACGAATTGTTGTTCATGGTCGGAGCAAACGTCAACGGCTGGATACTGGATTCCGGCGCAACATGCCATATTTGTAGTTTCCGCGAAAATTTTGCCGAGTTTGATGGATCACATTCCGAAAATGTATCTGTGGCGAACGGTCAACAAGTGAAAGCATCCGGCAAAGGAACTGTGATCGTTAATTTTCTAAACCGGGACGGTCGTGTGAATAAAATTACAATTCAAAATGTGTTGTACGTTCCTCAAATCGGTGGAAATTTAATTTCCGTAAAACGTTTAACCGAAAAGGGTTTTCGTGTGAACTTTAACAAAACAGAGTGTGAAATTCTGTCTTCGGACAATAAACGTAGAATCGCGGTTGGTGACATTTCTGATAATTTGTATCGTATGCGTGTCGCGAATCAGGTCAACATGACAACGAACAGTCAGAGTTTGTGTGTACATGAATGGCACCGCGTTCTAGGCCATCGGGACATGAAAGTCGTGAAAGATATTCCGAAAAACAAACTAGTTGACGGAATGAACATTGTGAATTGCAAGTGCAATACGGAATGTGAGACGTGTATTAAAGGGAAAATCTGTCGGTCACCTTTTCCGAAACAGTCTGTGCAGCAATCCAAAGGCGTCTTGGATCTTGTCCATTCCGATATATGTGGACCGATGCAAACAGTTACGCCCTCCGGTAAAAGGTACATTTTAACGTTTATAGATGATTATTCTAAATATTGCACTATATATTTGTTGAGAGAAAAATCTGAGGCATTCGGTTGTTTTAAAGAATTTCATCAAAATGTTAAAAACAAATTTTCCACCGACATTAAATGTTTTCGTTCCGATCGAGGCGGTGAATACATGGACAGTCGTTTTGTTGAATACTTGAAATCGAATGGCATTAAAATCCATCGTACTGCACCCCACTGTCCGCAGCAGAATGGAGTCGCGGAGCGTAAGAACCGCACTCTCATAGAAATGGCGAGATGCATGCTCCTGGATGCAGGATTCGAGCATAGATATTGGGGTGAAGCCGTTAGTATGGCGAACGTTTTACAAAATTTGTTACCTTGGAAAGCTTTAAAGTGTACTCCGTTTGAGAATTGGCATGGGCGGAAGCCGAACTATATTAATTTGCATCGTTTTGGAGCGGCATGTTATGTGCGGGTCATTGACAGTAATCGTCGAAAGCTGGACGCAAAGGCCGAAAAAGCCCTTTTTATGGGATATGATTCTGAGTCGAAAGCATACAGATGCTTCGTTCCTTCAAGGGGAAAGGTAGTTGTTTCCAGAGACGTCAAGTTTTTAAAAGACAGTCGATCAGTCAATTCGAAGCCGATGTTACAAAATTCTCGCAGCAGCAATATAATTACAGAATCCTATGTTGATTACGAATTTGGTGCTTCTGACAATGAGGCATCCAGCCATCAAAAGGACCAAACAACAGCTGATACTAGTTTATTGGAGTATGATTCAGCGGGAGACATAACTTTGATAGATGACTCACAAGAAGAAGAGGAAGAAGTTGGCGTTAGACGATCTCAGCGTTCTACTAAAGCTATCCCACCGAAGTACTTGATTGAGGAAATCAGCGTTGTTCTGAATGGAGAACCATCAACATACAATGAAGCTGTTTCTTGCCATGAAAAGGACAAATGGATTGTGGCCATGCAGGAGGAGTATTCATCGATAATGGACAACCGAACTTGGGACTTGGTCGATTTACCTCCAGGCAAAAATCTTGTTGGCTGCAAGTGGGTCTACAAATTGAAGACTGACTCGGAAGGGAAAACGAAGAAGTATAAAGCAAGACTGGTAGCCCAAGGCTTTAGTCAAAAGTATGGTGTGGACTACGATCAGGTGTTTGCTCCAGTTTCGCGACATTCGACTTTTCGTATTCTCTTATCAGTTGCTGCGAGTAAGGACATGAAGGTTCAGCACTTCGACGCCAAATGTGCTTTTCTCAACGGAGATTTATGCGAAGAGATCTATATGCGTCAGCCGCCTGGGTTCGTTGTGGACGAAGCTAATGATAAGGTATGTAAGCTAAATAAATGCATATATGGTTTGAAACAATCAGCGCGCATTTGGAATGTCAAGCTGCACAATATTCTTATCAACAATGGTTTGAAGCAAAGTAATGCGGATAATTGTTTGTATACGTATGATGGTCCTAGTGGCATATTATATGTTCTTATATATGTCGACGATATCTTGGTTGCAACCGCTTCGCAGTCATTGATGCAACAAATTGAAGATGCGCTGAATGCTCATTTTACTATCGAAAACTTGGGCGAAGTTTCGAATTATTTGGGGATGCGAGCTGCGAAGCATAATAATTGTTATCTTATTGACCAAGAAAAATATATTTTGAATGTTACCTCGAAATTTAAATTGGATCTATCGAAAGCATCGCAAATTCCTCTTAGTCCATCGTATCACAAGGAACAGGATGAACATCAGTTACCCAACAACTCTAAGTATAGAGCAGCAATTGGTTGTTTGTTATATATTTCTACTAATACTCGTCCAGATATATCAGCAGCGGTTTCTATTTTGTCACAGAAGGTCGCGAATCCAACTCAGTGCGATTGGAATCAAGTAAAGAAGACGATTCGATACCTGCATAACACATCAAATTTGCGTTTGAAACTTGGTGGCGAAAAGGATGTCAATACATTGGTTGGTTACGCAGATGCAGACTGGGCAGAAAATCGAGAAACGAGGAAATCCAACTCCGGTTACATCTTTCTTCTCAACGGACCAGTTAGTTGGAGCTCTCGACGACAAGATTGTGTTGCACTTTCATCCACGGAAGCAGAATTTATCGCTTTATCAGAGGCTTGCAAGGAATCTATGTGGCTATTACAATTGTTGAGCGACTTTAATTGGACAGGTAATTCAAAGGCGACTATTTTCGAAGATAATCAAAGCGTTTTGAAAATGATAGTTAATGAAAAATTAAGTAATCGTTCGAAGCATATTGACACTAAAATTCATTTCGTAAAGGATTATGTTGAGAAAAATTTTGTTGAAATTAAATATTGTCCTACTGATGAAATGCTTGCAGATATGTTTACCAAAGGTTTGAGTAAAGTAAAGTTTGAATTTTTTCGAAAGATGTGCAACTTAGTAACCATTGAATGAAATAAGTTTGTATTTTTCAATTACTTATTAAATATTAACGTAAAGATATTCACATTGAATTATATTGAATATTACAAATGAATTACAAAACTATGTATGATTTATGTACAATTTGCATATTCATTAAGGAGGAGTGTTGGCATAAACGAACATGTAATTCATATGCAAATGCATTGAACGTACTCATTATTCCATTTAATTGTTTCTTATGTTGGTATATCTGATTTCTTACTTCCGTCTCTCTTGTCTTGTCTGACGTCTAATCGCGTACCTCGTTGTGTCGACACTCTCCCTTAACAAATCAAAAGATATAAAATAAATCCGTGAATTATAATTGAAATAACTTGCGTTTTAACAGATCCAACTAGCAACTAACCTTTTAGAATATGAAAATCATATTTTAAAAGCTTTTGTGAAAAAGTCTGAAGTTCATTCGATTTAAAACCGATTTTTCCAAAGCTTTCGATAAACCCAATTTTGATATCCTAATTAAAAAGTTAAAAAACTTTGGCTTTTTTGGTCCGATAATTAACTGGATAAACGATTACCTAAGGAATCCATCATTAATTGTGAACCTCAATGATAATTTATCGAAGGGATTTAAAGCAACATCTGGGGTTCCGCAAGGATCACATCTACATACGAGTATGTCCGATATTTTTTTTTATATTCTTTAATGATTTAAAATTAGTTTTTGATGATGTTGAATTTTTGTTATTTGCTGATAATTGCAGAATTTTCAAGGAAATTACATTTAATGATGATGTTTTTGCACTTCAAAACAATACATTACAATACATTTTATATTTCTTACACTTCCACTCCTGAAAGTAAGTAGTGATGGTATAAACTATGCTCATATTCAAAAGATTCTGAATATAAATACACTTGAAGTACGAAGAACCTATTTTGATGCGATTTTCTTAACTAATTTAATTAATGGATCTATTGATGCCCCTGAAGTTCTCTTTGAAATTTCTTTCAAAGCTCCTAATCGTCTTACACGACAGCGAGATACGTTTGAACTAAGAACTTTTAGGAATAACTATCAATGTAACTCACCTATGGAAAGAATGAAAGCAATTGGGAATTTAGTTTTTAGTCATTTGGATTTATCTAACACCAATAAGGACAAAATTTATTTTTAATTTACTGGAGTATTTTTTTAGGAAATTGAAGCGTTTTATGAGTTGAATTATTATCTTATAGTTTATTGTTCTTTAAATCTTCGGTAACTTTTGTTAAAATAGATGTAAGTACATATTATTAAGATCTATGTATCTAAGGCAGCAATTTTGTATTTTTTATGTATAAATTACATTTGTCCGTTTAGCATCAATAAATAAATAAATATAACATTGGTTAAGCCCTAAGTGTTAGTGCTCCAAGACACGATTCATACGATGATCACTGAGTGATGTTTTCTCCTAAACAAATTAAGTGTGTTGTATTATTTTGCTTAGGAAAAAACAGCTCTCGGTAGGTATAATTTCAAGCCTTCCAAAAGGATTTTTAACAAAATTGATATTCTGTCGATTAAAGAAAAAAAAATAATCTCTCTTATGCTATGCTGCAGTCTAATCTCCTAAAAAAAAAGAGTTCAGTCCCCATCTGAATTTTGTATTCGCATAGTATCATATACCCGAGCCATATGTGATAATTCGAACTAGCTAGCCATTCATCATCTTTCCGTTTAGTTGTCCGTTTTTTCGGATTATTTGATTATGTTATGGTAGTGGTCCAAAATACACAATGCATAAGAGGGACAACAATTTGCGGACCGAACAGCAAGGATTCATCTTTCCTACACAAAACGCAATTTAGCTAAGTGCCCATGTGTCATTTTAATAAAATATTCAGTCATGGAATGGATAAAGGTTAAATATGTTGGTGGATTAATAGGCTTTAGAGGCGGAATATGTGCGAATTGGTCAATATTATATTATGCTACTATGTAATAATCCATCATTATTAATACTGCTGAATACGGAAAACTCAATTGGTGCTGACCACGCAAGGGATTGTATTTTGTAAACAAAACTCTTATGAATATTAAAGAAACTCAAAAATATTTTACTGGCTCTTATAATTTTAATCAAAAATATAATCGTAATCGGAGGCTGTTTAATAAATATAGAGTTTTAGCATGTCGTACAACTTACGTAAACGTCTTTGAGATTCTACGCAGAAAAAATTAGCTTGTGTAATGTACACAAAAGAGTATACCACAACTTCGCTTGTCCCAAGTAGTAGGCGTAAGTTTTTTTTTGACGTACGTTAAACGGTCGAGAATGTCGGGTCGTGTCGCGATTAAAGTTGAAATTTTTCGATTTCTTTTTTTTTTGTGTACGGTACGTGTGCGAGTTTATTTAGTGAATCTCTTTCCGTAAGGCGTTAATATGTAATGAAGTGTACGATATGCTAACACTCTCTAATAATAATTAATACAGCAACCTTTTAATGAAATGTCAGTTTTATTTTAATATTTATAGTCCTGACACACCTAAACGAGTTTACGAACGAATGCAGTTTATGAGCTGGGAACGAGTTTATAAGCGCTTTATAACGAGGTTATATGCCGTTTGGAGTTTATGAAAGCTCGCATAACCTCGTTCTAACCCGCTATTATGGCGAGCTTTCGAAACTAAACCTTCATTGTAACCCCCAAAAAGCTCTAAACAATAAAGTTGGCGTATAATAATTTAAAAAAAAATTCAGTTCTTATGACGAATATTGTCAGTCATTGATTGGATTTTGGCGAGTTTCTGCAGACTATTCAAAAAAGCGGTAAGTGAACTGTCATGTTTGCATTCTAATAGTTTATTGACTTCATAAAATTCACTTCTATTTCATTCTTATAGGAACTGGAGCGTATTCAAATACCTCTTCAAGAATGTGTGCATGAAATCCATATGGAAGTGGACAAATTCGAGTGGCACAATCATTACTTTTAAGAATATTCGTGATTGCCGACTCGAACCATGGATATCGACGCCAAAATACGTCGAGGCCCTTTCTTGGCTTCACGCGAAGAGGCGAACAAGAATTATCGAAACGCTGTATCCGGAATTCGAATAAATTTCGTAATGGGGAAGTGAAACCAATGAACCGACTTCATCATCAAATGAATTTGTTATTAATATTTGCGAATCGAAATTTATTTATTTTAACGTTAGCTTTAAATAAAACACAAAATACGAGATGGTTTTTCTTATTTCTAAGGAACTTCTACCACTAATATCTTTATTTGCATTCGATATCTGCATTTTTATTGTTAATCCAGGTTTGCCTCTGTTTTGTAACGTCTACACTAAAGGTATTGTTATTCACTTGAGGGATTTCTTTACCGTTTTATGCTCAGAACCACTTATAATCTTGGTACTTATTCAATTCTGGACGATAAAGGACGATTTCGAGAAATAGGCATTTCAATACATATTTTTGTTTGAAGTGTCACATATCAAAAGCTCAATGAGTTTATCCTGACATTCATAAACCGCATTCGACTAGTGTGTCATGCCTATCGAGTTTATAAAGCTCAGAGCTTTTAGCGGTTTACGAAACGAGTTTATCGTCTAGTGTGTTAGGACTATTACATACATATGTATGTACATATACATATGTATATAATGTATGTATAGTAAAAATGTCCTTTATTTAAATATTAATAAATTATATTTTATATTAAATTATATTTTATACGAAATCCTACTACACACTTGTAAAATCCCTTTGATGCGTCCGGAGTTTATATTGAAGTTCAGAAGCTGAATTTCGCAAAGGAGGCAAACTAGAATCACAGTCGAAAAATGGTTTCGGCCTTTGTAAGGGATCACGCCCACAGTGGGGCGACTAGAACAAAAATTCGGACATAGGCAAATAAACTAAAATTAAATATTGGAGATTTGACTACTATGGTGTTACACTTTAAAGTATAAGCTATCGAAAACCATTGTTAATTTTTTTTTAAACGGTATTGATTGTACAGACATGTTTGTTCAGTAAGAAATGCATTTTTAGCATATATCACCAAAATTTCAAATACACGTACCAACCACCTTACTTAATACAATGGCACATAATTATATTTTTCACGTTAGGCCTTTGGATAGGAAGGCTTTGTTATGGAATTTGCGTATCTAACAAGGAACATAACAGTAAATTTTAAAGATACTAGTGAAAAACTCAGAATTTTTTGTTATTTCATCAAAAACAAAAAATGGCCGTAGTTGGCCGGGAAATGAATTAAACCATATTAATCTGCAATTAATGGAGTCAATAAAAACACAGAGTTTTGCTGCGACCACCTGCGACCCCGGCTACAGTAGCGATTTTCATCGACAAACCTCTGTTTTTCAGCGGCTGCCATAAGACCCTACTTCAAAACTCGACTCTTTCTATTGAAACACTTTCATTATGGACGCTCACCAGTGTCCAGTGTGTCTTTATCGAGTTGAAATCGGATGAAATCGAGACATTGAGGCTGAGCTGTAGTAGAAACACCACCCAATCTTCCCCAAATGAGCCACACTACCTACTATTAAAATATCCTCCACCATGAATGGGATACCCTGTGTAATGCAGTAAACTTATAATGGTATATTAGGGTATTGTCATTTTTAGACCTTTACAGGCTTTACAGTTTTCAAGTTGACCACATTTTGCACAATTAGCTGAATAGAGTTCCAGTTCCGTATACACTGAATACTCGTAGCCAGTAAAAGCAAGTTATTTTGGGTCACTTTGATAGGGAGATACAACTAGTTTTTGGTGGAGGGTGTCATGAGACTGTGTTTCGACGCTCAACCAAACTTTACCTCCTCTCCACTTTCAAAGGTAATTTGGTTCTTATAGGAAAAACTTTTTCATTTGTGCACCAATTTTAACCAGACCTCGCTCAAATGCATTTCCATTCATGCCACAAAATATATCTAAAAGTGGATAGAAACGCAAAGTTGGGTCATGGGGCTGCCGTACAAACCCAACGGCGAGCCAATGCAAGGCAATTCATAAAATTTAGACCTCTCGCTGGTCCTTAGGTTTACTTAAATTCTGTGGCTCGCCCTTCGCTTCGCTCAGACCTCGCTCTGTCTATCGCGCATTAGTTCATTATGTTGCTTGTTCAATTATTCCAACCAAAATTCACTCAAATAATATTGCTTTATCGACATCGTATGTAAAAATGGAAGGAAAAGGAGGGGGCCCAACAAGGGGAGGGGGGTTCCAACACAAGTCATACGTACGCCCGAGAAAGCGAAGGGTATCCAAATTTCGGCCGCACACGAAATAAACCTCGGTCTCGTTCAACATACATAGAGGTATATGCCAAAATTCAGTCGGTTCACAATTTTTTCCAATATGTATAAGCAAATTTTGAACTAATTTGCCTGTATTATTACAGTTGTGTGAACACCCTGAGTGCTAGTAAATTTCGGTTTCTGTAATGTCGGCCCCATACTGTCCGGGGTTTCCCAAACCGTGCAGTACAAAAGATCGAAGTTATGGACAACACACGCTTGGAAGAGACAGAGACGATGGGGGAATTTAACAAACAAATAACTATAACTAATAAATTCCCCATCGCCTCTGTCTCTGCTAGGCGTATGTTGTCCACAACGTTGATCTTTTGTACCGCGCGGTTTAGCAAGCCCCGGACAGTGTGATTGCGGCCTAAGATAATTATACAAATATGTAAAAAAACACATGTATACAAACTTTTGGTTGTTTTTCTTTTGTTGCATGTTTATGCATTAAGAACGAACAAAAATCGTTTATGAATTCATGAAATTTACACAAAGATCTACACATCACGTTCACGTATACGAGTATGCAAATCCCGCACAAAAATCCATAAATCTCAAAACTGCTTCCATAATCATATTACGAAAAACACTTGTTAAAAAATGTTAACACCATTTCCTTTCAATTGACCGGATAACTCCCCAGGTGATTTTAAAATTGCAAGGGCTGTTTACATTCTCATCCCTTCCTGCCCTTTTTTAACCGGAAAGTTTCCAAAAACAATCTCACAACGCCCATTTACAAGTGAACAAAAGTATTTAAGCCAATAAAAACTCCAAACCCGCCGGGCTTGTACCGTGAACACATCTCACAACTCACAGTATCCATACGATCCCCTGTACAAATAACCAAGTAATGGAGCAGCCGTGTTTTTGCAAATAGAAGAAGGGTTTCCCTCACGAAGTGCAATCTCGGCTGGGACGAATGGTTTAATCAACCGTCATGCTCCATCATACTATGTAAACCGACACTGACTATGGATACTTCTCCTCGGTAAACATTATTCCCTTACCAAACAATGACAAACCTCTCCGCAGCCGTTTCCACGTCTGTACCGTAAGGGAAAATATTGCAGAGCGAAATTGAAAAATGGGGGAAGAAAATGGGGATACATGTCCTTTTCTCAGGCAATTTGTTGAATCCGAAATGTGGCTTTTGTCGTTGTACGTTGGCAAGCGTAAGCCGGCTACTTAATGTGATGGTTTAGTAGCTGTGATTATTACACTGAAAAAAAATGGTTTAGACTTTTTATCTAAAGTGAAGTAGTTGACTTAAATTTAGATAGTTTTACCAAAGAAATAGCTGATTTCTCTAATCTTCGTAGCTGAAAATACTATTAAATTCGTTCATTTAACCACGCAAGATTAGAAGAAAAGGTTTAGTAAATTCTTTCACAAAAGTTGTTGATTGTACTATTCAAATATAAAATTTAACTACAAACAATCGTTCTTTTTTCTTCAACACAATTTAGCTATCCAACATTTAACAATTTATAGATAATGAATAGCTGTCTTTACAAATGAATTAATTGAATTTGCAAATATAGTATATGTTTCAACTAATGACGAATAGAAAATTTATCCATATCTTCGTAACTGTTTCAACTACATAGAATCATAAGCTGAAAATCAACGCGCACTTTAGATGAATTCGACTATTTCTTTAGATAACCATTCTAATTTTTTTTCTCTGTGTAGGATGTGTGGCATATAAAAGGACTATCATGAGTGTGGAGTAAATTGCTGTAGTCAGACGGAAACCAGCTTAGGAAGTTTGTAGTAATCAAATAAAGTGAATGATAATGATGATATGATTAGCGATGTTGAGTAAATATAAATGGAGTGTGAGTATTTAGAAAGTTGGTGTCGTCATAACGAAGAAAATTGTTTTATAAGTTGGAATTTTATTAGGAATTTTATTGATGAGAGGTACAATGGGGGGAGGAGGAACTCACAAAATGCACATAGAACATAGAACATGTATCATCACTCGAAAGCGATGAATGAGCTGCGCCTAAAGGAATGTTTCAAACAATTAAAAAATATCAAATTTCTATAAGGGCTCCACACAGTCATATTTGGTCATATTTCTTATTATAATATGATTAAGCCTATTTGATTTCGCTTACTGTACGTCTAAAAATTAATACTGAATGAATCGAGTATGCTTAGGCATATGGCATACAATAGAAATATGACTGTGTAATGGGGGCCTAATGCAGGATTCTTAATTAATTTGCATTTCCATCTTGGAAAAAAAGTTTACGGATACAAATCTTTTTTTCTAAATGTTGGCGCATACTGCAGATACCCAACATTAATGAATTTTAAAAACAACAAGACGCTATCTGTAGGACATCAGTCCTTTTTAGTTACATTTTTCGCAGGAAATTATATGACCATAATGCAAATGAAAACAATTAGCATATTTCGGCATTTCAGAAGTAAAGGTTTCCATATTTTATTGTACATACCACATTATAAAAAATCTAAGGCAACCACGAGCTAAATTTAAGAGTCTTCCATTACAGATTGAAAATGGCATCCCTAATTGTTTAAATATGGAAATTGAGTGGCACGAGTTTTTTTGCAAATAATTTATTGTGTTGTTTTATTTTTAGAAATATGCTTCTGATGTTATATTTTATCCGAACAAGGAAAATATTAACATAATTTTTTCCCATATTTAAACTGGAAGAAAATTAAAAAAGAGCACCGCTGGTATGAAATAGAGTGCTTGTAATGTGACATTACTTTGTAATATAATTGTAATTGTAGCAATACGGCTAAACGGCTTTGAAGGTTTATATCGCGTTCGACGCACAATTATAAAAGTAAAACCAGTGGCGTGCAGGGATGCAGGGATGCAGGGATAATTTTAAGAAAGTAAGTGTGCCAAATTTCATAAGGCTCGGTCAAAGGATTCGAGTAATAGAAAACATAAAAATACGATTATCTCGCTTATTATCGATCGTCCAGTGGTCAAACTTTACACTTTTTTCCGCATCTTCTGATAGCTAGTACCTTGAAATTTTCAGCAGATATACCCGCTACCTGGTTAATTTGAACGAGACCGAGGCTAATTTCGGGCGCGGCCGAAATTTGGATACTTCGCTCCCCTCGGGCTAAAAGTTTTTTCGGGCGTACCTACGACTTGAATTGAACCCCCCCCCCATTATGTTCCTTCTGTCTTCAGAAAAGTTCCGTTGCGTCGACAAAACAATATTTGTGTGTTGAAATAAATGGGCAAATTAAAATATCTACTCAGAAAATTTTATTGGGGAATGCGGGGGCATGGCCCCATAATACGGTTCCATTTGTTTTGACCTTTTTAGTTGCTTTGAAAAAGACACATTAATTCAAGGTTTTGTGAAATTGGTCTAAAAAATGTTTCTTAGGAGAACAACAAAGGGGGTTGGGTTTGTAGGAGCCCCATGACCCCATTGTCCGACTTGATCCATTCTTACATATGTTTTGTGTTATCAATAGAATTACATTTGTATGAAATTTGGTTGAATTGGTACACAAATAAAAAAGTTTTTCTTAGAAGAACCTAATTTGGGGAGTTGGGTTTGTATGGCAACCCCATGACCCCATTGTCCGATTTGACCGATTCAAACATACAAACTGCCTGCAGCAAAAAGAAGCATTTGTGCAAAATTTCAGCTTCATAACTTTACAATTGGCGGAGAAAAATGCGTCGCAACAGACGGACAGACAAACAGACGGACAGGCGGACATCACTCAATCGACTCCCCAAGTCATGCTGATCATATATGTATACTTTTTTATATGGTCGGAGATGCTTCCTTCAATGCGTTACAAACTTCATGACAAAGTTAATATACCCTTTCACTCTATGAGCGAAGGGTATAAAAATGGTCGAACATGCAGTGAAAAAATTTCAAAAAGAAAATCTAAGATTGCCAAACATAAAAATGTAATTTACATATCTCGCCTATTATTGCAGCTAATGGAGTCAAAGCTAGCGCTCTTTGTGGATTTTTTGGAAGATTCTAATTTCAAACGGTGAAGCTACGAGTTTCATCTTTATAGAAAAATGTTCCCCGGAATATGCTTTGGGTCTCAAACCCTCAATTTTCTAAAATATCGATTTGAAAACATAAAAATACGATTATCTGCCTTGTTATTGTAGCTAAGGGGGTTGCAGATTGCGCATTTGGTGGAATTTAGCTCCCAAACGGTGATTGCTAGGACTCTTAACTTTGCAGAGAAATGTACGCCTGAGGACACGATTACATTTTTTTTTCGTACTATGTAATGAGAGAAAGAGAACAATAAAATGTTTTAATGTTTACGTCAAAAATACTACTTTATTTATTTTCATGGTCATGTCTCCATGGTGTCTGTCCCTGTCCCGCCACGTGGGTTAGACTTGAGCCAACTTGAAGATTTCGGACAGGGCTTCTCGGTCATACATATTTAATTTTTTAACTAAGTATGAATTACAATGTATGAAAGGAGCAGCTTTTAATTACAGTCAAAGAAGAATACGATATTTGGTGGGCAAACGTCTCCGGATTATTGCAGGATAGTTGGGTATGGCCCCTGTATGGGAAAAAAAGTACCCACCGATTGGGGGTCCGCAACCTTGAAAAAAATGGTTATGGATCTTTTTAAAAAGGTCTAAAATTTAAATATTCTAATTTATTTTTTAGTCTAGCGCCGAATTTTTCCATTAAATTCTAATGTGTTATATATCATTGCAAAGACAGCTTTATGCAGTTTTTTCGTCATCAGACCATTTTTCTGTATCTTTTGCCGTTTTTGAAATAATCGCTAAAAACTCAAAAAATGTCCCCCTTCCCACTTTTTTCAAGGTTTTTTTCGGTGGGGACTTTTTCACCCATAATCAGGGGACCATACCCAACTATCCTGCAAAAAACAGAGACGTTTGATTTTTGCTGCTCGATGGGGTTATTTTGGGTTATTTTTCGTTGGCTATTAGGGATGAAGCTAAATTGGGTTCAAGTCTCCCTACTTTACCTTATTTCTACATGCTTTTATTCCATCCTAATTTTCAAAAACGTACTCATTTGAATTATCCTGATTCATACTCATACGTACCGATAATGCGAGGCCTGCCAACATTCAGAAATTGGTTTGTGTGAATGTCCTTGTATAAATGATGTGGTTGTATGTATCTATTAGGCCTTTGTATACGAATCATTCCAGTTCGGTTAATAAATTTAATTTTATTGTTTTCAGTCTAAATTTTGCCGGAATATGTGAATTTATGTTTTATTTCCTCTGAAAATATGCAAAATGCATATTGCTAGGCAGTGGGAAACATATACACGGCCAGCTGCTCCGGATGTTTCATGTACCATTTGCGCAGTATTTCACAAGAATGGTGAATGCTTTCATGGTCGTACACAGCTTTTTCTAGCGAAATGACGTATTGTGAGCTACACTTTGGGTGGATAAGGATGCTGAAGTATATATGTATTATAAATCAGAATACATACATTCAAATGGGCAGACATGCAAATTGACTATTTTTGAAAGTAAAACTTTGATTTAAATTTTTATTTAGCCACTGAAATTTGGCTTAATTGCTGGATGGTAAATTAGCAATAATTAATGTTGAATGTTTTCCTGTTTTATCATATACATAAATATACAGAAGAATTTGTGGGGTTCGGATCAATGAAATATTGTGGGGCCTTTTTAAGGGTTAAAAACGCGTTTTATAGTAGCTCCCACGCAACTGGTTCTAAGAGGTAATTACAAAATGGTTTGGCTTGATGCAAAAATGTATTGTAATACTAATTAACAAAAATATATTTAGGGTTTCCACGTAAAGTTTATTTTTACGACGTTTTTCAATTCAATTTTCCGAACGTTTTATATGCTGTTTAATTATAATAATTTTCTTTTGAAGAGATTCAGTCTAAGGAAACTAATGCAAACGTCCATCACTACACGGCAGAAGGTAAATTAAAAATTTTTCAACACATCGATCAGTCGAGTTCTCTGTTGCTGATTTGGCATTCTCAGACCTTATCAATATGCTCAAAACATAGAGCCACGACGAAGAAGTCCTTAGTGTTAGGCTGATGACTTTTCCTCAGTCCTATTTGCTCACAAATTTTCTTTTACAATTTTCCAATTAAAAGAGTTAAATCGTGTTTTTAGACTCCGAACTTAGGTTCACAGCTTGGCCATACTCCATCTCGGCTCCATTAGACTACGTCATATTATCATATACTTTAGCCTATAAAACATAGAAAATGAATCAAAAACATATTGGGTAATTGGTTTGGTTTTTAGGGACTAAAAAGCCTTTTGTCGGATTATCCATGGTACGATCAAGAGAGAAACTGCCTGCCCGCCTATAGGTAGATTTGCTTGCTTTGTCGTGTGCGCTAAATTTTATTAAAAATATGTACTCTGAAGAAAACAGTCAGAACGAGAACGAGGCTAATTTCGGGCGCGGCCGAAATTTGGATACCCTTCGCTCCCCTCGGGCTAAAAGTTTTTTGGGGCGTATCTATGACTTGTGTTTAGTCCTCCCCGCTTCCATGCTTTTCCTTGAATTTTCACATATGTAAGTGCCGTGGCGAAGATTTAATGGGAGAAGCGGGGGATGTGGGTTTCTTAGAAGAACCAGGGGGGGGGGGGGTTGTACGGCAGCCCTACGAACGCATGGCCTTTCCATAAATTTTTACGTATGTTTATAGCATCAATTAAAACACATTTCTATGAGATTTGGTTGAAAATGGTGGATACATAAAAAAGTTTTTCTTCGAAGAACCTAATTTTGGGGTTGGGTTTATATGCCAGCCCCACGACCCCATAGTCCGATTTCATTTATTTCCACGTTTGTTATGTGGCATCAATAGAAATATAATTTTCTGAGGTTTGATTGAAATTGGTGTGCAAATAAAAACGTTTTTCTTTGAAAAATTTGAATTGGGGGGGCTAGGTTTGTATGGTAGCCCCATGACCACATGGTCCGACTCCATCTATTCATACATATGTTTTGTGTCATCAATAGAAACACATTTGTGTGAAGTTTTGTTGAAATTGGTGTAAAAATAACAAAAAATTTCTTAGAAGAACTTAATTTGGGGAGCTAGGTTTGTAGGACAGCCCCATGACGCCATGGTCTGATTTGGTCAATTTTTACATATGTTTTGTGATATAACTTGAAACACATTTGTGCGAAATTTGATTGAAATCGATGAGAAAATAAAAAAGTTTTTCTTAGAAGAACCTAATTTGGGGGTCTGGGTTTGTATGGCAGCCCCACGACCCCATTGTCCGATTTGGTCGATTTTTACATATATTGTCTGCCAGCAATAAAAACACATTTGTGTGAAATTGATGCGTAAATAAAAAAGTTTTTCTAAGAAGAACCTAATTTTGCGGGGTAGGTTTGTATGGCAGCCCCACGACCCCCTTGTCGGATTTCAGCGATTCAAACATACACACTGCCTGCAACAAAAAGAAGCATGTGTGCAAAGTTTCAGCTCCATAGCTTTTAAACTGGCCGAGCAAAACGCGTCGCAACAGACAGACAGACTGACAGACGGACATCGTCCAATCGACTCAGCTCGTCACGCTGATCATATATATACATATTTTATATGGTCGGAGATGCTTCCTTCAATGCGTTACAAACTTCATGACAAAGTTAATATACCCTTTCACTCTATGAGCGAAGGGTATAAAAAGGGTGTGTGGTAGAAAATAGAATTATTATGATTTTTGCGTACATATTTGTGTTTCCGTGGCGTCCATATTGCTATATTCTTACAATCAAAGTGTGTCAGAAATGCAATTGGGTTTTGAGTACATTGAAGTTACTCAAAATTGGTTTTAGTTGTGCTTTAACAAATCTGTTGAAACATCGGGGATCTTCGCAAATATAACGAGCTGAGCTTTGACGATTGGGCCCTTTTGTTTACTCATCAGCCCTGGTTAGTTCTTTTATAATGGATTTTCTAGCTGGTATGGTGCAAAATATACATCTGTGGACACTTTTGTGTCCAAGTTCCAATCAGTACTATTATTATGGTTTTTTATTGTGAATTTAGAACATAGAAATGCAAAAATGTCCCCGTTGTTTCAAATAGTCCAGTTAGGAGAAGGGGAAATAATAACAATTATGGTAAGTCTTGAAGATGTATACTACTGATTATGATAACTGAAGTCTGAAGGTGAAAGCAAATACGGCCGATAGCATTATATCACAGTAACAGTATGTAAAAAAGAGAGCCTTGATTTGGAAGACCATACTCACGAGACTGATATAGCGTAGCGCCTATAATTGCGCCGTTCTCATGCGGATAGTCGGACCTCACAATGCACACTAGTCTTAAATAGACTGCCTTGCCTAGGAAGCATTACTTGATTTTTCTCATCTGTCTTCAATCTCCTGCTCTTAATCGGATTTTTTTAGCTGATTTATTGCTCTCGAAGACGCCGATTAGTCCATTTTAGCTTAGCATATCAAATGAAATAAAAATAGAGTAAGGCTAATCTTTGTTGTTTTGGAATCAGTCTGAAACTCATTTTTTTAGGAAAAATTTTGGTCAGAAATGTAAAAAAAAACTCATTAATCCTTGATCGGAGGTAGACTGCAGGGTATCATATTAAAAGGGGCCTCGAGTACATTACATATCAGATATTTGTTTTCTGTTTTAAGGAAACACAACGTAAAGGAGAGTTTGAGTAAAAATTTGCAAATCGGTTAGGCCCCACTTATTAGCCGTTTTGTTCAAAAATGTGTCTTCAAATTTGTACAAAATTCTTGCCAATGCTCCTCTACAGGATTTTTCGTACAAAAAGGCAATAATTTTATTTTTTTTTGCGAACAAATTTTAATTCAGCATTTTGCTAATGTAGTCTGGCTGGTCTAGCGGTTAGTGCGCGCACCTTCGGTGCACAGGGTCATGAGTTCGAATCTCACCGTGTTCCATGGTGTTTTTCGAACTCACGAGCTTGTGACGGACTATGATCTCACTCAGATGTTAAACGAGTACCCATTTATGGGGATAAATAACACTGCTGAGCGTGATGCTGATCTCATTACCTCATCAAAAAGCAGAGAAGATCTTGGAAATAGGATGTCACTAACACATCCTGCGGCCTTAGTCCAATGTTGGATTGTCGCGCCTGTTATTTATTTTTATTTTTATTTTTATTTTGCTAATTTGAGAGCTATGTAACTATTTTATATTTTTCAACAGTGTCGGATTTACCAATTTGCCGCCAGTAGTCTGTTCACATTTTACCGCCTTGTTGACTTTTACAAGTATATTGATGAAGGGACGTAAACCATAGTTAAGGCGTTTAGCTTTGCGAAGCTTTTTCAAGTTGGGCAGAAAAATTGCCGAACACTTCCGACTTGTATGGAAAATGAATAGTACTCAAAACGGATTTCCTTTATATACATTCAATAATTTTAAATTTGCCCTTCGCAGATTGAGCATTGAGCTTTCCGCTTCGTGAGTTATGATGAGTATTCTTCAATCTTTATCACCGAGCGAAGAGGTAAAGCTTTCGACATAAAATTTCACTTAAATCGTTCTGTCTTCGAATTTGAATATCAACTTCGTTTATGACACACATATTAAAACCTTAGAGAAATCTCAAAATTGAGTGGCTAATTGATTTTTTGAAACAATTTTTTTTCTAACAATAGTTTCATAACGGTACTTTTTACTCGTAATTCGTAAATCTGCAAAGTTGGCAATTTTTTATTTATTTAAATTTCGGGAAAAATTACGATTTTTTCATAAATTTAAAAAACTTTGAATTATGAAAAATCATTATGCACACACAGTTCGGTAACATTGACTCAAGTAGGTAATAAATTTGAACTTGATCTCTATCTAATAAATGTTTCTTTACTCGACTTTCTCTTTACTTTTTTCAACCGAACATTCCTTAAAGCATCTTTGTAATACATACTCGTACATAATTTATTTAATGATAGGAAAAACTTCTTCAGTTGTAACTGATGGAAAGAACATGCTTCGCCTGGTCCTAAAGCATTTTTAAAGACGAGGATAAGTTGGACCATACGACATAATGTACCTGCTATTATATCCGGTATAATGAATTCAGTCTTTCTTAAATTGTTGCTTCGAATTTGCTGCTCCAGCCAGCCTACTGGTAAATTCGCCACTATTCTGTACGGTTAAGATTTCCCGTTTTTAACTCAGTGACGTAACGTACGGAGTGTGTTCATGAAATGAAGCATACTGTGTGGCTCACTTGGTTGAGTAGCACTCTACGATGCAAGTAATCTACACTCAGAAAATTTTCAATGGGAAATCCCATTAAACCAATCATTTTGTCCCATTATTTTTTGTCAATAGGAAAAATCTGATTACTTGAAATATTTAGAAACCATTACTTTCACTCGATAAATATCCGTTTGTTTTAATAGTTTAAAAACAAACACATGGTCTAGTTATTTTCCAATAGGATATATCTTATTGAATTAATAGGATCAATCCTATGTAATAAAAAAAAATCGTTTCTCTCGTAATCTGATTGAACTACATAATATTTAAAATCCCATATTATTATACCTTTAACGCTACGTCATTATGGATTTTTTTAAGAATCACGATATTTGGCCAGGCCGAGTATTGACCATCCGATTTGCTAGTACTGAACGATCGCGGCTGCGAAGCATGATGTTGGTTTTCTTGCCAAATACATCTATATGTTTGAAATTCAATTAAAAGGTCTATCCCATTAATGCAATAGGACGTAATATAAAACAAATGGGATCCATCCATCCATTATTGGTTAATCATATCAGATCTTGTTAATTTAATGGGACAAACTGATTAAAATGTAATCTGATGTCCCATTAGATTGACGGGACACATTTCATTCCATACAAAATATCTCAATGGGATTTGTCCAGTTATATTAATTATTTCATCTGTTTATTTTTGTGAAGAAATCTGGTAAATTGCCGTCCAATTAAAATAATGGTACAAAAACTTTTATGTTTACGGGACCCATTTTTCTGAGTGTAGAGGTCCGGAGATCGAATCTCGGCGTGTTCCAAAATTTCCGTACTAGTGCGGATAGAAAATATGTATATAGTGCTTGCAACATTATATACACTCTGAATTGATATGCAATGTAACGTTGACACGAAATTGCCTATAAACGGCCGAATTAACGCACCATGACCCCACATGGGGCTACACGGTACTGAGAAGAATGAAATGAATTCCCTGGTTTAAAAAAAACGAACGTAAGGGCCCCTTTTCCAATTTCGAACACATTAAATTTGGGAACGTTACTCCACAGTTTAAACTATATACGTAATAAACTAAAAATACTCGATTCCTTATTTAAACATTTTCGTATTTTTCGATAGGCGTGGGGCTCGGATCGATTCTTATGAACAATGTATATTTCTGTAATTATAATTGATCATCGATTGATGTTCTGTGTTTCCTACAGAAAACCATGAGAGAGAAAACGCTGTAAGGACTACAGAGCATGTGCGCGTTAACATGTTACCCATATCCCATACCGATTTCGAAATATGCACATGATTATAAATTGATTGATGGCAGATTTTAGAAAGAATATTGGTTTAATGTGGCCCCAAACTGATCGTGGTTCTCCGAACCACGCGGTACAAAATATCAAATTTGTAGACAAACCTTTGGAGAGACAGAGACGATGGCGTAATAGGAACCAATAACGTTTGTTGATTCCCCCATGGCCTTGTCCCTCCCAGGGGTGTGTTGTCCACAACTTTGATCTTTTGTACCGCGCAGTTCGGCAAAACCCGATCAGCCTGGGAACGGCCGACATAAGGGTACCCGTTCGTGAAATTCTTTTCCTTGATCGAGCTAGGGATTTTGCTTTACGGTAATGATTGTAGGTTGTTTAATGAATGATCTACATACTCGTATAAGTCTAATTGGATATTGGTACATATTTCATTGTTAAATCGCGATTGACTTTAAATTATCACTAGTCATTCCAAAGTATTGTACATACATTACATTTCCGTAATTGCATGTGTACACATACCTTGTGTGGAGGGTTGGTTTCAGAATCAATTTCAAATATAGATTTCGGTACTATATGCATAGATATTATTTAAATATATGTATGCACACTAATCCACCATAAACATATTCATTCTATTTATATGTACTTTCTTTCACCGAACCATACATGCACTTTTTATAATTGAATCGAATCACCCCATAATGTGTCCTGTGAGTGTCACCCTTCGGAATTCATATGCTTGAGAGTATTATTGAATTAGCTCCACATGAGTAAAAGACCGAATCGAGAACGTGTCGACATCGATACCATTTAACCCCCAACAAATATTCTTCCCCAACTCAATGTGCGGCATATCTATCATAACGTCTATACATACTTTAGAAATTGATATATCAGTTTGACTTGAGATTCCGAATGAAATTCGTCGTGGCTCATTTTGGATTACCCTCAGCTTCCCGTATTGTCGTTGGTTCGGTAGTCGATGTCATCATTCAGCCCAATATTTTTGCAGTATGTCACCCTATTTGTAGAATTCGATGCGCTCAGTAAAATTGGATACGGTACCGTATGCATGCAAAGTGTGAGTATATCTCCGCGGTGAGTACAGTTTTGAACGAAGTCCTTATCGGTAATAAGGACAAACGTTGGAGAAAAATTTGTAAAGGGAATCGGGACATATTCGAATGACAATTCTCATGGGAACGTAACGAATATGGGTGTTAGTCGTATTTTGGCAAAGGGATCCGATCAGATGAAAGAAGTTTTCTGAAATTTTAAACGTTTAGCGTATGAAAGCTTTTTCAGAACACCTTTCTTTTGGAGTTTTAAAAAAACTATGAACTCGAATTCGAGGCTAGAGATTTTGTGCATTGATTAGTTTTCAAGTATCCATTTCACTGTGATATCTTCAAGGATTAACTGTTAGGTCCCTTTGCCCAAAAACTCGCATGTACGAGTACACGTACATATACACAGGAAAACAGGAGCACTATTTAAAAACAAATCAACCATAGGTTCCCACACCGACCGTCAAATGGACCATGCCATGAAAAAGATGTTGGCGAGAACAATGTCATTTTGACGGTGAAAAACACCTTATTAGACTCTTGTTCCCATCGAAAGGACTGTGACCGGAACTAACTAGTGCATACGTCCAGAATATTCGCTTGATGGCACTAACTTGGTGAAACATATTTTTGCACGTGATCCTATTGGATATGCTCTGAATAAATGTATTCAATGGTAATGAGAAATGTAATTAGCGACAAAGGGAAGCGGATGGATGCATTCGAAAAACAGATTGACTTGTAGAGAAAGAGAATAGACCGAACTAAAATGATACTGTGAGGAGTTCATTAGAGTGACTTTGGTTTATTGCAAAAGAAGTCTAGTCATTACGTGACTTGAGATTGCAAAATGAGGAGGAGGAATTTTGTTGTTTCTTATGTTTTTTTGCGGTGCTATGAACACGATGCCGGAGCATCCCGCCGAAATTTCGTTGCAAAACGGGGTCGAAATAGCGAAAAACCCAAACATTTTCGAAATTTTTTCATTTTTTGGCTTATAACTCTGAAGTTGTACATTTATGCGAAAAGTTGTCATATGATATGACATTTAAAATATATACACATGATATTTTAAAAAAAAAATGTTGGTCCATAAACCTTCTCCAATGTAAGACGGATAAAACAAAAAAAGAATCATCCAAATCGGTCCAGTGGTTTAGAAGTTTACTGGCAACAGACACAAATACACGTCCATTTTTATATATATAGATAGATTTGATACAATTGATTGTATTTTTTTTATATATTTTCCGATTTAAACCCTGTTTGCAACGCCATTTTGGTGATAAGCCACTACGACTACGTATTCGTGTTATGCACCTTAAAATACATAAAAAAAAGAAAAATGCAATTTTCAGGACCAAAAATGCACACCCGTCCAATTTCTGAATTGTTTCTTAATATGGAACGAAGGTAAAAGTTGCATGAATTGACTTATGAATTGTAGTAATACATACCGCTAAACGGATTTCTATATTTATTTCTTTTTGGACGCGCGATCATTTGCTCTACGACATGATTCATGTACAGCTTCTCCCAGATATGTACATTTTCTGAGCGAGGAGCCAAAAAACGGATTAGCAGCGAACATTTTGGGGTTTTTCGCAACATTAATCCTGTTCCGCTACGAAGTCATGGTAGGACTTCGTGGTCAGCACCCCAAAAATCATTAGAAACAACAAACAAATTCTCCACCATATTGTGCAATATCAAGTACAGTAAAACTTCGTTATAACGCTCTTCTGGGGTCTAAGCCAAAAACCGGGAAAACGCTATAGCCGCGAAGTCCAAGAAGTATACTTCATAGACGCATACACCTTTTAGGTGACAAAATTTATTATTCGATTGATACATGGAATGAAATAGTAAGGAAATGGCAATCAATTGATTACTGGTTAAAAAAAAAACATATTTTTGTATTAGACTGGCAGCAGACTTCAGTAATACTGAGGTTTTCAATTTATTGAAAGATCCTTCCTCTATGTTCATGATAGGCAAAAAATGTTCGAATCTCCTTTATTGCAACTAAGACTGCAAATGTTTTTGGCATGCTTGACGCGTCTTTCTTGTTCTCTTCGGTGTCGACGGATGCTGATGTAATTAGGGATCTTCAATTATACTTTCAGTTGTCATGTCTTCCCATTTTCCAGGAAATTTGACCTTGATGTGAATTAACGGAACAAATTGAGCATCATGGTTTTGTTTGTGATTATTACAATGTAAAGATAGACTACATGCTCAATATAAATTGTGTTAAGAAAATGAGACTGGAAAAGATCGTTATAACCGGGAAATAGTAACGTTATAACGAATCGAAATTCCCCGTAATAAATGCTAATGGGGCCGGGACCGAGAAAAAAGAGCGTTATAGCCGGGAAAGCGTTATATCCGGGAGCGTTATAACGAAGTTTTACTGTACTAGGTTTTTCATCTGATGATTGAACTAGTGGTGGATAGTATAAATAAATTTACAATTGAATATGTAATATAAAGTGTGTTTTTATACCCTACGCTTATTAAGCGTAAAGGGTATATTAACTTTGTCATGAAGTTTGTAACGCATTGAAGGAAGCATCTCCGACCATATATATAAAATATGTATATATACGATCAGCGTGACAAGCTGAGTCGATTGGACGATGTCCGTCTGTCCGTCTGTCTGTCTGTTGCGACGCGTTTTGCTCGGCCAGTTTAAAATCTATAGAGCTGAAATTTTGCACACATGCTTCTTTTTGTTGCAGGCAGTTTGTATGTTTGAATCGCTAATATCCGACAAGGGGGTCGTGGGGCTGCCATACAAACCTACCCCCCAAATTTAAGTTCTTCTTAGAAAATCTTTTTTATTTATGCACCAATTTCAATCAAATTTCACACAAATGTGTTTTAATTGGTAACACACAATATATGTAAAAATCGATCAAATCGGACATTGGGGTCGTGGGGCTGCCATACACACCTGGTCCCTCAAATTATGTTCTTCTAAGAAAAACTTTTTTATTTTCCCATCGATTTCAATCCAATTTCGCACAAATGTGTTTCTATTGATGACACAAAACATATGTATAAATAGATGGAGTCGGACCATGTGGTCATGGGGCTACTATACAAACCTAGCCTAGTTTGTTCCGAACCTCTGTTGAGAACGGTTGTGTTTTGCTCGTGTAGCTTTTAAATTCTTTAAAATTTTATTAAAATATAGCCAATTGTGCGACCTATATACTTAAATTGTGCGAAATATTGTGAAAATACTGTGTTTGTCGAAAGTGTTGAGCTCGGCAAGAAATAACTGTGCCAACAATCTTATACAAACAAAAAATTTTGCTATTCTAAAGGTTGTTCAGTGACCCCTAGTGCAAAGTGAACATTCTTCGGAAAGCTGACTACTATAGTAAAGCAAAAAAATTTACTACGCTAGCAAACTGGAGGAAACACGTAAAAGGTTGCGTGAAGTTATGTCATCAATCTCTCCCGAAGCAAAGAAAAATAAAAACATGATGAGTCACCTGAAGGGTAGGAAGATAGGTGATATCACAGTGGAAGAGTATGAAGAAGTGATAACCACGTACAATGCTGACATCTACGACAAGATTGTCAAGTTAAATCAAGAAGTAACGGAATTAAAAGAGGAAAATGCTCGAATAGCGAATGAGTTGATGCTATGGAAGCAAAAAACTATGCTTCTGGAGAGGGATATGGCGCAAGTCGAGAAAAGACAAAAACGCGCAAATATAATCCTTAAAGGAATAAATGACAACAAGCCCCACAAAACAACTGTGGAAGGATTCTGCGCGAACATTCTAGAAGTACCCGGAGTCGTTGTGAAGGAAGTAAAAACCCTCCACCAAAGAGATGGCAAAGTTTCGCTCGTAGCTGAAGTGAATGACGAGGCAACGGTAAATACACTATTGAGAAATTCAGCGAAGTTAAAAGGCTCCAGCGTGACCATTGATCGTGATCTACCAAGAGATGCCAGGGAAAGAAAATCTGCCATGCTGAAACTGAAGAGGGACCTAACAGCAGCCGACAGAGGCAGAAAAGTAATCGTGAGAGATGACAGGATGAAAATCGAAGGCAAGTGGTTCTATTGGAATGGAAACAAACAGCTGAGGTGTGGCGAATACGACGGCAGGACTATACTGGATAGCATTTATGGTAATCAAAATTTACAAAATATTAACTTAGACTATAGTATTATATCAACTCAAAATGTCCGACAATAGGTAACAACCGTCTGTGGTAGTCCAAATTTATATACACCTAGTAACAAAATTAAGACTAATGAAAGCGAAAATTCACTAACCAAATCTCCAACTTTACACAATCTAAGCATAATGTCTTATAATATTAGAGGGCTCTCGGGAAAAGTAAATTTGCCCGAATTCTTTGCATTCATAAAATCCTTCGATATTTTTGTACTCATTGAAACGCATATCACAGAACAAAATGTAGGACAATACTCTAAGTATTTTGGTGGATATGATCTAAAATGGAAATACGCACATCGTTATAGCAGATTTTGCCGCGCGAGTGGGGGAATTTTAATGGGGATCCGAAAAACTTTAGCTAATAATGAATTATCACATACATACAAATTGGTAAATGATACAATTATTCTGGAACTTAGGTCCTTATATACTAAGCTATCTATAATACCAGTGTACTTAAGGGGAGCAACATGGGAAAGTGAATTTTAGCAACTAAAGAATACATTCCGACAGAATCAAATTGTGAACCCGCTACTGATCGGCGGCATGAACATTAGAGTCGGGGAAGAACAGCAAGAGATAGATGACATATATTTTAGGCCGAATGTGAGTGATATTAGAAAGTCCAAAGATAAACTCCATAATCAGAAGGGACTCGAGTTCATCGAATTCTGTAGAGACGAAAACTTTTGCATCCTAAATGGCCGAACTAAGGGCGATGTCGAAGGCGAACTAACCTTTGTGTCAGGTGTTGGCTGCTCAGTCAACGATATATGTGCTATATGTAATGAGTGTTTGGAATCAGTGGAAAGTCTCCGAGTAGTCAACAGGCTCGAGTCTGACCACTTTCCAATACACTTAGAATATAATTTCCAAATGACAGAAAGCAAAGGGAATAAAATGAGCCTACTCCCAAAACTAACGTGGAAAGACCATTCAAAGGACGTTTATCAAAGAAATCTCCACTCCAATATAACCACCATGAAAGAGACGAAAGACCACCTAACTATATCAGACCTTGTGAATATAATACACGCTTCCAAGCCGGCTAATAGTATGCACTTTACCTTTAATGCAAAAAACAAATGGTTCAATGTAGAATGCCAAAATTGTCGATGCAAGGTCTTCAAACGACTTAACCAATTAAGAAAAGTAAACAACAGTGAAAACAGGATCAAGTATGTGGAATCCAGAAGAAAATACAAAGAGGTTAAAGAAAGAAGCAAACGCGAGTACTACGAAAATCTGAGCAGAAAAATCAGTCTAGTGGAGGACGGAAAGAGCTTCTGGCGTTAAGCAAAAGAATTAAGAGACGTGAGCTTCATTATTGGTCCAACACTGACAGCATCCGACTTTTTCGACCACTTTAAAACGCTTTTTAACCCTCCTTTAAATAACGTACAGTTTAGCTTCGCTGCTCCATTCATCGAAGTGCCCGAACTAGATATGGACATAACAATAGTAGAAGTTAAGCAAATGTTATGTAGAGTCAAGGAAAACAAAGCGCCAGGTGAGGATCGCATTCCATACGAGTTTTTAATACATGCTAATGATGAACTCCTGGCCGAACTCGTAGTTATCTATAATACCATATTGAGAACGGCAGTTGTAGAAGAAAGCTTTCTAAAAAGTATTATATTTCCTGTCTTCAAAAAGGGGGATATACACAGTGCTGGAAATTATAGAGCAATTGTATTTATGAACTGCGTAGCAAAGTTATTAATGGGGATACTCAATCACAGACTTTCAACGTGGGTTCAATCTAATTCTATCTTAACTGAATATCAAGCTGGCTTCCGTAAACACTATTCAACTGTAGACAATTTATTTAATTTGACATCAATCATTCACCTTAAACTAGAAGAGAAAAAGAAGGTGTACGCTTTCTTTGTCGATTTTAAGGCGGCTTTTGATTGCGTCCCACGACTTTCTCTACTCTACAAATTGTTCAACATGGGAGTATCCTCGAAAATTGTAAACTTGATCCAAAGCCTATACTCAAATACGAAGACAGCAGTATGGACAGGAGAAGAACTTTCAGAATACTTCGAAACGTCTACGGGAGTTAAACAAGGATGTCTGCTGTCTCCTTTACTTTTTGTACTTTTTATAAATGACTTGCATGATATATTAGAAGGAGGATTATTCGTAGACAGTTGCAATATTCGAGTACTTAAATATGCAGACGATATAGTTCTTCTCGCAGATGATATCGGGACACTACAAGGTATGATAAATAATCTAGAAGAGTATTGTAACATTTGGAATATGACTATAAATTTAAGCAAATCAAAAATAATGGTCTTCAGGGCTGGGGGAAGCTTGGCAAGTGCAGAGAGGTGGACATTCAAAGGTGACCCAATAGAGATCGTGAACAAGTACACATACTTAGGGGTGGTTCTAACGCCAACACTGTCTTTTACCCAACATATCACAGAAAGAATAGAAAAGGCAAAAAATAGCGTAAACATGACTTGGATACAATTCTTCGCCAGCAAGGATATCTCACTCTCTAGGAAACTGAAACTTTATAACGCAGTGTGCAGAGCATTTCTTTGTTATGCAAGTCAGATATTCGGTTACGCACACTTTGAGCAAATAAATAAATTTCAGAGATACTTTCTGAAGAAAGTACTAAGCTTACCCGACTTCACACCAAATTACGCATTAATACTGGAGACAGGCTTACCTGAAAACTGCATCCATACCTTTGAACTCCATATAAACTACATATATAAAATTATGCTTGAATACCCAAGCGATCGTTTACCTCACATATTAGCCTACAAAATTGCACAGAAGAATATTTTCTATTTTAAGGAATGGAACATCCTTGGGGAGCAGTTTGGTATACATTGGTCACTAGGAAATATAAATGATTGGCAAAGGATGAAGCATATGTTCATTATAAGCCTCTCAACGTCTCGCGTTGACAATTTGAAACTTAGAGCAGCAGGAAGCGCTGAGCGATTCTACAAGCACATAGACTTTGAGAAAGGAATCACTTATAATAAATGACGGGTATGATAAAGCAAAAATAATGTGGCTATTTAAAGCGAGATCTGGGACCTTGTACTTAAATGCTAACCGATTCAATGCAACAGAACAACAAAAACGATGCAGTATGTGTAATACTCTAGAAAAAGAAGATATTCCACACTTTATAGGTAGATGTAAAGCACTTAAGGAGTTCAGACTTAGATATTTTGGTAAAACTCACCTAGAACCCCATGAAATTACTGATGCTTTAAATGGCATAAATGACCCAAACTGGGAAAATCTATATAAATACATCCTAGTTGCTTTCGATACGTACAGAAGAGATTTGATTAGTGAATTTAACTTTTAACATGGTAAACTTATTGAACCAAAGTAGCATATATGAAATAATATTAAACATAAAAAAAAAAAAAATTAAATAGATTTGAATATACATACTAATTTTGTTCCGTTTAGAAGAATGCGAGGAGGGAAGTGAGATAGATAGTACGTCGATAGTTTTCTGGAGAAATTGCATTCCGTCTTTGGAATTCCTGGAATCCAATAAAATTACATATAGGGGAACAAATCTCATCTCACTGCGACCAGATATTGAACCAGAAATCTTGTGGACATATATTTATACCTTTTATAGAATTTTAACACCAGACACAATCTACAAAAACTTAGAAAATATGGAGGAAAGTGACCTTAAAAACTTGTATGCGGGACGAATAGGTAAAGCCATTGTTTGTTCAAACAATACCAGAAATGTATATCCTAATTGTGAGATGTTTTTTTGATTTTCAAAATGCCAAAGAAAAGGGAGCTTTTGAGAAACCACAAGCGGGGCGCAATTTAGCATGTCTGATACTTGCAAAAACTTACTCTGAAGAGTATTTACCTTTCGATCTTTTTGAAGCAAAACATTTTTTCGAACAAAATTTCAAAGGAACAGTCGAGCAAGTTTTTGAAAAGTATTGTGCCTCTGAAAATGTAAACAAAAACGATCTTCTATCATATTATAGAAATATTGCAGAAAGGAACAGGTCCAAGTGTACAAACAAGAAGAAAGAAGCAAACGGTTTCAGTTCGATAGACATGTTCATGAAAGCCTCTACATCTTACTAAATGATTTCTGTCTTACTCAATGTTAAAAAAAAAAAAAAAAAATGATGTAATGTATAAAAAAAAAAAAAACAAAAAAAAAAAAAAAAAATAGGTAAGTTCATAGTTCAATGTACAGGGATATAACGAAAAACACAAAAAAAAAAAATAACAAAAAAAGGCACAATAACAAATAGAGAAATAAGTAATGTGAAACAAATAATTGCACAAGATAAAACAGACTACCAACAGACGACACTGATGTCATTGTTGTAACTGTTTATTTATTCATTTGTTTATTAACCATATTCTTTATTATAATCGTATTTTTTAAGAAAATTTTGTAGCAAACGAAATAAATAAATATTATTATTATTATTACAAACCTAGCCCCCCAAATTAAATTTTTCTAAGAAAAACGTTTTTATTTGCACATCAATTTCAATCAAACCTCAGAAAATTATATTTCTATTGATGCCACATAACAAACGTGAAATCGAACTATATGGGGTCGTGGGGCTGCCATACAAACTTGACCCCCAAAATTAGGTTCTTCTAAAAAATACTTTTTATTTGGACACAAACTTCAACTAAACCTCATGGAAATGTATTTTTAGTGATGGTACAAAACATATACAAAAATGAATTATATCGGAGCATGGGGCTGGCATATAAACCCAACCCCCAAATTAGGTTCTTCGTAGAAAACCTTTTCGATTTGTCCACCAATCTGAACCAAATGTGTTTTAATTGATGCCACAAACATACGTAAAAATTGATGGGAAGGCCATAGGGCTGCCCTACAACCCCCTTCCCCATCTTTTTGGTTCTTATAAGAAACCCACGTCCCGGTTCGCCCAATAAATCTTCGCCACGGCACTTATGAGAAAATTCAAAAGCATGGAAGCGGAGAGGACTGAACACTAGTCATAGGTACGCCCGAAAAAACTTTTAGACCGAGGGGAGCGATGGGTATCCAAATTACGGCCGCGCCCGAAATTAGCCTCGGCTCGTTTTGGTTATCCCGTGTAGGTTTGGGTAACGAAACTTCATATAAAAAAAATGACAGGTGGGTCAGCTGTCATTTATTTTTATATAGAGTTTCGTTACCCAAACCTACACGGGATAACCAAAAAAAAGCACTTCTTATTGATGATGCTCCTTGGCTCAGACTGTTTGGCACCCCAGCATAGTGCTGGGCAGTGGCGCAACCAGGACCTTGTCCTGGAGGGGGCTATGGCCTTCCATCACATTATTGGAATTATAAGTTTGTAAGCTTCCGCAAGTTTGTTCTATTTTCCATAAGAACTTAGGCACGCACAAAAAATCCGGATCGAAATTTGGATAGTTCGGGCAGCATTAAACTTATTTTTTATTTATCAAACAAAAAGGATAATTTACAACCAGTGAAATCTTCCACTCCTTTCATTAAAAGCATTTATTTTGAAGATTTCTGTCTTTGCAAAAACATCTCCCGAGAACTATGCGTTTATATTCTGTATTTTTGCACAAAGATATTTCAAAAAATCCGGAAAGGATATTGCACAATTTACACAAACCATCAAAACTGGTGAAAGCCTTTTCTAATACCACAGGAATTACCATTTTAATCAAATATGAAGAGCAAATGATAGTTTCATATTTCATTTTTCAATTATTGCTTTCTGAAATTCTGGCCTTGGGAGGGGCTTTAGCCCCCTTAGTCCCTCCCGTGGTTGCGCCACTGGTGCTGGGGAAGGTTCTTGAAGGAGTACCTAATTTTATCGAGACTGAACGAAACACTTACTTCTGATCATAGTTCCAGATTTTAAATTTGGATTTCGACCTGGCCACTCAACAATACACCAAGTGCTTTGAGTTTACGAAAGTACGAGTATTAGAGCAGATTTCAAAACCAAAAAAAAATCAGTCACTCTAGACATCGAAAAAGCCTTCGACATGGTATGGCACGATGGGCTTATCCAGAAACTATTGTCTTCCGCCTTCCCCATGTATATTGTTAAAATTATAAACAGCTTTCTTACTAAGAATTTAGTTTTTTTGTCATAGGTTTTCCACTTTGTTCTCGTTGATACAAAAATCGTGTATGTAATTATTCCATATTAAAAAATGTGGTAGTCTCTAGTGATTTATGCTTAAGACCGCATTTGCGAGTTGGGAACCACTGCTCTTAAAAAAAATTATGAAATTAGATTCATTTTTTAGCCGACGCTTTGACCATTATATTCAATCACGATTTAAGACAAGGGGCATCCACTTGCCGTGAGTTTTCGAGGGGATCGCAAAACATCTGTCTCTAACCGATTACTCAAACATGAGAATTTAGACTGATTATGCCTCATCGGTCATATAACGAATTCCTAGATCCATACGTTGAAAATGGTTAAATGGATTTACAAGACGACCAATGTTTGTATTGAATTTTCCGGGATCGGATGGATCGCAATAGGCACAGTACAACACATCCAACGAAGTCCTCGACCCATGTTAACAGTAAATTCTGGAGATCGCGAGATTTACTTGATATTTCATTCTTTCTTTTCGCAGCTTGTAACTATAGGCCTACATACAGGGTGTCCCGCAACTGGTTAGCCATAGACCAATGGTAGACTCTACAGGATGTTTTAGGAAAAATGTCGCCAAAATTATTTCTCTAGCTTTTACCGTTAAGGAGTAATTGCCTTTTTTGTGATTATTGTCAAAAAACACGACTTTCTTCGAAAAACTCCTATTTTCTAGCTTCCACTTTAGCCAAATCAATGTTTTTCATATTCTTCTGAAAGTACACAAAATTTCCAATAAAAGGACATATCGAACGTTTCGAACGGTTTCGTATCTTCCGAGATACCACGTTTTGAATTTTGCAGAATTGTCAATTTCAATTTTTAATGTAAAAATTAAACCCGAATTTCGTAACGGTACATTGTAGTTGCAAATCTGCAAAGTTGACAAAAGTTGGCGTAGTATCTTAGCTTTCGAACGGCATATAAGAATAAGGCACAGAGTCATCCAGTTTCTGAATAATACGTATAAATGAAAAAAAAAACCATAGCCTGCAAATGTACCAAACCGACTTCAATCTTGAAAAGGAAGTAAAATTTATACATCAAGCAAAGACTTGGTTGTTATGGATTATGGAAAAATACTTTTCGCTACTGTTGTAGATGCTATTTTACTATATATTTTACTTATAACGGTAAGTATAAACAAATTTGTTTTATGTGTTGAATTATTTGTACGAAAGTTCGCTGTGTACACATGAATATTGTGAGAGTATTTTTCATTTTCATCGTCTAAAGGATAAACATTTTAATATGCAGGTATTAATTAGTGTCCTTTTATGTCCTTTTTCAGTGTTTTTCGATCCAATTTTTCCTTAGAAAATTTAATGATAGAATCTTAGATTCTAAAAAATGAAAAAGGAAGTGGCAACTTGAATTATTCGCGTAGTTATGGCTTTGGAAAGATATAGATGATAAGTTACGACAAAACACGAAAATTGTCCATTTAAAAGCGATTTATTCCGTTGAGGGTCCTTGAAATAGGAATCAAACACCGGATTTGTAATGTCCTCGGCGTCCCCTTTGATATGATACCCCGCATGCCGACCTCCAGTCATGGATTAAATAGTGTCCTTTTTTGGGACCTTTCCGATCAAATTTATTTTACCAAAATGAGTTTTAGACTCCTGGGGCCTCACTGAATCAAGACCAAGAAAAAAATAGCCTTACTGTATTTTTTTTCTATTGGAAATGCTTATATGACTGAACTATTTCCACGTAAAAGCAAGATTTCTTCCACTTACGGACTATGTTTTTTCCCCTTTTACACATACTATTCACAAACTGGATGATTCTGTGCTTTATTCTTATATGCCGTTCGAAAGCTTAAGAATTGGGCCAACTTTTGTGAGCTTTGCAGATTTGCCACTTCAATGTATCGTTACGAAATACGGGTTTAATTTTGACATTAAAAGTTGAAATCGACATTTCTGCAAAGTTCAAAACGTCGTATCTCGGAAGATACGAAACCGGTAGAAACGTTCGATATGTCCTTTTATTGGAAATTTGGTGTACTTCCAGAAGAATATGAAAAACATTGATTTGGCTAAGATGGAAGCTAGAAAATATGAGTTTTTCGAAAGAAGTCGCGTTTTTTGACAAGAATCACAAAAAAGGCAATTACTCCTTAACGGTAAAAGCTAGAGAAATAATTTTGGCGACATTTTTCCTAAAACATTCTGTAGAGTCTACCATTGGTCTATGGCTAACCAGTTGCGGGACACCCTGTATAGTGAACCATGGTAGTCAGGGCCGCAGGCCGCAGCGTCGCAGGCGAATGTAGGCGGCCGCCTAGGGCCAAACTCTCCAGGAAGTACAAAAAAGACACGGCACGGCGCATGGAAACAAAATCAAATTTGACCAAAAAATAAAATATTCTTCAACTGTCCCCGAGCATAAGAAGCGCCCCGGAATCAGAGGCGCAGATAGCTCTTTGTCGAGAGAGGAGTTCTGTGATCATCATTGACAAAAATTAACTCATTGCTCCTCCGAACAAGGCGCTTTATCCATATTTGACAAGAACAGCAGATCGTTGACTGAAATTTCAGAAAAAAATATTGATCTTTCAAATTCGATTTCGTCACAGATTAAGAGTTTTAAATTCTGGGATCGAAAAATTTTGCTTGCATTGTTTCTTCGGTTTAGTTTCTTATGGCACTGTCCTGTTGACAGGTGACCAAAGTTGAACGTGACGATATCACCAGTCGAATTTTTAAATTTTCGATGATTGTTTACAGGAATGATCCAAAATTTGTCAACCATATTTTTAAAGGCTGTCTCAGAAAAAAAAACCTAATTATCAACTAATTAAAAAAACTACTGCTATCCTAACATTCAGTCAACCGTTGTTTTTTTTTGTTGAAAATCATCATCAAGGCTAATCCTTTTTAGTCTGTCAAATTTTTACATTGATGAATGAACTTCTCTGATTTATTCTTATCTTTGCTTTTTTTCGTTACTTTCCAATGCACCTAGTCAAAATAAGTTTCTTAAGTAGTTTCCGCGCATAAAACTACTTTGAATCGATGAATTCTTAAAAGATCGCTGATCATTTTTTAGTACCAATTTTTGAGTAAAAAATTTCTTTAGAATTTGAAAGAGTGTTCAGTCAGCAACGCTAACAATATGCTTGCGGTTCCTTACGATCTTAGTGGAATGGGTTCTCGAGCCAAAAATGCTTCAGCTATTGCATTAAAGAAAGCGCACATTCATTTTACAGGAGGGAAAGGGTCCAAACCATATCTTTCAGGGTATAGATCCATGCAAACTTTTCGTTTTTTTACCCAAAATAGTAATCGATTGGCATAAATATTTATAATTAAAATTTTAGGAAATGGGTATTTTGAATGACCCGGAATTTCAAAATTCAATGTGGATTTTTTTTAACTTGTCATATATTTTACATATACCATTATCTATAGTCAAATTTTAATTTCCTCGCATGAAACTCTAAACTTCGTCGAATCGAAACTCATAACTTAGAGTCGCCATAGAGTTTGCAATTAATTGTACAGTCAAGCTCATTTTCTGTAGAGAAAGCTAATTTTTTGCATTCCACTACCGAATTCGCTAGAGAAAATGAGGTTTCTCCACACAAAATGTGCTTTCTCCACATAGAAAATTAATTAATTAGTCCAATTAATTTGATAAAATTTGAAATTCTATTTCAAAAACCTAAAAACTAAAATTTAACTACCATACTCTCCCCCAGCAGCAAGAGTCACAATATGCAAACATCGCCTAAGGCTCAACAGAAATTCACGCAGGCCTTGATGTAGGCACACCTAACGGACCAGTGTAGATTTTAAAAATATGTATGTATATAAAGCTTGCTGGCCGGTCACTTTTCTCTGGGAAAAAGCGACTTCTGAGAGACATTTTCGAAATGTATTGCCGCTGTTAGTTTTAACGCCTGGGATGGACCTCCAACAAAAGGTGCGGAGTTATTTTATCTCCAATTTTTTGAATAAAATTAAATAGCCAAACTTTTTGGCAAATTGATCATCCCTCCGATAAACGTTGCAAAAACTGCATTTGAACACTAAGATTTCCTTTTTCCCCTATTAACAGCATATTTACAACTGAGGAACGTAGGAGTAATAAGTTTTAAGGCTAGTTTTGCAAAACTAGGGGGCTCGCGAGCTACTCGAATGTTGATTTTTTTAAACTTGTGAATCGCAGAGGCAAAACAGTTGGGGTCCGACTCCGATGCTCTAGATAACAGTACGCACGCACGCGCAAGACCTATTAGCTTCTTTTAAAAAGTCGTAAACAAACATACATGTCAGACATTTATTGTATCTTTCAAATGAATCTAATTCAATAAGTATTAAGGTACAGTTTTCCATACTTTATTTCAGTTTAAAATTCTAGGTTTCAAATAAAACACCCTTTTTAACACTCTAAAGCAGTGTTTCCCAGTCCGCAGATGTCTGCGGTCCACTTAGCCTCTAAGGGAATTGCTACGGACCACCGTTCCGAGGATGAATTAAAAAGTTTCCAGAAAGGGTTTCTTACCCATTCAGTTTTGGGCAGATTTTTGGTATTATTTTTCAGCCCTTTCGGGTCGATGCACTTTTCCCAGTGGGCCTAGTTCTTTGAGATGCGTTGTCGAAAAGGACGAGCATTTTCTTGGTTTAAATAAATCAGTTTAGTATTGTCCGACAACATCCTTCCGTTTTGTAAAAAAAAAGGTGTAGTCGGCAGCACGTTGAATCTACTATTTGAAGCCATGTTCCGTCAGCAGAAAAAAAAAACTCTAGAGGACAAAGGGCATATGGAGGAATATTCAGTTTTTACAATAATAGTAGCTAGTTTCTTCCGCTGACCACCTCTATAAGGCTCTCACGGACCACCTTCAGTTCGCGGTCCACCAGTTGGGAAACAGTGCCCTAGACTTTTTCTTAGACAATTATATACACTAGACGAAATATACTGCGAATACAATCTGGGACACTCAAACAGAATACGTTTGGTATCCTCCGCAACTCCCTTGCATCTGCAGCATTCTGGGGAATCGTTTGGAGGTGTGATAAAATGCGTATTTCTGAGGGTTGTCTCTCTGAAGTATTGGCAAATAAAAATAAAAAAATAAATGACAGGCGCGACAATCCAGCATTGGACTAAGGCCGGAGGATGTGTGATCTTATTTCCAAGATCTTATCTTCTTTTTGTTGAATTAATGAAATCAGCATCACGTTCAGCAGTGTTATTTATCCCCATAAATGGGTACTCGTTTAACATCTGAGGGAGATCATAGTCCGTGACAAGCTCGTGAGTTCGAAAAACACCATGATCCACAAAGAGATTCGTACTCATGACCCTGTACACCGAAGGTGCGCGCACTAACCGCTAGACCAGACAGCCTATTAGTATTATTAGTTTAAACAAAGCGATTAAAAATTTGGAGTGTTAGCTCTCTGATGTTGATAACGTCTACGATATAGGTTTAAACCATCTATAGTCAAGTCTTACGCTATCACAATCCATAGACCTTATCAGCGCAATTCGCTGGAAGCTCCGGCCTTATAAAAAAGTCAACACTGCCGGATTATAACTAAGTAAACATAAATTGGGTGGGGGCAGGCAGAACGTGTATTGCAACATATACTCGCCCTAGAATGACCTGTATTCGTACTTTCGTAGTAGTCGGGGTATTTACACATGACACGGCTGAATGTTTCAGCTGATCGCCGGAAGTTATAGTTGACATGGTTAAAAGTTTTAAAATAAATTATAGCCTTGACAATAGTATTTCTTGTAGGTATACAGAAAAAAATATCTTGGCTACGTCCCTGGAAGACCCACTTCCAGCGCAGAGCTGCTCAAGTCCCAATACTTGGAGAACGTAGAAATGCTGTACATTTCGCTGTAGCGTTTCCACGCATGTACGAGAGATAGAAATATACGTCTGGTGACCTTAACATAAAACTTGTTTTAAACACAACGTTTACGTAGTGCGTTTAAACAATGCTTGTTGCTATAGTCTATGCATAAGTACTTTTAAAATGTGCGAGTAAAGAGCCCTTAATTAGTATTTCTGATTTTTTATAATTTTCCCATATGGGACTGCGTATAAGTAAAGCTACAACTACAGTGAGGGCTCTGAAGACTTTTCTTTCGTTTAAATATCACATGCACACGAGACATAAAAAGAAACCAGCGATGTTAAACTATATTAGATAGAAAGTCAGTTTTTCTCATTAATGATTGTTTTGAATTTAATTTTATTTAACTTTTCATACTTAATAAGATCTACTTAACACTACCGTCTTTTATACAATAATAAATGCTTGTTTATAATTTTGGTATCTATTACATTGTGAATTGAATTTTTTATTGCACGCCATGAATTTTAAATATTTAAATGTTTTGTTTATTATTTATATTTTGTTTTATTGCTTTAATACGCCGTTTTTGGTTAACAATTTATATGTACAAATTAAATTGTTAAATAATACACTATAAATAAAAAGTACATATATTGAAGAATTTCCCAGATATCCTTCAACATAATATTTACACTGAATTAAGGATAATATCACAATATTAAAATGTAAACATGACTAGATTTTTCGTTTAAGTTCATAAACCAATTTTCCTATTCATAGAATGAACAATAAGATCACTTTCTCCGTTGCATTTGTGCGGTCGGATCAACCTGATCGGAATCCTTATCCTGATGTGCCGTCATATGTCGCGTCAGATGATGCCGCTCTCTAAAACTTTCATTACAAACAGGACACTTGAGTTTCTCCTCTCTTTTCCTACGGCAAGGATCTGCGGCCACCTCACTTTTATGATGTGATCGCATATGATACACTAGATCACTAGTCATTCGAAAACTGATGTTGCATTTTGCACACACATTCTGTGCCGTCATGGTAAAGCTGGTGGCGATTGTAGGTTGAATAAGGGTCGAAAGAATAGCCGCAGCAGCTGGATTTCTTACGATGCCAGTGATATCTGGTTGCGGAGCGAAGGGATGTCCGGGAGCGGCAAATGGAAATCCAGCCGGTGACATATATCCGTGAAGTAGCTCTGGAGGAGTATTCGGGTTCGATAAGGGACGATACATGAGCTGTTGTTTGATACGATTGTTCTGAGCGGCCAACGCTTGAACCGGTCCGACGCTGTGAAATGCACCATTGAATTGATATTCAGGACGAAAATTTGTATAAAATCCATTCGCGCGGGGAGGTGTAGTTGAGATTGGCGGACTCATTGAAGGGCAACTCATTTGATCGGGGCTCAATGGCGGAGGAACGGGTGAATCCAGTCCGCCTTGGGAAACTTTGGTGAAAGCACTTCGCGGCGTTTCGACGTCGGGCAAAATAGTTGGGTCGTCATATACGCGAGGTGCCCGAACGGTTATTTGTGGATATCGCTTGGCCTCTAGCGGATTGAATAATTCTGGACTTACGTCACGTGAAATGTCGGCTCGCGGTGAAAGATCAGTTGCTATGAATTTTTCATTGGTGTCCAGTCGCGCCTGCTTCTCGATCTTACGTTGTCGCATTCGATCGTCGGGCATCATTAAAAAGGCCACATCGAACGAGCGTTTTAAACTCGTCTTAGTTGTTGTGGTCATTTCAGTGTTTGGCGAAATCATTTTTAATTCTGAATTACGTTGCTGATTAGCAGTGTCCATTGTCATTTCACCAATTTGTTTGTATTTTTTCTTCTTCACAAAAGTTCACAAATTAATAGTTTCACTGATCTCTCACTAAACTTGTACCGATCAAAAATATGTGCACTTTATTCTAATCCTTTAAACGATTGTTTCCAATACCGCTTCACGTCGTATTGCTCGCACGAAATCTCCATATAAACTGCGTTCACGCGGCAATCTGTTCGTCCTTAAGTAGAGTTTTTCTCATGCCATTTCTTCAGCAAAAATACAACGCTCACAATCGCCCCCTATACATCACCCTATGTACTGGCCAATAATCCAATCGAATGTGTGCAGGCAGTATGGCTCACCCAACCACTCTACGGGAAAAAGCATATCCTGACAACCAAGAGAAGAAATCTTTATGGTATGCTTGTACATATGAAACGTTTTTCCCGCCCATCTGCTTTCTCAGTTACGAGCATATTTTTGAACAGATACACTTTTAATGAAACGACCCTCCTTGTGTATAGTCTATGTCAAGGATGCGAGCATAAGGACCCTCTTTTCAACATGCCTCATGGTAGTCCTTGCGGGGTGGAGCCGCATTTTTGCCACACAACCAAAATATAGGTACTCACGGAATGTGTGTGTATTGAAATAGCTTTTGACGATACTGAAGAGTCGACATTTTTGGGGCGGTCCTTTTTACTCGGAGAAGAGAGCAAATTTTTTACCAGCACTTCTTTCAGGACTAACTGAGGCGGAGAATGTGCACCACAAGCATTATTGTGAACGAATACTTATGGTAGACTTTCATGGTTTTTGGAAGTATGTTTTTTGTGGATAGCGACAATGTGTTGGTTTCGTCCTGGGGATATGTTTTGGATGATTATAGGGTGGGTATAGAGAATTCATTGAGCTTTGTGGGAATTTTTGGTTACAAGTTTTAGTATCGAATGTGAATTAGTTTGTTCGTTGTGAATTTGACTTGAGAGATCTGTCTGTAAGTATAGCAATAGCATACTGCAGTCTATCTTTTGTCTAATTTTCATAACTAAAAAGTATTTAAGATTGATTGGAAGCAATTTATTATTGATACCACCGATCGAAAGCAAAGGAACATATGGGAAATCGAAGTGCAACGATGGCTGCCATAGAAATAAAAAAAGTAGATCTACTTTTAGAAAACCCATTTCGTAATCTCAACAAAGCATACGCAGCAAGGATACCAAATCTCAGTAGGGGCGAAGGAAATTGCAATACTATTGACGGCCACAAACATGTGCAGGATATTGAACTTTCGGGTGGGTGGATGTCATTGATATAATGAATGCTGTGGTATTGGCCTATCTTGGTTCATTGGTTTCGTTTACCATCGTGCTGATCAATTTCGCCGTCAGTCACAGAAGTTCGATGAACCGCCGCGCCGGCAGATTGCTTCGTCAGCCTTTTGCGAACCTATAGACCTCAGAGCATTCAATTAATCCTCGGATGGTACAGGTAGTTTTTACATACGAAACTGGTTGGGTGGGGTTTTCCAGATCTCAAGACAATAATCTTCCTAAAAGTTTAGTTTTGGCTTTCAGGATACTTTTTTTTTAACTATAGAGCTTGCTGTGAGGTCTTTGCATGAAGTTGGAATAAAAATAGCTAACATTTGGCCAAATTGAGTTTGTGGAGGAAATAGTTAGGTGCTACCAAATTTTAAACTTATCGCACGATTCAATCAATGAACTAAAAATATTTTTTTAAACAACGGTTAGTTGAATAGGGGATGGGGTATGCACTTTGCCCTCCACAGGATGTTTCCTGCTAAATAAAAGTTCATTCATGAATTTATGACTTCTTTTAAACTAATGGCCTAGTCATAAAACAAATTTTTTAGAAGAATGAAACGAAACGTTTGGGTTTGAATGTATTGGAATAACACCTATTACTTATTACTAGAGCCCGGATTCTCGTGCAATTGCACGTTAATGCACGAAATTGCAATTTTCAGGGTATATTGCACGAAATTGCACGTTTTAAGGTTTTAGCATGAGAACGAACATTTACATTTTTAACCCTATTTCATTACAATTTTTCTCAGAAATTATGCAATGTGCAGAATTTTTCGATAGACAGAAAAGAGAATAGAAGTATTGAGAAAGAAAACACATGGGAAAAAACTTTTTACTTTTTAGAGGAAGTATTCTTTCTATTTTGCAATGCTTTTCCTGCGTCCACTGCTCCGAAGCCTAACCGTCTAAGCGTAAAAAATGACTTTCTTCATATTGAACGGAAAATGCACATTCGGCCATTTATATTGCACGATTTTGCACGTTTCGGGATTTTTACTGCACGATGCACGTTTTTAAATTTTTTTTACTGCACGAAAATTCGGGCTTTTTCTTACTTTTTCTCAGAGTGCTTAACGTTCAACAGAATTTCAGAGGAAGTTAACCATTAATCCTTAGATGTTCGATGTTTTCAAAGCTTTTTCATTCAGTAATGGTAAAATTTAACCTCTTCGGCTTCTTCTGACTTCTCTAATTGAAGTTTAGGAAGGAATAAAATATGATTCGATACAACATACCTAGAGCATTCTACCTACTTCCCTAAAAATATAATATGTGTTCCGCGTAGTTCCCATAGAGCTGGTAAGTTGCCATGCCAAAAATACTACAGACATGCACCGCAGTTGGTGTATAGAATGGAAATAAGTATCGCACGATGGCTCCCAAAATAATAAAGCTTAGAAGCGCCACAGACCCTCCGATCGATCGGCCAGAATTTTTGATTGCGAGATAAATCGGTGTATGGGACCATCGGATTAAATTTTTTGATTTGACGTGTGGAACGTATGGCCAATGCAATTTTCCGCACAAGGTGTCATGACAATCATGTGTTCTCAGTTGCTGATTTATTTACATAAACCTTTGGCAACGCCATCTAGAAATATTATAGCCGCAACACAGCTGTAAGTTTCCCTACTAAATTTTGGACGGACATGGACAAACAACAACAACAAGCATATGACGTCATTAAAAGGAACAACAAAACAGTGCAAGTTTATTCGGGAATTTGACGTTTAAGTGGTTACATTGCGGCCTTACTATCTAGGCGGAGGCGTTGCCTGTGGTCGTTATTTACGCTGAGGTTGTGGCGGTCATTCTCCATCAAAGTAGCAATGGATGCTCATCTTCCATCGTCAAAAATGGTATAATTTTCGCTATTTTGTGTTGTGTCTTGTGGACCGTGAGACTGTCAATTTCAGGTTGCCCGATAAATTGTCTAATGTATGTGCTGTACCACTGCCATCTAGATAGACAGGCCGGATTATCAGCTGATCTGTCAGTCGTCATGCAACACAAGTACTGCCATGGTGAGTCATGGTCCGCGCTTAGTACTGCCAAAGTGCCGCTCAGTACAATCCACAAATTGTTCACAATCCGAATATCAGTGGCTGTCAGCCTGTCATTTCGTGTGACTTGCTACGATATACACATGCCAGTGCGTTGATTTTGAGGTAAATATGGTAAGTACGATGTTGATGTATACTATTTTACCACTTGCACATCAAAAACACTAAAGCAAAACATAACCTTTGTTTCGTAATAAACGCTCGGCACATTTAAACTTTTGGCTTCCGAAGCACTGGAGTTTGTGAGCTTTAGAAATGTCAACTGTCACTGGTCACGGACGCACTTTGTCCACTCGTGGACGAACAAATTTCTGCAGTTCGGCCTGTCTATCTAGATGGCAGTGGCTGTACATTTGAAATTTACATTTTTACATTGAAATTACATTTGGTCAGATGTTTGTATTCGTAAAATATTGGGCGGTATTAAAAATGAGCCAAATCGGACCAACGGTTCCCCTATCCCTACCTCCAAACCCTTCCTCCTTAATACCTTAATTGGACCATAACTTCCAAATTTGGGCCAATAACAAGTTGGGACACATGCACACGTGCTGTGTAGGTCTCACCAAAGGATCACCTGCAAACATACGATCAGCCATATTTTTCGACAGAATGTTGCAATTTGTACCAAGTGGTAGCAGTGACGTGCTCCTACAAAATATTAAAAATGGACCAGATCGGCCTCATCAATCTCCTGTGCTTCCCTACAAAAGCTTAATTTGTTCGTGTGTTCTTTCTAGGTCTGTGCATCGGTATCCAAACGGGGTTCCGCAGAACCCTGGGGCCCCGCGAGACCAGCCCAGGGGTTTCGCGAAAAAATTGTGAAAATATGATGTTCTGAAAATTTCAATAATACTTTAAACACAAACAAATTCTGAAATTATTGCCATCAGTTATCGCATTAACTGTATTTGGCAGTTTTAAGGAATTTGTGTATAAAGACATGAGAGATATAATAGTACACCGACACACTATAGAAAAAGCGTTGTACATAGTTTACTTGCTCGTTCTGTTAGAGAGTTTCATAGCATACCTTCAGAATGAAAGTTGGCGCTGCATTTTGGCAGACATTTTTGATTTTTTCACGTCGGTCAATTCAAGGTAAGGACGAACTCATTTTGACGTATACTGATAAAATAAGTGCCATGAAAGGGAAACTATTACTTTGGTAGAGGCATGTAGGGAAATCTGGAAATGTTTCCATCTCTTAATACCGCAAGTGATAAAATCAAAAATCTAATAGTCGAGCATTTGGAAACCTAAAACGGTTGAAAAATATTCCCCCTATTGTTAAACACACAGCAGTTTGATTGGATAAGAAATCTCTTTGCGGCAAGCAATATTTCAAATTTCACCTTACCGGAAGAAGAAGATTTAACGTCGCTTTCCTCTGATCGAGGTTTAAGATTAAAATTTGCAGAATGTTCGCCTGAAGAATTTTTGATATCCGTCAAGGAAACATTCCGTTTTGTAAAAAAAAGCTGTAATTTTGTTTTCAACTTCATATTTATGTGAAATCGGATTTTTAACTATGGTCAATATAAAAACAAGAAAAATGCCTTAGGAACTTGGAGGAGGATTGCGAGCGGCTCTGTCATATACTCGGCCTAATATCACTGAAATATGAAAAATCACCACACCAGCAGGGATTTGGAGCGGAGCGGAGCGGAGCGATGGAGCGGAGCGGAGCGACCTTAAATTTCGGAGCGAAAGAGCGGAGCGTGGAGCGATTTTTTGCAGGCTGGAGCGGAGCGAATTTTGCTTTAAAGATCGCTCCGCTCCGCTCCGCTCCGATGTAAAAAATCAAAAAATTCCGAGAAAAAAAAAGGATTTTTTCGACGAAATTTTTCATTTTATGGAACGAATTGATGATTTTGGGCTATTTAAAGGCGAAGAACACGCTGAGAGACTTGTAAAATTTCGTATTATTGTGAAATTCATTGTGATAAAAGAGGTTTTGTGTTAAGTCATAATCCTCACTCTTCATTATTAAGAAATTCAAGATCATCCAGGACAGAAAAGTCCTGTCCTGTACTCGATAAATGAAACTCCTTTTTAATTTAAATTAGTTATAAGGTGCGTTTTATTGGATGGAGTACAGGACAGCGCAGCTTCCATAACCATTTAAGAGATCTCGTTCTATACGGGATGTCCGGAAACTATCGGATAAAAGCACCCAAATATGATTCCTCGTGATATTTCCAGCAAAAAGGAGTATAAAAAAATATTAACTCTTCAGCTTCCACAGACATTTAAAGATTTTTCAAAAAGTTAACATTTTACATGTACATATTTTCTTTCGGTTGGGCCCAACAATTTTTCCTAAGAATAAACCCCATAAAAATTGGATAAGCAGTTTAGTTTTTACAGTTTTACACAGCTTCAAAGACAAAATTTTGTGATCCTACTGCATATACATTTTTTTCCCACGGAGGTGTTAGTGGTAGCATTTTTGGAAAATCTTTAAATGCTAAGGAATTAAGAATTCAGCACCTATTTTGCTGGAAATGACATCAATAATAATCAGTCTTGACTCGGTAATCCGGATCTCCTTTAATCCGGATATCACGCTAAACCGGACGACTAAATATTTCCACTATGTCTTCTATAGTCCGGATTTCGGCAGCAATGTTGAATCTAAAATCCGGATATTTGAGATTTTCAGTGTGAAATGGTAGATTTGGTCTCGTACTTTTTTACGGGACTGTTTAGCAATTGACATGATGCTGGCTAATTTCTAACAAATAAAACATTTATCGACTTTTGTTCCACCTTTTTTTTTGTTTGGATTGTTTTTCCTAGAAAAAAGTTATTGCGCTAATCCGGATGTTCCAATGATCCGGATTACCCCTTGCAATAATTAATCCGGATTACGAAATTGGTGCTATCCTGTTCTGTACTTGATCGAATAAAACGCACCTGTTAAGTCATATTCTATAATACGTGAGTAGATATACGTTAAATTGAATAATTCGCGGAAAATAATAAATATTTACTAAGAACAATGAAGTTTTGTTGTATTTTTGTAATGGAGCGGAGCGGAGCGTTGAGCGGAGCGGAGCGAAAAAATTTTAGTCGGAGCGGAGCGCTGGAGCGGAGCGGTTTCAAATTGGTCGGAGCGGGAGCGGAGCGGAGCGAAAAAATGTGTCGCTCCAAATCCCTGCACACCAGGCACATGTTTCTCATTAAATTGCTCCATTTTGTTTAATAACAACATAGTTCAACTAAATATTGATACTTTTTTCTAATAAAACATTTTTCTCCTTGAACGTTTTGTCTTGTCTATCAACGCTCGTCTTGTCTTAACGACCCATTTTTGGAGTTTCCCGAAAGAATTCGACGATCTCAGGGGTTCCGCGTATTCAAGAAGTTTGGGAACCACTGGCGTAGGTAATGGTCGTATCCGTGCTGTTTTTGGCAGGACAGCCCTGCTTTTTCGATCCTAATCTGCGTTCCTGCCAATACGTTGAATAACTTGATTTTGTCCTGCTTTTGAATTTTGAGTAGACACTTCACAATGGATGACCAAACATTGAGAAAATTACGTCTAAATGTTATACAACAACGAAGCGGCAGTCGACAGTAACTTTACTTAGTGCTAAGTCTGGTGCCCCAGTTCCTCCATGTTTTTTTTTTGTGTGCCAAAATTTGTGTTAGAGTCGATATACACTGTCCAATCAATTGTAAAAATTTTTTAAACTTTAGAACGATTGAATGGTACGATCCAATCTAATTTTTTGATTGGATGTGGGTGATATTTCCATGCAATCTCTTATACGATTGATTGATTGACAATCATGTGTTTTAGTTGTTGATTTTTTTACATAAACCGGTCGTCATTCTTTATATTGTGGCTGTAGCGGTCATTCTTCATCGATAGTAGCATGCCACACTAAAAAAATTTGGTATAAATTTTATAAATTTTCTTATCTATATAGGTCCATAGGAAAATTTGTATTAAATTTATAAGTTTCAATCTTATAAATTATATTTATTCTATAAACGATAAAATTAATAGGAGTTATAGTGTAAATCCAACAATACCAATGGTTTATTTTTTATAGGAAATCATTTAGAAGTGTTTTATATGAATTTGGTATAAAAATTATAAAGAATCGATAGATCCTGGTTATAGGACAGATTATACAAATTATAAGAGAACAGGTATAAATCGAAGAATACTAACTATTTTACCCCATGATTCTCAGCCTATCATGTCATAGTCAGTACAAGTATGAAACCTAGTTGATTTTTCACTTGACTGCAAAATAAAAAATAAAAAAAAAATTCGCGAGCGCGCAGAGCGCGAACGCCGGGTTGGTGAGCGTAGCGAGCAGGGGGCGAAGCCCCCTAGTAACTCATAAATCTTATATCTCATTGACCTCTTCTATATTTTATTAACCTTTTTACGCTCTAAATTGCATAATAAATTACCTACCTACAGTGGGATTCGATCCCGAGATCCTATGATTTGGAGACCAACGCCTTACCTACTAGACCAACCAGACTCTATGAGTGATGAAGTTTGTAATTTATACCATACATTGACCGAAAGCACGCACAAAATTTTATCGTATAAAAGAATAAAATAAATATGAACTTAGTATAGATGAGCCTTTCTAAACCATTTTGTATAAAATTTATCTGAGTTTTGGTATAAAACGCAACGAAAAGAAAAGTTCATAAGAACTTTGATAAAATTTATACCATTTTTGGTATACACTGACTTTATACTTTCAACGTTATAAAAATGTATTCTAAAATTGGCATATATAACTTTATATTAAAAACGGTATAAATAATTTTATCTTTTATCCCAAAATTTGTTACCGTGTGGATGTCCATCTTCCATCGCAACAAAATATATTTTTTTCGCTGTGTTGTGTTGTGTCGTGTGGATCGTGAGACTGTCTTTTTCGTCGTACGATGAATTGTATAGTGTATGTACTGTACGGGCGTAAGATCGATTGGACAGTGTATAGCCACTATTAGACGATACAAGTACAACCAAATGGAAAGGTCACCAATCGCTTCACAAAATAATGACTCAGATTAAGTGCAGCAGAGTAATAAATTTAACACAAGACAGTCCTGATGGAAATGCTATTGAGGATCTTATATTTAGGTTTATACACTCCCAATCAATAGGAAAGTTCCATTTGAAAAATTGCTGTAGGTCGGGAAGAGATATCGGTATTTTCTTCAAACTTGGTGACAATATTTCCAGTAGCCTGCTTGTTCTTCTATTAACAAAAGTCTCAAAACCGGAGTCACGTTAGGATTTTCTTGCGACAATTCTTAAAAGTGTAAAAGTCATTGGGATATACACTTACGGTCAAAAGTATCGACTCAACCTAATAGCGCGTGTATTTGTACGTGTTTTTTGGAAAGTATGATAGTTATTCATAAAAGTCGTATGTCGTTTAAAAGTTCGAAACCTTAGCTACCTGTTGGTACCCTTTTTATCAACATTTGCTTTGCACTTTTTAAATTATTGCCACTTGTAACAAAAAACCCAGAAAAATTGAAGTTTCAGGTCAGGTAAACTACCCCTATAAAAGCGCCCGTAATCGGTTTCTCATTATCAGTTGCATCAGGAAAGTTAGGTAACTTACATCTGAAGTAATTTCAGTCACTGTTTGGTCATCAATGTATACGACGCCAGAACAGGCGGCACAAGTTGTAGCCCTATTGTCGGAAAATCATAGTCAGCGAACCGTCGCTCGCCGTCTTGGAATGAGTCAGTCTGCTGTCTCGAGAGTTAGCAGGAGATTTCGAGAGACTGGTAGCTTTAATTCGAGACCAAGAACGGGCCGCCCTCGATCCACTTCAGAGAGAGACGACCGTTTCATTGTAACAAGTACGTTACGAAATCGTTTCCTCACGGGTGTTGCTGCGCAGCGGAGCCTGAGGCGTGTTCGCGGAGTAGCTGTCAGTGACCGCACGGTAAGGAGACGATTAAGGGAAGCGAATATCACTCCAAGACGGCCTGCCAGGGGCCCCAAATTGACTGCACGACACCGACAAGCGCGCCTCTTATTTGCTCGTAATCATCTTACTTGGAGCGATACGGAATGGAGCTCAGTATTGTTCACTGACGAGTCGAGAATGTGTCTGCATGGCAGTGACAGAAGATGTCGAGTCTACAGGCGTCCAACTGAGCGATTTGCGCAGTGCTGTTTCACTGAAACGGTTGCATACGGTGCATGTGGGCTGGCATTTCATTGGAGGGAAAAACGGATCTCGTATTCGTGCCCGCAGGAGGCCGAGGAGGAGCGCTGACAGCTGAGCGATACGTTACCGATGTTCTCCGTATCCACGTTGTGCCCTATGGGGCATTTATTGGCGAGAACTTTACTTTGATGCACGACAATATGCCCGGTGTCATGCGTCGCGCCTCACTCGGCAGTTCTTGAATGAATCCAATATGTCGTCACTTAACTGGCCTGCGCGCAGTCCCGACATCAATCCCATTGAACACTTATGGGACGAACTCAAGAGAAGAGTCCGAGCCAGAAATCCAGTCCCTTTCGTCCACTGAAGAATTGAAGGCAGCCCCATTAGAGGAGTGGAACGGTATTCCTCAAGATACCATCAGCAACTTGATCAAATCAATGCAGAATCGACTGGAAGCTGTCATTAGAGCAAGAGGAGGAAATACCAAATACTAAAATAATAAATACTTAACATATTTTACAACAGTTTTTGTTTTATTTGCAAAAAACCTAACCAAAATCCATTTTCATATTTGCTCATTTTCGCTACGTTTTCGTTCAAAGAGCATCAATTTTAAAAGTGCTCACCAAATATTGGTTAAAATGATACCAACGTAAAGCTGAGGCCTTAAGCTTTTCAATGACATACGATTTTTATGGATAACTGCTATACTTTTCGAAAAACACGTACAAATACTTATCAAAAGTGACAGTTCAAACCAAGTTTGTTTTTATACTGATCCCACAAAATTCGTTATTTTACACACTAAAAGTGTCGTTTAATTGATAAATAACAGCAAAACAAACGCACTTAAGGCTATTATTCAGCACAATATAAAGAAAATATACATAGTACAGCGGAGATTCAGGCAACAATTTCAATTCAACTGGTCACCGAAGTATTGGATCGAACTATACCATCAAGTACGAAGTGTCAAGATGAGTTCTAACAATCATTGCGCCAAATGTGTGGAAGAAATTTTGGAGTTTGATGGCATTGAGTGCCCCAAATGCAAGCATAACTTTCATTTTTACTGCGCGGAGTTCACTGAAGCAATATTCCGTAAACTCAGCATAGACAAAAGGGGTAAATGGAGATGCAAGACATGTCGAACCGAACAAAATGCTGTGAAGTCAATGTCTAACAAAGACTTAATCGATAGCATCAACGAGGTAAAAACGAATGTCGAACAACAGCATGAGGACCTCAAGAAATTATTAAAAAGTGAGTTAGCCGATTATCGTTGTTCTCTGGATTTCTGTTGCGGGAAAATTGACGATTTTAACTCACAAATCACACAAATTAACACTAAGATGGAAAACTTAACGCGCATATGCGACAACCTCGTGAAAGAAAATGACACTTTAAAGAAAACACTGAGAAACATCACCATACAAACAAATAAAATGGACCAACAGAAGCTACTGAACGAAATCGAAATCACGGGTGTTCCGGAAACTAAAAACGAGAACGTAAAAGAAGTTTTAGCTAAAATAGCAGAGGTAATTGGAATCGAAAATAATCTAACCCCGATAGATGTCAAGCGTAAACAACACAAACAGCAAGACAAGCCGAGTCCGATCATCGCAAAGTTCAGCACCAAACTGGAAAGAGATGCTTGGATACAGAAAGCAAAACAAAAGAGAAACGATCTCGTTGCAAGCAAATTACACTCTAGCTTGCCTCACAGCAAAATCTACGTAAACGGACATCTAACATCAAACTACAAGAGACTATTATTTAAAGCTAAAGAGTTTGCAAAAGAGCATCACTACAAGTACGTCTGGATGAAAGATGAGAACCTACTTATCAGGAAAACGGAGGATTCGAGGGTACGTAATGTAGCATGCGAAGCAGATTTGAATGTCAGCTATCTGGGTTAATTTTCAACGAAAATCAAGCTAAACAGATTAATTATTATTAAATCATGTTTGATACAATTCCTACAACATTAGACAATGACTTGGAAACAATAGAATTCAACGACATCTCAAATTGTAAGTCTATATTATGCCAAAATTTTAATGATTTTAAATTATTACACCTCAATATTCGTAGTATTAGAAAAAACTTTGATGAGCTTAAAATTTTATTACATGAGTTAGGAATTATATTTGATATAATAGTTTTATCAGAAACTCACCACGGAAGCTATGTGAATGATTTTGAAATTATATCTAGTAGTTTTGAAATGAATAATTATAAAATGTATTATAACAAAAATAATAAGAACAAAAATGATGGAGTAATACTGTATGTTAAAAAGTCGATCAACAACTTTTGTGAGGAATTAAATTCAGATGTGGTCACAGGTCTCAAAATAACAATTTCCTCAAATGTGAACTCTTGCATAACTGTAACGGGTCTATACAGGTCACCATCATTAGATCCGAATAGTTTCATAAATAGTCTGCCAAATTTGCTTTTAGATAATCCCAACAGCATCTCAGATATAATTGTAGGCGATATAAATATCAACATTCTAGAAGAATCATCTATCACAAATGATTATCAGAATTGTTTCTCTAGCTTTGGATATGTCGCATTAATTAACAAACCAACTCGTATAACACCAAATAGTGAAAGTTGTCTCGATCATATATATTTGCGACAAAAGTCAAAAATACCTTGCAGAGATAATTGTACTCCAATAATACTTAGGAATTCAATAACCGATCATAACTCAATTCTTCTAACCACCTCACGGAATAAACCATCTAAACAGGAAGAACCATTTAATAATATAAAAACACGAACCGATTTTAATTTAATGAGAGAGAAAATTAAATCAATAAACTGGGCAACGATACTGAGAGATGACGATTCGGCTGAACTAATGTCAGCAAAACTCAACGAGAAATTAAAAGAACTTATCCAAGAGTGTCAATACAATTTAGTAGCTCCCAACAAACTTAAGCCCCTGAAGCCGTGGATCACCACAAGCATAATTAAGTCTATTAGAAAAAGGGACAAATTAAAAAATCAAATAGATCATCAACCTTTTAATAGCCGATTAATCTTATTTTATAAAAAATACCGCAATACACTTAATTCAGTCATTAAAAACACAAAGCGAGATTATTATCAAAAAATCATAAGTACAAGTTCCAATAGTACCAAAAAAATGTGGGAAGTAGTAAACGAAATAACAGGCAAAAGTAATAAAAAGTCACTACCTTATTCAGAAATCACAAGCTGCTTCACCAATTTAGACAAAGAAAACATAGAAAAAACAGCAGCCACCATTCTTAATGAAAATTTTATTCAAATAGGAGAAAAAGTCGCAGCGACTATTCAACCGAGTACAGAATTATACCAAGTAAGATCTCATCAACTAATTCATTCCAATTTCTACATTAGGAAAGTTACTGAAGTAGAAATCAGCGCTAAAATTGACGATTTGAAAAGATCTACTCCAGGTTACGACAACATTAGCTCTAGGATGTTGAAAGAAATAAAAAATGTAATAAAAATACCTCTTGCAAAAGTCTTTAACAAATGTATCCAAGAAGGAACGTTTCCATCCACCTTCAAAAAAGCGATTATCACACCAATATTCAAAAGTGGCGATAAATCGGACCCAAGCAATTACAGACCCATATCCCTACTTCCAATAATATCTAAAATATTCGAAAAATGTCTCAAGGCACGATTAGATAAATACCTGGAAGAAAACTGCATATTGTCTAACAAACAATTTGGGTTTAGAAGTGGCACTTGCACCGAAAACGCTATAGCTGAAGTCTGTCACTTTTTATATTCTGAAATTGAATCAAATCACAAACCTCTAGCAGTTTTTATGGACTTGGCAAAAGCATTTGATTCAATTTCACAGGTCAAACTATTAGAAAAATTAGCAGCAATAGGTATCACTGGAACACCGTTAAAACTGTTAGAGAGTTATATCACAAATCGTAGACAATGTGTCAAAATCCAAAATGTAACCAGTGATTGGATCTCAAACAAAGCGTTTGGGTTACCCCAGGGAACCGTTTTGTCACCTATTTTGTATTTATTATACGTTAATGAACTGTGCGATATGAATATTCAAAAGGGAAAAATTATCGCCTTTGCGGATGACACTGTATTGTTAGTTTCATCAAATAATTGGGAGGATACATACCGATATGCAGAAAACGGAATGAAACGGGTCAAAAGTTGGTTAGATGCACACTCATTAAAGTTAAATATTGCTAAAACAAAAGCGTTGTCATTTTCAGCAAGTCAAAATGGGCAACCTGAGAGACAACATATAAAAATTCACGAGGTGTATTGTGATGAGCAATATCACTCCAATCCAGAATGCAGCTGTACAACAATCAGATGCAGTGAATCGGCAAAGTATCTTGGGATTACGATTGATAAATACATGAAATGGAGCGGTCATATTGACAATATTAACAAAAAACTTCGTCAAATAATATATATACTTAAAGTGACAAGTCACTATCTAACAACCACGCAAATGAAGCAGATATATTTTTCCTTAGTGCAATCGGTCCTACAATATGGAATAATAGTTTGGGGCGGGGCATATGAGAGCCATTTAAAAACCTTAAAGTCGACACAAAATATGATTCTAAAAGTTTGCTTTAACCTTCCTTACTTTTTCCCCACAAATGAAATTTTTCCAAGAACAAAGGTATTACATATAAGATCACTTTATTTAAAAACTGTATTACACCATTTCATAAAATACGGTTCCTTAATCCAAATAAATCACAACGTGAACACAAGACATAACCATTCAAGAGCTTATATACCTCAATGTAAAAAAGATATATCACAACGGTTTATGAGCTATATTGGGCCATATTCATTTAATAAGCTACCAATAGATATAAGATCAATGTTTTACCTTCCACAAATATTCAAAATAAAACTAAAATATTGGCTACTGCAATTGAATGTTGATGAATTCTACCGATTATTTGATTTATTTAAACGTAACTAAAAACTGTGGTTAATATTTACTTTATTACACCTAATTGTTAACTAAATATGTATTATTATTATTATTTTATTGATATATTACTCTCTATTCTATTCTCAATTTCGTATTAACAAACTGAATTTTATAACGTACAAATAACAAAATACTCACTGTCAATTAATATAAACTGAAAGAATATCCTCTCCTCACACAAGTTTACTTTGGAGGAGAGAAGCAACACAATCAATGTACTATAAATGTAAAACTTATAATTTTATTTATGCAATAAAAATGAATTGAATTGAATTGAATACACGCGCTTTTAGGTTGAGTCGATACTTTTGACCGTAAGTGTAGTTCTAGAGTAAATAAAATACAAAATAACGGTAAACAAGGATCACAAAAATATTCTTGCTAATGTAATACCTATATATTGTTAAAAACTATAAACTCATTGCAACAGCTAACATACGATGCTTGGTTAAAGGCACCCTACCTAATCATGTCACCAACCATATCATATCCATAAGGATAAACATTGGCTGCTCAACAATGACGGTGATGCATGATGTCGCAATATTTCCAACAGACTGTACTTGCTCAATCAGCGTGAAATTGCTTGTCGGAAATCTTATCTAGAAACTGAATCTGAGAACACTACTTAAGGGTAACAGCGGAAGACAACTCTGCTTGTTATGGTTTTATATCGGGAGCCACGTAACATCTTAAGATTTTCTGAATAAGATTTCGAACGCGAAACGACTCCTTCTGTATAGCGACATTAACAATTTTAATATTTCTACACCATTTTCTGGTTGTCCTTATATATTGCATATCTAATTTGTAAATGAAACAAGGTGAAATTGTTCATAATATTACATTTGGAATGTAAATGAAAGCACCGGAGTAAACGAAAGGCTGCTTTGCAATGGTTGGAAAATGCGTATGCTACCGAGCAGCAAACAGGATATGTCTTCAGGAACAATTCAATTTTCTCGTCTGTTTTCCATAATAATTAAAATGATTAGGATCAAGAGAGATTGAATGTAAGAAGTGTAGGAAAACGAAGATGAGAATGTTGGTTAAGTTGTTAAATTGTAATTGGTTAAAGTATGAAGGGAATTTATATAATAATTTCGTATTAGGTGTATTTATATGATGGATAAATCGATTATTACTGATAATAATGATTGTAGTAATTACATAAAGTAATACAAAATCAACTAATAAACTGAATATTTGTCTCGTTCAGCAACTTAATCTTAAAAGTTCGTATATCACGCCTATATATTTTTGAATAAAAGTTTAATATAAACTGATGACTCAAAAGAAACAAAAAGACTTTTCTATTAAAACCAGCAAATTATTTATGTCAAAGATCTTCGTATCCCTTTGAAATGCTCATCGCAGTCATCATTAACCCTCATCCAGCGGGATAGGTACAGGTGTACCTTTTTCGTTTTTAAAACACCGTAACTTTTTTGCTATGGGTCCGATCTGTCTGAAATTTTCTGACATCTCTACGATTTTAGTTTAAAATATGTATTCCAAATTTCAGAAATGTGTGACCGCCCATCCCAAAGTTAGGGAGCAAAATTAATCTTACACCCTTTAACGGCGGCAAAGGTACATTTGTACCTTCATATATTTTGTATGAAAGAAAATTTACAAAAGACGAAAATAAAATATTTTTGGTGAATGCTCATGCTTGGAGAGACTTATTGTAGCATCAATAATTTGAGAATCGAGTGATGTACAGAAGTATTTAATTTACGATTTTTATTTGTAATGATCAAGGTCCTTGGAGATATCGATCTATAAGGACTAGGCTAACTCATACAGCGGTTTTTGGTTATTTGACATCAATCTGAAGACAAACTTTTTGAAGCATGTAATGGCTTGGGGCAACCAATACAATGTAAAGCCTTCTTTCCCCCCATAACATCTAGTGAAAATTTGGTTTGTAACAAATGCTAAAATTTTGGATCCCAAAATTTTGGATTTTAGCGGTTGATTTTCTATACCACAAATTCCCATAATTTGTATTCCATCACCTAATATTTATTATTTGTGTAATTCGGGACGTCCACCCGAGTTCCTTTTGAAGTTTCAGCTGAAAACCAGCAGAAGCCTCCAACCAAATTTCTAAATGGATATTTGGGTGGTACATAAACTTGGTTGAATTGTACGTCGGTACCATATATAGATACCGATAACTGCTATAGAATATGCCACATGTCTTCGGTTTCTTGTTTTAATTTTTCAATCGATCCTTGGATTTAATTACATATACGAGAAAATATATTACAATTAACCAACAACAATCACAATTAAAATTTTTCTACTACAGGAATTGGTCTAAGTTTAGATTTACAAAGATTAGAGACTGAAAATTATACTAGCCGATTCTACTTGCTTGTTGCTTGACAGGACCTTTCTTTCGTAGAATAACACATTTACTCATTTCTCCAATATATTTATTGCTTCAAATATTGTTGTTTTATGGAAAATAAGGAGAATGTGATAATTATTGACGTTTTTTCCGTTAGCGATAACGGGTTCTAGTAACAGAATAATATATTGGGGACAGGGGGGTAAATTTTAACCAAAGACTCCACAATTCGCAAATCAAACATACCAAATTCTTCTAAAATCATTAATGACTTAATTTGAACCGTTTTCTACTTTTCATTTGTAAATCAATTTTAGATTTCGTCAAATTAAAATTCCAAGCAACCCATTTTTTCAATTTTCTTTTTAAAATTTTGCCTATTTTCTAAATTTACCCACTCCAAAAATTAAATCCATATAAACCCAACTTCTAAAAACATTCACTTCGGCAAAAACAGTTACTAATTTGTGACTAGTCAACTAAATATAACGGTTTTACGGTCAAAATTCATACAAATAGTGAAGATTCTCATACAAAATGTACTAAGGTACAGGTGTACCTTTGCCGCCGGCAAGCGTTGTAAAAATCTGCCGCTGGATGAGGGTTAAAAGAAATCACCATACCTTCAGGAAATCCTGCCAAATAACCTCAAGCCAAACCTCAAATTCACTTTGATATAAAAGAACCGACATTATTCAACATATTGACAAGTGTACGTATGTTATTTTTAATTCGCCCCCTTTTGAAAAAATATGTCAAGAACGCTTGCTTTGCGACCCTTCCGAGTTTGAAACAAAAAGACAACAAATACAAAAAATGCTTGAATGTAGAAATGTTTTGACTCTAACTTCTATACCGTTCATTCACGGTATGAACCTGGCTTTGATAAATTCACGAAGACTATATGCACTTGTTAAGGATTCCTCCATTAAGCCAACAATACGTTTATGACTAAGCGATGGCCTTGCAACTAGCACACCCATTCATGAAAAATATTCATGACACACAAAAGAGGTCCATAAGGTTGCTGTTGTACAGAGTAACCCTCCGTTGCTGTGAGGAGAATGAGAATCAAATGAAAACGACCCCTTAATAGAGTGATATTCGAGGACCATCTGTGCACTTTTTTACGGCAACCGAGAGTATCGAGCAGCGCATGTTGACATTTTTGTGTGTTGGCCGAAAAATGGGATTGAAATCATTTGTGGGTGTTCATCAAGTGTTATGTTATACGAAATGGTGGTGAACGTCTGATCGGATTCTTCACTATCTTAAGGTTCGTCGTCGAAGTCATCTATATCAGACTTGATACACTTAGATCCCAGAATCATTTTTACACTGTCTGCGCCTTCGAAGAATTGTCACTATAGTAGTAAGGATTTCATTTTACTTCACACTTAATTTAATTCATGTAATCAGTTTTCCGGGATCTTGCCATCTAAACGGGGGATGCAATCACTTTAAAGTGCAAGGGACCAGTTTTAATTGTGTTCAAAAACCACATCTAAATAGAGAGCACAGGAGAATTTGAACATATGTATGGATATCGGTCCAAAGAGATTCCCTTGAGGACATGGTACCAGCAGGCAACCATCGTACAAAACGAATTGCATGTTACGAAGAAGTGAACGAAATATATGCAGGATGACAACAGCATATGGTCGCTAAACCGTAGAACATTAGACGCAAAAGCACCCTCAAGATCAACAGCCGTAAGCTATTCGATTTGGTTTTTATATCTTCTTGATTTGGTTTTTCAGCAGAAAAATCGATTATAGGTACAGTGAATTATAGAGTGCACAACAGGACAAGAGCGCTTATGGGTAGTTTTTGCATATGTGATAATTTCGTTTATTGTTCGCCGAGGACGTGTGGTGTGGTTTGTGAAAGAGGTCCAACGAACTAAATCGTTTAAATTTTTTTGATATTCGTTTACCTTTTTAGGTTTTAAAAATGCTACGAGAGCATATTCGAAGAAATTACTCAAGACTTGAGCTGGTTTACCCTTGTAAGCGAAAGGGTTGTTAACTTTGTCACGATCTCATGATAATCTAAGCAGTGGCGGATTTAGTAGGCTGAGTAGGCTGGACCCTAGGGCGGCAGATTTCAAGGGGCGGCAAATTCGAGGCAAATATTTTTTAGGTTGTTCACACTGGCGTGGAATACTAAATTCAGGAACATATGTATGTATTTAAATGTCAGATAAGCACTTACCCTCATCATTAGATACGGTATGGAAACAGGCAAAGCGGGTTTTTATCTTGAAAACAAGACCGGCGCTAATTTCGTGCGTAGCCGAAATTTGAATACCCTTCACATTTGAATGAAACTTAAGCTTCTTTTGCGTTAACAATTCCTACCGCAGCCCTATGACGCGTTCCTATTCCATCTGTTCTTGGACGTTGAGGCTAATTCAGGAACACAATTGGATGAATTTTGGTTAAGATTGAAAAAAAAAGTTTTTCTTACAAGAACCCAATATTTGGGGTTTGACTTGTATGACAGCCCTATTACGCAATCTTCCCATTCCATCCATTCCTAGATGAGGCTTTACTATGAACACGTTTGGGTGAAGTTTGGTTAAGATTGGTTCATAAAGAAAAGAAAAAAGTTTTTCTTAGAAGAACTTAATTTTCATGGGTGGTTTGTGTGGCAACCCTATGACGTAATGTTCCGATTTCATTCATTCCTAGACATGTTTTAAGGCTTTACTAGGAACACACTTGGGTGAAGTTTGGTTAAGATTGGTACATAAAAAAAGTTTTTCTTATAGAAAAACCTAATTTTCAGCCCAATGAGGCCATGGTCCGATTCCATTCGTTCCCACATATATACAGCGTACACTAAAAAGAAACTTGTATGCAAAATATCAGCCCGATAGCTTCAAAACAGAGGGACTAGTTGCAACAGACGGACAGACAGACAGACGGACATCACTCAATCGATTTCTCTCGTCACACTGATCAATAATATATATATACATTATATAGTTGAAGGTGCTTCATGACAAAGTTAATACATATATACCCTTTCACATAGCGACAGGCGCGACAGTCCAACTTTGGACTAAGGCCGCAGATGTGTTAGTGACATCCAATTTCCAGGATTTTTTTAGATTTTGTTTAGGTGTTGAGATCAACAGCTACTCAGCAGTGTTATTGATCTCCATAAATGGGTACTCCTTTAACATCTGAGTGAGATCATACTCCATCACATGGGTCGTGAGTTTGAAAAACACCATAAACCGATTTGGTTCACGGTGAGACTCGAACTCACGACCCTGTGTACCGAAGTAGTGCACACTAACCACTACACCAGCCAGACTGCATTATCTTCCGTAAGGTATAAAATTGAAAAGGCGTTTGTCGCTATTATTATCTTAGACAAGACTGTACACAGAAAACATGCCGGGAGGGATTTTGGAATAGAGGTTGACATTGGTCAAGTGCGACCGAATCACTGCGATTGTCAAAGGATACTACGGAATTTATTTGAAAGCTTGTTCAATTACTTAACATCGCAACAGTTTTAATCCAGTTAGATTAAGTCGAAACCTGGCTCAACTCGCATCTTCATTCAGATATTTTCCGTTTTTTATCAATCAAATGCAGAAATCGAAAACACTAAAGAAAGGATAAAGCACTTCATCCTCACACTGTAAAGCATATGGATGTCCCAATCTTTTGGATTCTCGGGGCATTCGGAGAATGGTGTCGAGCTGCATAAATAAAATGAAATAAACTCAAATCCCAGCGGCATAGGGTATAAACATATGAGGCAGACCCATACTTTCATATCTGTCGGTAATGGGTTACCCAGAAATGATTTCAATCGAAGAAAATCATTACCCCATCGTCTCGTTACATTAAGTGCATTTACGCACTGCCAACTCTGACCTCTCAAATAATGCAAATAATGGCGAAAAACGGGAATTATTTTTTTATGAACGTAGAAACCCTGATAGATTATGAGGTACGCTGCCAAGAGTTTTTTCCCATCTATAGACGCAATCCATGGCCATCATTGGAAAACTGCAAATTCTGTTGATGTCTCTTAAAAAATCGTTTTTATTCTCATATCGAAAATTAAGTATGTAATTTGACACAGTTTTTAATCAATTTTCAGTTTTCCATTTTAATTTTTCTATTTTAAATTTTCATTCAATTTTCAATTTTTAAATTTCAATTTTCAATTTTCAATTTTCAATTTTCAATTTTCAATTTTCAATCTTCAATTTTCAATTTTCAATTTTCAACTTTTCAATTTTCATTCAATTTTCAATTTTTAAATTTCAATTTTGAATTTCCAATTTTCATTCAATTTTAAACTTTTAAATTTCAATTTTTGATTTCCTGGATGGCTGTAGCCTTGTCAATCGGTAAACCAGGTTTCGTCCGGTAATACTTGTTCTCGTCTCGTTTTTTTCCTTTAGCGGGCAATTGGCATACGAGAAATTGGGAATGAGTCTTTTTAGGGTCACATACACACACACAGATTCCGAATCCATTTTTGAATTCTTCGTTTTGTCGGAATCCAAGAAAATGTATAATGTGGCCAGAACGAAATATCCAAAACATGGATGGAGACCAAAGTCTGTTCTTAGACCTACACACATAGACTTGTTTGTCGACCCTCTGTGGTAGGGAGAAGGGCAGGGATAATGCTATTCTAATCAACGGATGTATCAAATACCTCACCAGCCCCATTGTTTGTGATACAATAAAGCAGCAAATATTTCCTAAGTACCGCCGCTATTCATTGGTATGATTGCTTTTTGCAAAAGAGTGTCTTTCAAATCCTGCAAAAAGGAAAAAACAACATTAAACAAAAAATATGAAATTTCCACTGGCCATAAGCAATAATTTCCTCATTTTTTCTCAATTGTAATAAACCTATAAATCATACTCAATGAATATTATTGACAACATAAAGGACCAAAGTTTGGCTGTTTGTCTCTGTGCTTTTATTGTATAGTGTCTGCAATTTATTACAATAAATCAAAAAGAGAATAAAAGTTTTTTTTAACGGTTTGACACCCATTTATCGTCTTCGGGCAATTTTCAGGATGATCGTTTTTTCCTGTTTGTTTTTTTTTCTATATAAGTATAGAAGATAGAAGTGTATTACTTTCTTATCTTTTTAAAAACTTTTAGTGTGAATCACGTTAGAAAGTTTCAAAGTGTGAAATGAAACAAAGCACAGATGGGGTATATATGTATATGACAAAAATATGGATTTCACTGGACTCATGTACTCTTTGTTCGTCAAAATTATATTTAGATTGTCCCAAATGTCAAAATTGATAAAAATTCAATATGTCAATATGAATTATGATTATTACAAATTTATGTTAAATATCATCTTCAAATTAAGATTTGCATTTTGTTCACCAAGAATAATATCAGCTGCTTATACTCCAACTAATATTCTCCGTGTTATTCCTGACATCCAACTGAATTGAAATCTAAATAACATAATGCCATATTATTGTCCGGTAATTTCAAATTTAAATTAGCCTTTATGCACCACAAACATTCTCCACATATTACACTCCTTCTCCAAACACGTTACACACATTCCGACTTGATTCGAATTTCAGAAGAGTCTATAATCACTTTATGTTTAAGAAACTTAAGTTCTTTGGGGTTAGCCTGATTGCAGAAGTGTCAAAGCGGGCAAATCAAATTAACAGAGAAGATTGTTGAGTGTGAGAAGATGTCCGTAGTGTAGACGGTAGAGAAATGTCCACCCTTGTCTAATCTCTTTGCAGGATGTTGAGATTCACACGTGACATACCCAACTTCGTCTTTTCTGTTATGTAGATATTTGTACATTTATATAATGTACATTAATAGATTTGGGACGATGGTCCCCATTCTGAAGATGGTTAAGTATACATACGATAAGCTTGAAGGGTTGAAAGAAAATTTATTATAGTTTAGGACCGGGATCCGTTTTTCAAGTCCAGTCACGTATCGAAAAGAACTTGATGAATATCCGACTTTGAGGACATTTTTCAGACATCTTGACTGAGTTGATTTGGACAGATGAAAAAGTATGTTTCAACCAGATTTTGTGTCTACGAGTATAATAGCTTATCAGCAAAATAAAAGGAAGGAGATTAGGGAACAATGAATGGCTTATAAAAAAGAAGAAGAGTGTTCCAACATTATTGTCGGTATTTTGTCTACTTTATTTTAGCGTTCTGAAACAAAAAATTTACTGAGAAAGATTGTTACATATCAGTAGTAGGTCGTAGCAAATTTGGGTCCCTACTACAAATTTAGCCTATGCTAAGGTCACAGCAAAATATTTTTAAAAGTAATAATATGCATTCTATGTTAAAATGCCGTTCGTTGCTGGACGCACGACACACACAACATGTTCCATCTATCGATATACGTACTCGCATCGCACCCTAACCAACCCTTATTTAAACGTTTCATATACGTAAGTTCTAAACAGAAACATTTTTACTTTAAAAACTTTTCACATAACACTTCTCCGTCCAAGAAGATTTGATTAAACGATTTAACTGAGTAGAAACACATTTCGCGAATTATCTCTCACAAACGAAGATGTTTTGTCCAACCACCACTACCCAACTTATGTAATGTTCACTCTGAAGAATACCATACACACAGTCAATATTGTGGAAGGGAGTTCCACGATGCTGACGATGAAATCAGAAATGGATTATTCTCAAGGGTAGTATGAAAATATTACCAATGGCCATAATGAACATTTCATTTGGTTGGGGGTAGTAGTTTTATTCATATGTTCATATTCTTATTTTGTGAGGGGGATATTATTATAATTTATGAGTTTACTAATCTAATTGCTTTTCTTTTAAATATTAATTGAATAGATTTTTTAACTTCTGCTTTCAAAGCTATCCGATGCGATAAGCAGTTTCTTTTATCTAACAGTGTGCAAAGATACTTTATTTTAGCAGATGTAATACAGTGCGTACTCGATAATCCGGACTAATAAAAACCGGGGTCAATCCGGACTACGGAGGAGTTCGGACTAGTGGAAGCCTTTTATTTGCTCTGAACTTCGAGGAAATTGACGATTTTAAGCATTTTTTTCGGAGAATAAATTTTCTATGTTCGAAGAATTTCACTCTGTTATTCTACTTATTGTTGTTTCTAAGAGCAAAGAAAAAAGTTGTTTTTACTTCGGACGATAATATTGCTGTTAATATGAGAAAAAAGTGAGATTCGGACTAGAGAAGCTCTTGAAATTCGGACTACAGAGTGTACAATGCAATCTTTGAGGTGATCCGGATTACTGGGAATTCGAGGTTTCGAGGCTTCGGACTATCGAGTACGCACTGTAGTATAGATTATAGCAGAATGTTAAATATAGCCAATGCATTGTGAAAAACACTAGTTTTATTTTTCTATGTTGGCGCCACTGTAAAAATAACAATTCAATGTGAATGCGCGAAAATTTGCTGTTGTAACATTTTTAATTGCAAATATATAATAGGGTCGTTTTTTACTACATTCTATCCTATGTAGGTTTTGGTAACGAACTCCATATAAAAAAATGACACTTACCCAGGTATGCTTCACGCTGGCCACTAACCTGCACGGGATATAGTTTAAGGGAATCAAATTTAGATGGCTAATAGATAGAGAAAAAATGCGGGGATTCTGTTTTTCTATGTTGGTGCACGTGTAAAAAATAACAATTCAAACCAAATGAGAGAATCTTTCTTTTGATGGTTTTAGATTTTGCAAATAAATAATCGACTTTTGTGATGAAATCCATCAAATCTAAAAAATAAGCCGACAAAACAATTGTCAGGTGTCAGCTGTTTGAGCGAGCAGCTGGTCTTAACCGGGAAGTTTAACGCGATCGTTTTTTTCAGTCAGATTTACCCGCGATAGCAATAAAACGCAACTAATATTCATCTTGTGTGATGAAATCCACCAAATCTAAACAAAAAACCGACGAGACCGAAGCTAATTTCGGGCGCGGCCGAAATTTGGATACCCTTCGCTCTCCTTGGGCTAAAAGTTTTTTGGGCGTACCTATAACTTGTATTTAATCCCCCTCCTCATTCTTTTTCTTCCGTCTTGACAAAAGATTTGGGCTTGGTTCAAATAAGTGGGCAAATAAAAATATTTACTCAGAAAATTTTATTGGGGTTGCGGGAGCATGACCCTACAGTACGATTCAATTCGTTTTGAACTTTTTTGTTGCTTTGGTAAAGACACATTAATTCAAGGTTTTGTGAAAATGGCGCAAAAATTGTTTCTTAGAAGAACCAAAATGGGGGGTTGGGTTTGTATGGTCACCGCATGACCCCATGGTCAGATTTGATCAATTCTTAGGTATGTTTTGTGTCATCAAGAGAAACATGTTTGTGTGTAATTTGTTTGAAATTAGTGCACAAATAAAAAAGTTTTTCTTAAAAGAACCTAGTTTGGGGTTGTTGGGTTTGTATGGCAGCCCCATGGTTCGATTTGATCAATTCTTAGATATGTCTTGTGTCGTCAAGAGAAACACGTTTGTGTGTAATTTGGTTGAAATACAATATGGCAAAAACTGATTAAAAAAGGGAAATTTAAGAAGTAAATAACCGAAAAAAAAGCTTTTTAAAATAAAATAGACTCTCAGGGATTATCTTATTTATTTTTCAATAAATGGTTATAACGGTTTTCGTGTTTTTTGCTTATTGACCTCTCAGTAACGATATCCGTTTCTTTTACATAGAAAACTCTTCCAAATTGTGTTTTTGTTTATGAATTTTACGTAATAATGTTTCTCAAAGATTTTCTGTTTTCTGTCTACTTTTGATAAAGGCTGTTAGGCCACCTCCGTAACATTTCTTACATTTGAAGGTCCTTGAAGTGTAATGATTGGTGGGAGATGATGTAACCCCTTGCTACAAAATCCGCTATGTGCCACGTCTTCTGTATTAAAACGAAAACAGGTTATGATCAGGATATCCAGAGAAGTTTTTACTCTATTAGAAGTGGTTACATCAACTTTTAAATACATAAACAACCCAGCTTAACACTATTACGGAACTCTGTCCAAAATTTGTATTGAGATCTATGAAAATCCAGCAAGTGCTCATTAAAATTATTGCCCAGGATAGTCTACCAATAGAACACTTGATTTCGTTACTTCCAGCATAGGTAAAAATTTCGTAGGACTGTCCTGATAATAAACTGATTCCATTTTATACAGAAGATAGGACACATAACGGATTTTGAGGCAAGAGATTGCATCATCCCTCACCAGTCGTAGTAGTTAAAGGTGGTTCCAATGTTACAAATAATAGGAAGGGGGCCTCCAATTGATCGAAATTAGACAGAGAAACTTGGAGAAACATTATTACGTAAAATTTATAAAAAAAAAAACACGATTTCAGAGAGTTTTCTATGTAAAACCAGCGGTTATCGATGCTAAGAAATTAATAAGCAAAAAACTCGAAAAAACTTTTAAAATGATTTCGTGAAAAATAAACAAAACAATCCCTCAGAGTCTATTTTATTCGAAAAGGATCTATCCCGTTATTAATTTCCTCAATATCCGCTTTTGAATCAGTTTTTGCCATAATAATTCCAAGTGCGGCTATAGTTATGATGACGGACCGAAAGTTTAATTTTTCCTTTATAGTGAAATAACGGTTTGGAATAAAAAGAAACTTTTTGTGAAATTATTTGTCTTTTAAATATCCCTTTTGTTTATATAGTATATGGAAAAACTGTGCTCTCTTTAAATTTCTAAGGATCAGATTGTCTTGTGGTGCGGCTATTGTTATGACAGGCAGTGTATGTATACTTTTTATATGGTCGGAGATGATTCGTTCAATGCGTTACAAACTTCATGACAAAGTTAATATACCCTTCCCTTTCACTCTATGATCGAAAGGTATAAAAACCCGATGAGAGTGATAAAAGAATCCCTAATAGCTGTTAGATTGAGCGAACAGCTGGTCTTTCCCGAAACTTTACCCTCAAAAGTATTTTTTTATACGATTCGCTCTATGAGTGAAAGGAGTAAATCTCATATTAGCTAAAATTTTCCAGTTTTGGGTAACGGTAAAAAAGTTATTGCCGTTTAAAGTTAAACTTCCTTTTTGACCTCCTCCCGTTATAGGGATCGATATGAAGCTTTGCACGTTAAATATTAAGTCTGTTGACTTTTGCTAAGGAAAAGGAAATAACAGTAAACTTGTAAAATTTGAATGTGTTCATGTGTAGCCCAAATATGAAAATTCTGCTAAGGGTTTTTAGAAAATTACATAAGGAATATGTCTACGAATTTTCATTCGAATAACTGTATCCCAACCGAAAATATAGCCATAAACTAAGTAATTGGAATAGAGATGAAATTCCATATAAAATTAAAATCTGTTGAAAAACATTTTGGCCCATTCTCTCGTAGATCTTATAGAATGGTTAGTCTTATCGCCCAGAGAAGACACACACAATATTCAAAAAGCTTCTCCATTATATTGAATTGATTTTTTGTTAATTTTGCATAGTTATGTTATCTTTTGCTTATTTACGCTGTTGGATGAAAGGGCGCAATGATTTTATCAATCTAAGATGATGGCTTAAACAAGCAAAATATGGCGGAGCTATGCAAAATAAACAAAAATTCCATTCAATACAATGGAAAAGCTTTCTAAATATGGTGTGTGTCTTCTCTACGCGATAAGACTAATCAGCCGACAGGTACTGAATAAGAGCTATCAGAAACCCGGCCTTTACCTTTGAGTGTGTGCTGTAAGTAACGTGTAGAGATAAGAAGATATCTTCCTGTATGTACACGTTACTTACAGCACACACTCAAAGGTAAAATGTTTTTCAGTAGAGATACAATTAAAAAAGTACAAAATTATGTTTTTATGCGAATTTCAGCAAAGTTTTAATATTCAAAATTAGTTTATGCGAAATTACTGTCTTTTATTTGCGAAATTGCCGTACCTCTACTCATGAGTAATCCAATGAGCTAGAGCTTATACTTCTGTTGTTTTGTTTTTAACCACACAAGATCAGAAAGCACATTCTGTAAGGCGATGGGCTAAAGGCGACCGTTAGTTTTCTTTTTTTTGGGTTATTGTCTTTCTCTCTTTTTGGTTATTGTCTGACGCTAAATCTAGCAAGGTAATGCTAGATATTGTCAAAGCTATTTGATTATAAACGATACGTAGCAACTTGACGTTAATTTTTTTTTGTACAGTTGAAAAAGGTATCAACAACTAGAAAAAGTTTGAGCGAATTTCAGTATGATCGGGAGAGATTTTTGAGTTTTCAGCTGTAACGATATATGACTAGAAACTCTCATTTAGTAATAATAGTAACTGTGATGCTTTAAAAGCATGCATAATTTCAGTAAAACTGGTTAGGACGTTTTGAAGTTAGCCGCTGTACTTTTCCAACTATTTTTGCTAGAGACAATTTTTTTTAACAATATAAGAAACGGCTTTAAAATTATAAAAAATTTCAGTAAGAGCAGACAAGAGGTTTTCGAGTTTTCGGCTGTAACTTTCGAGCTATTTTATAGACAGTAGAGACTTGAAAACTACAGCAACAAGAACAAATTCATGTTTTATTGACTGTCAGGACTCCGCCAGCATATTAGATTTTGTCTTAAAATATTCTAAATGTTTTGTAGTACCTACAAAAATGACCTCAAACCAGGGCCGGATTTATCCTCTGTGGCGCCCCTGGGCAGTAGACTAGCTGCCGCCTTCCGTCACTCCGCATTCATATAGAAGGCTTAATATCTAGGGTCGGGGGGAATAAGTGGATAAGTCGAAAAGTATAAATTTTCAGGACAGCATTTTTAATGTTTGCCGTGCTATATTGGCCGAATGCATCAACTCGAAAAAACTTTTCTTATTGAAAGATGTTCACAACAGTGTCAGGATCTGATCTGGGGAATTTCATTTGAATACTTTCATCCAAACCGGAAGTATGGACATTTAACCCTTCAATACTCGGTCGAAATCTATAACAATAAAAGACGTGTGTAGTATATTTTTGTTATCCACCATACAATTATTTCTGATTAAATTTGTTTAAATAGTTTGTTCGATGAGGTATATTTTTTTTATTATTTGTGGGCCTATCATTGTTACGACTGCGCACGGTACTCGTCAACGCACCATGCTCCATTAGGATTTAGGGCAAATCAAGAGAATCATTGTTAAGGTAATTTTGAGATAATATGGATTTCATAATAGATCAAATTGAACGCTGTATAAGAAATCTGGCCTGTACACTGGGACAATCAGTTATCGATAACTCTCTGCAAGTTTTTTGTTTTAATTAATATTTTTTCCCAAATTGTTGGAAGATTGGTAGAAACTTATTAAAAGCCATAAACTAAAAACTTCCTGGGAGACGTATTTAAAATTGTGGATAGACAATAGACTCTTTTTATCACCTTTGAATTCATCCGAAGGTGCGATATTTGTTTTTTCTGATGCGTCTAGAAAACATCTTGTTAATTTTATTATTTATTTATATCAGGTCATCCATATGTAACGCCCCCATTCTGTTTTAGTAAATTAAACCGTTAGACATTTTTCGGTACTGTTTTCTAACTACAATTCTATGTAATTTAGAATTTGAAAGCAATATCGTGCAGACATAGTAGATATCGGTTTAAATATGATATAGTGAATTGCAGCTGGAACTGCGGTCTTGAGGTGGTGAATGAATTGTCTACGGTAATTTGGCTTTTAAAAATTTTAACGAATGTCCAAGTTCCGTTTGCCCCGTCTAATAAGTGGGTAAGTTAAATATTTTCAAAATGGGACTCTGCCACTTATAAAACAACAAATTACGCATATGCCTTTGACACACACAATAGGCAAATCATGATTCGTCAAAATTCGTTGCAATCACAATTAGCGACACACTCCTATAAATATTACAGTAAATCGAATTGTCAGTACAAAATCGCGTTAAGTGAACTAATCGTAAACCATGGAGAAAGGTTTTCACGAACAAACCGACTCCGCTTTCTCCTTATTTTACAGCCTTTATTTTTATATAATGTAACGTACAAGTAAAAACACTTTACTTTTTTCACACTCAGAAATACGCGCTTCTGTTCACGTGAAATGCTACAATGGCTGTTTTTTTAAGGGCAGGTTTGCTGACCCAGAATCGTAAAATCATCGAGGATAGCATTTAGGTTAATTTTCAAATTGTCAAATATTTATATTAAAGTCTTTTTTACACAAAACCCAAATTTTAAACGCCTTTTCTTCATTAAAAATTTTTCAAATCAATCATTTGCCAAACGACATTTTAACATATATTTACAAACTAAAATTAACTTTTTTGTGCCTGGAAACTATGCTTAAAGAAAAAAATTCACTTTAACTGAAATTGGAAAAATAGCTGGAAGTGATTGAGATTGCATACATTTAGGCGAAATTTCGAAAAAAATTAAAAGCTTATTAAAACTCAATGCTATGTGGATGTGCTTTCGGGTTAGCATTTGTATGAATATTACCCCGTAGAGTATGTTAAATAACAGGCGCGACAATCCATCATTGGACTAAGGCCGCAGGATGTGTTAGTGACATCCTATTTCCAAGATCTTATCTGCTTTTTGTTGTTTAACATCTGAGTGAGATCATAGTCCGTCACAAGCTCGTGAGTTCGAAAAACACCATGGAAGACGGTGAGATTCGAACTCATGAGCCTGTGCACCGAAAGTGCGCGCAATAACCGCTAGACCAGCCAGACTACGAGACTAGAGTATGTTAGCTGTTGAAAAAACACGGCCAATGAGTTCTGTGACATCCAGTTTTTTTCGTTTAATCGTTGAAATACATATTATTTGCATTCGTTGAGGGTGATTTCCGACTTTAGGCCTAAATTGGGGCAAACCCGAATGTAATTTATTCGCAATTTCAATAATAATACAAGTCGACTTATCTAATTATTCCCAGCCAATGGTTTCCCTACAAAACTGTACAAGTAGACTTAACCGGGTAACCACATCAATGAGTGAGTTGTCTGAAAATGCACATTTCTGTAACTAAGAAAGCGTTGCGATTTAAGCTTAAACACTTCTGCATATTACGCAGAACTTTTGTAAGATTAGTTTAATGCACTTAACTCATTTTAGATATAAGTCGACTTATCCACTTATTCGCCGTGGCCCTACATATATGCGTGGCGTTACATTATGTTTAATATATCCATCCATTTCCACTGTGCGAAAAAGACACTAAAACGGTGGCACAGTCAAAACATGGAGTGATTGGGCCTGTCTGCAAAGAGCACAAGTCAATTCTAAAGAGACCTGTTTTCTAAAAGATGATTGCTGCACCTGCAACATCGAACCTCAATATTAAATTTTGGTTTATGCAGGCGTAGGGGTCTAACTCACTCTGCTTCTACCTGTGCGCCATTGAGTCCAGTCCAGTTTTAATGGCAACATATTTTACTTTCAACATTAATTCAAATTTTAGTATTTATTTTTTCCAGTACGGATAGGAGTTAGTCCTGTGACTGCCGGTTGCGGTTTTAGTTTAATTGGGTTTGAAACCCTGATGGCACTCCAGTCAACTAGCTATACGACGTAAGGGATGCAAAGAAGAACCACGCTGACTGGTAGCATGGGAGGTCCGGGTCCAGTAACAATCGATGATCAATGAAAAGCCTTACTGTAAGTTTGTTCCTTAAAATTCGTGGACTGAATTAGCCCTCCTACCTTTTTTTTTAATATATGATTTTTGCCAGGCCAGCTTATCTGTTATAAGTCTAGAGATATTATTACTTTGACCTTCGCTAACGATAACAAAATTTTCCCAAAAACATTGATAGGTACACTAATGAAATCGCGAGAAGAAATCAAATAAAGTGTATTGCTCTATATGTCAGATTCGTAACCCTTCAGCTCCCCAAAAAATGAATGAATATGGCAATAGTGAATTTGGTCTAATGCTTTCCCTTTTGGTCTTAGGCCTTGCCTAGTTTCATGATTTTGTGACAAATTTAAATTACAAAATAGACAACGCCCGATTTCGCAAAAATGGATTTTATCCGGTAGAATAAAACTGAAAATTTAACTAAAAGTAGAATCTCAGCCTTTAAACCTGGTGATGTCTAAGTGTGTTTTTTACCAATAAGCAGGAAAAACATACGACATTTCACTTCCCCATGCATAATATACTGTGCCCCCTTTTATCTGGTCACCCTGGCCTTCTGACTATATGTCCATGTATTTTCTTGGTCGTAGATAATAACGGTGTTATGTCTCACAAAATTTGATTGGTAACTAAAATTCCATTCCATTCGTGTAAGCGAAGATAGTGCTCCTTAATGTCATTAGATTTTTTGAATTGCCAGATGAGATATCCGCATAACACCGTTACATTATGGAGGATCCTATATACGTTCTCGTCACAATCTATCTTATCTACCAAAGCCAGTGTTGAATTAGCAGCCTGAGGCTTCAGAGGTAGAACTTAAAAATTTTATGAATCGCTCGGATTGTAAAATAAGTCAAATAGAACTTGTAGAGAGTAGAGGTCAATAGAGTCGCAAAATTTGCAAATCTGTCACCAAAGCGTCCGCTTTTGCAAAGTTTAATTTTTTGCCTGCCTCTTGAGTTCTCGATATTCCATCACAGAATCAATGGAAAGTATGAAAATAAGAAATATGGCCGCCCTTTCAAAATTTGCCGCCCCGGGCAGCTGCCCAGGTTGCCCATATGGGAAATCCGGCCCTGCCTCAAACATATGGAAATTTTTTTTCTACAAAATTACCCTTTAAAAAAAATGTTGTATAAAAATGAGCAAGTGAATGGATTCTAGTGCAAAAAATCCTTCACAAAAATTGTGCGACTAAAACATGTGTTGGAGCTTGGAGGGAAATCGTCAAAAAATGGAGTCTTGAAGCATTGAAAATGATATTTGATCTTTGCTTACGAGAACAAACAAATTTTACTTAAAGGCATAAATACAATCAAGCATCAAAACATCAAATTTGGCACGACAATTAATTCTTTAAAAAATTGCACGAAAGTTGAAATATGTACGTACTATAATGTTCGTCACATTAGCGGATTTTTATATGAAAATTCGACTTAAAGTTGTGTACGCACAAAATCGATACTGTCGATGTAGCTCCATTTTAAATTTAATTTTTTTTTATACTCTTCGTTTTTCAATTAATTTAAATTACACATATTTCATGTTACGCAAAGCCTTTTGTCGGAAAACTAATCGACAACAAGCAAGGAACTTAGCATCACAGGGAAGGTTCTGGCAAATATATTTTCTGCTATCTGCTATTCCGAAGGTCACCACAAAACGATTAGCGTAGAAAGCTTATCTATCAATGGAAAATTGCATTTATTTCACAATTTTTCCATCAGTTGCAGATTTACACTAAGAACCTCAGCTAATATGCAATAAACACAGCAAAAAATCGGAGTGATTTTCACTTGCAAAAGACTCCGAACGAATGTAATGATTCCATCCTTTTAGTGTAATAATTTGAATTCAAAAGAATACTTTCAATTACACCAAAAGGAGTGATTCTCAATATTTTTAGAAAAAAAAAACAAACAACATTTTCACAGAGAAGGAACATGTAACTCATAAATGAGATTTGTATAACCTCTCTATAGGTGATGATTTACGTCTTTACGCTCTAAAATGCATAATAAATTTACCTACCTACAGTGGGATTCTACCCCGGGACCTTATGATTTGTAGACTAACGCCCTACCTACTAAGCCAACAGCTTAACTTATGAAGCTTGTAATTTATACAACAAGTGACGCCAAACTACAAACTACCAAAATCGGATGAAATTTGCCTCAGTACAATAACTTTATTGAATATGTTACGGAATTGATCCGATAGATGTAATACTCAATACCAAATGGGATATTCTTTGCAATGTGTCCGAAAAAGATTTTAATTTAGGAGTTTCGTCCGTTTCGGATTCTTTTCTAATAAAACCCCTGATGGCGGTGTTATTTTGAGCATGTTTACTCCGAAATAATTTTGCTTTTTTATCCTATCGGATTTTCTTGCTCGAATACTCGGAATTGCTGTGAATCCTTTTGGTTCTTTCACATAAATAGCTATGGACCGGCTTTAATTCAATGCAACAGGCGACGGTGGTGATGTTTTATAAACGAATATTACCAAATAGTTTGCCAATAGAAGCATTAAAAAATAAGTTGCAAAAACTTAGATATCTATCTTCATTTTGAGAAAATCGGAACATGAATATCGTTTTAAGAGAAAATCAAGACAAATCATAATTTTTTTTAACAACGAAGACATGATATTGGCCCAAACAAACAACTGAGTTGAGCCTTACGGATAGGTTACTAAATAAATTACTTTTTGGGCCTTGGTCCCCGGAGTGACTTGAATTATTATTGAACAATTATTGGGAAATGCTAGCGACTACCAACTTTTTCGAAACTCTCCCAAACAACGAGTATGTACAGCATTGACCATTCAGCTGGTCACCTTAACATAAGTGAGCTCATTTAAGAGCTTCTTTCAAGATTTTCACTGCTTTTGTTAACTCAAATGAAGAAATGTTTTCAATCTTTAAAAAATTTAAAACAAAAATTAGTGAAAATGGCAAAAATTCATCAGAAACGTTCCGTTCCTCTTGCTGATTCTAATAACCTGAGATATTATTCCAATAAACGAAGCTTTTCCCATTCCAATCAGGGCTTTAGAGTTTTTCTAATAAACTATGTTGATTCCATGGTTGTAAGGGTTCTTATAACCGGCATCTACGGATACTGTAAAAATATCTCTGGCCAATCACATAAAAGGTTTTGTTGCATGTGTTTTAAAATGAATTCAAAGTTTAATTTAGACAATTAATTTCAAATTTAACATGTTTATTTCGTATCTACATCTGGGATGCCTTACGGAGACGAAATATTCCAGATAAAATAATCTCCATCATCAAGGAATCCTACAATGGAGCCCAATGTCACGTCCTGCATAAGGGCAAGCTTTCAGATCCTTTTGAGGTGCACAGTGCAGTGAGGCAAGGCTGCATTTTGTCACCTTTTCTTTTCCTTGTGATGTACTCGGTTCCGCACTCCAATTACATCGTAACAAATGTATTAGATGGAAATTGTTTGATCACCTTCAACATCTTGACTACGCTGACGACATTTGCCTTCTATCAACAAACACGGATGATGTCTCTCAAATGACAGAAGCTCTAAATTGCGCGAGTCGTAAATCGGGGCGGGGCTGAAAATCAATGCTCCCAAGACCAAGTTCTTGAGCACATATCCAGGTGGGCAAAGTGAAATTTGTATTTCGGGACAGGCAGTCGAAAAAGTTGATGAATTTTGCTATCTCGGAAGTGTAGTTACAGCAGATGGTGGAGCGGATGCTGATGTAAAATCACGGGTAAAAAAGGCGGCTTTGTTCAATTTGACTCCTTTCTGGCTAAACAACAATATTTCCAGACGCACCAAACTACGTGTCTTCAAATCTAATGTGAAATCCATTCTGCTATATGGCTGTTCAACATGGAAGGTGACTAAAGAGATCACTGATAAGTTGCAAACTTTTGTTAATCAGTGTCTACGGCGCATCCTAAATATTCGTTGGCGGGAGATCATTTCGAACGAGGATCTTCTTACTATAACTGACCAAGAAAGGATAGGCACTTCGATCAAAAGACTTAAATGGCAATGGATAAGTCACACCTTTCGAAGAAGGCCCAAAAACGTTGCAAAAAAGGCTTTAAACTGGAATCCACAGGACTCCGGAGCAAGACGCCTTGTTGGGCGGCCAAGGAACACATGGAGAGATCGGTAACTAGCGAAGCGAAAACGCTAAATCTTACATGGTCGCAGTTAGCGCCGTTGGCGCAAAACAGAACGAGGTGGAGAGTAGGCGTAGTTAATGCCCTATGCCCCACAAGGGGTTGACAGGAACTAGAGAGAGAGAGATTTCGTATGATGTGAGGCCAAAACCTATCCTCTCCAACTCCAGAATTATTAAATAAGAAAAAAACAAAGGTTTTCAATTTAAATTCAGATACTCCAACTTTTCTTGTAAAATACGTAATACTTTTTAAACCCGGAAAAAAAATTACTTAGTCAGGTTTTATGACACACTCGCTGTGTGACGTGGTCTTGGTTTCATTCATCATAATTACCTTTGATGGTAAGTATGAATTAAGTAAAGTCATGAAATGTATGTCTGAAGATTGAATGAACCCCTTTGGGCGAATGACAGTATTTGCTGCCCTGTTAATGGTTACAACTCCCAAATCATTCATGACCAACATCGTTTTCTGATTGTTATCCTCACCTCCTTCTCTTATTATTTACCACACCTCTCTTGAAGTTCAATCTCTTAAGTTCTTTAGCACCTCTTCATTATTCTATATCTCCAAGCATTAAAAAAGATACGATTTAACTAATCTAACGACATGCTTCAATTACATATACACGTACAACAATAAGTATACTGATTGCCCATACCTTAACATGTTTTACTTTTTCAGCTCATAAGTTCAATTCATATCGAAATTCCATTACATTCCTTTTGATTCATTAAATTGACTATTCCCTTCCCATTCGATGTGATTACATATGATAATAATGATTCGGGAAAACGAGCGATAACTCGCGTTTTTCTTTTTTAAGAACACTTGGTTATCAGAAGATAAAACTGAAATCTGAATATTATTCAAATCATTGTAAAGATCAGACGAATAGGACTTTTATCTGTGTGTTCTTGTTAAAGAGAAACGTTTTCTGATGTGATTCCGTTATAGGAATCCAGTGGTTATAAGGGGGTGGACACAAATCAGAATCAATAGATTTTTTATACCCTTCGCTCATAGAGTGAAAGGGTACACATATTAACTTTGTCATGAAGTTTGTAACGCATTGAAGGAAGCATCTCCGCTCCGACCATATAAAAAGTATACATATATGATCAGCATGACTTGGGGTGTCGATTGGGCGATGTCCGTTTGTCCGTTTGTCCGTCTGTCTGTCTGTCCGTCTGTCCGTCTGTTGCGACGCGGTTTACTCGGCCAATTTAAAAGCTATGAAGCTGAAATGTTGCACGAATGCTTCTTTTTGATGCAGGCAGTTTATGTATGTTTAAATCGGTAAAATCGAACAATGGGGTCATGGGGCTGCCATACAAACCCAACTCCCCAAATTTGGTTCTTCTAAGAAAAACTTTTTTATTTGTGTACCAATTTTAACCAAATTGCACACCAATGTATTTATTTTGACGACACAAATCATATGTAAGAATGGATGAAATCGGACAATGGGGTCATGGGGCTGCCATACAAACCCAACCCCCAAATTAGGTTGTTATAAGAAAAACTTTTTTATTTTGCACCAATTTGAACAAAATTTCACACAAATGTATTTCTATTGATGACATAAAACATTTGTAAGAATGGATTAAATCGGACCATGGGGTGATGGGGCTGCCATACAAACCCAACCCCCGTTTTGGTTCTTCTAAGAAACATTTTTTACACCAATTTCACTAAACCTTGAATTAATGTGTCTTTATCAAAGCAACTAAAGGGTGAAAACATGAAATGGTACTATAGGGCCATGCTGCCGCATCCCCAATAAAATGTTCTGAGTAAATATTTTTATTTGCCCACTTAATCCAACCAAACCCCACACAAATATATTGTTTTGTCGACGCAACCGAACTTTTGTGAAGACAGAAGGAAAATAATGGGGGAGGGGGGAATTAAATACAAGTCGTATAGGTAAGCCCGAAAAAACTTTTAGCCCGAGGGGAGCGAAGGGTTTCCAAATTTCGGCCGCGCCCGAAATTAGCCTCGGTCTCGTTTTAAATTGGTTTCTATAAAAAGAAAGTTATGTACCTTAACATTTTTTTAGTATCAGCAGGACACTAACATTTTTTACTCATGGACTCTATAGGTTCTTAACCAATGGACAATCATGTAGGGTCGCCAGCAACTTAGATACTATAGCTGCATGAAATGGCAATACATATTATAATTTACTGATTAATTTAATGTATACTTACCTAATGTATGTACATATAATGATTATAACTAGAGCCCGGATTTTCGTGTAGTATAAAATTTAAATACGTGCAGAAAAAATCCCGAAACTTGCAAAATCGTGCAATATAAGTTCCCAAATGTGCATTTTGCGTGTAATATCAAAAAACTCTTTTTTATAGGCTTTTAGAAGCTCCGACTTTGGAGCAGTCGAAGAAGGAAAAGTGTACATTAAGAGGACTAGCTGGCAATTGGCGTTTGACGAAATTTCCATATGGCGATGGATTTTGTTTAGTTTTGTTGTTTCTCACTTGTTTCTTTCTCGTTAATGTTATTCTCTTCTTTGTCTATCGAAAAATTGGGCACATTTCAATATTTCTGGAAAAAATGTCATGAAATAGACTCAAAAAATGGAAATGTACGTTTACATTCAAAAACCCTAAAACGTGCAATTTCGTGCAATATACCTTGAAAAAATGAAATTTCGTGCATTAACGTGCAACTGCTCGAGAATCCGGGTACTAATTATAACCATTCGTCCAACCACTAACTTTTCTGATTTCCATATAACATAGTCACCCTTAAGTTTGAGAAATATCTCCTCTCTAAATTATTTCCGCATATCCTTTTAACTTGCACGGCGGTAAAAGAATTTATCGAAAATTTAAAACGCGAATTTTTGAACGTCAACATGGGAATTGATTATGGAAATTTATTTAAATACTGATTCCAAATGAAGTAATCAAAATTGATGCTGATTTGCTAAACGTTCGCCGTTCGTATGTTCGTTTTCCAATACGTGCGTCCTACTTCATCGTCGTTTTATCGTGGTTTGTAAGTAGGCGTCTAATGTTTTGCACCCTTGTTTTTCGAACATTCTATGTGTTTTGTCTACGAGTTGTACATTTTCTTCAGAGGGATGATGACACGAATATTGTGAAGGGACTGTAAAGTCTAAAGTGTCGACGATAAAACTGATGAGTTAATGTTGCGAGATATGAGCAATTTCGTATAGCTTTTATAAGAGCACGTGGCAATTCAAGACGAGTTTTATGCTCTCGAGCAATACGAGAACCGCCGCAATGAAAGAGTTAACCGACTATGGCTCGAGTATGGGAATTTTTAGACAGTATGGGTAATATTTTTTGGACAAATTTTCTTTATAAGCCTAAGCATAATTTCGTATAAAAAAAGTTTTATGTTCATTAGTGTCACTTTACATCACACAAATATTTTCTGGTTAACCAGGAACACACTTGAGTGAAGTTTGGTTAAGATTGGGTTGAAAAGAAAAAAGTTTTTTCTTAGATGAAACTAATTTTTAGGGGTTGGTTTGTGTAGCAGCCCTATAACGTAGTGTTCCGATTCCATCCATTCCTGAATATGTTTCGATGGCTTTACTAGGAACACACTTGGATGAAGTTTGGTTAAGGATGGTTCATAAAGAAAAAAGTTTTTCTTAGAAGAACCTAATTTTGGATTTTATGCTATGGTTTCTATGGCAGCCCCATGACGCCATGGTCTGATTCCATTCGTTCCGAAATATATACAGAGTACCATGGGCGTAGCCCAGGGGAGACAAGGAGGGGCATGTCTAATCGCCATTACCAAGATAAAAATCAGTTAAAATAATTTGATATTCGATTCATTACTATGTCGATCAGTGCTACTTACATCATCAAACTAATTCAACTGGCATTTAACAGCAATCAATGAGTGACGTTACGAAACAAAACAGTTGCGTATGCTCCGCAAACATGTTTGCCATTTTGCGGATCAGTGTTTTGTTTCATAACCTCACCCAATATCAATCGTTTTCGCAGTGTACCGCAGTGTAGGTGCATGTGTAGTGCATAATGCCAATGCGCGTTGTTCAATTGTAAAGTGGCGAATCCATAATATGGGATTTGAAACTACTTGCAGAACTATTAGAAAATTGACTGACCAAGGAGCCAAAATTTGAAATTGGCCACGCTTCTCTGATCTTCATATCAGCCGCTATTTCTTTTGACCTTTATCCCGATAGTTTATATGATAGAGTGAGACAGTACGAGGGTACTGAAACCTTGGTAGCTGGGTAAGGTGTTCGATTTCGGATATGCAATTTAGTAAATATGTATTCGAAGTAGCCATTTATTTGGCCCCTCTCCTAAACCATATGGTGCGTCTCAGCGATCTTTTATGCAATTAAATCACTCTAAGCCCTTAATTAGTTAAAATTTCAAAAATGTACACCGTTTAAACGATAGATTTCACAGACTGAAGTAATTGCCGTTGAACTTATTCAAATTAACTTATTTGTCACTTAGAAAATAGAATTATAACCTAACTACGACCTACGCTTCAAGCCTAAAACTTGCGTGTTTGATTAACTACTTTTGAATATCTGTAAAAAATTGTTTTATTGAAATCGTATAGTCGGTTACAAAGATAGTGTTTTTATTTTTGCAATAACGTTGAACCTATTCTGGTGACCGGCAATGCAATTCTTTAATTTTTCGTTCATTCCAATACTCCTTCAATATTAAATTCATTTCACAAAAAATAAAATACACTTCTTGAATTAAAAAAGAAATATTCCTGGAGATGCGGGGCATTGATCCCCGTACCTCTCACATGCTAAGCGAGCGCTCTACCATCTGAGCTACATCCCCGTTACAAGTTCCTCGTTACCAAACGTAAATGAAATAAAATTTGACCCAGTTTTTTCATTACAGTACCGTGCCAATAATAATATAAACACGAAGTATGTACCTATGCACATACCTATATGCGAAAGAAATTTTGAAACGAATTAAGTGATTCGATTTTCATTATTAGGTATGCACAATACCATTTACCTTCTTGGCACACCAAATAAGCGCTACACGAGCATGTTTGACGAGTGTAACGTAACATATTGATTGATTTAGATTAGTCGTTGGTTAGTTGACCAGACCTAAGAAGTTGTATACCTGATATTTTTTTTTTTTAGTTTCAGACACAATGTGTGTAGGCATAAATTTGTTTTTTTTTTATATTAAACCCTCGCTCATAGAGTGAAAGGGTACATTAACTTTGTCATGAAGTTTGTAACGCATTGAAGGAAGCATCTCCGGGCCCCCCAATTTGAGTTCTTCTATGAAAAACTTTTATTTGTGTACCCATTTCAACCAAATTTCACACAAATGTGTTTCTATTGATAAAACAAAATATATGCAAGAATGGATCATATCGGACCATGGGGCCATGGGGCTGCCATACAAACCCAACCCCCCAAAATAGGTTCTTCTAAGAAAAACTGTTTTATTTGTGCACCAATTTAAATCAAATTTCACACAAATGTATTTCTATTGATGACATAAAACATATGTAAGATTGGATCAATTTGGACCATATGGTCATGGGGCTGCCATATAAACCCAACCCCCCATTTTGGTTCTTCTAGGAAACATTTTTTTACACCAATTTCACAAAACCTTCAATTAATGTGTCTTCATCAAAGTAACAAAAAAGGTCAAAACAAATGGAATCGTACAAATGGAATGCTTCCGCATCCCCCAATAAATATTTGTATTTGCCCACTTATTCCAACCAAACCCCACACAAATATTGTTTTGCCGACGCATCGGAACTTTTGTAAAAACAGAAGGAAAATAATGGGGGGTATTAAATACAAGTTGTAGGTACGCCCGAAAAAAACTTTTACCCCGAGGGGAGCGAAGGGTATCGAAATTTCCACCGCGCCCGAAATTAGCTTCGGTCTCGTTTATTTATTTGAGCTGTGCTTGCCTGATCATTGGGGTACATAAGAGCAGTTTGCCAAATTAGCAAACTCGAAAACCTGCTAACTGATAGGGTCCTCAAAAACTCGTTTTTTTTTTTACTTTTTTGGTCTTTTGATAATATTTTAAAACTAACAATTAATGACTAAGAACATTAAATTTCCCAAAAGTTAAGCCTGATACCACTTCGGTAGGGTTAACAGGCTCCGAGATACAAAAGTTGCGTTCTTAACTATCCAGTATAGGACCGAACAGCGCAACTTCCATACAAATTTGAACATGAAGTTGGGTACGAGTTGTTCTATATAGAGCACGACCAGGTATGGTCATAACCACTTTCTATCTTGGTTGTGACGTCATCACTAGGAAGAGAATGTGTAGTTTTTGAATGAGACTGAGACTACCTTATTTTTTATGGAAAAGCAATAAAAAATTTCCACTGACAGCTTGTCAAAAAATACAGTGGAAGTTTCCGAAAAGGACACAAAATAATAATGTTCAACAAGGAGGCAACACAAAAGTTGCACTAGCTAGCTAAACATTTTTTTTCGAATTGAGCATACTTTTTCTTCTAATTTCTTTCTTAGTAATATAGTATGTATATATTGGTTTCCACTAAGATCATACTATCATTCCGCGCGGATTTCATTTAAATAATGCCCGCCATTAAGTGGCCAACTATTGGAGGATTACTGTAGGTATATGCGCTGTGAAAAAATTAATACATTGCCTTTCATACGATGGCGTAACTAACTAAATTTAATATGGCGTCACTATACAAAATAATCAAACATAATAGTAAATACGGTAGCTCGCCAACTATGTCGTCGTTGTGTGCCTAGTAAGAGAGTTAAGAGCAATGACGTCACAAGCAAGTATACGTCACTCGTCTTTCTTACTCTCCCAATTGGTAGATAAGGTAGCATATCTTCTTTATACCGTAGATATGTGTAGACATCCGAGCCGTGCTCTGTTGGAGTGATCGTTCGGTCGCCACTCTTGATATAGCAATTTATACACAAACGGATTTTCGAAACTCGGTATAGACCGTCGCTCGTTTATTATTCAGAAAAGAAATATTGAACTTTCTTATCGTAGAATAATAAACAAAAAAATGCGACTGTGCTGACAACTGCATGACATCAATCACCGCCGTCTTAAGGCCGCAATGTAGACTCGTAAACGTCAAATCCGCAGATTAAATTGCATTGTTGTTGCTTCTCATGACATTGTTATTGTTTGCCCGTGTCCGACGAACAATTTAAGCAGGATCCATGACGTCATCGTACAGCTGAGTTGCGGCCTTGATATATCTAGATGGCGTTGCATCAATCCGAATTTAGTTGTCGTCGAAACGCTGATGACTCACACGGTAATATGGGGCAATGAAACAACAAAATATTTGCATTTATTACGATCACAAGGAATGAAGGGCAATCGTATATTCCCCCGCTACAGTCCATAGTCCGAGTAGAGTGGTATTATGGGGTCGGAAGCCCTTTTTCCTACTATCGAACTTTCAGCTTATTTTCTTTTATTGGGGGATGGCCAGTCAAAATCGACATTAACCTCGGAATAAATGGAATACTACCGTTCATTCGTTTATCTGTTTTGGAGTATAACTGGCTATATAAATCCAGATTTGCAACCCTGGGGACCCTGTGCTATTTTTTTGGCGAGCGAAAAAGAGCCATTTTTTGCTCTTTTTTTACATTTCCAACAAAATGTTTTAAAAAAATTATATATCCTTACCACTTTTGTAGGTCAAATATTGACGGAGATACAGGTTTTCAAAAATAGGGTATTTTCCACAAAAAAAGGCGAATTCTAAGCGTAATGTTGTTTGCCGAAACGACATTTACTTGAAATACGTAATTTTTTGGTAAAAAATACCCTATTTTTTAAAACCTGTAATTCCGTCAATATTTGACCTATAAAATTGGTTAGGATATCATTGGATTGGAAACTCTGTCTACTTTCAAAATGCCAAACACAGTTTTTATCCAAGACAATTATTTTAAAAAATATTGTTGAAAATGTAAAAAAAAAGAGCAAAAAAATGGCTCTTTTTCGCCCGCCAAAAAATTAGCACAGGGTCCTCAGGGTTGCAAATCTGGATTTATATAGTCAGTAATACTCTAAAACAGATAATCGAAAGAACGGTAGTATTCCATTTATTCCGAGGTTAGGCCTTTTTTTTCTAAAGTTTTACTGGCGTACCAAATTTTCATGCATATAAAGTTTTGTGTGAATGTCTGCCCTTATGTTAATCTCAAATTGGAATCTTGAAACATGGAGCTTTCTGCCACGCCTCATTCTTCTTCAATCCAAAATCTTATATCAATCTTTCATCCATCATGATGTTTTCCGTTGAACAACAAAACGATTATCTACAAGTAAAATGCCTTCCAGCATCCGTAAAACATTGAACCGACACCATCACAAAAACACACTGTTTTCCCCCATTAATTGCAGGATCCAACACCCGTTGGCGGAGGTGTGTCTTTTATTTAGTCAGTGTGGTTTTACCGCTTTGAATCAGATTGAATTCGGTTTTTCATACTCCAGCGTACAGTATACATAGCTCGAAGTGACTATTATGATTAAACTGAAACATGGCTATTAGTCTAGTACAGATAGCTCAAAACCCAAACATCCAAAAAGAAAAGAAATTTTTAATGCCAAATTGTTGAATACACTGCCCAATATATACAGAAGAAAGTTACACTAATTTGCGCCATGGGTTAAGGGGGGAGGGGGTTGCAAAGGGGAGAAAATCCGGTTTTTTGCAAATATCTGGGAAACTATGAATCTGACCTTAAAATGTCCTGAGAACGAAACAAACTACACAAAATTACCTTTGTAATGATATATAGCACTCTAGACGTTTTTTCGGAAAATTATACCCTAGACCCAAAAGTATATAGAGAATTTCCATTTTTTGAGTTTTACATTTCGCACTGTAACTTTTGATAGAATAGACCTAGGGTGACAGGATCTTGTTCATTATATTACTTACAAAATTTATTTGGTTTGTACCAAAAATTGAAGTGCTCCGACCATTGACGCCCCCCTCACTCCTCCTAACATTTTTCAAAAAAAGCATGCCCGTAGCTTCTTTTCAAATTGAGCCAACCAGATCAAATTTGGTGGGGTGCCTAGTCTCAGCCCCATTATGCTCTTTACCAAAAATTATTACCATCCGATTAAAACTAAGGGTACCCCCCATACAAAGTAAAACAAAATTCTAACAAATTTCACATTTTTTCACTTCTCAATTCTATCTAAAATGGAAAAATAACATTTATCTCTTAGAACGTCATTATAACAGTTAATTGTAGTCTTCTAAATGTATATTCAAAAGTTTGTACTAGAGCGTGCCTTACAAGTACGAAAAATCGGGTTTGAAGGTTGCTAGTACACGTTACTCGATATATTCGGAAATAGCCTTAGAACTAGTACCAATGACCTTCAAACCCAATTTGTTGATACTTGTAGTGTACGCTTTGATGCAAACTTTTGAACATACATTCAGAAGACTACAATTAACTGTTATAATGACGTTCTAAGAGATAAATTTTATTTTTCCCTTTTAGATAAAATTTAGAAGTGAAAAAATGTAAAATTTGTTAGAATTTTGGTTCAGTTTGTATGGGGGGTACCCTTAGTTTTGATCAGATGGTAATAATTTTTGGTAAGGAGCATAATGGGGCTTAGAATAGGCATCCCACCAAATTTGATCTGGTTGGCTCAATTTGAAAAGAAGCTACGGGCATGCTTTTTTGAAAAATGTTAGGAGGAGTGAGAGGGGCGTCAATGGTCGGAGCACTCTAATTTTTGGTTCAAATCAATTAAATTTTGTTGGTAATATAATGAACAAGATCCTGTCACCCTAGGTCTATTCTATCAAAAGTTACAGTGTGAAATGTAAAACTCAAAAAATGGAAATTCTCTATATACTTTTGGGTCTAGGGTATAATTTTCCGAAAAAACGTCTAGACTGTTATATATCATTACAAAGGTAATTTTGTGTAGTTTGTTTCGTTCTCAGGACACTTTAAGGTCAGATTCCTAGTTTTCCAGATATTTGCAAAAAGCTGAATTTTCTCCCCTTTGCCACCCCCTCCCCCCTTAACCCATGGCGCAAATTAGTGTAACTTTCTTCTGCATATATTGGGCAGTGTATTCAACAATTTGGCATCAAAAATTTCTTTTCTTTTTGGATGTTTGGGTTTGGGGCTATTTTGAACCTATTGTACTGGACTATATATCGTATACCGTAACGCTAAATGGCTGCATAAAATCATATCATAATGCCTCCTACCTATCATAAGGATCCGGATTCTGACACTTTGCAATTTGGTTCTATGAATACAAGATGAGGCTATTCCCGGATTGGCATGTTAAACTGAACCGCACGCAATGCCTTAAGGCGGATGAAATAATAACAACGGGAACTGTTTAGTTTAACCCCAAAACAGGAGTCGGAACAGGAATTTCGCCGTGTAGAAGTGAAAGTGTATCAAGTGAATTTACTACAAGTTTAAATGATTGAAATGATGGCATTGGTAGCACATAAATGCTTTTTATTAGATATACATGATGACGTGTTTTACATTAGGTAAATTCCTCGATTTCAGTACATACCTTAAATTCTCAAATACGAGCGAATCCGAAGTCATTTTTTTTTGTATAAGATCCAAGGAACCCGCCAAAGCTACAATAATAGATAGTTAGGACCACAGAAGAGAGAGTATAAGCAACGCCGTCTAGATATTAAGGCCGCAATGTAGAATCTAAGACGTCAAAATCAGCTTATAATTTTAGGTTATGTTCGCCAATGTTGCACTGTTTTGTTTTTGCTTTTTATTACGTCACTACTTGTTTTTGTTGTTTGTTCGTGTAAATAAAAAATTTAAGAGCTAAGCAATAACGTCATTGTACAGCTGAGTTGCGGCTATGATATTTCTAGATGGCGTTGGTATAAGGCAACGAAAAACTACGTGAAAGATGAACGAATTCGGTTGCGGAATGAGACGTGAACTGAAAGGTAGGGATAAAGTTTCCAGACTGGAACTGGATTTTGTATGGGAGTTTGACATATTGTTTTCTAAGATGTAAACATTTCTCATTGGACCATACCGGTTTTAAATAAGGATTGTGGATCGTGCGGGTGTTGCGACGCAGTGTGTTTGCAGTTGCGCATGTATAGGAATTCTATAGCCAAGCAACGGCATGTCCACAATTCCCCCAAAAATTTTCCCGAAAATCTTCTTCAACTTAATGTGAATACTCACACAAAATTTCACGACTGAACTTGCATTTTTTAAGAGTTATGACGCTTTTAAAGGTACGTTGTGCTAGACGCGGCCGCACGACTGCGACTCGCTCATTCCATATAAAAACTCGTTTCTCTCTCATTTTAAAAATGAGTTTTTATATGGAATGAGCGAGTCGCAGTCGTGCGGCCGCGTCTAGCACAACGTACCTTAAAAAAGGTCCAAAATGAAAATATTCTAATTTATTTTTTAGTCTAGCGCCTAATTTTCTCAAAAGTCGTCTAAAGTATTATATAACATTGCCTTTAGTTTTTTTTTCGTTCTCAGACAATTTTTTTGTATCTGTTGCCGTTTTTGAAATAATTGCTTAAGACTCAAAAATGCCCCCTCCCTCCCAATCGCTGATGACTTTCTTTCCCATCAATCAGGGGGCCATACCCATCCCGCAAAAATCCAGAGATGTATGATTTTTGCTGACCAAATATCGTATTCTTCTTAGACTATTAAGTGAAGGGACTAAGACTTTAAACAAAACTAATTCATATTTGAGCTAAAATACTCGTAAAAATAATTTAATTGGAAAAAAATACTGAAAATGGCATTTCATTCCTTGAATCAAAGTATGCTAAGGTCGCCTTGGTGAGTGATTTTTTTTATAATTCCGTGAGTTTTGGGCAAATCCATCGTTACTTACAGCGCGGAACTAGAATTTTTTTATGTGCTAGTTGGACTCTAGTCAATAATAGCACACATAGTGTCCGCTACAAAAAAAAATATCAAAAAAACTTCAGAGAGAAATCTGACCTCTGTCGCACCGAGAGGTCAAAATATTCAAAATCGTCGATTCATCATAGTTAAAATAACTCCCCTGTAAAAAATTGCACCAAGGCATTGCGGCATGTATTTTAAAGTTAGATCTCACAAAGGGTTACTGAAATTTGATTTTAAATTTTTTTTTCGTAGCGGGCACCATGTTCGCTATCATCTACTTCCGGCTTGAGGTTCACTTATGGAAAACCCTGTATGAAGTTTCGTTACCCAAAACTGAGCGGGATGATAAAAAATACCGGCGTACGAGTATCATGGCTACACATATTTACTGAATTTATTAGCTGTACCATTACTCCAAACTTGAAAAAAGCAACTGATATGAAATGTACTCATCGAGTTCTTTGATTTAAGTACCCATACGTTCATGTCCGATAAAAACTAAAAGAGTCGACTTTTTCAAATCTCCGGGACACCCTGTTAGCTTTGCCCTACCAACGTCTAAGCATTTTTTGCTAAAGACTGTTACTATTCTACGCATTCCTACCACATTTCATTACGATCGGCTTAACCGATCGTTCGCGAGTTATTTAGTGAACAAAGTTTTAAAGCTCCGGGACACCCTGGTATCTTTGCCGTACCAACTATTAAGTATTTCGTGCTAAAGACTGTTACTTTTCTACACATTCCTACTAAAATACATGACGATCGGTTTGGCCGTTGGCGAGTTATTTAGTGAACAAATTTTCAAATGTCCGGAACACCCTGTTATCTTTGCCTATAAAGTATTTCGTACCAAAGACTGTTACCATTCTACACATTCCTACCAAATTTCATGATGATCGGTTAAGCCGTTCGCGAGTTTTTTAGTGAACAGACGGACGGACGGATAAAATCGATTTCATAAGGTTTTTTTGAAAAATTTAAAAAACCCTAAAAAGCCCATATTACATACATATTTCTATTTTACATTTCCACTATAGCCTATTTACTAGTAGATTTCTTATACCCTTCACTACATGAGTGAAAGGGTATATTAACTTTGTCATGAAGTTTGTAACGCCGACTATTTAAAATATGTACATAAATGTATATGCACAGTATGACAAGGGGAGTTGATTGGGCCATGTTGATGTCTGATGTCCGCCTGTCTGTCTGTTGCGACGCGTTTTCTTCTGAAGCCGAAAATTTCCACACATGCTTATTTTTTGCAGGCTGTTTGTATACTTGGATTGCCAAAATTGGACGATGGGATGGGGTCATGGGGCTGTAACAAACCCCAACTAAAAAAAGAGGTTCTTTTTAAAAAACTTACATTTATGCAGCATTCTCAACCAAATCTCAAACAAATTTATTTCCGCTGAATCCCGAAAACTTATGTAGAAATGAAGCAGATAGACTACTGAAGTCATGACGCTGCCATACATCCCCCATCCCCCAAATTATGTTCTTTTAAGAAAAAAAATTTTATTTGCACACCAATTTCAACCAAACTTCATGCAATTATGTTTCCTGATGCCCCAAAATATATTATGTAAAAATGGATGGAATCCGACCATGGGGTCATGGAGCTACGCTACCGCCCAAACCCAGCTCCGAATTCAGTTTTTCTAAGAAATTTTTCAATTCCAACCAAAAACCTTATATCTATTAATGTGTTTTTATCGAAACCATGAAAGATATGTAAAACAAATGGAAGTGAACTATGAAGCCATGGGGCTACCATAAAACCCTCTCCCCCAAATAAGATTGTTTTTGTTTGTGCACTTATTCCAATCAGACCTCACAAACATATTGTTTTCTCGACGTCACGGAACTTATGCAAAACCGGAAGGAAATGAAGGGGGGAGTAAACACAAGTCAGGGACGCCCGAGAAACTATTAACTCGAGGAAAGTGAAGGGTATCCAAACTTCGGCTGCGCCCGAAATTAGCCTCGTCTCGTTTTAAGTATGCTTTAAGTATGACAATCTACCATCAGACTTATAGCATGCACCAACATGAAAATGTGCCTTAGAATGCGTGAAGTGATATAATTACAGATTGCTATAGTTAAATTAAAATGTACGAGTAAATGGCCCCAAGACTGCTGTTGTTTCAGCTATTATTGAGTCAAAAAATTAATCAATAGTTGTCCGCTTGTTCGTCAATTTCGATTCCATTAATATTATGTAATATGCATTCAAACAGAAATTAATAATCAACATTGCATGGAAACCATAAGAGAATTAACGTAACATTTTCTGATTAAAATCTTAAGTCAAAACAATCCTTATCCTTAATTCATGATCCGTTTTTCCGGTACTTCACAATATCAATCCTCAATCAATTCCTTTCAATGAACAAAAAATTCCAATGACGCACCCTTCCCTTTTGGAAATTCTTATTTGAATGCTGGCTAAATCTCGCCATTCAACCAGGCCGTAATCCATTTAAGGTTGAACCAGATCTCTAATTGGACCGTTTGAAAGGGAAAATGCGGAAAAGGTTTTGGGCCATATGTTCCGGAAAAACCACATGTTAGGTATGGATACGCATATTATTCCTTGAATTCAACTTCCCAGCAAAAAATGGAAGGCTTATTTAAGGTTTATATCCATACGCTGTATACCTTTGAAGTAAGGGAAACCTTCGGTAAGGAATTACGTGTTGCAAAGGCATTAACCTGTCAGATACCTTACCGAAGCACAGGCCATGTCATTGGCGATAAGGTTTAAGCTCGGATACGTAACTTTTACCTTTTAATAAAACTATTTAAGCCTTTAAAAGAGATTTAACAGTAGCTTTTAATAAGTTATACGGATGCCTGAAAAAAAAGATTATAATACCTTTTCATATCCTTATGTAAATGGTTTGATAATGTTTAGCGAATTATAAAAAAATTTTGATTTTTCTGAACTATTTGTGTACCCCCCTCCCCCCTCCCCCTTACCTTCCCCCTCCCCCCTTACCTTCCCCCTCCCCCCCTCCCTTGGGACATATAGTGCATATCCGCACATGCCCTGAAATGTTTGACCACGCCGAGATTCGATCTCCGCACCTCTAGATTACTAGCATCGTGACTCAACCAACTGCGCCACAGAGCCTGTCATAGCAATCTCCTCGCAAAATGATACTTAATTTCAATTTGGAAAGAAACTTAAAATAAGACTTACTTAAGAACTAAATATATTTTTAATAAGGAAATGGAAAGCTTTTCAGAAAAAAACATTTTAGATACCTTATACAAAGGCTTACAAAAACTTTAAATTACTGAAATGTAATTTTGTCTTATTTCTGGTATGAATTAATGTTTGAACTAAATTATAAAGAGCCTTACGTAACCATTATTATAATTACTATTTATACCTGTCTGAAAGTAAAGCTGGCAATAAACTAAAGTAAGTCTGAATTGTGCCTTAGTTTAATATTAAACAAAGCGAACGCGAATTATCCATGACAGAAAGTAGCAATAAAGCTTTCGTAAGAATTATTATAAGGCCAAAGCTGAAATCGTTTCCCTTACCTATTCCTTAAACCTGACAAACCTGATCAGATTTTTTGCTGGGTTCATACAGGATACAACGCAACTCGACTGCATACGCATGATAATGCGCTAAACTCTCAAGTGTAATGCACCAGCTTTCGGACAACATGCACAAACGTATAAACATACAAAAATACAACACACAACCATTGGGACCCTTGAATTACGAAATCTGTCCGAATCTTATTCTAATACGAATTTAACGCAGTGATAAGTCCGCGCTCTACTCGAATCCAACAACCCCTAAATAAGTGCAAATCGTTCATTCGCATTTTCAAATAGGAATTTTTGCCCTAATACCACTCGAACAGGTGTTGGTTTAACCTAAGCCCATTTAAGGATTGCGTTTGGATAAGGGATGAACAGTGCGCGCTTTTGTTGGTAAAATGTCATGTCTTTGCGAAAATCACCCCTCGTATATGTTGTTATGTTATATGCATGAGGGTTTGTCGAATGAATGACTTGTTGTGTTGTAGGGTTGGGATATCGTTCAACATTATATTGACTTTCACTAAAAGCTACAACGGTTGACTCTGCTTATTTTTTAAGCTAGAAATGTACAAGTAACTTAAAAATATAAAAAATTAAGGTAATGGAAAAATTGCACAATATTTATAAATTCTAATTTTCATTGTTAGTTTCATACCATTGAAAAATAACTAATAGAACTCTCACTCCATATAAAAAAGTCCCCATCCAGAAAGTACCTATGTGTGAAATTTGTTCACACGTATACTATAGGCATACTATAGGGTACACGAAATTATCAGATTTGTTCTCAAATTTCATTCATCTTAGTCCAGTCAAAATATGTATCCCAATTCCGGTATCCAAATAGAAAAAATAGATAAGGCAAATTTTTGTTGTTTTTGATTCAGTGGGCTGCCAGGAGTCTAAAACACATTTGTTAAAAACAAATTTGGACGGAGTCGTCCAAAAAAGGACGAAAAAGGATACTCCTTAATCCTTGACCGGAGGTCAGCATGCGGGGTATCATATCAAAGGGGACGTCGAGTACATTACTTATCTGGTGTCCGTTTCCTGTTTCAAGGACCCTTAACGGAATAAAACGAGCTAAAATGGAAAATTATTGAATTATCGTGTTTCCCGTATATCTTTCCAAAGCCACAACCACAAGAATAGTTCAAGTTGTCACTACTTTTCTGACTTTTCAGAATCTTAAGATTCTACCATTAAATTTGCTAAGAAAACAATTTATCGGAAAGTTCTAAAACAGGACTTAAAAGGACACTAATTACACACCTTGATCGAACTTGGGAATGCGGGGTGTCATTTCAAAGAGGACGTCGACCACATTCCATATCCGGCGTTTGCTACTTATTTCAGAGACTCCCAAAGGCGAAATTTGGGTTCAAATGATAAATTTTCGAGTTTCCCGTATCTGTTTCTTTCCAAAGCCGTAATTTTCCATTTAAGCCTGAATTATTCCATTTAGTGTCCTTGAAACAGGAAACAAACACTGGATATGGCATGTACTCGACGTTTTCTTTGATATGACACCCCGCATGCCCATGTTGGTCAAGGTGTATAATTAGTGTCCTTTTATGTCCTTTTTCAAAGCTTTACGATAAATTTTTTCTTAGAATTGATTAGTACAATCTTACGGTATTATCGATTTTGAAAAGTGAGAAAAGTAGTGAAAACTTGAATTATTCTCCTATAGTTATGGCCTTGGAAAGATACAGGAAACACGATAATTCGCTGATTTCCCATTTGAGCTCGATTTTTTCCGTTAAAAAGTCCTTGGAACAGGGAACAGACACCGGATATGTAATGTACTCGACGTCCCCTTTGATTTGATACCCTGCATGCTGACCTCCGGTCAAGGATAAGGGAGTATCCTTTTTTGTCCTTTTTGGAACCTTTCCGATACATTTTTTTTTAGCAATATGCGTTTTAGCTTCCTGGGAGGCCGCTGATTCAAAAATAACAAAAATTAGCTTTACTCTATATTTTCTATTTGGATGCCTGAATTGGGATACATATTTTGACTGGACTAAGATGAATGAAATCTGAGAACGTGTTTTTCTCTTTAGAATGTTGATTACACGATGATAGCCGAATCATTTCTTGTCAAATTTTTCAAGTAAAAACTACTGGATGTAAAGTGGTAAATACTGTTTACTTCGAATCTATTTTTCTCAGATGTAGGCAAATGTATTTGAATTGGTGTGCAAGTGCGTTTTTTGTCATTTTATGTCATAAAGTGCATGTTTTAGTTTAGAGTACACGTCGTGAACGGTCGGCTGTAATTTTTGCTCAATTTTCAATCACCCGATACGAGCGGAGCCGACAAATTGTTTACAAATTTCGCGAATGTGAATTGAACAAAATTTAGTGAAACGCGCACTTTTGTTTACAGTTGTTTATTCGCGAGTGTCACGCAGTGTATTTGTAAGGTCCGGCAAGTGTATATTTATACATTTTATGTTATAAATTAGTAGTTGAAATCCAGTGTCCACTTCGTGACCAGTCGGCTGTCATTCAAAACACATTGGGTTTGTCTAAATGTGGAATAAAAACAAAAAACCGGTTTTTATAGCTTGCTCCTCGCGAATCTCTTCTTGTTGCTCTTGTTCGCGTGTAGACAGGCCCATTGCTTTGCAATGCTCTCAACCTGCAACGAGAGAATAAAATTCTCGCACACATATTCAACGGAGAGATAACTCATACAAACATTTTTTTCGGAAAGAGGTACAAATACAAACACATTCTTTGGAAATCAGAGATTTTCTTTTGCACTTTTCTATACGCGATTGCCTACTTGTAATATTGTCGTCACGCTCTTGCAATTTTTTTGTTAGAAAAATAGCTAGTATGGAGTGAGCCCTCTATGTATTTATCCTCATTGTTCATACTGACAAAATAATCCGTTCATGTACCGACTAGGTACTCGTACCCTTTTCGCATACGATCCAACAGATTGCAACACGCAACCCTAGTTTGCAATGTCGAATTGCCACCCTGTTAAATACTGCACAATTACAAACGTACATGAAAAAGAGTGGGTAGACTGACGATGATACGAAAAGAAAGCGGATACCCCACAGCGACCACTAGTCCATATGTTAAGTTAAAATTCATCATAGCGTTTGACAATATGGTTCATAGTCTCTTTGTAATTACGATTCGGTGTCTTGGTCAAACCACCACCCTTCTGCAGGTCTCTCTCTATACTAGCAGCCCGAATGCACAAAACCACCCTCATTTCAACTTGTTCCTATATTCTTTCGAATAGGATTTCTGAAACTTCCATTGATTGCATTTTATCAGCAAAATGTAATTTGATTATGATCTGTTTTTGCACATCACCTCCCAGCGGTAGTATGGAGTCATTACGTATATTGGAATTGATGCCGTTTTGCTTGACTTGGCAGGTTGTCGTGGAAGGATATCGAGCAACAGGATGAGCCTTCATCGGGTTCGTGAACGTATTTAATGTACCACGTTTGCACATTGTCGGTAGTCGATTGCGCGTTATTTTAAAATTCGATTTCGATCTGTCTGCCATTTGGAAAGAGAGAAACCATTCTTGTGGCCTATACGAATGAATCGTTTTCGTTCTTATCAGGTGTTTTCCACGTGAATGCATTCGGATGGAATTTCAAGAATGTTTTGTTGCTTTTAGAATAAGTTACATAGGTATAAAATGTATTTACATTCATATTCCTATAATATAGAAGGATAAATCAATATTTTAATTTTATCCGTGCAAGTGTGCGTTAATATCCGCAAAAAATGAAGATTTTTTCCCAATAAGGATTAATGTCATGGAGCGCACAATTATTTATTTATCTTTACATCCAATACAAACCAATGACATACAAAGCCTGGTTCCAATCCATTGATCGATTGTAATAGTAGTAATAGTAATAGAAGCGCTCTAGAAGGACTTCTCCTCCGAAAGTAGAGCAATTCCATCTCCCATTTAGCTTCATTTCCATTTTAAAGCTAAGCATATATATGTGTATATGTCACGCTCTGTGGCTCACTTGGTTGAGTCGCACTCTACGATGCTAGTAATCTAGAGGTCCGGAGATCGAATCTTGGCGTGGTCCAAATTTTCCGTACATGTGCGGATAGGAAATATATAGTGCTTGCAACATTATATAGGTACACTCCGCAATGATATGCAATGTAACGTTGACGCGAGTTAACGCACCATGGCCCCACATGGGGCTATACGGTACTGAGAAGATTTATGTATTTCGAAACGAGTGGAGTCGAACCATTGTGTCATAGGGCTGCCTTCGAAACCAACCCTCCAAAATAAGGCTCTTTAAAGAAATTATTTTTCGTTTATGAACAAATATCAACCAAGCTTCACTCATTGTTTTCCTAGACAAGCCTTACAACATATAGGTATAGGAACGGATGGAATATGAATACTACGTCATAGGGATGCGATACAAATTGCAAGTACAAAAGATGCTTTCATTCAAATGGTAATTGTATTCAAATTATGGCCGCGCCCGAAATTCGCCTCGCTCTTGTTAAATTTAGGTTTCCGCCACCGTTTGTTTGTTCACTTTCTTTGCATGTGTTTTTTAACTATTAGATCGTTGACATGACATTAGGCATGCACTTCCTCTACGGTGTACCTCGCTACAATTGACATCAGTTGTCTATTGGGATTCATTATTTTTACCTTATTTTGCCTATTTCCGATTTTCGTCAAATCGATGTGTTTGTGGTGTGGTACATAAACCTTGTAGCATTCGGGACATTCAGTTTATTCCACAATTTTCTTTCTTATTAAACTTGTCCTTCGTGCTCCCTAAAGGTCCATCTGGATTAGTCGCCAATGGCTGCGCGTCCAAAAACTGGCAACACGAACAGCCATTTGGCTGCTACTTAGCAGTCAACATTTTTTAAACGACCATATTTTTTGTCTGCTATGGCAATTATTTTTATTGCAGCAATTCGTATCCTCTTCTTTGCTAGGAGCAGTGGCGTAGATAACTTTTCCGAGAGGGAGGGGATCTGTGACTAGATTTTTTCTTAGCAAGGAAAATGCAATTTAAAGGTGTATAGGGGATCGTGAATAACCTGAATTCTTACACTGACTAGAAATTTTTTTTCACAAAACTTAAAACTTGCGACACATTATGCAAACGAAAATTTAGAACAAAAGTACAAAGTCTAAAGAGAATTTCGTGCGACCTGAGTCCACATAATACAATTAATCGCTGGTGCTGAGCTTTTGTACAAAATGTTATGCAAAAATTTATAGCTGAATTGTTGTACAAAATGCTAATGCATTCAAATTTGTGTTGGGTTAATGAACTAATATTGCTTCAAAATCCAATTTTAAATATTGCTTTTGCACCATTCTTTGATGAGGATTTTCATCATGATGTAAATTACTCAGTATAAATTTTGCTACTGGCATTGCTTTCGCATCATACAGGAGTTTCCAACCATTTCACCATTTAAAATTTGAGGAATCATTTTTTTGTTTCAGTGATGAAATTATGTCACGACCACAGGGGCAAGATGTTCGATCTAAAGGCCTGAATAAACCTCGGGCGGAATGAAAATGAAATTTTTGTCCGCTGCGATTATCTCAATGAAAATGCATGCTTACTGTCGTGGAACATGTCGGTAATGATGGGGAATTCCATAAGCTACAATCCGAATATGGTTCCAAAATTTTTCACGGCCATTTTATGGATTATTTTTCGATTCCCCCGTCATTAGATATTTTCCACGATGAAATGACCGGGGAATCGAAAAATAATACATAAAATGGCCGAGAAAAATTTTGGAACCATATTCGGATTGTAGCTTATGGAATTCCCCATCATTTCCGACATGTTCCACGACAGTTAGCATGCATTTTCATTGAAAAAATCGCAGCGGACAAAAATTTCATTTTCATTCCGCCCGAGGTCTATACTGCGCTTAAGGCGAATTCTTTTAATCCTCCTCCTATCTACCACCAGAAGCTGTAAAACAATGCAAACATTTTTTTAAGAGCATTAAATAAGTCTTAACCCCCAACAGCTGTATGTATTTTTAAAGTGTTGGTCCTCGGCTCATTTACCGGCACACGCCAGTGTGATTTTTGTTTCATTTATTTTGAATATTGGAAGTTTTACTAATTCCTTATTGTGAACCGCGTTTTAAAATTTCTTGGGATACACCTTAGTAAAATCCGTCTTTTCAGCTACTAAAAATGATGGGTTTAGACCGAGTGTATTTGTTACGCTGAGTGTTTAACTTTCGAATAATTTCAACGGAGCAGAATAGAAGTTCCGCTTCAAATATTCCGAATTTAATCAGGGCGGGCAAATTTAATAGGCAATAGGAGATGCCAAGCCGGGCAATTACCCAGGATCTATCACTTGGCGGGGCCTCCCACCTCACCTGAGCAATAAAATGGCCCTTGAAACTCTCGCTTAAAGCTGTGCTTCATAGCGAAGAAGAGCACATCTGACTTTTTCAACAGCTTGACCCAACAAATTTGCTACTCTGCGTAACTACGCTAGGGGGCCCCTGATGGTTGGGGGCCCGTGTTTCACCGAACACATGGAACACCGTACGTTACGCCACTGTCAAAGCGCTTGGTTGAGTTGCCATATTGAATATCAAAACTGGACGCACACCCAAATGGCGATCAGTTTGGATACAATGACAACTGCCAGTTGGCTGCACGTGCAACCATTTGTCGATCAGTCGGGATGGACCTTTATGATTCTTTGACAATTTTTGCTTTTGTGATTTTTTTAGTTTTTTCGTTTATGCAGAACTTTTTTTCTGGATAATTTGAAATTTGATAAATTTATTATATTTGTTTAATTGTTTTTATCAATATTAGTAAAACATTCTCGTATTTAGTTGACCTTGGGTTCCAAAAAAAAGAGCAGTTATGTTTAAATTATTAAAAATCAATCAATCAATCTATACTTGAAATGAAAGAAAATTTAAAATCTTTTTAAACCTTTTTAAGTACCTCAGTTGTGCAAGTCAATCAAATGACAAAAGCCTTTACAAGACAAAGGGTGAATTCACATTGTAAGACGAAACCGGACGGGTAAACTTGCAAGACAAGAACCATCGTTCTTACAATGTGAAATGCACAATGCTTGTCTGCTGGTCACTACAAAAGCTCTCGCCGTCCGGTTTGTTTGTGCTGTTGAATGCGCCTTCAATATCTAAGAATGCGACCATCGTGTATTCCTTATGATGAAGTGATTTTTCAATATAACCAACCAGCGAATGTAAAGCTGTATCAACTGACCTCCCTTTCCAATATGCATGTTGTGACATAGATAATAGGTTAGGTGAGATAAACGTTCGTAAATGAGTGTCGATTAGTCGCTCCAGCAATTTCAGCATAGTTGACGAGAGGCTGATGGGCCGCAGGTCTTTAGGACTAGCATGTGAACTTTTGCCATAGTTTTCGGAATAAACGTAACTCTCACATCTCTCCAGACACGGGGAATATAAACCAAATTTAGGCAAGCTGTTAGTATGCCCTCTATCCATGGGTAGGTGATGTCTACACAGTGCTGCAGGTCCGCAGGGATGATGCCATCAGGTCCAGCTGATTTGAAGGGCTCAAAGCTAGATATTGCCCAGATAATCTTCTCACAGTCAAGTATAGATTTCGTATCACAAGACTCTGTTCGACCAATCCGGAGGTCAGATGAGTCAATAATTGAGCTTCCAGGAAAATGCGTATCAAACAGACACTCAATAGTTTCGATACTTGATGACGTCCATGATCCATCCTCTTTTTGAAGAAAGCTTGGCACGGATGGGTTCGACGCCAAGACTTTCCTAAATCTAGATGTCTCTGAAGAGCGTTGCGCTTTGCTCCTCTTAACTCTTTCTTGAAAGACTTTAAATGTTCTTTATAGAAGTTCCAATCGGATTCAAGTCTCGAGGACTTAGCTTTGTTAAAGCTTTTCCTACACGTAACCCTTAAATCAGAGATCTTAGGGGTCCACCAAGAAGGTTTTTTCTTACCTCGAAACGAGTTAACAGGACATGATTGAGCGGTCGCAGACCTCATAGCTTCCGTGAAAAGGTCAACCATGTTGCAGGATAAAACCAATCTTATGAAAATTACGAAAGAACTTTATTGTATAAAAAAGGGAAAAGTCGTCTATACGAAGGAAAGCAAAAAAACAAGTTTGTAAAACACATTTTATTTACAAGGCTGGAAGATTCGAGATTAAATCTGATCAAGAAAAGAGCATAGCAGCAAATAGCACCCTCGTCAGCTCCCCGCCAATAAGCGTTGAAAGAAATTAGCTTCCACCAAACCAGCGCGAGTGCGGTACGCGGTACACACAACACAGACTCCACACGATTTGGCAAATTCAGCGTGGTCTATTGCGGCGGAAATTATTTCACAAATTCTGACGCATACCACACCACGCTGTTTTCGTGGAAACTATTAACTAATTCAATCACTTTTAAATGCATATCCTTGCGAGCATTTTAGCGGGATTGTATTATATCAATCCTTTTTGCGGCTGACAACTTTTTCTTTGGCGGAAACTTTTTACAACAGAGTTGTTTTTGTGAGAAATGCTATACAAATTGAATGCAATGTTTTTATCTACCCGGGTAGATAATATATGGTCTCTCTGAGAAGTTAATGGAATTTAACATCATTTTTTAAATTTTGTGAGAAAGAGTTAAGCTTGAAATACATTTGACGCGTCAGCATCAGCATCGGCATCAGCAGAAACATTTCAATTTAGAACACACGCATTTGCCTTTGATGATAAAAAATGCTGCTGCTGCTGTCAATGTGGGTCATCAAAGGCAAATGCGTGTGTTCTAAATTGAAATGTTTATGCTGATGCCGATGCTGACGCGTCCAATCTATTTCAAGCTTTATACTGATTTGCCTGGTAGGGATCATATAACGAATGAGTGTCATATTTTTAGTCTTCCGAATTATATTTGGGTTATTATAGGTACTTAGAACCTAGTTAATCCTTTTCCTGGGCTACACTTATCCCAAAACTTGACTCTTTCAGGCACTAAGTATAGACGAGCCGCGGGTCTAAAAAAATCGTAGGCTAGTTGGATGTAATCAAGAGTAAAAGCCAAAACACATACAGGTGCCATTTATCGTTAAAGAGCGCATAAGGTCATTCTCAATGTGACTGTCTAGACACTTTCAATTTTCGTTTGTCTTCATCATTTTGACAATTAAAACTTGAGATGCGCTATTGAAGAAGCGCATTCATTCTTGAACGCAATTGCCAATGTTAAATATTAACAACACATCATCTATTCATACTATTCATGAAAGAGTTTATTATTTACCCGTCCTGACCCAAGCCGCGACACATATTTAACGATAAATAATTATGTAACAGATCTGGATAGAATAAGACATTGATCTCTTCTGTTCACTTGACGCAATCAATGAGAAGTTCAATGTTGAAAGTGGAAACGGAGCTTGAAGACGATAGGGAGGACGAAAGCGCACATGTGTGGACGAAGCCAATAGTATTTTCTTAACAATATTTTTGAGACCAATAAATAAAGCCGACGAAGAATAATAAGATATAAATTACATGCTCCCTGCTCCAATCATGATAGTGGATAAATTTTTACCCATCTCAGTATTTTTGCCAGTCTGAACTAATGAAGGAATGACATATCACTGACAGTGGACTGCTTATTCGATGGTAAAAATTGCCAGGTTTCGACTAGCCAACCGAATAGGTAAAGAATGCATTGAGATCCAACGAAATCCTGAGGAAGACCTGGATTTTTTACTGAAACAAACGGTTATTAATTGTTTTAATAGTCCGTTTAACGCTTCGAACTGTTCAATTATCTAATAAAAATCTGTTTTCGTTTATCATTATTATGTAATATCAGTGGCGGATTTACCAGTAGGCTGAGTAGGCTTGAGCCTAGGGCGGCAGATTTCAGGGGGCGGCAAATTCCGGGAAAATATTTTTTAGGTTGTTCACACTGCCGTAGAAAATTGTAGGATGTAGCACTTATCATCATTATACGATTTGGAAACAGGCAAAGCGTATTTTGACCCTCAGTGTGATATAAACGTGAAAAGGCATTTGTCGCCATTGTCTAAGAGCGTCAAACACAGAGGATAAATATTGAGGGCCATTTAAGCTTAAATTCGAAACCAAGATTTTTCCTGTTTTTATTCACATGCCTTGCTATGCCCAATCCTTAAACAACATTAGTAGTCTAGTACAGATAGATCAAAACCCAAACATAAAAAAAAAGGAATTTTTGATGCCAAATTGTTGAATATACTGCTCAATATACGCAGTAAAAAGTTAGACTAATTTTCGCCATGGGTTAAGGGGGGAGGGGGTGGCAAAGGGGTGACAATTCAGTTTTTTTGCAAATATCTGGAAAATTATGAGTCTGAGCTTAAAATGTCCTGAGGACGAAACAAACTACATAAAATTACCTTTGTAATGATTTGTAACACTCTAGACATTTTCTCAGAAAATTATACCCTAGACCCAAAAGTATTATAGTGAATTTACATTTTTTGAGTTTTACATTTCGCACTGTAACTCTTGATAGAATAGACCTACCGTTATAATATCTTGACCATATATTGATAACAAAATTTGTTTGACTTGTACCAAAAATTGGAGTACTCCGACCATTCACGCCCCCTCACTCCTCCTAACATTTTTCAAAAAGTCATGCCGAGAGCTTCTTTTCAAATTGAGCCAGGCAGATCAAATTTGGTGGGGTGCCTAGTCTAAGCGCCACTATGCTCTCCACCAAAACTTATTACATACCATCCGATCAAAACTAAGGGTACCCCATACAAAGTGAACGAAAATTCTAACAAATTTCACATTTTTTCATTTCTAAATTCTATGTAAAATAGAAAGAAAAATTATCTCCTAGAACGTCATTATAATAGTTAATTGTAGTCTTGTGAATGTATGTTCAAAAGGTTGTACCAAGGCGTACGCTACAAGTATAAAAAATGGGTTTGAAGGTCAGTGATTCCAGTTCTAAGGCTATTTGTGAATATTTCGAGTAACGTGTACTAGCAACCTTCAAACCCGATTTTTTGTACTTGTAAGGCACGCTCTGGTACAAACTTTCGGATAATAAGGTTCCTGTGTGCTAACATGTAGTTTATTTGTAAACTAAGAAAGAATCGTCAGTTCTTGAGCATTACAACAATAAAAAAAATATTTTTTCATCCGAAAAATATTTAAGTTATTCCCTATATACTCTTAAAAGTTCAATAAAAAAAACCAATAACAAGAAAATCTACGTTCGCTTATATTAATGCACGATATAGTTAAAATAAGTGAGTGTCTACTGTATCTCCAAATTTTATACTTCACGCACTTCTTCAAAAGGCCATTCTGCATTGGTCTGATACCTGGGACAGATTTATTGATTTGATTTAGTGAAAATTAGTTTGCGGTGTATACGGCACACAAAAATATTTACTAATGGCTTAAACATATGGAAACTGAATGAACTTTATAGAAATACGAATTTCAAAAATAGCGGTTTGTGGATTCCCTAATATGACAGCAAGGCCTATTGGAAAGCATGCTGAATACTATGTCTCAGCTAAAAGCATTAGCTGATACGACAACCGGGCCGAAACTGGTTCGAACATTTACTTCGATGTTTTAATTTAACCCATTAAGACCCGGACCATTATCTCGTTTTCCTATTTGAAAAAATTTAGGAGTATACTATTGGGTCTCATTAAAAAAATAAAAACGTATTTTTGTCCTTGAAAATGTATGTTTTCGAAAACGCGATTCTGGGTCAAACCAGTATCTATTTATTTGTATTTTCCATATAAGTACTTGTAAAACACTTCATTCGTGGAACGATATCGAATCAGTATCAATATTTAGTTAAAGAATATTTGGTCTATAATGTATATACTTTCGGAGCCAGATTATGTAAAAATCGATAATTTGAATTCCTTGATAAGTTGAACGATGAGTTGTACTGAGGAAATGTACAGTCGGTTCGTTTTATTGGGTCAGAACAGGATAGAATAGCACAACTTCCATACAAATTTGACAGGAGTTCTTCTAAATAGAACAACTGTGCGTTATGCTGTTCTATCCTGTTCTGACCCAATAAAATGGACCTAGGCCTGTTTTTTCAAAACTCTTATCGAATGGTTAGTCTTATCGCATAGAGAAGACACACACAATTTTCAGAAAGCTTTTCCGTTATATTGAATTGAATTTTTGTTTATTTGGCATAGTTATGTTATCTTTTGCTTATTTACGCTTTTTTATGAAACCGCGCAATGATTCTTTCAATCTAAGATGATGGCGTAACCATGCAAAATATGGCAGAACTATGCAAAATAAACAAAAATTCCATTCAATACAATGGAAAAGCTTTCTGAATATTGTGTGTGTTAACTATGCGATAAGACTAACCAGCCGATGGGTACTGAATAAGAGTTATCAGAAACCGGGCCCTAGTGAGTCACACTCAAAGTCTTAGTCTTTATTTAAGAATATTTCCTTAACTAATTTTGGGAGATGCTAATTTTTGGATTCTAAATGTTCAGGAAAGTATCCTCTTTTACATTCAGTAGGAAATGTCATTGTTTGTCCAAATTACAGTAATAAAAGCCGTAGAAAACCAAACAATGTGCAGAATCTGATATCACAGTGAAAGTGAGCGACCCAATTGTTTTCGTCGATTTAACGCTAACATTTTAAGTATGTAATTAATATTTTTGTATTAAGTTTATAAATCCTTCTTTAGTTGTGTACTAAATTAATTAAAATCAATTAATTAGTGAAAATGCGCAAACAAAAAAGTTCAAAAATTGGGTAGTTGGTAGTGAAGTACCATTAAGCGGGATGACTTTAAGGGGTTGGCCCTTTGTTTTCAAAAATGCTGTGGAAAACCCAGCACATTCTGCAAGAAAAGAAATGTTTGAAAATAATTCAAGGAAAAGCCGTACGGAAGCTGTTTTAATTCAAACATGAGGTTCCTTTTGTTCCATATATTCAGTAAGGATTATGGATAAGGAAAAATTATATCCTAAAAATGAGGAATAGCAGTAAGGCTATAAAAAGCTGGTAGAGATTGGGGATGCCCCCCTTAATCTGCAAGATAACCTAAAGGCTTTCGAACGCAAGATCGTGCCGGTTGCAAATGAATTGCAACGAATGCGACCCTGGGGGTTGAGATGCCCCCGCTTCTTGCGGTCAACATTGGAGTAGGACTCGAGGTGGCTGTGGTGTTATACAAAAGTCGACTAGCTAGGGTCGCAACCCTCAGGTGGGGTTCCAAAGGGAGGCAACCCGTAGGAAAACACCCTTCCGGCTTTAGCCGGATAAACCTGCCGTCCCTTAGGGGAATGAGGTTATGGCCGCCTGGCTTAGGAACTCAGAAAGGCAATGCGAGGTAGACGCAGGATGGATGTTCCATATATTGAAAGTATCCCTCATCACCGTGCTCCTAAATTGACTCAAATTATCAAAACTGAATTCGATATCGGTGTACACACTGAAACTGTTCGAAAGAGTACAAGCATATCAAGCATTTGAAAAGAAAGATTTATACTCATTGGTGGCTCATTTTGACTGTGACTCACTGTGGTTGCCAACATTTTGCCTATAAGAGGGACCTTTATTTGATGTTAATCGATTTCGAACTTCGGCGAAGTGTTCTTTCCATCACCTCATTTGTTGTTTTTCTGACAAATATAGCCTTTCGTCATTATTATTTATTCTCAGCAACGTTTTTGTGTGGCCACGGATTGAAGTCTCTCCCCAATTATCATGGGTCCGTTCCTATTTGCATCGTTCATAAATCTTTTAAATTCGGCATCAGACCAGTAGATACTGTAGATAATAATAATAATACAAATGTTCAGTTCCATGAACTGAATTATCTGTAAATTAGGACAACGAATTACGTGCAATAAAATAAAAAGACAATCGATTCGAGACCCAGTTAAACTGGAACAAAATCTATTTCATTTTTTATATTTAACAAAGAATGTACATATTTAATTTTTTATGGTGATGCAACACTGGCTTTTTTCTCATCAATTTTATTTTTTATCGCCTCATCAGTGGACTCCACATTTTCTGTCGATTCTTCAGCTTTTGTTGCTTCAACCGATTCAGTTGACTTCGCACTTTCAATTGGCTTCCCTGATTCATTCGACTCTACCGTTTCAGATAATTTCCCTTCTTCAATCGACTTCGCCGTTCCTGTTGGCTCCTGTTGTACTGTTTGAGTATCCGGTTCCTCCGATACACTGGGCTCCGGCGTTTCAGTTGACTTCGCTGTTTCTGTCGATTCCACTTGAGCCGGAGCCTCCACTGGTTCAGTTGTTTCCATCTTTTCAATTTCACCTTTTGTTTCAGTGGACGCAACTGTTTCGGGTGGCGCATTTGTCGAAGCTGACGCTTCCGTTGTCGTTAGATTTTCTTCCGATACATCAGTTGGTGTCATAGTTTCATCCTCTGTCAATTCAATATCTTCGGGTTTTGGCGAATCTGTTACTTCCAACTTTTCCATTTCCATATCTTCAACATCGGCCATTTCGTCATCTTGCACCACTGCAGTGGACAGAATTTCAGCCGTAACAGTATTATCGTTATCGTGTGAGATTGTGACATTTTGTTCTGGAAGATTGTCAGTCGAAAGCATTTCCGTATCTTGTGACAATTCCTTAGTCGGATCAGACGATCTAGAAAATGACGTTTGCGAATCAGTTACTTCCGATACTTGTGTAGACAACATGTTGAGATTAGCTGTGGCATTGTCGTCGGCTTCTTGTTTCAATTCGAGATTTTTGGTGTCGACAATCGCCTCGTCCTCTTCTTCCGTTTCTGATTCGAATTTCTGTAAATTTTAGTTCAGACCAATAATTCTTTCAATGTTGAATATTCCATATTACTAGTAATTTCTTGATTTTATATGACTTCATTTTGTATTCAGTAATTCATTGTTCTCACAGTGGAACGAGCTTCTTCATTCTGAATATTAAGAAAATTCGCGAACATAATTCATAGAACATTTGAAAAAATGCTGTGTTCGTAGCCGAAAAACTAAATTTTACAAATACAGGAAAAGAGGTAATTGGCATTTTGTATAAAATAGAACATTGAATATAAAAAAATTATCAAGGATTTCGTATCAACAATTTTAGAAATATCTTGATAACTTTTTGTAATATAAACGAACAAACAGCTGTTATTACCTCTTTTAAGAAAGATGTAAATAAATGAACAAACAACTCAACAACAGTTTCAGAAAGATAACCTCATCTCATTTCTCGATGTTCTCATAATTTGTGCTAATATCCGCAATATTCGTTTCATGCATTTTTCTAAACTGATGTTTAGATTAAATTAATAGAAATATGTTATTTTTGAAGTCATATTGTCAGACAAGCATTATATCGTCGTTTCTTACAATTAGTGCAGAAAAGGAAGCCTTTTAAACGAATAATGCAAATCTGACCTAGTAACTACTAAACAAATATACGAAACTTGCCTTTTGTGAGTAGGCCCTGGGCGGCGGGAGACTTAAATGCAACACACAAGTTGCATTCTCGAAGATACACGGTACCGGCTCTTGACAAACTACTCCGCTTTTATCCACTCCACAGGCTCGGAACAAAACTTGCTTCTTATCCTCGAGTATGTGTTTCTTACAATATTTACAACTGGGAATGACTCGTTCGCCACACTTGACGCCTCCTTCGGAAAAAATGCACTTTGGAAACGCTGGCGGCTTATAGCCGGCTCCTTCCGTAGCTCGATCACGCTTCTCCTTATACTTTTGATATAGAACGGCTTCCATGCCAAACCTTCGGTGGTAACGATGCAATGTTTTATATTTTTGATAAACTTTTCGCTCTTGTGGCGTTTCTTTGGGTTGATCGTGAATACTGCCTAGAAGTATGCAATAAAAATTATATTTTAGCAATCGATATAAATAGCGAGGCATTACGAAAATATTACATAGCGTTTCGCGTTCCTTCTTGATAGCATGAAGATATTTACGACGTTTTTCCTTGAGTAAATGCTGCAGCCGTAGAAGCTGTTCCATGTATAGAACTTGCAAACGCATCATTTTTTGTTTAGTTATATTCGTGGCCTCCTCAGTGGTGTAGATACCAGCATGTCTGAAAGTTTTTGGAAAATAGATATTTTTTCTTTTACCGCGACATCTCTTGATTACACTGGCTATAAACAAGAAATTATTTTGATACTTACTTAAGCAAATCTTCGTTTTGAGAATCAACACTTTCATTGTCGGAATTATCCCATTCATGCGACGGCCAAGTGTTGCTAACAGTTGGTACGTCTTCGTCGGACGACGAATCCGATGCATAATCCAATAATCGTCTCTTTGGAGGCTTCTCTTCAACTATGCGATCGAAATCCGCCGAATGAACATAGTGTACTAAAAAATAAACAAATTCGTTAAAATCACGTAATAAATAAATCGAAAATTTCCACATACTAAACGGATCGGCATTTGGAGAAACCACATCGATTTCTTCGTCAGTTTCCGTGAAGCTAGTTGTCGTTCCCTCAATTTTAATGTGATGTGAGAGATCGTTGAGTAGTGATTCATTTGTCTCGACCAATTTGTATTTTCCCACTGTATTATGTGTTTTTGTCAACTGTATTAGTCGACTGTGTTCGAAACAATAGTTTGTGAGACTCGCTTCCTTTTTTCCCTCGTACTTTGGTGCCGGCTGTAGACATCTTTTGCCGTTACTTGCATAGGTATAAGCACATTGTTTGAAGGGGGCGCGTGGATCTTGTAGAATGTGTCGAATACAGTATTCGTAGCCTTCGATCCGCGGAATGGAACAATCAAAAGTCGGATTTGAGCATGCTTTGGATTTATTCTCAATCTCAATGTGAAGTTGATCGCGAAGAGCTTGCTCTTGTTCTGCTGTTGTTTTGACCGGTTTCTTTAGCGTCAATGATCGACCTTGTGAATTCGTAACAAGTTGATTAGAACTGGAAGCCATTTTTCTGTAAAGATAAATAAATAAAACGAGCGCACCATTTATTATCCGTTTTAGAGATGTATGCCAATGGAATAATGAAAAAATTAATGTTTTGATGTATCACAAGTTAAAACAAACTTAAAATCCGTTTCAAAGACGCTCGAAGCACGCATTATCCTCACTCTTCAATTCCCATGCATAGCTAGCTTCAGGATCATGCATAGCACCACCACAGCCCTAGATGCGATCACTCCATCATCCACTATGGGCTCTCCCAGCCGCAGCCTTCGGATAGAACGCATCTAGGGCTGTGGTGGTGCTATGCATGATCCTGAAACCATGCTGATGAGAAGCTTGCTATGGATCTTGACCTATCGGAAGCGTTCGATACGGTTCATGCATTGCTGATGGCAAATTTCAACATGCGTATTCCTGCACAAAAGATAAGATGGATTGCAAACTGTCCGCGGCCTAGTCATTTCGCTTTCCACCATCTGAACGCGGATTTTTTCGAAGGAACTTATGGTCTTTACCGCGTACCGGCAAATTGCGATAGAGACGTTATTCTACTGTCACACACCCTAAAATCCTTGGAATCCACATGGACACCATCATGAAATCGAATCGACATGTCGAAGTCGTTATCGACAAAGAGCACAGTATAAATAACGTCCTAAAGACACTCGCTGGTAGTTCCTGGGGCAAGGATAAAGAGATAAAAAAAACACTTATAATATAAAAGAATAGGTCGAGCAGTTCCTGACTATGCTGCATCGAAGTGGTCACAAGCCGTATGTGACACAAATTGAAATGAGATCCACGCATGTCTGAATGCTGCTCTACGTATCGCTACAGGCTGCAACCTGATGTCTTTCCAGAAACATTTACATCAGAAAACCAACATGTTGCCGATACGCGATCATGCAACCAGAACACCACCCGAACTACAATCTCATGGACAGAATTCCGCCTACACGACATATCAGGCGTGGTTTTTGAGACTTAGAGGGAGATGTCCAGGGATACAAACGGAACTACTAAAATAAATATATATTTTTACAGAAGAAAATGCAACGCGCTGTAGAGATTGTTCACTCACTGTAACTGCAAATCTTAATATTTCTCAAATTGTTGTTTGGACTATAACGGCAACAAATGGTTTATAAATTGCAACCCAACCCGAAATATAACGGTTTAGAGAAAAATCGGACCTTCTTTCTGGAACCGAGAGATCAATCTCATTATTTTGCCTAAGTTCAAATAACTGCACTGTAAAAAATACACCAGGGCAAAATAAATCTTGAAGCCTTATCTACATGCGGTGCTAATTGTCAGCTCAATTGGTACCACATGCTACCAAATGATTGCCTGACAAGCAGAAAAATTACATAATCAAACTTTCATTTTGAGGGTTTTCATAAATGAAATTATCAAAATCGGACTCCGCGCGTTTAAATTATATGATTAGGTCATTCAAAAACGAGACCGAGGCTAATTTCGGGGGCGGCCGAAATTGGGATACCCTTCGCTCTCCTCGGCTTACCTACGACTTGTATTTAATCCCCCCCCCCCCTATTCTTTTCCTTCCGTCTTCATTAAAGTTCCGTTGCGTTGACAAAATAATAGGAAGGTGTGTGGAAATACAGGCATTAATTTCACCGACCCCAAAAACCATTGAATTGACACCAAGCTTGCTCATTTTAGATGCAACATCAACTGTTATTTTTTAAGACCCCCAACTTACTGTTAAGAATTACGCCACTAGAAACCTACCTAAAGAGGTTATATGTCAGCACCTGCAAAATACCGTCGTGGAACATGCCACAAACCCTGAGGAATTCCGTAAACTACATGCTGAAAATTAGTCTTAAATTTTCCCCTGTCATTTTAAGTATTATTTTTCGATTCCCTGATCATTGGATAATCTCCACGGTGAAATAACCGTGAAGGTACACATTGCAAATGCATTCGGCAAAGAAGGAAATTATTTTTTAGTTATTTTCAAGATTATTTCGGACGTAAAATGTCTTTGGAGTAATGTTCGAAATGGAGATGATAAATTCACCATGGTATTTTTCCACAAAAATAAAGTCTTATCCACATTCCGGGGTAGGGTAATTTATCCGAAGGCCACAAAAATAAAGTTTTATCTACATTCCGATTAAACATTTCATATATAGCTTAAAGTAGAATGTATTGCTTTTAATAAAACTATAAATAGGACGGGAGAAAGGTTTCCCTGAAGTCGAAAGGCACTTCTATGGATTAAGGACTAAATGTTAGTCAAACTGTACAAAATATTGGAAGAAACCACCATGTCATAAGAAATTCAAAATTTTCTTGGTCATAAATAAGTAGTTTTCTTTGAAGATGACTCCAATTGAAAAACTTTCAGCCAAGGATTCGTCAACATAGAGGAGTCGCAAATTTGCGCGAGCTTGTATCCAATATTATTTTTGTTTGATCCGGCCTGGAATTACTCAGCTTTAGCAAATGTGGCCCCAAGTAGCCAAAAGGTTGGACCCACATGGTCTAGGTTCTCATTTCCACTTCATATGCTGGCGAAAAAAGAGTCAGCGCATTTTTTTTCGTTCTTCGTTTTTTTTTTTTTTTTTAATTTGAGTCACCTTACATGAGGTGCTTTCAAAATAACGGGTTATGCTCGCTTCAAAGATGATTTTGCCTTAATATTGGATACAAATAAATAATAACAGACGCGACAATCCAGCATTGGACTAAGATCTTATCTGCTTTTTGTTGAGGTAATGAGATCAGCATCACGCTCAGCAGTGTTATTTATCCCCATAAATGGGTACTCGTTTAACATCTGAGTGAGATCATAGTCCGTCACAAGCTCGTGAGTTCGAAAAACACCATGATCCACGGTGAGATTCGAACTCATGACCCTGTGCACCGAAGGTGCGCGCACTAACCGCTAGACCAGCCAGACTACTTCATGCTATGGCTGTGGGGAACTTGTGGACTCGAATGCAACTTAGGTTTCTGCAGTTCGGCCTATCTATCTAGATGGAAGCGGTTCTTCATTCTTCATCGAAAGTAGTGATCTAGTAGTCCATTTTCCATCGCCACAAAATAATATTAGTTTCGCTGTGCTGTGTCGTATAAATCGCGATTTTAGATTGTGCCATAATTTGTATAGTGTGTGTGCTGTACGGGTGACAGATATACAATCGATTAGAGTGTCTGAATCTAAGAGTTTTAATGCCTTAAATGAAAAAAAAAACAAAACCTAGGCTAATTTCAGACGCGGTCGAAATTTGAATAACCCGTCACATCTGAATGAAACTTAAGCTTCTTTTGCGTAAACAATTTCGACCGCAGCCCTATTACGTGTTCCGATTCCATCCATTCCTAGATAATATTCTGAGGCTTTACTAGGAACACATTGGAAAACACTTGGATGAAGTTTGGTTAAGATTGGTACATAAAGAAAAAAAAATTTTCTTAGAAGAAACTAATTTTCAGGGGCAGCCCCATGGTTCCGATTCCATTCGTTCCGAAATATATACAGCGTACACTAAAATGAAACGTGTATACAAAATTTCAGCCCGATAGCTTCAAAACTGAGATACTAGTTTGCGTTGCAACAGACGGACATCGCTCAATCGATTTCTCTCGTCACACTGATCAATAATATACAGGGTGTCCGGAAACTGCCGCATAAACGCACCGGATTGTGATTCCTCATGTGATTTCCAGCAAAAAAGTTGTACGGAATATACCCCCTTAGCTTAACCCTTTAGCTGCCACAGGCATTTGAAGATTTTTGAAAATGCCTTAAGTGCAGAAAACTAGGGTTAATTTTAGCTCGATTTCAATTCAATTCAAACTGCCCTTAAAGATCTGCAATTTGGTAAAATTTATTTAAATTATATGAAAATCGATCCAAAATAAACCCTAGTTTTCTTCACTTAAGGCATTAAAACTGTTAGAAATGACGAAGCTAGAATAAAATGATGTAAGAAAGAAATTATCGCTAGATGATGCGCCAGTTTTTAAAAGAATCGTACGAGCACCTCACCTTGGCAGAAGTTGGAGGAAATTGAGATGGAAAAACATATAGTTTTTGGGTCAAATCACAAAAATTTGACTTTGAAGTTCTGTAAAAACCAAACCTCTTACCCGATTTTAGTGCCGTTAGTTTTATTTTTTGGGTAAATTTTGGGTAAATCTTATTTGACTATTCAAGCTAGTCTAGCTTTTTAGATATTGAAGTTTTAGTCGTACAAGAAAATGATTTGTTCAAAAATCTTCAAATGCCTGTGGCAGCTAAAGGGTTAAGCTAAGGGGGTATGTTCCGTACAACTTTTTTGCTGGAAATCATTCGCTGCTTTACTTTGATAGTGGCACAGCTCCAAAAATTTAGATTTCCCGTTTTTGAGCTCAAATGTTGCCAATTGTGGCATTTTTTCATTTTACAAATTTTCCCATTTCAATCTGTAGTACATATCTTGTAAAATGTACTTGTGCCGTTATGCAACTGCCTCCGATTTTTCATGGATACATACTGGCATAAAAAAATGTGCCCGTATCCAAGTGCAATGAGTTGTTTTAAAATATCTGCAATTTTCCATGAACACTGACATCAAAATATAACTTTAACAGTAGGATTTCTTGATTTTTCGCTAGAGCAATTTGAAACTTGAAAGCCTATTTCAACAAATTTTGCAGCTTTTTAAATCCAATACGCAGTTTATTTTTAATAATAGAATCCTGTTGAATTTGTTTGCCGAAAGTTTCTTTAGTTTCTAATAAACTGTACATATATTATAGTGATATAGAGAAAAAGAAGATAAGACATTTTTTCCATTTGATTTTGATATAGAAAATACGTTTAAAAGGGGATTCAGACTACTGACAAGATTTATTAAATCCTAGATTTAGTTAACAGTTATACCATATTGTACTGCAATTTGAACAATGCAATGCAATGATTTTACGATGCATTTTCAACTTAATGACATACGATTTTATCTAGTAGGTGGGTTTTGACTCGATTAATTTAGTGGTTTTAGTAAATCCTGTCAGTAGTGTGAATCCCCTCTAACTTATTTTAAGCTTTCTCTATGGGTAACGTTTGAATAGGAATAATAGCTTATGTCGAAATAAGAATTTCCAAATGTCCTTTTATTGTAAAGAAAAGTCGACTTTGTTTATTTAATTTTTTTAAATTCCAAATCTAAATTCAGAATTTTAAGAATAGGCGTAAATGGTAATGTAAGCTATTTAAGGGTTTTTCCATTTAGTAAAAATTACATTAAGTCATTATTCTCTATGTCATCAAGGAGCATATCTGTGAAAACCGGAAAACGCAGCCCCAATAATTTCCTTAAATAAACCCAAATTTATCAATCTTTGACAGCAGATAACCTTCAATATGGACAACATCTTCATTAATTCGATATGATAAGATAGCCCGACGTCGAGTTTTGGCTGCCTGAATCGTTGACCTCCAATTGTGGCCGTCACGCTACCTTATGTTCCAGTTTCCAACAGCTGGTGGGCGTCCTCACGTCCTGAGTACTCCCAGCGAGCCCTTGGTCGTCCACGCAATCTCTCCTTCTTCGGCATGCTTATATTATCCATTCGTTCTAAAGGCCCCATCATAGCATTTGTTTTAGTGTCATTGATACTTTTCAACATCTTTTGCGGAGAGATTATGCAGAAGGCTTTAATCGCATAATCTTCGAGGTATGATGTCGATGTCATCGGCGTACACTATTAACTGTGTCGACTTGATGAATATCGTGCCGCTGTTGTCCATATTCATGGCACGAGTGCGAGTTTTGGAAAGATCAGTAAGTCTATAACGCACACTGACCTCAGAGACGGAATTAGTCATGATCATCTTTGTCAGCCGCACTAGCTTTGCTGGTATGATTTGTTCTCCGGATTATCGAATTAATTCTCTTTTCCAGAATTTTTGACAAAATCTTATTAGTCATAGAAACTGATGAGATGTTCCTGGAATTCTCACATTTCAGCTTGTCACCCTTTTTGATTACCTCGTGTCGGTCAATATAGTGAAATTCCAACAAAGTGGTGGTATTAATTCAACTTAGGCGGAGATTTCAATATCCGTGGCGCCTAATTTTGATGATAGCATTTCATTCATTAAATCGTAACGGCTCTCTCGATAATCAATATCAAAGTTTTAGTTTTTTAATGAGGCAAGTTCACTATTTTTATAAGAAAAGGGGGATATTTCCGCTTTACTGATTGGTGAAAGTGTTTGATGCAATCAAATCTACGTTTCAATTTTATTTAGTCCCACTAAGGGGCGATTCAGAATATCGACAAGATTTACTAAATCCTAGATTTAGTTGACAGTTGTACCATATTGTACTGAAATTTGAATAATGCAAGTACATTTTACGATGCATTTTAAATTTAATGACATACGATTAGATCTAGTAGGCGGGTTTTGACTCGATTAATTTAGTGGTTTTAGTAAATCCTGTCCATAGTGTGCATCCCATCTTAGAGGGGTGTCGTGCTCTGTGGCCGTGATCGTTCGGTCGCCACTCTGTGAAATATACACTCATAGAGAAACGAGTTTCCAAACTCGGCACGACTCGTCGCTAGTTTATTATTGAGAAGACGATGATAAGAAATATTCTTATCGTAGAGTAATAAAATAACAATGAGACTAGGAAGTGGTATGGCTGACAACCGTATCACACTCCGAAATCAGTTGTCTTTGTAACGTTGATGATTACACACGGTAGTCATCAACGAACCATGCTCCACTAGGAGTTACGGTAATGAAGAGAGAGAGAGTAAATCTTGTCGATAGTCTGAATCGCCCCTTAGTTTTAGCAATTGGGCTATATGTTGATAATATGAAATATCAATAGTTGCGAAACAAACACATTTAAAAAAATGCTAAAGCATGTTAAACAGAATTTGACCCTTAAATTTAATTATTATGTTTCTAGAGACCCTTACACAAATAATAAATAATAGTAAAAATTGGAAAAAATAGGCGGAACGGTTAAGCTTATATTTGAAAATAAAACTTTTTCGTAAATCTTTAATTGCTTCTCCTGAAAAATTACATTTTTCGAGTTGTGCCACTATCAATGTAAAGCAGCGACATGAGGAATCACAATCCGGTGCGTTTATGCGGCATTTTCCGGACACCCTGTATATACTTTATATAGTCGGAGGCGCTTCGTCCTGTGCGTTGCAAACTTCGTGACAAAGTTAATATACCCTTTCACTCTACGAGCGAGAGGTATAAAAATAGGAAAGTTGTGCTGTTCTGTGCTGTACCTGATAGCAAAAAAAACGCGCCTATTGATATTTACGTTATGAGAAAATGCGGTAGTTCTGGACACCCTGTATATTTTTTTTTTAATTTGACCTGTGTTTTGAAAATGCAAAAATTAGCTCGCGAGCTGGAGTTTAGTCACCACTGGTTTAGTACATATGCTATGTGCATAAAAATTCGTGACGTGCAGCAAAAAAGAAGACTGAATTAACCGCAGCCTGGTGAGACGATCTCATTTTTCAAGCTCTAAATTATAGAACACCCCAAACAAATTCTACGAGGCGGCTTAGTATTTAGAGGATTTTGTCCGCACATAACCGTGCGTTTTGTTTCGAATTAATTTGCTTTTTCGTCAGTACACAGCAATCAACGCGACATGGCGATAAGAAACGGGCCCATGTTCTTAACCGTTAACGTAAGAAAGATGATTATGGATGTCAGATTTTGGGGCACAATATTTTATATACTACCGTTTTCATTATTTATTAAAACCTTTATTCATAAATTACATCCTTCAACAAACGTTTATCAATTGGCATTTCACAACGATGCATAACAGATTTCTGCGACTTTTTTAGGCCCTCCACAAAATATTACTTACACACAATTACTCTATCTTACTTCACAAGTTTTTACCTGTAATTTTTAACCCGGAGAAACGCTTTATTTGCAACACAAATCCAAAATTCTGAATTTTTTCGCTAGACTCCTATTCACACCACTTCACACAACAGCACATACTGGTGGCAATCACGCTTCACATTAAATTATGCCTATTCCCGCACCATTCCCATATGGCAGTTCCATTAAAATTCAAAACAAGGCGCAAATCACGTCACTGCACTTTTCAAGTCAAAAACAAATGCCAATCTGCACAAATTCGGCACATAGCAAATTTTCCTAGCATTTTAGGCACGCTCTAAAAATGTTAAACCGTCGAAAAACACGAAATTCACAAATTTTTTTCCGAAATTATTTTCACCAACCACCAACATGACACTCATTTGTACTGCGTTGTGGGTCAGCCATTTTCCGGGATTAGACATCGAATTCTGTGAAGTGCTACGAAAAATCGTAAAATTCCATGTTTAATTCACACCAATTGCTGTAATTTTTACACGAAAACAAAGTTCTTGCGCACAGATATAAAACTGGCAGTTTTTGGTAAATAGAAAACACGTTAAATCCGCTAAAATTGGTGTAAAACGGCACGCGCGAACTTTCTCGTTGAATGTCGTCGAGCGATGTAACTTTTGAACGAGCAGATTAAATGGCGTCTGACATTTTTTTTTATTCGTGTCCGTCTTGGGAATGTTTTCAACGATCCCCAAAGTCAGAATATGAATTTTCACCCGTAACGCGGGCGCGCAATGAATTTATGTACATTGAAATGTTACGGATTTGGAAAAAAGCGATGTTTTGCTAATGGAGACCACATGAAGCCTTTTCTTGTGCGGGCAAAATTCTATCGATTTCGCGGTGTTCAAGTTGAGGATTTCCCCCGAGTTTTTTTGTACATGTGAATTTCATAAGAAATGAATGTGACGTTTCGTGTGCGACAGAGACAAGCGCACATTTACGTGTTTGTGGAATGCTATTTGGCACTGTGTGCGCGCGACTGCAACGACAAAAGTGCCGGCTAGATTGACACGAAATCTCATTTCTCCGAGCTAGATGGCGCTACAGTCCACTGAATTTATGGGACATTGCGAACTTATGGCAACACCACACAGTGAGTGTAGAAATTTTCGCAAAATTATGGGGAAAATATGAAACGAAATTATTTATGTATAAATGGCCAGGTTTTTGGAAAAGCTGGAACAAATGCAAAATTAAAGTAGACAGAAGTACATCAGGCGTTTTGAATATTGTCATTCGATAAGGAAATTAGTTTGGAAGTACATTACTTAATTGCGTAATTTCGCAACATTAAATGTACCATTAAAAGTTTAATAAATGTATTGTAACTTATTTTGTACCATACCTGACATTTGCGAGATAGAAAAATTTAATCATACTAAATTCACCGCGAAGTGTCCCATAATTTTTGAAAATTTCCACCCTGACTGTACTTAGTAAAAAGTATGCGACTGTGTGTGTGATTTTGCCATAAACATTCCACTGCACGTCGAATGTTGGCAGCCCAGATTCGGGTACACGAATCGGAGTTGCTGAACGCGTGCGGGAAGAGAAATGTTTTGTTTACGTGTGACTGTCAAAAGCCGAGAAAAATAGTCTTTATCTAATAATATTCACAGAAAGTGGCCAAAAGTTGTGTTGAAAATTAAGTTTTCGGTCTTATGTCGTTTTCCTGTGTAGTGCGAGACATTTAATTTGAATGGCTAACAACAATACCGCCGCCCCGAGCACTAGCAGCAGCGACTCGAAGGACAGCAGATGGTACTTCACAGCCGAACAATTAGAAAATTCGCCAAGTCGAAGACAAGGCATCGATGCGAACCAGGAGCTATCGTATCGCCAGCAAACGGCTTATCTCATTCAAGAAATGGGACAGCGCTTGCAAGTGTAAGCATTTTCATTTTTTCTGCTATAAAGTTCCAGAAAATTTTTCCCGAATTCACTTTCACTCGTGGTCAGTGCGTTCTTCACAAGCTGTCAAAATGCAGACGAAATCGCTTTTTTCTCGGTATCCATTTGAAGCAATTTTCGTTTTTGTTACAGCTCGCAATTATGCATCAACACAGCGATTGTTTATATGCATCGTTTCTATGCATTCCATTCGTTTACCCACTTCCACAGAAATGGAATTGCAGCTGCGAGCCTTTTTCTCGCGGCCAAGGTCGAAGAGCAACCCCGCAAGTTAGAGCACGTAATTAAGGTGGCACATTTGTGCCTGAGTACAGAGTTTCCGCAGGCCGCGTCCGAATTATATAATGAACAGGCGCAAGATTTGGTCTTTAACGAGAACGTTCTCCTGCAGACGCTTGGCTTTGACGTTGCTATCGATCACCCGCACACGCATGTCGTAAAGACATGCCATCTTGTAAAAGGTAATTAAGACGCTGATTTTGAATGTCGCAGCAGAGTTTGCAAAAGTACGTTTTCTCTATTTTGCAGCGTGCAAGGACCTGGCTCAAACATCGTATTTCCTTGCATCGAACAGGTGAGTTTTTTTTATATTAGGTGTGTTTTTTTGTACAAGCCAACAATATTCACAGAAATATTAGACGATTTGTTATGATTGAATTAAGATTCGTTTTTTATTTAAAATCTGTCGGCACGATTTCAGTATCTGTGGCGCCAAATGTTGATGATGCCATTTCATTAATATTGGCCTGAAACGACCGAATCTGCAATCCTTTTTCGGGAAATCGTAACGGTTCTTCAGATATTCAGTGTCAAAGTTTGACATTTATATGGGGTAGTTCAGTTTTTAATGGGAATTTGGGGGTATTTTTGCAACATACTGATGTAAATCAATGGCATTGCGCCAAAAATAACATTTTAAATTTCATTTGCCTCACTGTCTAGCAAATTGTACAATTCTTGCTCGCAAATATATTTTGACTTTTCATATTATTAACATCTTTGCCAAATTGGTAAAACTTACTATTCTAGTGGGACTGATTAAAATTAAAACGTCAATTTGATGACATGGAACACTTTCCCCAATGTGTAAAGCGGAAATCCACCCCTTTTCTTATCAAATTACATAACTGGCCTCATAGAAAAGTCAAATTTTGACATTGAATATCTGGAGAACCGTTACGATTTGGCGAAAAAGAATCACAGATTCGATAGTTTCAGACCAATATTAATGAAATGGCGTCATCAAAATTTGGGGCCACAGATACTGAAATCTCCCCGAGAAATGAGATTTCAGTATCTGTGGCGCAAAATCTTAATGATGCCATTTTGTTAATTAGCATGAAACGATCGAATCTGCAAACCTTTTTCGCGAAAACTTAACGGTTCTCCAGATATTCAAGGTCAAAATGCCCAAAAATTTCAAAATTTGGCTCAGCAGATATTGAAGTCTCCCCTATCGTCCACCTAACCGTAATATTATGGCTAACGTTCAACTCCGATTATAATAACACATTTAATAAGATACAGATCAGGGCCAATTATAGTGTTTCACTTGGTTGAGTCGCACTCTATGATGCTAGTAATCTAGAGGTCCGGAGATCGAATCTTGGCGTGGATATATATATAGTGATTGCAACATTATATACACTCCGAACGGGAACTTGGTCCCGGTCGACCCATCACCACGCAATGTGTTCACGTCGGGTAGACACTTTTGGTGTTTGCGAAATTATAAATAATATAAAGGCAGCTGATCGTGCCATCAACAGTTTGAAAAAACCTGAGTAGAAGTAGTGTAATTAAAGCTCCGACTTCGCTTTTCAAATTGAATTAGAGACTCTCCTATGTCACTTCCCGGCCTTACTAATACCACTATTGGACGCCTCTGCTCTAGCGCTAAATCTGGTAATATAACGGACCTGAAATGACCGCGTATCTCCAAAGGAAGGTGTTCTTAGCTATACATAGCATTTACACTTGTAATATACAGGGTGTCCAGAACCTACCGCATAAAAGCACCGGAAAATGATTCCTCATGTGATTTTCTGCAAAAAAAAAGGTGTACGCGATATATCCCGAATTCTTAATCCTTTAGCTGCCGCAGGCAAAAAAAGATAAACAAAAATAATAATTTACTCACACGGCTTAAACCTCATATTTCCATATTTCCAAACGATGTCATTTTATTGTCGCTCCATTAATTCTCTGTTTTTTCATAAATTAGTGTTAGGTGGATAGATGGATGGATTCGGCGCTATGATGGGTAGGGCTGGGTACGGCCAATACTGCAACCTATTGGCTTATTGTATTTCCCATTAAAGCGAAAGAGTTTCAGGTTATTAGCTCTGTTCTTCGTAAAAGGCTTAGAAGAAAGTTAACCAGGTTTACTTTGGGTGCGCCCATTCCATTGGTATGGGCCCCAACAAAGGTTTGTCTCCAGCTCATAAGAGCGGGACATACGAAAATTACGTGCAAGGCTGATTCCTCGTTTTCGTTACAAAGGCGGCATAGTGGGTCTTGTGTGTAGATCCCGATTGTATTGTATGATGCGAAACACTTCTCATCGCAAGACAACAAATTTCTTAGATTATCTTGAGAACCAGCACGAACCAGATTGTGTATGTGTATTTCCCCGAGAAAACAGGGGTACCATCAGTGTTGCCAATTTAGCCGTTTTCCGGCCAAATTTAGCCGGAAACCGTGCTGTTTAGCCGGAAGAAATTTCTAATTCCGGCCGGCCGGATTTTTAGCCGCAATTGATTTTCTTCGGCCGTTTTTCCGGCTAAATTTTTTATGATTTTTTTTTAATTTGAATCCAGAATCAATTTTTCAATACATATTCACAAACAAAATTATTAATCGCAGTCCAATTATTTCTACATACACTTATTGTCGTGTATTAGGGTAAGGATCTACTATGCCCACCTATGTCTCCTGGGAAAAATTTGCCGCGGAGACCTTTTTTCAATAAATTTAGGGTAATGGGTTTCACGAAAACTGACGATATTAGTACCTAGTCTAAGCATGTAATTTACTAGCCACCAATATGCCGAATAATTTGCAAAATGGAAGACAGTGTCTTAGATTACATTCTTTGCTGAGCAATTTTTGGAGCATGGGGGTACCTGAACATTTTCTTTACCACAGATAACGTAATCATGCCAGATTACAAGGGTGAAAACCTTTTAGCGCGATTCATAGATATTGATTTAATATCGCCGGACCTTTGTAGTGTGTATATATTTCGGGGGCAACTTACCCCCTTCTTCAGCACAAAAGCTAAATGCTGAAAAAGGGGGTAAATTGTCCCTGAAATATATACTCACTTAAATCTAGCTTTTGTAGTTTACTGGGCAAGCTACTTGCACAACGTCTGACGATTCATAGAAACTACACATTTTCGTAGATGCGTTACATTTTGTTGTTGGGTTTGTAGCAACAAATTTATCAAAAATCTATACCATTTCCTGGCCAAGCTCATAATTTTTTAAAATCAATTTCGTATCTTTGGAGCATCAAATTCGTAATTGCGGAACATCAACAATGGAGCAATGGAACAATGGAACATAATAGCTATGACACGCATCCAAATCATTATGAAGATAGTCCGTCATGATGATGAAAGTTCGAAAGTGATGTGACAAATATGTTTTCGTCATTACAATTCGTCATTTACTTTTGACGGTTTGGTAAATAATGAGAGTGTCCCTAACAACAGCGATATTTTGATTAATATTCTGTTCAATAATTTAATGACACACTTTTCTTGAAGAATTTGAATAGAATTGTGTAAAGATTGATAACAAATTTAATATTTTTGCAAAAATTCTTGTTCGTCAATTTCGCAACAGATGGCGTCCCCTGTCATTATTGAGCAAGTGATGGTCCAAATGTGTCATTTGGAATTCGTGCTAATGATGGTAAATTTTCGTGATTCACAGTTATAAATTTCGTAACTATGGAAAATAAAATAAAATTTGGAGGGCTCAAATTCGAAAATGAATAACAAGCTTGACACACATATTTTCGAATGACGCAAATTTATCATCATTAACACGAGTTCCAAATTACGCATTTAGACCATCATTTGCTCAATAATGACTGGGGACCCCATCTGTTGTAAAATTGAAGAACAAGAATGTTTACGAAAATATTAAATTTGGTTATCAATCTTTGCACATTTATATTCATATTCTTTCAGGAAAGTGTGTCCTCAAATTATTGAACTGAATATTCATCAAAATATAGCAATTGTGAGGAACATTTTCATCATTTACACAAACGTCAAAAGTAAATGACGAATTCTAATGACGAAAGCATATGTGTCACCCCAATTTCGAACTTTCATCATCATGATGGATTATCGTCATGATGATTTGGATATGTGTCTTGGGCCTAAAATGGTTAAATTTTAATCAAAATATAAATGACTGTAATGCCAGCGATTGTAGCATATATGTAATAAAATTAAGAAATCTGCCTAAAGCATATTTTACGGGTAGTACTCCAGAAAAGTAATAAAATTATTAAAATCAGTATTTTACTATATTTTTCGTAATGTGTCTGTTTTGTATGATTTAGCCGGTTTTTTTGGCCGTTTTTCTGCCTGAAATTTATTTAGCCGATTTTTTAGCCGTTTTTGAAAAATATATAGCCAGTTTTCCGGCTAAATTTAGCCGTTTTCCAAATTTCCAGTTGGCAACACTGGGTACCATTCTGGGGCCGGCAATCCCGCCGATTGGTCGCGTATTTCCTCGAGAAAACAGAGGTACTATTTTGGGGCCATCAACACCAACAATTTTTTCTTGTTTTTGACCTCAAATTTGGAATTAGCCTTAGTGTTTCTGCCACGCCGAATGGGGGTATTTAAAAAAAACGGATACCATTTTGAGGCCGGCAGACCCAAACATTTTTCTTGTTTTTTTTACCTCAAATTTGTAATCAGCGACCCAAAATTAAGTTAGCATTTCTACCACTCTGAATGGACTAGTATTTCTCGAGCAAATCAGGAGTAAACTCTGGTAGTACGAACATTTTTTACCCTACAACCCGGGTTGTACTGAACTGCAGGTTTCCATAAATGTTACCTCTTTGACCTCCAGCGATACCTACAATAGTTTGTTCCTAATTTAAACACTACCCGAAATTGTTTTCTTCAGTCCGCGTACTCTGCAAACCTGGTTGACCTGCACTGCAAATTTCAATTCATAATTAACCTATGAAAATCCAAATTGTTGGGGTTGACAATGGTAAAACACTCGGAAGTGCCTCGGCCCGGAGCCAATCTGAAATCACAAATCATGCAAATATCTGCGCCTATCAGGATCAAAGAGGGTCAAAGAGCACGAATCAGCGTCGTATAAAATTACCGTGTCAGTCAGGTTATCCAGCTCGATGTTGCATTGTTATGCAAACATCGTTTCCTGTGCAGTGCAGCACTCACGAGTTTGTAGCGTACTCAACATCAACAAAAATATTCAAGCAGTATTTGGATTTTGGCATGATTAGTTCTTCTTATCTTATTATTTACTGCAGTACAACCCAGTTTGCAGCGTACGCTAATCCGAAAGAAAATACTATCCTATATGTTTCTATAAATGACCTCTTACGCTTATTCATATATACTCGTATAAACAACAATTCATACCAAATCCAAATGTCGCCCGAAAAATTTTAATATGCGTAAGCTACTACAATGTTAATTCCCACAAAGGTTACCTCTTATCTTATCTACATTTCTACATACCGACACGTTTGTATGTATATATCTTGTTATCGAAACAAATCGCATCGCCCGGCCCGACGTCGCATTGTGTATGCACACATCACATCGCCTGGCCCGGAAAAGCTCGGCATCGCACTGTATATGTACGCGCCTTCCTTATGTCCTTGTTGTTGTAGTAGCGATTCACGAAAACAAAAATCCCCTTAAATCGAAAGGAGTTGTGGCTCTTGGCCGTTGTAATAACGAATAACGCCAGGACGATTTATTTCGATATGCTCCGGCTGCCGTAGGGCGTTTTTATAAAGACAACCCAAACATCCATGGTGACAGTGGGATTCGTATTCACGCTCCGGCAATTCAGCGGTAGAGTGTCTTCTCTACCCACAGAGCTACTGAATGCCATGGTACCGCATTACTCGGCCTGCGGTGTAAGCGGTAAAGTCTCACCCTATTTCTACATGATCATGTCATATGCGTTGATGTTGCTTTTTCATTTGACACATGCGCGTATTCTTGGTCTGCCTTTACGTCCATACAATGGAACTTCCACTGATATCGCTCAGTCGGACGCCTTTGAACATTGGACTACCAGTCCATTTGTCGGTCTTTGAACCTTGCGGTAATTGGTTGGTCAATGAACAAGCTGTCTCGGATGCGGGTTATTGATGTGGTCCCGTTTGGTTATACCAACTGACATGTGTTAGGCCGCGGCCACAGCTAGGTAGTCATATACACTGCCAATCAATAGGATAGTTCCACTTGAAAAATTGCTGTATGTCGGAGAGCGATAACTAGAGCCCGGATTTTCGTGCAGTAAAAAAACCCGAAACGTGCAAAATCGTGCAATATAAATGCCCGAATGTGCATTTTCCGTGCAATATGAAAAAAGTTTTTTTTTTAGGATTTTAGAAGGTTTTTTTTTAATGTATAAATGCTCAATGTTGACTAACTATGTTAGTACAACTCGAACATATCAAAATTTTCACCTTTAAAGGCTATATCCAATACCTGGTTTCGTCCACACATGGTATGGGATGTAGCCTTTAAAGGTGAACATTTTGATAGGTTCGAGTTGTACTAACATAATTAGTCAACATTGAACCTTTATACATTAAAAAAATTTAGTATGTATATGGGGTATAGCGATTTTACGTGATAAATATTACGACTAAATACTTAAATAGAAGATTTGGCTTCGGAGCAGTGGACGCAAGAAAAGCATTGAAGAAGACTTGCTCTAAAAAGTAAAAAAAATTTACGTGTGTTTTCTTTCTCAATACTTTTATTCTCTTCTCTGTCTATTGAAAAATTCTGCACATTACATAGTTCCTGGAAAATTTTTTTTTGAAACATGCATATTTTATGAAAAATGCAAATGTTCGTTTTTAACCAAAAACCTTAAAACGTGCAATATACCATGAAAAGTGCAATTTCGGGCGATAAAGTGCAATTGCAATTGTTACTAGGATAGTTCCAGAGGAAAGGTGGTTCGATTCATTGTGTTTATATATGTATTTAGAAATTGACCCTGGAGATGGGCTCCCAGCCCGAACTATATTGGTCGAACAAAAATTAAACTTTTTAGGTTTTTCCTTTCGTGAATCGAAACACCGATGCAAAACAACACTAACCAAAGAAAATGCACCATTTGCACAACAACGTTGGTTGATTTTTCTCAACCAATAACAATACACTGCCCTGGTGTACTCCGACATTTACCATGAATTCTTCAGATTCACCGGATCCAAGGTGACCAACTTTCAGAAGCCAATATAGACTGTCTCTACTGTACCACAATAATTGTAGATTAATTTCCGTTTTGGAGAATTTTGAACTAAATTCTCCAAAATCTACAATTATTGTGCTGCAGTAGAGACATTCTATGGGCCTATATAATTTGGTCCTGGAAGCGCTAAAATGATGCCCGGTTAACCATTTTCATATCATCCGTATTTGTTTAGGTGCATGTGTAGTGCAATCATTTTTGTATGTATGTATAAACACGACCGCCATGACATTGATGAGTCCACGCGCTAATTCCAAATCCTAGGACCGCAGCTTCTCGACACTTCAAGCACTCCATGATCACATTTGTTGCCCATAACGGAAGACCCAAATCGTGTTATTTCCATTTATATTTGAGGGGAATACGATACTCCTTTGAGTTCCCCAGGCAGTCCTAAAGTTGTTAGCAAAATAATAAATCTGACTTTAGGTCGAGGAAAAAAATCTAAAAGCACTTTTGAGTTAACTTATGCTGATTTAAGTCTCGGAGTATCTGAGATATGTATTCCATATCGATGATTGTAAACGTACGGAAGAGGTCTAAATTCGTACTTTCATGAATACCACACGTGTGAGGGATACCATTTGATTTCACAGAAAGACTACGGATATCCTTCTATATTTAAAAATGTTAACTTCGGAAAATGGCATTTTCTTCGTGTTCTGATTGGCTACGATGATTCCCGAATGTACCCGAACATTAAGCCATTATCCAGCGTACATATTGTACAGCGTACATCTACACACGAACAATCAGCGTGTACAAGCTGTCGATAAGTAACCATTGAATACGAGACCGAAAAACAGTCGGCCAGTGCCACGAGCGCGCAAAGCGCGAACGGGGGGTAGATGAGCGTAGCGAGCAGGGGGCGAAGCTCCCTAGTGTATACAGTATACTAATTTTAGAGAACTCGTTTACAGTATAACAATTTATCAATATTAAATCGCCTAAATACTAGACACAAAAGTTCAATAACAAAGTCGAGAAAACCTCCAAAGTTTCGGCTCAATTTGCCTTTTTGTCTTTTATCGCAAAAATCGTACATATCTAAGAATAATTGAGCTTACATTTTTAGTCATTATAAAAACAGGATGTGATTTATGTTTGATCGTATTTTTTGGAGAGTGACCGCCACGACTTTCGAATATATACCGTTATTTAGAAGCCAAAATATCTCGCATGTTTCTTGCAAATTAGACTGTTTCTTCACGAAAACGTATCAATTTTTGGTTTCAAAGTCATGAGGGGATTCTGTTTCAACTGTGTCAACATTTTATCCAGCATTTACCGAAAAAACTTACTTAAAGAGGGTGAAATTAGACGAACGTGTTGGCAAGGTAGCTCAAAAAATTCACACATCGTGGGCATCTTTTAAATAAAATAGATGTGTAAAGGGCTGTGTCGAAACTTAAATCGTTTTGTCAGAAACATTTTGTTAATTGTATCAAAGGCGTTCGATTAATAATTAAAAAAGTAAAAAATTATGTTTACACCGCTCACAGTTGACTGCAATATTGTAGCCATCATTATTCTGAAAGACATGCGAATTAAATCACACAACTCCCCACAAGGTGCACTCACCTGAAATGTGCAACTCTTTTTATCCTTCAACAATGATTTGAGTATAATCTGAGATCACCCGAGAACTTGAAAGATGAAGATTCGGAAAATTTTGGTAAAAAAATTATGTATGTCGTGGCAGCGCCTGTTCAAATATCATGATCAAACATAAATGGCGAAACCTCCTCTTTCTAATGAACGCAATTTCCGGTGCATTAAGGGCGTTTATTTACATTTGAAGTGAACTTGCCGGACACTTTGGACGTTTTGCGGGACAATTCCGCGACGATTTTCAATGCGATACAGACCTGTAAAATGCCGGATTGCCCCGCAGAATCCGAGACGGCCGGTTTCCTTACCCATAGTTGTTAATGTTAAAAAGTGCCTCACTCAGGCTTCAGATGAAATGGTTGCCTGTTATCTTTCGAGTCTCACCGTGAACCAATTCAGTTTATGGTGTTTATCGAACTCACGACACATGTGACGGATTATGATAAATAACTTTGATGAGCGTGTTGTTGATCTCAACACCTCAACAAAAAGCGGTTAACATCTTGGATATTGGATGTCACTAACCCATCTGCGGCCTTAGTCCAATGTTGGACTGTCGCACCTGTTATTTACTTATTTTCTTTCTTCACAGTCTTACCGTACCGGGAAAAAATTAGTGGGCAATCTTCCTTTTTCTCCAGTCCAAGATCTAGATTCTAAAATCATTGTTGAATATATTTACGAGAACTGCTTTAGTTCAGATATTTTTACAGTATGGCTCATTTGTTTCGTTTCAGTTTACATTTAACTTCAATGTGTTTGCAATACAGACCCACAGTTGTTGCTTGCTTTTGTATATATTTAGCCTGTAAATGGTCCCGCTGGGAGGTAAATGTAATGTCCTTCTATGTCAAAGACACAACACATTAACATTTCGTTGCTTTTTCAGATTCCCCAGTCGACTGAAGGCAAACATTGGTTTCACTATGTTGACACGAGTGTTACGTTGGATTTGTTGAAAAAGTTAACAGATGAATTTTTAGCAATTTATGAGAAGAGTCCGGCTAGATTGAAATCCAAATTGAATTCAATCAAAGCTATAGCACAGAGTGCGCGAATGGTACTTATTCTCATAAATGTTGTAAATACATACACACACTCTATAATGTAATGCAAACTTTTAGAATGAACCACAACGTCCGCTGGCCGATGCAAATGGTTCAAGCGCACAAGCTCCACCCGAGTCGGCACGACGATCTGAATCGTATTCTAGTCACCATAGACATCATTCGTCGTCAGCTGGTTCACATCATACTCACCATTCAAAGTCGCAGTTACAATCATCAGATTCAGGAGGTGAGACTTTTTTTCGCACTGCATATATCAATTCACTGTGTATATTAATTGTATCTATATCTATTCGTACAGAGCACGGAAAGTCGGCATTGCCACACAAACAATCGCAACAACCGTATGGAAGTTCTTCGACAACAAGTGGTCATTCGTCAAGTAGATCACGCTCGGAACGTCCGCCGCAACTCCTCCCCGATGGTCAAATGCATCCGGTACACAGTGCAAGTAGTAAGCAAATTCCCGCGCCTAATGTTCCACGACCAAGCAGCAGTAGCAGCCGACCCACGCCACATGGAATGCCAATAACGTCTGGAACGGGATCTTCACAGCGCCTTCCACACGGTCCTCATGATCCCAATTATCACAAACGGAACGCAATACCATCTGGTAATCCTGCTATTAGCGGCAGTACTCACAAGTCCATGTCGAAAAGTAATGACCCACAGCGAAGTTTAGTTAAGGATGCATCGGGTCGCCCCATAGACCCCAATAAAGTTCCAATTAAACATGGTAGTGGATCTAACATGGGAAGTAGTTCTTCAAATATGTATCCCGGAGCTTCGATGGGTACCACTGGCATGGATTTGACCAGAAATGTTCAACCAACGCCACAACCACAGATGTCAAGATCATCGTTTGGACAGTCGAATAATGCACAACCACCAAACTATAATCAAGCGATATCAAATCGAAGTAATAGCAGTAGTAGTAATTCTATGAAATATGATCAGTCCGTCCAGCAGCCAATGCATAAGCAATCTTTAGAGTCTTCCTACAATTTGCAGCAGCAACCCCATGGTAATCTGCGTCAAGTGGATGAAAGTGGAGTCTTACGAACAGAGCAAATGGAAATATACTCTCCTACCAGATATTATGCACAACAAATGGCCTCCTTGCAAGCAGTTCCGACGTCGCAACCAAATGCACCGCCCGCAATAGTGCAGCAAAACAAAACATCGTCTATGTTTAGTCCGGAATGGAATGAAAAAGCACCATCGTCGCACCCGTCTAAGGTGCCTAGTAATGAGGGTAATTTGGAGAGGTCTGCTGGACTAGGAATGCCATTAAAACCAGGTCGGGAGAGCCCGAAAAGGTCGTCCGAGAGAGAAAGACGTTCAGAAACACCGAAAAAAGAGAAGAATCGTCCGGAACAATTGCTCCCCGAGCCAAACAAAGCTTTATCTCAACTTGACAAAAGAAATAGTAGCAAGAAATCGTTAGACTCTAATAATCAACTAATTACATCAAATCCAGCCCCATTAATGCCTCCGTATGATACGAAAAATCAACAAGCACTCAACCTTAGTGGTGTAAAACGTTCGGGCGATGCTTTGCACCGATTGGAAGATGATCGTGATTATAAAATGCGTAAAGTTGAACCGCAATTGTCGCCTAAATTAGGTTCCGAACAGAAACCTCCCTTTCCGTTTGACCAGGGAATTGCTGGTGATATATCGCGATCGGCTAAGCCCTCCCTCACGTCTACTGTTAACGGCATTGAAACTGATCCGGATCTTGTTAGAAATTTACTAAAAGAAAGCCTATTCGCGGAAAATAAGTTTATAAAAACGGAAAATCTTTTGGATTACACCGACATAATTAAGCCCATTGAACCTCTTGGCGACATGGAGCTGCCTGCCCAACTATTGCAGAATGAGTCTCCTGTTAAGGAGACAATCAAGGAAGAGCCTGTCGCCGTGCAACCAAGCACAGGAACGACAACCCCGGCGGGCGATTCATATTTAAAATCTAAATCGGAGAAAAAGAAGAAGAAAGACAAGCACAAGCATAAAGAAAAGGATAAGTCGAAAGATAAGGAGGAACGGAAAAAACACAAAAAAGACAAGGATAAGAACAAGGAACGTTCGTCTGGCAACGAACAAGAACCACAACAAAATCATGTCAAATTGACGATACCCAAGGACAAGCTTAACTTATCATCGCTAGGTCCGCCGCCATCCGAATTGAAAATAAAAATTCCAAAAGATCGAATTCGCGCCGAATTGACACAATATCAGACCGACGACAGTGTAAATGCCGCCACGCAACCAGCACCTGCGCCTCAGCCTAGTTCCTTGAAAATTAAAATATCTAAAGATAAAATTGAGAGTTACAGTCATTCGCAGCATCATTCGTCGTCTGCGTCTTACGGTAGCGGTAGTCACAGTCATCATAGCAGCAAGAAGAAGGATCGTGATCGTGATAAGGATCGCGAGAAGGACAAGAAACGAAGCAGCGGCGGTAGTAGTAGCAGCAGCAATAACGATCACAACAAACAGAATGGCAGTGGCAGTAGCAATGGCGGCGGTAATAGTGGAATGTCTGATCCATCTGCTTCAACGAAGAATCCGTCATCGAATTCAAATAAGGTGAGTGATGTGTATGATTTTTGTTTTTGAAATTAGCCTTTCACGATTCTAATGCGTTTTGTGTTTTGACAATTTTGTTTAATTGGATGATCGTTAGTTGGATCTTTGAGCAACATTAATACATAATTAAGATGACGATGCTGCTTTCATTTGAAGTTTGTGTAGCACAATAACACTGTAAATATTAGTAGATTTTAAGCACAATAAGCATTTTAAGAAAGTATTTGATGAGTTTAATAAGATCCTAATGTTCGTCTTTTGGGATGTTTTAACACAAAATGTTCACCCGATTTTCCTATGTTTAGGTTGAGTTACATTGTGAACCAACATACGGCCCTTGAGCCACAATTCAAATAAGCATCTGTTTGCAATCCTTACGGACATAAAATGAGCCCTCTTGTAATGGGTTGTAAATGTGTTGAGTTCAGTTAGTTGTGTAACCAAACTACAGGCAGGACAAACAATTGGACTAAATTGAACTAAAATTTTGAAACAAATTTTCGATATCATAAAAATATTCAAAGAAAGAGACAAAAAAACTTAGGACGCTTTCAAGCAAGATTGCCTTTTCATGTGAACCGAGCATCATCTTTTCACACGATTCGAGAATTGAAATTCGCTTAAAGCGAAGTGTTTTCAATCCGTAAATTTGAATAATTTCGGGATTCGCGTGAATCGTTTTTATTTTTCATTTGTTTGACCAAACTATACTCCACTAATGCTTCCGGCCAAATTTCGGGACGATTGCTTCAATGATCGAAAGGCTATGCGTTCATCCATCAGCTCTTGGAGTTAGTCCAAAACCCGTTTTTTATTAATCATATTTTTGACGGTGAAATCCTTAAACCGATAATTTACTCGGCATACAGTTGTATTAGTAGTTTTAGTATTCAGCGATCAGCGTAGTTGACTTGACTTCCGCTTTCCATCCTCTTTTACCAAAACTTTTTTGATTTGCGGTGATTTTTTGGAGAGGCACGAATAAATTGCTGGTGACTAACAATTCAAAGCTGATATAATGTAGTTTCCTTAGATGGATAGGCTCTTACACATAAGAAATGAGATAAGCCATGAGACACTTTTTCTTCCATAATTTTCCATGATACCTAATTATAACGAAGGATCGCCAATGAACGAATCTAAGGTCCTTTTATAGTGGTTCACCCCCGTCCACCCGCTACACTCCCCCTATTGACCGTGGTTAGGACTGGATGCACCAAACCCAAATCACAGTCTTTGTAAAGCCTACTGAAATCGATTTCAATCGAAAGGTCTTAATTCCCAATGAATGGATCAAGGCGTTTTCTCCAAAACCACCCCTATTCTTCCATTGCAGCCCTTCAAATTGATCGTTTTCCGTACTGGATGTAAACTCGACCGATATTACATTTTCCTTGGGCGAAGATGTTGAGGGGCTTTATCGGGAGATCGAAGAGGAACCCAAGGAAAGGGATTTCAGTTCCGTTCATTCCCCCTCCTGTCGGTCAAGTTTCCGAGATAGATAGATTGTGAAGGGGCGTAAACCCGTAGGGTGGTTCGCAGCATTGAATTCATGCCGTTTGTGCTATCACCCTAGTCGAAGGAGTAAAAAGTCTGAATGAATTTGTATTAATCAAAAACACTTTTTCCTTACTACAATTTATTTTTATTTTTGCAAATATATATTTCGAATGCAACTTGCATTCTTCTTCAGTGCGAGTGTTTCTGAAGTTTAGATGGCTTGTACATGGTAATTTATTATCAGAATGTTTTGTTATCACTACCTGGTTAAAAGGTAAAAAAAAAAAAGGGGTTTTCTAAAAAGTTAATCCTGTTTAGCGCACCTGCGCGGCTAGTTTAATGATTCGTGATGGGCAATTTCCTTCGTCGTCGTTGAGGCGGTTACTACCTGGTATCTTCATGATCTCCAAGCTTTCCCATGCATCCAGTCTAGAGGGTTTATTGACTTTACGTAATATCTCGATATCCTCCCAGCTTATGACGTGTCCTTCGTTTACAATGTGGGATGCGACCGCTGATTTAATTGTTGTGTTGTTGTAAACGAAGGACACGTCATAAGCTGGGAGGATATCGAGATATTACGTAAAGTCAATAAACCCTCTAGACTGGATGCATGGGAAAGCTTGGAGATCATGAAGATACCAGGTAGTAACCGCCTCAACGACGACGAAGGAAATTGCCCATCACGAATCATTAAACTAGCCGCGCAGGTGCGCTAAACAGGATTAACTTTTTAGAAAACCCCTTTTTTTTTTTTACCTTTTAACCAGGTAGTGATAACAAAACATTCTGATAATAAATTACCATGTACAAGCCATCTAAACTTCAGAAACACTCGCACTGAAGAAGAATGCAAGTTGCATTCGAAATATATATTTGCAAAAATAAAAATAAATTGTAGTAAGGAAAAAGTGTTTTTGATTAATACAAATTCAAAATAAGCTACAAACAGCGGTGAAACCGATCAATGAGAAGTCTGAATGGTTTGCACGTTACTTCAGCTTAGTTGAAGGAATTCAGTCGATCTTTTATGGGAGTACCCTCCTATAAAGAGTTTAGATTGCCTGAGTCCAGGCAAGTTGTTCTTCTTCTTGTAGCGGTGCAGAAAGGTGTGTAACCTCTGTGCATCTATGTGGGTACGATTTATGGTTCGTCAATGTTTGTGTCCGTGAGGTCTAAGGACAAAAACATAGCTGCTGCGATAGGGTTTTCCCACAGTGATATAGGGGTAAGATCAGTGGGCGCAGCGGGGCATTGAAACAAATGGCCCACATCATGAGGAGTGCCATTGCAGTTTGGACAGATGTTTTGGATGTCCGGGTTTATGCGAGAAAGGTACGAATTAAGGCGTGAACAAAAGCCCGACCGAAGTTGAGCTAGTGTTACTCTGGTGGCTCTCGGGAGCCTAATCTCCTCAGGCGAAATTGGTGGTGGGCGCTCTGAGAGGACTCTATTCGCACCTAAACTCGCGATAGACCGATTCACTTCTTCAGTGTGGATCGCTGCAATGGCGGCTCGGTATGTAACTTCATCGTAAGGGTCCCGTTTGTATCCCTGAACCTCTCTCTCAAGGTCTCGTAAACCACGCCTGACATGTCGTGGTGGAGGAATTCGGTCCATGAGATGATTATTGGGATGATCCTCACGGTAGCAACCAACAAGATACTGTTTAGAGAGTAGGAGATTGTGATCACGTATTGGCAAGTTGTTCCAGTGCTTAGATGCTTTGAGTCATTCTCGGTCTTTGATTTGTCTCTTTACTATCCAGGTAGAGATGCTAAAAAGAGTCCCTGGTCCACAGAAGTGGGATACTGCGGCTATGCGTGGCTGAGAAGGTGTCAGCCTGTTCGTTCCTTGTGATACGCATAAGACCTGGGACCCAGAACAGTGTTATTCTGTTATTGGAGCATCGTCAGGCAGCACTGAACAAGTCTTGACGTGACGGTGTTATTAGTGAGTGACTTAATTGTCGCTTGGCTGTCTGAGAAGATCGCTGTTCGTTTGTTTGTGTAGTTGGCACCCAGACAGAATTGACCCAATACTGAAAACGGTTGGGCTTTAAAGGGAGAAAGGAATTCAGATTCGTTTATTGGGGATCAAAATCTTTCGTTATATATAATTAGGTGACATGGAAAAGTATGAGTAAAAGAAAAGTGCTCGATTTTTTTTACACAGAGTGTATATAAAAGGGTAAACGAAGAAAATCGTTACAAAATTCGACGCATAGTTACACATTTGACAATTTTCGGCCCGAAGGTTTTGTAAACTTATTCTCCAATCTCTACAAGATTTCTAGTTTCATTTTAGATCTGTCAATTTGTATGAGTTTTGTCATTTTTCACCTCTTTAGTTTTATACTCGCTCTGGGCATCCATTTACATGGATAAATTGATGGATGATATGCCACACAACCCGTTTGTATCGTATCCAAAAAGGAGTAGCGGCCGATGTTTGGATTTAGACTGTAGGTATCGATGGATGATTCAAAAAGGACATATTTTGTTAAAATATGTGCAAATCCATTTTTGCGTATACGAAAAATAAGCCGGTGTTTCGGCAATTTAATGATAAAAAACTGCGGTGGATTTGATATGAATACAGGGTGGCACAGGGGAATCAGACGATTTTAAAAACGTAATAAAAAATTGAAAATGCATGCCAGAATCTCTTAACGGATGGATTCAGTTTTTTCAACGTATGCGTGGTCTATTTTCAAAAATGCATAATTTCAGAAACCCAAAGAAAATAAAGTTAGACCTGGTTCAGTCGAGGGACCGATTGAGACGTCGAAGAATCTTGATATGACACTGCCGGGAAGATATTTGCAGAGGACTGGTAGTGTGGCTGCCACAGTGTGTACTGTGGTCTCATTTTGCTGCTTGTTCGACTTTTTTTCAGTCAATGTAATTACGCTTTAACGCAGTACATATATGCATAAACACGGTGTGCACTGGTCCATCTTACAAGCTAAAACGCTTTTAACCTAAGAATGAAATGCTAAATGCGATACTATCATTCATGGATGATGGTTGTTGCTGTTGCACAGCAAACATCATGCAAAATGCATTTGTGTTGCTTTCGCCGCTTCTGCATCATATCCATTTCAAGCATAATTCGAAAAAAATTGGCGTTGTCCGCCCGATATTTCCGATGCAATACACCTCTAATCGGTGTGGCAGAAACATTAAGGCCGAAAAATAAATCGCTAATTCCGAAGCGGATTTTTTTTTTTATGGATGTTCGCCCCAGAATGGTACTTCACTGCGTGTTTTCATGCATGCTCCACCAATTTCACCTGTTTTTCCCATCCATCGATACCAACAACAATTTATTTTACCTACAATAATTGCAATTTACGGCAGAAATTTCTTTTCAAATAGGAGCAGGTTGTACGGAAACTTTTTTCAACCATCTGTCAATACCTAGACAATTATTTCCAAATGTTAATGCCGGCCGCAAACTCCTTTTCGGGTACGCCTGCCTGCACCATTCACATACCACTTGTTGGAATAAAATGACATTAGGCAGCGAATTCGAATTCGAAACGGTTTGGTTTCGCCCTTAAATAGTTTTAACCTTTTCTCACTGCTTACGTTGAAATTTTAAAGAGATGTGGTAGGTGTGCTAGAATTTCGTCGACCATCTTTTCTTTTAATGCACCGTCAAGATAAAATAGGGGAAAGGGGGACACTTTTTGAGTTTTAAGCGATTATTTAAAAACGGACACAGATACAGACAAATGGTCTAAAAAGATAAAAAACTACATAAAATTTCCTTTGCAACGATATCTAATATGTACATTAGAATTCTATTGGAAAATTCGGCACTCAAGTATTTCTGTTCCAATTTTGGAGGGAGTTATGGACATGGAGGGATAATGGGGGTCCTTGATCGGAGTGACTCAAATTTTTAACGAAAATCATCTTCAACTAAATGTGAATACTTACACAAAATTTCACGGCTGAATTTGCATTTTTTTTTTTCAAAAGTTATGGCGCTTTATAAAAAGGTCTAAAATGAAAATATTCTAATTTATATTTTAGTCTAGCGCCGAATTTCACATCAAATTCGAATGTAAAGGGTTTTCCAATAGGGACGCTTGATCTTTGAAATGAAAAAAAAATACATGTAGGAGAGATATTTGCGAATTTTTTTTTTTATTTGAAAGGTCCATCGACCCCATTACATATGGAATATGACATCATTCAAATGACCGCCACGGCTTCGGTTGGTGGCGCGCACACGAAAGGTCCAATTTTCGATGACTCTGGCGCACAAATCGGGCTGTATTTGATCGATGGCGTGGCGTATGTTAACTTTGAGGGCATCGGTGGTTTGCGGTTTGTTGGCATAGACCTGCGACTTAAGAAAACCCCACAAGAAAAAGTCCAGCGGGGTCAAATCGCACGATCTCGGTGGCCAGTTCACGTCGCCTCCGCGCGAGATGACCATGCCCGTAAATTGCTCGTGCAGAACATCCATCGTAGCGTGTGCTGTGTGGCACGTAGCGCCGTCCTGTTGAAACCACATGTTGTGCAGATCCATATTCTCGATTTCAGGCCAAAAGAAGTTGGTTATCATCGACCGGTATACAGCCCGATTTGTGCGCCAGAGTCATCGAAAATTGGACCTTTCGTGTGCGCGCCACCAACCGAAGCCGTGGCGGTCATTTGAATGATGTCATATTCCATATGTAATGGGGTCGATGGACCTTTCAAATAAAAAAAAAATTCGCAAATATCTCTCCTACATGTATTTTTTTTCATTTCAAAGATCAAGCGTCCCTATTGGAAAACCCTTTATTATATATCGTTGCAAAGGATTTTTTTTTTGGGTTTTAGACAATTTGTCTATATCTTTTGCCAATCCTCCAATAAGTGAGGATTTTTTCCCATAATCAGGGGGCCATCCCCAACCATTCTGCAAAAAATCAAAAGATGTTTGATTTTTACCGGTCGATGGTCATATTTTGGGTTATTTTTCTTCGGCTATTATCGTTCTTTCTCCCTCAGTGTTCAGAGAATAATGGAGAAAGGGTAACAGCGGGCTCACTGCCATCCCGTCGAATAGTTTTCCAAGTCGACGCCATACGGCCAGATTTCTGGTTTCTCTATGCGGTGGGTTGTTGTGGGTACGATACGAATGCATATTATGAAAAAAAGGTAAGGAGAGGAGTTACATTCTGGTTAGTGGAGAAGGCAATGAATGAAAACCATAAACTAAACTATATTTCTATTCAATCAGCTCAATTTTTGCTACTGAAGTGATTATTTTTTTGAGTACTCAAAAAACTCAAAACATCGGTGTTTTTGGTTCGATGTATTCTCACCATCGATGGTTTCGTCTCGATGTTTTTTCGATGGTAACCATCGATGTTTTTCTTTCGATGCTCATCTCTAGTGTGCAGTCGTCAACGTTTCACTAACAACTGAATTCAGCCATACCACTTTTTAGTCGCCCATAGAGTGAAAGGCTATATTAACTTTTTTTTAAAAGTTTGTAACGCATTGAAGGAAGCATCTCCGACCATATAAAAACTATACATATATGATCAGCATGCCTTGGGGAGTCGATTGGGCGATGTCCGTCTGTCTGTCTGTTGCGAGCCGTTTTACTCTGCCAATTTAAAAGCTATGAAGCTGAATTTTTGCACAAATGCTTCTTTTTGCTGCAGGCAGTTTGTATGATTGAATCGGTAAAATCGGACAATGGGGTCATGGGACTGCCATACAAACCCAACCCCCCAAATCATGTTCTTCAAAGAAATTTTTTTTATTTGTATACCAATGTCAACCAAATTTCACATAAATGTGCTTCTATCGATAACACAAAACATATGTAAGAATGCATCAAATCGGACAATGGGGTCATGGGGCTGCCATACAAACGTAACCCCCCAAATTAGGTTCTTTTAAGAAATTTTTTTTATTTGTGCACCAATTTCAACCAAATTTCACACAAATATATTTCTATTGATGACACAAAACATATGTAAAAATGGATCAAATAGGAAAATGGGGTCATGGGGCTGCCATGCAAACCCAACCCCCCCAAATTAGGTTTTTTTAAGAAAAACTTTTTTACTTTTTTACATTACGCTTTCAGGTCCCCAAGGGAAATTTTTTGATGTTTCCGATATTTTCCGCTATGTGTCCGCTATATGGCGGACGGTAAGATAAGTGTCGCTAGTGTGGATAAGAAGAACAAGAAAAATTTCCCTTGGGACCTGAAAGCGTAATATACCAACATTTCTTATCTTCTTCTGAATTTACGTGCGACTAGCTATGCCGAGTATTGAACACGTTTCTCTATGAATCTCTATATCACAGAGCACAACAAGAATTAGATGTACACTGCTGGCCAAAATAATAGGTGTACGCATTTAATTTTCCAAACATGGTTGGTTATCACATATTACTTTATTATTCCACAAAAATTCAATTAGTTTAGAACTTCAGCATACTTCATTGTTGCACCAAACAAAAATGAGTTTGAAAACTGAATGGAAACTTAAATTTTTTTTAAATAAATAAGGAATAACACCAATTTTTGACTGGCCATAATAATAGGTGTGATTACAGAATTAAGTAATAAAATTTAATTTCGTCCCTTATGATGACAGTTAATGTTAGTTTTGGTAGACCACAGTTAATACCCAGAATATCCGCCATTATTCTCCATGACCTTATCAATTCTTCTGGCCATGGACGATATCAACTTCCGGCAAGTTTCTAGGGGAATATTGTACTAAACCTTTTGGATATTTTCCCACAATTGCTTTTTATTTTGGCAATCCACTTTTGACACTTGCCTTTTAAGCTCACCCCAAAGGTTTTCTAGTGGATTCAGGTCGGGGGACTGACTTGGCTACTCCAAAACGTTAACACTTTGCTCCTCGAACCAAGCTTTGACCAATCGTGATGAGTGCTTCGGATCGTTATCCTGCTGAAATGTCCACAAAAGGGGCATATTATCCTCAGCGTAAGGCAGCATAATAGTCTCCAGGAGATTCTTGTAGGCAAATTTGTCCATAATCCCATCGATTCGGTATATGGGACCGACACCTTGACACGAAAAGCAGCCCCATACCATTATATTGCCTCCGCCATGTTTCACAGTCTTTTTTGTGAACCGAATGAGAAATGCTTTTCCCTTAGGACGACGACCGTTTCTTCCTGCATCGTTACCAAATAAATTGATTTCTGTTTCATAGCTGAAAAGGATATTCCGCCATTTCTTTTCGCCTTGTGGACCGCACCATGTTTTATGAGCCAACGCAAAATTTTTCCTCTTCTGCAAATTCACGGATCTAAGCAGAGGAACTTTGCGAGCAATCCTACCGGGCAAATTTGAGCTTGCCAATCGGCGTTGAACGGTTCGTGATGAAAGGACATTCCCAATCTCGGTCGCAATTGTCCTTGATGTTTAGAATGGGTCGCGTTTGGATAATGTAACGATTCGATGGTCGGTCACTGGTGAAGATTTTTTAGGTGCCCCACGAGTTTCAAGAGTTTTTCTGGTTTCAGGGCATTGGTTACAAAATTTTCGGACCGTCCCAAAGATGTAGCAATAAATTTGTAGCTTCTTCCTTCACCTCGGAGCTGACGAACAAGCCTTCTCTCCTCTAGACTGCAGTGACGTCCTCGACCCATCTAATGTTAATTTTAGTTTTTAAATTGCATTAGAGTATGTTTATAATGCCTTCATTTTTCTCAATATCATCTCACCTTTTACAATCGAAAAATTCTTAAAATGGATATGCTGTATAAAGAAAACAATGCACACCTATTTTTTTGTCCAACTCAAATTGAAGATTGAACAAATGAAGGAGCCGTTACCTATGATAACACACAGGTTCCGCGTGAAGATTCCTCAGTTTCATTCAAAACATCGTGCTACTAGATTTCCAAATTGATATTTTTCATAGTAAAGAATATTGTTGCTGTTTTTACTACTTTTTTTAAATTTTTTAGTTCACACCTATTATTTTGACCAGCAGTGTACATACATTATTCCTGATTAATTCATAAGGCTATTACTAAACTGAAGAAGTGGTGGAGTCCATAATGCAAACAATAGTTGGCCAAAAGTGATTTCAAAGAGTTCAGTGAAATTGGATAATTTTTGTCACTGAATTTTCAAAACCGGAGCAAAGCTCTGTGGGCCACTTCAAATAGCTTCAGGGACTACTAGTAGTCCGCGGTTAAGAACGCGGAGATTTGATCGAAGCAACCTTATACGGACACCGATAAATAAAATTAATTAAATACAAAAACATCTAACTTACATCATTTTGGTTTATGGTAATGGAATTCTTATGATTCGTTGGCATGTTTGACTCTTCACAAAAAATGTAATTTCACTTCTGTAGTACATATTTCCAAGTAGTAGTCCTGCATGCAATTTATGTTTCTTATTAACATCGTGTGTATCTTCACATATTATCTTTTCATTACATACATAAATTCTTTCAAATAATAATGTAGACTTAAGAACATTTTATTTTTCATGGTTTCAGGATATTTGGGTTAATTCGTGATAGTAAATATAAAAATAATCGGCATTAGCAAGAAAAATGTAAAAACAAAAATCAACTGAAAATTACTAAATAGGAGTATGGTGCAAGTTACAAAAAAAATCAACCTAGTGTTTAGTAAAACAAAACAAAAAAAGTTATTAAATGAAGCGCAACGGCAGCACGCTTACTCTACAGTTAAGTTGTTATGTATAAAATCAGCAGTTAAGATAAGAAGTTCTAGTCTTTAAGCGGAAGTTCAATAGAACATAATACATTAAAATACTAACATTTTCTTTTATTTTATTGTCAATACATATGCATACATACATTATATCAATACATGAAATTGATGCCATCATGTCGAATACACATTTAATAAATTGCTTGGAAAAGGCCTATTGCTTGTATGTACATCATCCTACATATAGAATCCATTAAAAAACGCACATTCAATTCAAACATTTAAACGTAAAATCATACCGTTATCATCACTTTTTCTCAATTAATACTGATCGTATATGGTAAAACAATTGATACTGCATATGTGTATAAAAAATGTATTTAGGCCTACCAAAGACATCATTATTCGATCATTATGTCATAAACAAAACAAAAAAAAAAGCAAAAAAAAAACTATTGTAATATCTTTACTCGTTGTAAGTATTTATCCATGTTTGTGATCATATAACAACAAATAGGAAAATATTTTACAGATTCAACAATACACTCAACTCTTTGGTGACCTGAATGACGAGGACGATTCACCATCGCCACCTTCACCGTCAATGTATCTTCAGCACCATCAGCCACAATCGCAACAGCACCAACAACGCTATTCGCATTCAGATAAATATGGTACACAATATCAACAGCAAATGGGCGGTAATTATTATAATAATAACCCCAATAAGCAATAGTATGTAAGAATATCCATATTTAAGATTTGACACGCAGTAAGTGTGTCGAAAGCGACGATTTTGATTGAACATTTCACAAATATGTACAAGGCTGAGCGGAAGAGATTTTCTTTTTTTGAACTGGACACACAAGAAATAAAAATATGAAAGAATAATATTTATCACCGATACACGGTGGATTGGACAGTAAATTTTAAATTTATTTTTTGTTTTGGCGCAAGGCAGCGACAATTTTTTTATATGTACATACATTTGTATACTGATTTCATAAATTTGGTTTTTATTATTTAACTAATCGATATCTGAGTTAGTGTTTAAGTTTGTTGACGTTAAATTTTGACATTTGTATTTGCAATTTCAAAATTAAAGAAAAATTTTAAAAACCAGTTTAGCATGAGAAAAAAGTCCCACTCACAATTTATTGATCTCTGTTGTCTGAGACAGTTAACACAGGACATAACTGTTCAAAGATTTAATTGTTTCTCAATATTTGTACATGTGCGATATACATGAGCGGTGCAAATATGTATGTAGCATAGCACATTCTACCGATACTTTATTAGCGTGCCAGTTTTCCGACTCGATCAATGACTAATCGGTAGAGTGAACTCTACTACAAGAGTGTACAATTATTTACACGAGTAAAATCAAAAAGCTCAATTCCATTCTTTATTCGAATTGTATAAGCCGTTTATCAGCGAATCAAGCAAAAGTCAAATGTATGGTGTCGAATTTTCGGTTCAAGCGTTCACGGATAGTATTAATTCCTTAACACGATCTTAGCTCGGGCCTAAAACACTATTCTTTCAACACTGAGCGCTTATATACCGGCTCTTAATTTAAACTATCTTAAAGCATTTTTGGAGATAGTACCTTTTCCATAGGGTGAATATACCGTCCTAGTTTAGTTCGCGTATTAACTTCTTCTTCTTCTTTTTATTCGAATTGGTTGTGGAATGTGCAGATGTTTAGAAGTGGTTGATCTGACGTTTCGATTATTTGGACAATATTATGATTGGAGTTTGTTAACCTCGCGCTTTTTCTAACCAGGAATTTCATATAAACTTTGCAGCGAAACGAAAATCGAAAACGATATCATTCCAGTAACAAGACGACGTCGCTCTTCCTGGATAAATTTCAGAGACAGTCGCTTGTCTAGGCATTATGGATTGGTAAGCACCTCGCCATCTGTTGCGAGCGGGACTAAATTTAGTTTCGATTAGTTAGTGCAGCCCGTATATGCCGTCCAAAAATAATTTAAATTTGTCTAAAACTTTTTATCTTTGCTCCGGTATATAAGCGGTCACTAGCTTTGCTCATAGACGACCATTTTTATGCGGCTTACTCATCTTCCGAATAGTTTTTTGATATATTCTCTCTACACATGTGCATATGGGTGAGAAGGTGTGGATTTATTGAGGTTCATCGCTCCACAATATCCAACAAAGAGATTATACGTATGGAGAAGAAATGTCCATATTTTCCAATGCGATAAAATTGATATACCTATATGCTCAACGGCAAACACCTTGCGTCGCATCATTCGCATGATCCTTATGCTATTACCTGTTTCAAACGTGTGTTTACATTTTCGCATTGACTTTAATCATGCGATGAAATGGTTTTGCGATTAAGGTCAAGGGGTGCAGCGGATTACTGGAACAAATGGTCCGCCCCAATCAGAGCAGAAATTGTGAATTCAATCATGCGAATGTGAATTTAATAAAACCTCCGTACAACAGGAAAAAATAGGAATTTAGGCAGAAACGAAGACCGGACCGGACCATTACCTCAACGGCTAAGGGGCACCTCATCTTATCAGGCAAAATAGACAGTGGGTAGTCTGAGAAGAATTAAAACATCAAAACTGGAACCAATGATCCAAGACGACGTTTCATATTTTTTATAAAATTTGCAAGGAAATGCATTTCAGGTCTAGGAGGAACTTTAGCCGTGGTTGCGCCACAGTACGTGTAACAATTTTATACAAAATCCTATTTGACAACTTTATCCCCACACGTCTCATACTGCGCAAACGCAAAGCCAGAGTGGCGCAATAGACCTGCAATGTCAGATTTTGGCGCATAAAACCCTGCGCGGGAAAAGTTGAATTTAATCAAAACCAACGACTTATTTGTATTGAATGCTGCTTATGTGCTATTCCTACTTATAAGTCTTTCCCTTTTTATTTCAATGCTGATTGCATCTTTTATGGCTCAATTTAAATATTGAGGAATCAAATTCCTTGTAAAATTAAATTAAATCGAACTGTTGCGTGTATGGACATCCATTTTGTCTTACTTTCTTATTGTTTCCTTCAACTCTTAGGCTTCAAACGACGAGCCGTACGGCTTCTTCTTCTTGTAGCGGTGTACGGCTCGTAAGTTCGAGACATCAACATGCATTGGCCTATATAGGAGTTACACGACGGGCGAGAGCCGTGACCCCGTTGAAACACGGCTCGCGATACGTGTTTTAACATATCGTGCACCACGAGCCGCAAATTCCCTGCACGAGCCGTCACGGCTTCCCATTTAAGCCAATGCATTTTTAAGTCTTGAGCTTGCGAGCCGTATGACTCGTGGTTTGAATGAAGCCTTAGACGAATTTTAGAAAGTTGTTTAATTATGATAACTGTCGCTGTGAAAGGTTTTCTTAACTATTTTGGTTTCATTTTGGCACCCAGAGCAGTCGAAATTTGCCGAAAACAGTATGCACGTTCTCATGGGTCAAGATCCAGAGTAGTCTAGTTTCCGTAAAAATCTTGTCCAGTATAAATTCATCCAGGACACGCCATGTCAAATTTAAAAGTTGGGTTGTTCTGTCCTGGACTCAAAGAAATCCTGCCAGTCTTTCTCTTCTCTCGTTATTTATTTTATTCAATGGCGACTCGGTCTGCGGTGTAGGCACATCGCATGTTTTGGCAGTAATGTCTCAGCATATGTATACATATATTCTACAGGCAGCTCTATCCTGGATCGTGTCATCGCCGACGCCAATGCGTTGTTGCTGCTTGTTAATTTGTCACATCCAGGTGTTCTTCGGTTCTCCTCTGTTCTTGGGTCCATCAAGTGGAACTTCCATTGATATCGCCTTCTTTGCGGGGTCCTTGGGATACTGAGGACTATATCATCGGCAAATTAAAGATATTTAGAGGAAAATTCGCTTAGTTGACAACGACCGTAATCATAGAAACGTGTGTAGGTAAAGTCCATAATTTCCCGTCGAATTAACTCGCATCAACTGAAACCGCAATTGTGTCGCAACTAGATAGTACGTCAGATTCTGTTGCGCAACTCTGTCTCACTCCTCTCAGGGTGTTTTTCATTTCCTTTTGGACTCTCTCTCTTTCTTACAACAGATATTCAGCCGTATGACTCGCGTACGACTCTGCGGAATAGCATACAAATTAGGAGTTTGAGTTGTTAGTTTTTATGCAACGCATCCTAAAAAAAATATGCTCCATGGATAAAACTCACAATTTTGTGCTCAAATACGGTTGGTCGGACGGAGTCCATTTGCTTAGTTTCAGAACTCTCTTAATCCGAATGGAATCCGCCTTCAATTTTATGGCGGCCATTTCCCGTGCAGACGAAGTTGAAGTCTTCAAACACGAACAGATTCGGATTTTAGATTCGTCTTAAGCTCTCATAAAATAATTAAATTTACCGTTACATATAGTTACTCTCACAAGAAAATCGTTGCTTATTCTATTTGGTATTGGTACTTTGGATTCGACATATGAAGCTACTCAAACTCAAATTCCTTTTATCAGACAAGAATTCTTTCTACTAGTTGTCTAATGCCGCATACGCACGGAGAATCTGAATTATTTTTTTGGGATTTTAAGTCAAAGTCCAAGAAAATATGATTTTGAGAGAACGAAAATCCCAAAAAATTTATTCGGATTGACTGTTTGTGTGCAGCATAATAATTCAATAGATGAATCGATTTATAAAAACTTTAAATTTACGAAATCTATGTTGTCCATGTGTGTTGTTGCCTGGCATTTTTTTTTATTCTTGTTTTGCTTTACCCACAAGCAAATGGATAAGCAAAAAACACATATAAACATAACTACATTTTCTTTTGTCATAAAAAGAATCGCCTGCATTTGAAAATCGTATCAACTAGGATTCGGAATTACTTGTTTTAATTCGCTATTCTTCCCTATGCTCAGCAAATGTTCACATCTTCTAGTTTTAATTTAGCCAAAAATGAATTTCCCCCACAGCCCGACATTACATTATTTATTGTCATTGTGAGGAAATCATTCATAATTCTGTATGTTTAAAAATCATTGTTATACATTTTTTTATTTAATTTTAAGAATTCCAATTATGTATTGTCATTAATACTTCCTCTTATGTAAATACCTTACTTCAAATAGAAAGGTACACGAACAATATACCGTTATACTACAAATACACACACACATATGTACATTTCAGTGTTCATTTAACATTCCCATCTGACGTGTACATTAGAGTGCCCGGAAACTACCGCATAAACGCATCGGAAAATGATTTCCCATATGATTTCCAACAAAAAAAAAGAGCTCCGGACATGCCCCGAAGTCTTAACCCTGTTTGCTGTCAAAGGCATTTGAGGATTTAAAAAAAATGCATTTCTTCGCACATCTTAATCCTTAATATTTCGAAAACTACGCTGCTTAAAATAATGACATAAAGTGATTATCACAATAAGCAGTTTGGTTTTTACAGGGTTTCAACATAAAATTTTTGTGATTTTGATGTAAATTACTTTTTTCATTTCAATCTTCTTTAATTTCTACCAAGGCGAAGTGAGACTATTTGTCCATTTTTGAAAAATCGTACAAGCAACTTATCTTCGTAGAATTTAAAATGGAATACAGTTTTTTTTTAGATTTTAGGCTAAAATCACATTACTTTGAACCTCTGTTAAAACCAAACTGCTTATGCGATTTTAGTGCGGTCAGTTATGATTTTTATGAAAATTTGTTGGCTGTGCTATTTATTTTAATTTGTTATTCTAACTGGCGTAGTTTTAGAGATATTGAGATTTAAGTTAAGTTAACGGGTTGTGAATAACCTTTTCATCATATGAGAAATCATTTTCCGGTACGTTTATGCAGTAGTTTCCGCACATCCTGTAAAAGTTTTTGGTATGTCTGAAACATTTATTGTTCAAAAACAAATCAATCATTGTATTCCTAAAACAAAATATATAACACGGAAAAACCTCTGATATTAGCCCCATGTAATGGTCAAAATGATGAAATATATTAAACTTAAAAAGTACCTTACAAAAAAAAAACCATTATAAACTATTTAAAATAACAAAAACAAAAAAAAAAGAAATTAAAATATGAGAAAAATTATAGGTAAATTATATGAAAATTTGTAAATAGTTAGGATTTTTCAATTTAAATTTATTATTTCAACTATTATATACTTTGTTTTAAGATTTTTTTAATGATTGCAATCAAATATACGTATAAATAATATTATGTTCATAGTTTTTTTTTGTTATATTTAAGCCTATATTCTGTTACGTCAAACTACAATATATTATGAACTCGTTCGTTACTATATGATGGCTGAATTTAATAATATTATATGAACAAAATACAGTCCCAACATTAAATCAACAACCTGATATAGAATTTGCTATTCTTTTCTATCTTATTTTATTTTTAATCCATAAGACTAAGTGCGTTTAATGATATATGATGTTAACTACATTCAAACGCAAAAAAAACACATAAAAACAAAATGAATTACATAAGTAGCCACTGTATATCTAATAAATTAGATGGTAGTTTGTTAATTGAATTATAAATATACATTATATATACACACGACCACTGGATAAATCAAAGTTGAACAAGTTGATGTTTGGTAAAAGGCAAACGGGGAAAAACATTTTGCAGATGAGCAGAATATAAATTTATTGCAAACTTTATTTATTTATATATTGTGTAAAGACTCTATTAATTGAGAGATATCACTGAATTCAATAAATGGTAACATTAATTTTTGAGAGACAATTTCTAGAGCGTGGGTGCGAAACGAAAAGCCGCACTGTCCGACAGATACTGATCTATATAACAAAATATGTTTCTTTTTTTTATATAATCATTGTCATTATTAATCATTCAACGTAATGATTTAGAATACGTAAAAAAAGAACAACTATATAATAAAATCTTTAAAAAACCAAATAATGTTTTTTTTATTTATATTGAATTGATTTGTACCTGGTGATAGATACAGGCTGCGATTGATTGTCCTCGTCGTAGAAAAAATCATACTACAACTTTTTTTGCCACTAAATTGCCAAAGAATGGTGCCCGTTTCATCACTAAATTTTTGGAGTCGTTTTTGAGTTCACTTTCCGGCAGATCAGCTCCAATATTCAACCGATCCTTACGCGACTCCATGAGTTACGTCAACGTGGTTTATTTTCGTAAATGCGAGCCATAAGAGAAAGTCCGAGCTTGATGAAAATTGCGGAGAATTGATACTCTGGCAGAGATCCCAAACTGTGCGGCGCGGCCGGGGTCGTCACGCTGCACTACACCTTTCCTCATGACAATTCTAAGTTTTGGCGTTATTCTTCTATGTATTTTCAGATGAGGTATTTTAACGAATTATCGCCTTTTTGATTTTGAATTTTATTGATTTTCCAAAATGTTTGCCTTTCGATCGGTGTTGACTGAGAGCAGCAGCGGTAGAAAGCAGCGCAGCGTTTCCAAAAACTCGTGGCAAATTTAACGCCAGAATGGTACCCGATTTTCGCTAGGAACAACAAGTATTGAAAAAAACTGGAAAAATTGCGGAAGACACAGTTTTGAAGAGCTGAAAAATCGTTACTGGACAGGTGCTAAAAAACCAGCAATAAACATAGTATGCTAAAAAGTGAAAAGAACGGTACTGAGCAAGTGCTAAAAATAGGTAAATGAACATTTTACGGGAGGGTCTAAGGGATAACATACGATATTCGCCAGTTTCGATGTTCTGTGCAATTTGCAACATCTATACAAAAATGGTAAAAACATGTTTGGGCAAAAAAGAAGACAAACGTTCAGGTTAGGGTGAATTTTGCAAACAAAAAAGTCTTTAAAATAAATGCTTCCAAAAAATCATACCTCGATAATATTTCTAACCGAGATCTAAAATATTTTACATCTGAATAATGTGTGAGACATATCGACTAAAAATTTGATTCTTGCAAATACGGGGAGCCATATGCTGCACCCGTTGACCTAACATTACCACTCCTGAACAAACCGCGTAGTATTGGTATAACGCTAACAATCCTTAGATCCACGACGCGGGGAGTTTTGTCAATCTTTCTGTACCGTCTACACAGGAACAAGATCAAAATGGCCATTTAAAATCTAAGTCGAAATTGAAGAAACCAATCTGCCCAAACGTATTCAACGATTCTATGGAATCGCTTGTGTCGCATTTTAAGTGTTTGTTTATAGAATTAACCATATTTTGAAAGTCCGTGAGATTCAGGAGCATAACAATAAGCGTAATTACTTCGTATTATCTACAGAAGAGTCAAATTTTATCACATGTAATGTCCATATGTTGCGTGCACGATATCTTTCGACTTTAACTCACCAATTGCAATGCTGATTCAAAATTAGATGTTCATGAAAACAAGAGGAAGAACATGCTGATTTCGAGTATGAGACTACACTAAGCTACGAAAAAATACATCGAAAATGCACGTGAATGCAACGAATAGATTAGGTACTGGGAAAAACACCATTAACCCTTGGGGCTGCACCACAAATGTCCTGTAATCTAGATTGCCTTAACTCCGCCCAGGACGGGTGCGCCACTGTATGTACGTAGTTATGGTCCTCTATGGCTAGGGAGAGAGCATAATAGATAATATCGGTTAGGACTACATGCAAATGTCTCCTTTGAAAGGGGCGTCGCGGAAAGTTATAAATTCAAATGAAGACGCTCTGCTCTATACAATATATTTAATCTGCTACAACTTCACATGTTACCAACTTAAACGCTTTCGACCAAGCTCGAGACATACAAAGCCGTGACGCTATCAAAACACGGCTCGTGAACCATAAATTTGCGACTCGAGATGCGAAAACACGTATCAAACAACAAACACAATGCTATCGATTTGCTATGTTTTGACTAGAGTTAGCCCTTACCTTTTTTTTCGGCTGCAGTGAGGGTATAGGATATTTTTTATAATTTCTTTAGTTTTTATTCATTCCTTGTTTAGACGCGTGTATTTTTGCTAGTTTTGTCAACCAATAATGAATACGACACCGGAGAAAGTAACTCAAGTTGTAGCACTACTTCAAGGAGGCTTTGCACAACGTGAGGTTGCTCAGAGACTTCGAATCAGCAGATCATCGGTGCAAAGAGCTTACATACGATACTTAAAGACTGGAGCATTCGATCGGCGTCCAGCTACGGGTAGACCTAGGGCTACATCAGCAGCAGATGATCGTTATATACAACTCAATGTTCTGCGAATTCGCCGCCTCAACACAGTTCAAGTCCAACAAAAGCTGCGTGACGAACCCCAAGTGGTTATAAGTTCTTCTACCGTTAGAAGGAGACTTGCTGAGCGGAACCTGACTCCAAAGAGAGCTGCAACAGGTCCAAAATTAACGGCAGCCCACCATCGAGCACGACTTGAATTCGCTCGAGAGCATAGGGATTGGACGTTAGAAGAGTGGGGTAATGTACTCTTTACGGATGAGACCAGGGTGAGTCTATATCAAAGTGAGATATAGAGAGTATATCGTCGCCCCGGAGAACGTTATTCTCAGTGTTATATCACGGAATCTGATAGGAGGATCTGTAATGGTCTGGGCCGGCATCTGCTAACCGGGACATACAACACTAGTTTTCATCGAACCGACGCCACAGTGCGTCGTTCCATAGGCAAAAATAAAAAAATTGACTATTTTTCCCCGGAATCAAAGTTAGCCAATATCAAAGAGTACATGTTGGAGTATCCGAATATGTAAAAAAAAATTTATTGTTTCATTTTTTTTTAGTAATTTTATGGACTAAAGTTGAAAAATATAAAAAAAATAGGTTGTACTTTAACTTCGATTTCCGATCTTTTCGCAAGTTTTTGGCAACCATAATGATATAAGTATGTTCCACTAAAACTCTTCAGATAATTTTTTTTTCTAAAAATCTTTTAATTCAATAAAAAATGTAAAAAAATCATTAAAATATGAAAAAAAAACTTTAAATTGAGATTAAAAAAAACGTCACAAAACGTTTTGGGTGGTTGATATTTTCCGAAAGATACAAGTGTCTACTTTAATTTAAACTAGTATAGGTTTGCCTTTTTTTGCCTTTTTTTACGCAATTGGCATTTTTACTGAACTAGTTCCTTGGAAAATGGCAACTGGGCTACTTCTAAAGTCACTAAAAGTGATAATTTTAACATAATATTAAGCTTTTACACACTTTTGTGTAAGACACTAAGACTTTACTTTGATATATAATTGAAGGGGTGGCTGGAAAAACGTTGTATGTTGCAAAAAACGTTGTATTTTGCATTTTTTTAGACCATTTTGTGTATCATTCCTTCTAGATATATAATAAATAATCAACCAATAAAGGTCAATGACTATGGAAGATGTGAAAGCATAGTTGAGAAGTGGAAGAATGTTGTATGTGTTACTTCATGTTCTTTCAAAGTGTGTCGGAACAACTTATATTCTTATGACGTTTTCCAAAAATTTATGAAATGCAACATACAACTTTTTTCCAGCCATCCATTCAATTATTAATTTTTATACCCTTCGCTTATTAGGCGAAAAGGGTATATTAACTTTGTCATGAAGTTTGTAACGCATTGAAGGAAGCATCTCCGACCATATAAAATATGTATATATATGATCAGCGTGACGAGCTGAGTCGATTGGACGATGTCCGTCTGTCCGTCTGTCTGTCTGTTGCGACGCGTTTTACTCGGCCAGTTTAAAAGCTATGGAGCTGAAATTTTGCACACATGCTTCTTTTTGCTGCAGGCAGTTTGTATGTTTGAATCGCTAAAATCTGACAAGGGGGTCGTGGGGCTGCCATACAAACCTAACCCCCAAAATTAGGTTCTTCTTAGAAAAACTTTTTTATTTATCCACCAATTTCAATCTAATTTCACACGAATGTGTTTTAATTGGTGACACACGACATATGTAAAAATCGATCAAATCGAACAATGGCGTCGTGGGGCTGCCATACAAACCTAGTCCGCCAAATTAGGTTCTTCTAAGAAAAACTTTTTTGTTTTCTCATAGATTTCAATAAAATTTCGCACAAATGTGTTTCTAATGATACCACAAAACATATGTAAAAATGGACCAAATCGGACCATGGGGTCATGGGGCTGTGATACAAACCTAGCTCCCCAAGTTAAGTTCTTCTAAGAATTTTTTTTTACACACCAATTTCAACCAAACTTCACACAAATGTGTTTCTATTGATGACACAAAACATATGTATAAACAGATGGAGCCGGACCATGTGGTCATGGGGCTACCATACAAACCTAGCCCCCCAAATCAAATTTTTCTAAGAAAAACTTTTTTATTTGCACACCAATTTCAATCAAACCTCAGAAAATTATATTTCTATTGATGCCACATAACAAACGTGAAAATAAATGAAATTGGACTATGGGGTCGTGGGGCTGCCATACAAACTTAACCCCCAAAATTGGGTTCTTCAATAAATACTTTTTTATTTGTATACACAAATTTCAACCAAACCTCATGGAAATGTATTTTGATTGATGTTACAAAACATATGCAAAAATGAATTAAATCAGACCATGGGATCATGGGGCTGGCATATAAACCCAACCCCCAAATTAGGTTCTTCGAAGAAAAACTTTTTTATTTGTCCACCAATTTCAACCAAATCTCATAGAAATGTGTTTTAATTGATGCCACAAACATTCGAAAAAATTCATGGAAAGGCCATGCGTTCATAGGGCTGCCATACAACGCCCCCCCCCCCCCCCCCCTTCCTCTTTCTGGTTCTTATAAGAAACCCACGGCCCCTGCTTCTCCCAATAAATCTTCGACACGGCACTTATGTGAAAATTCAAAAGCATGGAAGCGGGGAGGACTGAACACAAGTCATAGGTACGCCCGAAAAAACTTTTAGCCCGAGGGGAGCGAAGGGTATCCAAATTTCGGCCGCGCCCGAAATTAGCCTCGGTCTCGTTTTTTTTTAATGAACATGGCGTACTGGACATTTGTATGCATAAAATACGATACTCACCTGATCTATACCGCCTGATACTATCTGTAATGAGAAAAAGACAACCAATGAGCCTGCAGTTACATGCACTGAAGATACCAAGTTATTTGAAACGTAAACGAAATATAATTCAAATATCTATGTTGGCCCGGCCAACAAACAGGAAGAAGAGGAGAGCGAAGGAGAACCACTTGTCGGCGTCGTCGTCTCAGCATCGGTCATCGGCTTCTCGTTATATCGGTTGATTCTGGCTCAGGTACTCAAACGGCAATGCGAGGTAGACGCAGGATGGATGTATCTGTTGATTCGGCTGCTTCTCCTTGGTTCAATCCCACTTCACTACCATCCTCATTCTTCTATATCCAGAAGTAAAGCCTTTCTACCTAAGGCACACAACTTCTGGCGAAAACATTCTCATTAGGTATTCTATGGTAGAATGCGGAGGGGGAAACCACAACCTCCTAGCTAATACAGAGGGGAATCAACTCCGGAACGGAGCACCGCGCCTCTACTCACATTTCAGAGAGGGGAACACCACAACCTCTCAAACACACAACACGAAGAGGGGAGACACCACAACCTCTTCAAACATTAACTCAACGAGGAGAGGGGAGACACCACAACCTCTCCAACACGTAAACTCTGTGCAAAGAGGGGGAACACCACACCCTCTCGAGTTTATCACAAATAGAAAGGGGAGACACCACAACCTTTCTACGAACATCAACTCAACATGGAGAGGGGAAACACCACAACCTCTCCAAAACGTAAACTCTGTGCAAAGAGGGGGAACACCACACCCTCTTGAGTTTATCACAAGTAGAAAGGGGAGACACCACAACCTTTCTACAAACACAACGCTGAGAGCGGGACGACCACAACCTCTCAACGACTCAATCGGAGGGGACCAACTTGCGAGGTGAAGCCCACACGGCTCTAAACATCTCACTGAGAGGGGAGACACCACAACCTCTCAAACTATCATATCTTTCCGGAAAGGGGGAAACCACAACCTTTCCATACAACACTCACTCAATACTGAATCTTAGAATACCTGTAGGTAATTTTCGGTGCTGTACACACAGCAAAACCTAGTCCGCCATCAATCAGATCTCACACAATGAGCGCTTATACCGGCTCTTAATTTAAACTATCTTAAAGCATTTTTGGAGATAGTACCTTTTCCATAGGGTGTATATACCGTCCTAGTCTAGTTCGCGTATTAACTTTCTTCTTCTTCTTTTTATTCGAATTGGTTGTGGAATGTGCACATGTTTAGAAATGGTTTAGCTGACATTTCGATTATTTGGACATAATTATGATTAGAATTTGTTAATCTCGCGTTTTTTCTAACCAGGAATTTCATACAAACTTTGTAGCGAATCGAAAATCGAAAACGATATCATTCCAGTAACAAGACGACTTCGCTCTTGCTGAATAAATTTCAGAGACAGTCGCTTGTCTAAGCATTATGGATTGGTAAGCACCTCGCCATCTGTTGCGAGCGGGACTAAATTTAGTTTCGATTAGTTAGTGCAGCCCGTATATGCCGTACAAAAATAATTTAAATTTGTCTAAAACTTTTTTTCTTTGCTCCGGTATATAAGCGGTCAATAAGTATAACCACAATACAAGCAACTACAAGCTCAGTGTACTCACCTACATACAACGTCTTTTCCTACCGACACCTTAGCAACAGCCAACAACCATCGAATGTGTCGTGATATCTTAAAATGGATTTTCTCGCGTCACACCTCACAAACACCCCGAAAAAACACTTGACGCGAACCACGTTCGTGTGGAATAAATCTAATTCTAAATGTCGATGATTCGTCGCGTAATTTGACCACGGGAATATAACAAAACCAAACCAGGAACATAAAAGCGCTTGACGTACCACTAGGAAAAATTACCGATTTTATTTTATTTTTCAATTGTCATTTAATTTCATGGCCTACTATGAAAATACAATCCTTCAAAAACACCAAGCATCCTACATTTGCGATAGAGGAGATAATAAATTTTAAGCACGAACAAAAAAAATATTATAAATAATTTTAACTAATTAATTAAATTAAAAATTCGATTAATTCAAAAATACCTAAAAAATATAAATATAAATACATAATGCATATGGTTTTCTATGGAATTTGATTTCTGAGGTCCAGTGTAAACCATATCATGTAAAAAATATTTATAATAATATAATAATAAATTGTTATTAATTGAAAAAATCGTTAAAAATCTATAAAATTCGAAAAAACTTTCAAAGTGAGATTTAAAAATACGCATCGAAAGATTTAGAGTAGCTACAATTATTTTTGCTTTTTTAATGTAATTTGTATTTTTATTCAGCCAGTTGTTAAAATTGTTCGATAATTTTAAAGGGTACTGGCGAGTGGTCAAAGCATCAATAAAGAAAAAATTGGGGACCTTCTAGATCACACCAAAGGGTTATATTTAGAATTATACCCGTGGTACTACATGTTCAATAGTTTGCACAAGGCTCTAGTGCATGCAGTTGAGGTAATTGATTCCTTCCATGTGCCAATTGGAAATTTATCTGAGGATGCCTAGGAGGCACTGCATAAGGAAGTTAGAAGAAATCGATTGTCTCACACTTGTAAGTTTTCCAGAACCAGTTCCAATAAGGATTTAATGCGAATGCTCCTCTTAAACTCGGACCCTAGCGGACCCTAGCGTCCCTGCGGACTCCAAAAATTAAGAAACAACATCATATAGACGCAGAAGTCAATTCATATATAAACCAATTAGATTCTACTTCCCATTGCCAATTTTGATGTAAGTTTGCTGGATTTGGAAAGCGACGATGAGTCAGAATAAATTATAAGCATGTATTTTGTTGTTTTGTTTTATCCAAACACGACTTCGGAGGATGCAAATCACTGAATTATTTAATTTTTTGAACCACTATATCTCCAAATCGCAAAACTCCGCTTCTTTGAAATTTATATATTTTAAATAGTGACACTTGAGCAATGTCAGAGTGAAAAAATATTAAGTTTAAATTTGGGTTCTTGAAAGATATTAGGCATTTTATAAAGCCCCCAAAAATGGGTAAAATTCATAGAATTCTCTCTTCAATATCTCAGAGCTCAATTGTTCCCGGATAATAATTTTTTCACCAACTAATGTCTATTCTTTGCTTTAGATAATAGCCAAGTTTGAAAAAAATTGGTTATCCGGTTACCAAGTTACGATTTTTTATATTATAGCCTATTATCATACCATTTATCTTCCTTACATTTTTATCAAATTCTCGAAAATCCATAATTTATTCATCTTGAATTTTAAACAGAATTGAGAACCTAACTAGCTAAACACATCCACCAAATTTCATAAAAATCGGTAAACGCGTTTTTAAGATATTGATTTTTGACCACCCTCTCCATACATTCGACGCACTGTGCGACGGGCCGTACACGTGGATTGACTTCACACCGCTATATCAATGAAATCCTTGCAGTCCATGTGGTACCTTACGCAGATTATATTGGACTTAATTGCCAGTTGATGCAGGATAATGCACGGCCTCATGTTGCTCATGTGGTGATCCACTATCTTGAGGACGTCGGCATTCGTACGATGGACTGGCCAGGTCGAAGTCCGGAGTTGAATTCAATAGAACACTTATGGGATAAGCTCAAACGTCAGATCCGAGCCGGCATTCCTGCTCCAACAACGCTTCCAGAGCTCCGAATCGCAATTGAAGAGAAGTGGAATGCAATTCCCCAAGACTTCATCAACAGCCTCGTGAGGTCTATCAATACAAGGATGCTAGCAGTTATTCGAGCAAGGGGAGGGAACACTGAATACTGACCAAACACTTTATTTTAAATTTTTACTTTGTTTTGAGCTTAAATTTGAGCTTTTCACTTGGTGCGATTACAAGACCAGAAAACGACTGGAAACGACTCTTATTTGTAAAATCTTTAATAAACGCTTAATAAATTAATAAATCCCAATGTGTTTCCATTCATTTTAATTGTCATAAAATGCACTTCCTGTAGATATAACGTTCATAGTTGTAACTTTTATACTTTTTGAGGAAATTGGGTTAGAGCTCGAAAGTTGCGGGTGGCCCGACTTTTAACGACGAGTTTATATACATACATTCCCAATCAATAGGAAAGTGCCACTTGAAAAATGGCTGCATATCGGCAAGTCATAACGGTATTTTCTTTAAACTTGGTGATAATAATTCCAGTAGCTTGCTTGTTCTTTTAACTTTCCGTTAGTCGCAATAAAAAATGTAACACGATTAGACGCAATGCCAACTTTGTCATCCTGTTGTAAGGTAATGAATATCTTCATAAGGTTTTTTTCTTAATTATCTGAATATTTGAAGCCTCATACCAATAATCAATATCAAAAGAAGGAAATCGGGTCTGTTAATAATATTTTTTTTTTTAAGTCTTAAAAAATGAGATTTTTGGAATTGTCTTACATAATTGCAGTTTTACAGCTTTCTGAGTATAAAAAAATTTGAAAATAGACTTCAATAGTAAAACAAAGGTGTAATAGTGTAACTCTAAAAGTATTCCACTTATGGTAAATATTTTTTTTCATATACTGCTGCGCCTATACCAATTACACGTTAAATTCACTTACACGAGTGCTCGCAATGCATCTAATAGATACTCGAGCCTCCTACGTAAAGCCAAAGGACCCCACTATTTTCACTTTCAGACTAAAATGCTTCCGTACTCGGTATACGAAGCTACTCTGAGTTAGAAAGTGGAATCCGCAATAGAAAAGAAGTTATGGTAAAAAAACAATGCGAGGCCTCTGTCAGATGCATTGCGTCTAACGGAAGGTTAATAATACAAGCTCTCAAAACCAGAGTCCCGTTATGATTTTTTTTTTACCAGCATTCTTAAAAACATAAATTTGAAAGTGATTAGGATAATTCCACAGGAAATAAAACACGAAATATCGGTAAGAAAAGATAATTTAATTTTGGAAAATGTGGCTAGTATAATGAGTAGAATTTCTTTTAAGTGATATAATCTTTCAAAATCTATGTGGGATAGAATTGTATAGATTTTTGCAGGTAATTTAAGTTAATTCCAAGCTTCCATAATCGGTTACAGAAGCCCTGAGTTTTGTTAAACTGTCGTCTACCCTTATAGATCAGCCTTGTCATTCATTCTCAAACCTTTTTTATGATATTACATCTAGGGAGGATGGTCACAACGTTGATGGATTGGTCTCGAAACCAAAAATTTATCAGCGTTGCTTTATGAATGGGGGCCTGATATGATTGATCGATTTTTATGAGTTACATTCTATTTCTTGTTGCAAAAAAATATATGCGTTTCAAATTTCACAGTTGTAATTTAAACGGACTCCGCACTGTACTGGCAAGTTGTGGAACAAAATTACGACCATAGTGTGAACAGGATTCGAGATCTCATAATCAACCTAGATTTTGTAGCCGAGTGTGAATTGCCTTTTTCTTTCTCTGCATATTTTCAGTTTCAGCCTCCAGTAATTCACATACCGATCGAAAGAAACGTTACAACTCAAATTGGATTCATGCGACATCTGGGGGAAAAACTTTTGGTACAATTTTAGTCTCATCTATTATTCTTTAGTACATCGTTGCTGTCAATTAAAACAGGTGTGAAAACTGTGAGTGGCCGGCACTTAGCAATATTTTCCAAAATACAAATTGTGTTGTCGGATCGCATTTCCCCAATGTCGGACGAAGTCGAAAAAGCCCAGGAGGCGACACCGACGGCTGGTGGTGATACCATTTTTGGGAAAATCCTTCGTAAAGAGATTCCCTGCAACTTCATTTACGAGGATGACCAGGTAGGTTAAGTTGTCAACCTTTAGTCGGCTTCCACCTTCTGGCCAACATGTGAATATTCTTTTGTAATTGCAGTGTGTTGCTTTTCACGATGTGAGTCCGCAAGCCCCGACGCATTTTCTGGTTATTCCCCGAAAGCCCATTCAACAGCTATCTCTGGCCGAAGATGGTGATGAACAATTGTTGGGTAAGTGGAGAGAAGTTTGAGCAATGAAACCGAAAAATTCAAAAACACGATGATACTTTACAGGACATCTAATGATCGTTGGTCGTAAGGTTGCAAAGGATTTAGGACTAGGCAATGGATTTCGTGTTGTTATAAACGACGGAAGGAACGGAGCGCAATCGGTGTATCATTTACATTTGCATTTTCTTGGTGGGCGTCAAATGAAATGGCCACCAGGATAAGGTTTTGATTGTAACATAGAAACTGTTTGGTAAACCGCATGCTAATAAACAATCTTGGCATTTATCTCGGCGTTGTTTTGAGAAGTACATACATGATATGTAGGTTGGAAATTGCTTTACAGTTCCGTTCATGGGCGTAGCGACGATTTTGTTCAGGAAGGGAGCAGGTCCAACATTTTTTTAATATCATAATCGTAATCAGAAATTTTCTTAGGTGTAGAGGGCATGTAATAAAAATGTATAATAGCAATTGAAATGTACCGTCTGTTTAAATTGTTAGTCCCAAAATTATTGCTAGAAATGGTGTTGAAACTTCGAAAATTGATCTTTAACAGCGCTTTACTCCTGATTATATCTAACTACGATTACCGCTATTTAGACCGTAGCTTAATATTCTACCTAGTATTTGAATGAAGTAGATCCTTGGGGAAAAGTGTAGCCTAGGAAAAGGATTGATGTGGTTCTATTCTAAGTCATAAGAAAGTCCTTTATTCTAACGAATCATTACCCGGCAGTCATGTAATAATTTAACGATAACTTAATAATTTTCTATGTGAATGGTAGTAGTACATACGTTAGAAGGCGAAAAAGTTGAAACTTGTATAACTTCAGCGATAATAATTGAGTGAATACACTGAGTTTGCATATTACATTGTATTGTAGATAGTTTATTCTGTGAGAGATGGTGAACTACGTTTGGCTGTCTGCACGGCACAAAAAAAAAGGTTATCAATTATTTCGAAATGTGTAAGTGTTATTTGAAAAGATTGTGATTTTCCACCCCTTCACACTGTGTTAGTAAATTTGAGAGGTTGTAGCAGAGCCCGGGGAGATTTTAGTATCTGTGGCGCCAAATTTTGATGATGCCATTTCATTAATATTGGTCTGAAACGATCGAATTTGCAATCCTTTTTCGCCAAATCGTAACGGTTCTCCAGATATTCAATGCCAAAGTTTGACTTTTCTATGAAGCCAGTTATGTAATTTGATAAGAAAAAGGGTGGATTTCCGCTTTACACATTGGGGAAAGTGTTCCATGCCATCAAATTGACGTTTTAATTTTAATCAGTCCCACTAGAATAGTAAGTTTTACCAATTTGGCAAAGATGTTAATAATATGAAAAGTCGAAATATATTTGAGAGCAAGAATTGTACAATTTGCTAGACAGGAAGGCAAATGAAATTTAAAATGTTTTATTTGGTGCAATGCCATTGATTCAAATCAGTATGTTGTAAAAATCCCCCCAATTTCCCATTAGAAACCGAACTACCCCATATAAATGTCAAACTTTGACATTGAATATCTGGAGAACCGTTACGATTTCGCGAAAAAGGATTGCAGATTCTGTCGTTTCAGGCCAATATTAATGAAATGGCTTCATCAAAATTTGGCGCCACAGATACTGAAATCGTGCCCAGAGCCCCCTCCATTGAAAGCCAGGAGCCAGAAAAAGCTCATTCACTTTGACAGGCAATTATGGGCTGGAAAAAATTCCAAACTTACATTGCGTTAAAGGGAAATCGGGCGGTGTCGCGACAAACTTTACACGATAAATATTTGCGTCACCAAAAGTTGATATGTTATGCAATAAAAGGTCGTCAAAACAGTGAAAGATTAATAAATTATTAATTCAAGTAGAATATTCAAAATATTTAATCAAATAATTCGAAAATGATTTGTCTGAGTTTATATTTATTGCAGTTAAATAAATCAATATGATTAGAGACTAAATTTCCAGTAGCTTTAATTCTTTCAGTTGGTGCATTCATTGCTTAATTTTTGCGAAATGTGATGTGTGGTGTGCAGTTTCATCAAAGTGTATTGTCGGTCCATACTTTTTTGAAGAAGACGATGTTACTGTTACGGTCACTGGCGACCGTTACTTAAAGATGTTGAGAGAGTTCAGTTACGTCAACAGATCAGTCTACACGTCCTCCATTAGCTATTTCTGATAATCGAAATATATTTTAAGTTTTATAAACAATCAGTTTATAAAACTTAATCATCAATATCCAATTCAAACCGTAACATATTCTAAAAAATACAATAAACCACTTCCCGTCATTAAAATCGTCAGCATATCCTGCGATATTCAATTACCAAATCTTTGTTTATAAAACAGATCTTTTCTTTGAAATCAATCCGCGAAACGCGATAACAATATGCACAAGCATCTTCTTGGTGGCATATACAATATGCTAAATAAACAAAAAGCATCTCGAATAAGAAATGGACATATTAGAAAATAAGTCAGTCAGTCAGTCTTGGACGGAATTTTGCTAAAATAACATCGAGTTTCAATAAAATAAGTTCTGAGTAATCTTGTTGTTGCGTTTACTTTATGTTGTGTCCTTAAAGTTCCAGAAAAGGCTCGAAAAGTGTTACTGTTCTTCTATCCAGAACTATGGCGAAAGAAAATTCCTTTCAACTCCGTATGGTTTCCACCACTGCCATCTAGATAGACAGGCCGGATTATCAGCTGATCTGTCAGTGGTCATGCAACATTAGTAGTGCCATGGTTGGTCATGGTCCGCGCTTAGTACTGCCAAAGTACCGCTCAGTACAATCCTCAAATTGTCCACAATCCATATATCAGTGGCTGTCAGCCTGTCATTTCGTGTGACTTGCTATGATATACACATGCCAGTGCGATGATTTTTGAGATAAATATGGTAAGTACGATGTTGATGTATACTATTTTACCACTTGCACATCAAAAACACATTAAAGCAAACCATAACCTTTGTTTCGTAATAAACGCTCGGCGTATTTAAACTTTTGGGTTCAGAAGCACTGGAGGTTGTGGGCTTTACAAATGTCAACTGTCACTGGTCACGAACGCACTTTGTCCACTTGTAGACGAACAAATTTCTGCAGTTCGGCCTGTCTATCTAGATGGCAGTGTTTCCACAAGATGATGCAACTGCACACATAGCAAGGCCAGTTATGACAGAATTGCAGCAAAAAATCCCCAATAAGCTGATTTCAAGAAACTCCACATTCCGTTGGCCCGCAAGGTCTCCTGACCTTACTACATCTGATTTTTTCTTATGGGGTTATTGCAAACAAGAAGTTAACAAATTTGAACGATTTAAAACTATCAATTCGAACGATAATTGAGGCAATTCCCGCTGCTACTGCTACAGGCAGTAATGAACATTTTTTTGATAAGATGTCGTACATGCATCACTGAGCGTGGAGGCCATTTAAATAATTCAATAATATTCAAAACCAACTAAAATAACTTAATAAAAATGTTTAATTTTTGAAATGAATAAAGAAAAAAATAATTACATGGATTTAATAAAAAGTTATTTGAGTTTCTTAATGTATCAATATTCATCAGCCACCCTGTATAAAAGGGATTCCAAGCAACAGGCGTATATTCTAATTTACTTTTTCATCATCATCAATGTGGCACGATAGCCCGACGTCCAATTGTCGCGGTTACGTGACCTTGTTCTCCAGTTTCGCAAGCCACCTACGGAGTTCTCCCAGCGAGCTCTCGGTCGTCCACGCAACCTCGCTCCGTCAATTCGTTGTACGTTCATTACTTTCTTTGGCATGCGATTATCGTTCATCCGTTGTACATGCCCCGCCCATTGCAAACGTTGACGCTTCACGATTTTCGATACTTCCAGCTCATCGTACAATTGATTCAACTCGAAAATTCGCCGAAGGACCATTCGTTCGAATCGGTCTAGCAAAATTTTGGGAGGCTTGGGTGAGGGTCCATGTTTCGCAGCCATAACATAGCACGGGTCGGATGATCGTTTTGTACACGCGGAGCTTCGTGTTCCTGTGCGCAAGTTTCGAATTAATTATAGGGTGGACCGAGAAATAGGTCTTATTGGCTAGTTGTATCCGTCGCTTGAGGTCCCCACTGTGATGCTTGAATTCGCTGGCGTCCTTGTTTTCGATTGCATCATGGCCTTTGTTTTGCTTTCGTTGATATGTAGTCCAACTTCCTTTGCGGCGTTATTGAGGTTATGCACTTCTTACCATAATGTGGTCTTTGAAATTTAAGGATGTGTCTAAAAGTATACCAAGATCATTAACAGTATTGGTTTGATCAATTGGAAAATTTGCAATGGAATAAGAAGTATTAAAATGTGTTAACGTTCTATTGAATACAATATAATGACATTTAGATATATTCACCTCAAGGTTATTCCAAGAACAGTAGGTAGAAAATTTGTTGAGATTGGTTTGCAGAATGGCTATATCATCATAACAAGATATTGTTTTGTAAATTTTGCAGTCATCTGCAAAAAGTTGGAATTCCACATCAAGAAAAATATCCTTTATGTCGTTTATGAAAATTAAAAAAAGTATGGAAACCTTGGGGAACACCTGAAGTAGGAAAGAACGGAGTCGAATATAAATTTAATATTTTAACAGTTGCAGAACGGTTTCTTAAAGTCGTTTAACCAATTTAGTAAAACGCCCGAAAATCCAAAAATTTTAAGTTTCTTGAAAAGCAGATCGAAATTTATTCTATCAAACGCCTTTTTCAAATCTGTATAAACAGAGTGCACTTGTAACATATTCACGAAAGCTTTGTGTATGTAATTTTCATAAACAATTATTTTTATATTAGATTTGTTGCCGTGGATCTTCCAGCACAAAACCCATGTTGCTTAGATATGATCAAAGGACGAACTAGTGGAGTTATCATATCTGTAACAATTCCTTCGAATACCTTAGGAATACTCGACAAGATACTTATAGGGCGGTAGTTGGATTTATCTCCAGCTTTGTGGATCGGAATCACAAAGCTTCCTTTCCAAAAGGAAGGAAAGTGACCTAGGCTAAGAGATCTATTGTAGAGTATGTGTAATGGGTAAATGAGATTCTCGGCACAGTTGTTTAATAAAATTGGTGGAACTCCATCTGGTCCGGCACTTTTAGACACATCCAATAAAAATAGTTTCTCCCTGATAGAGTTTTTAGTAATATAAAGATTAGATATATTAAAAGAATTATCGTTCAAGAAGGGCTCGAAAGACGATTTCTCTGTACTGTATACCCGAGAAAAGTATTCAACAAACATTGTGTTTGTAGAAAGGTTGTGGGTTCTCCTCTTTCTATGTTGTGGTAAACTCGAGAGGTTGTGGTGTATCCCCTCCTCATGTTGTGTGTTTGAGAGGTTATGGTGTCTCCCATCTCTGAAACGTGACTGGAGTTGCGGTCTTCCGCTTAGAAGTTGATCTCCCTCTGTGATAGTTAGGAGGTTGTCGTTTTCCCCACCGGGTTCTACCAGAATACCTGAATGTGAGATCAAGTTTTTGCCAGAAGTTGTGTACCCTAGGTAGAAGGGTCTCACTTCTGAATTAAGAAGATAGCGAAGTGGGATTCAACACCGGACAAGCAGCCGAGTCAGCGAGAAAGCAATGACCTATGACATCAGACGATTTGCCAAGATGACCAATGGATGAAAGTGGTTCTCCTTCGGCGTCTTCTTTATTCTGCTTGTTGGCCGGACCAACATAGATAACTAGCTTCATGTTTGTTTTCCATTTTTGATACATGTAAGATGTAATAGCAAACTCATGTATATTTTCTTTTCAGATGGTAGGGACGTGATGAACTAAGTAAGTTGCGCACCTGTACAGTAATGTCCAGTAGCTCCTGAGTTTAAATTTATTTTTTTTAATTAATCAATTATTTTTTTTATTCTGCAAACCTGGAACCATTGTGCGGATTATGATCTTAGCCAGCCGGAATATTCGAGGCGCGCAAATGTAATCTTTCTAAGGTAGCGGATTGAGACCATCATGCTTGGAAAATAACATTAGCAGCAAAACAGCGGACGAAAGCAGCATAATGCATTTTAAATGGGTGGCGCCACCGCCATCTTGAAATATCATAGCCACAACTCAGCTGTACAATGCCGTCATAGTTTAGCTCTTAAATTTTGGATTTACACGAAAAAACAACAACAACAACAAGCATATGGCGTCATTAAAAACAAGAACAATGCAATTTGGACTCTTAATTTGACGTTTAAGAGTTCTACATTGCGGCCTTAATATCTAGACGGCGTTGGTTGCGCCATGTTAACAGCATGCTGTTGCTGTTCAACAGCAAAATAACATCGCCCATTTAAAATGCATTGTGCTACTTTCGCTCGCTGTTTTACTGCTTTTGTTATATTTCAACAACTAATAACCTCCTACACGCATTTCTTATTTGTAGTACGAACATTTTTGAGCTATGCTAAGAGCAGCTAAGAGTCAAACCCGAATTTTTACGCTGTCAAACATCATAGGGCAGGGATTTTTTATAGAGTAGTACACAGGAAAAATAAATACCGCGGCCAGGATCAAGCGCTTCCCTGCTTCTGCTTCACTTTTCGTCTAATTGAACCACAGACTAAGAAAATAGAGGACAGAGTCAGACCAGAAATGTGGGACCATTTGCTATCTCATTCATTCAACCAATATATTGGGATGACAGCCGGACTAAACGAGACTAACAATACATATGGTAGGATAGAAAGATATGGAGAACACCGAAATTTGTTCCCTTTTCGATCCATCTTAGGGTTTGGACTACTTCCTTTTCTTCTTCTTCATTGAATTGAACTCAGGTCTTCAAATTGAATGACAATATTTGCTTAGTGGTAAGATGTCAGCCATATAGGTAAATTGGTGGTGTAAAATACACATTTGAAACGTCGAATCACAGCATCACCCAAAGTACTTTTTTTTAATATTAATATTAACAAGTCAATTTTTTATTGTATGATAATTCATGAATATTTTAAATAACATGTCACTCAGATGTATTATATACACAAATAAAGCTTGACATCAACATTGTTTTCCTTCTTGCTTAGAGTCGCCATACGCTGTCCAATCGATTGTACAGTGTATGTTGACTCTTAAGGTACGTGTTCGTAGAGACAAATCATGTGATGATCGCTTAGCGTTCGTAGTTTTGCATCCAATTTCGAGCCATATTTAAATATTTTTTGGATGGTTCTACTTTCATAGTATCGAATATGGACTAAAGGAACATGTCTGTATAGAAAATATACCCATATAGTGCTCAAAACCGGTGGTTTAACTTCGGTCGTTGAGCGATGATCCCATGAGTCGTCTTTACGAACACAAACCTTTAGTCGTACGAATCACAGCTGCATATTTATAGGCTGCTGTATATCAGACGAACTACTGTGAGACGTCGCATTCGGATAATTATAAGTAAATTTTCGTTTCTCTGCACCATATATTCCAGCTTCCTTCGAATAATATTTCTTTTCAATGACACGATCGAAAAATCTTGCCAATTTCACGGCATCTGTAGTGCCGGCAGCCAAACTTCGAACATCATGAGAATTAAGGCAAATCTCTTCAGCACCACATTGTTCAGCTGGAAAAAATCAATGGAATTTTTAAGTATAGTGAGGCCGTATTAAAAGCAAAAAAAAAAGTCTTACCAATTCCATTTGCCGTATGCATATGCTTTTGTCGTCTCTTCTCGTCCAACAAATCGAGTTTTGTGCCAATGACAAGAATGGGAATTTGTGTCGATCCAAAGAATTGTTCGGGATCAAAATCAACATCAATATTACTTTTCATCGTATCCTTTCCGTCTTTGTTGAGTATTTCCATTAGCCATTCGCGTAAATTTTCGTTACTTTTTCTATTGGTCAGATCGTGGACCAATATTATGCCGTGTGTGGGATTATAGAAAACGTTACGTGCATTTTTGTGACTAAGTGATCCTCCCACATCCCACAGTTCGACAAAATAGGTTCTTTGTGCTGGCGTACCTTCTTTGAATTCGTGCAATTTCACTTCGACCGAGCAGCCTACGGTCCAAGATGGACGTGTAAGAGATTCATTGTGGGCAATCAGTTGAGTGAGCGAGGATTTTCCGACACCTGTTGAATATAAGAAAATATTAAATTACACTGTTGTTAAGCCTGTCAAACTACGTTAAATCCAAAATTGTGAAAAATGTAAATAATGATTCCATTCTATTCCACTTATGATGGTGTATAGGAAGGATTTGAAATACTCTAACTAATGTCGACATGCTAAGACGACTCAATTCATCTAATTCTGATTGTCTCAATAAAAACTGCTAATTAATCGCTTTCGACGGTCGCTTCCTATGCTACTTCATCGAATACATACTATATTCGCATTTAGATCCTTGGAATTTTCTACTCAGTGCTATGCGCACTATTTTTAGCGTTAAGGATTCCAATTTAATCAAGTATTGCATGTCAGTTACGATAAGTTGACCAGACGTACAGCATTTTGCTGTACCATTCGGTCTGCTTTTAAGGTGTAAAGTTTGACTCATGTACCCTGTACAATCGATATTTAGCGAAATAATCGGAATTTTATGTTTGGCAATCGATATCTCGGGAACCCTTCTCGATCTTTCTCGAATCCGACAAACTTGTAGAGCTACTTGGCGCTCACATTTGCTCCAAATGACACGGTCCTACCTATCCGCGTTCGGAAGTTATAGCTTCCCAAATCGCAATTTTGAGTTTTCTAATCGAAAATTGTCCATAAAGGCCTGAATAGACCTCGGGCGGAATGAAAATGAAATTTTTGTCCGCTGCGATTTTCTCAATGAAAATGCATGCATGCTTACTGTCGTGGAACATGTCGGTAATTATGGGGAATTCCATAAGCTACAATCCGAATATGGTTCCAAAATTTTTCTCGGCCATTTTATGTATTATTTTTCGATTCCCCCGTCATTAGATATTTTCCACGGTGAAATGACCGGGGAATCGAAAAATAATACATAAAATGGCCGAGAAAAATTTTGGAACCATATTCGGATTGTAGCTTATGGAATTCCCCATCATTTCCGACATGTTCCACGACAGTAAGCATGCATTTTCATTGAAAAAATCGCAGCGGACAAAAATTTCATTTTCATTCCGCCCGAGGTCTATACTGCGCTTAACTTGGAAATGCGTGAGCAGATTTTCTTTGCATTTGGCAAACTTGTAGAGCAACGCACTGTCCATATTAGGTGAACATTTCAAGGCCCTAGCTTCCAAGGTTCAAAAGTTGCAGACGAAAACGTCACAAAACGATCATCAACCTCTATAGGTAAAAGCATACTAAAGAAAGGACTCTGCCAGGGGGTTTTAGTCCTCAATATGTCCTTCGAATCAATTAAAATGGCGTTGGAGGTTCTCCTCAGACTCCATTCCATAGCTACATTTAAAATGTGCCTGGAAAGCTACCGTTTTATGTGTATAATCTTATTTCGAGTATTTTTCCCTGTTATAGCTTTTCGTGTTAAAACATTCGTTTGTGCTTTAAGTTCTGATGATTTTTTATCAAGGAGAACCAGTGGCGTAGATAGCTTTTCAGAGGGGGAAGGGATCAATAGTCAGGATTATTTGTTTCAACAACGTGGCACTAGAGATCATGTTTAATAATCCCCACCATAATGTTGATATATGTACATACATACTCGAAGTTCGACTAGAGACTCCTGAATGATACAAGGGAGCTTGATCCCGTCAGGCGACAAAGAATCTTAGGTAGAACTGAGAAGTGTATAGCATCGCGTAAAAAATTTGAGTATGCAGAATACACTCTAAACTTTGAAAGCTCGATTCTTGAAGGTTGTGGGTGAACTTAAAATTGAAGGTTCGTCTGCAATACCAAATGTTAAGAATCGTTCCCGCACTGGAGTTGGATGCGGTAAAAATAGGTCTCAGTGAGTGGTTTGTCTGCAGCATACAATAATGTTCTGCAGAACGAGGAAGCAGGACGGAAAGACGCTGAGACCGCCCCTGTAAAGTAATACCGAAAGACGGTCCGGCGAATGAGTGATCGAGATGGTTGTGATTTTATTCGAGAAAAATCTTACATAACTGCATACCTGGTAGCATGATGCACTATTGTTCAAGTAAGTTAGTGCAACATGAACATGTGCCGTAATGTGACTCATTGAGCGGCATTGTATCACTAGATATTATCTCAGAATACTGATTTTCGCTATAATTTTAAGTTATCTTAGTGTATTCCAGCTGATCCATTCTTGTGGCAATCGCACTTTCAACCGAAACATGCTTTCTCAAGGTTCTTCACATATTTCCCTCGTGAAGGGAAGGGGCTGAGAATTTGTCTGTAAATCGAATTCCGCAAGTATGTGTACAGCATTGGGTCTTCTGGACTCTGGTCAGCTTAAGTTACGATATTAGCTGCATTCCACGAGTTGGAATCTGAAAAAGCTATACCTATCTATCTACGTGTAATTGAGGCGTTGCGAAGTTTGGCAGCTTATGCTTTCTGAAAGGATTTGCTTAAAGGTCGATCCACACTTTTCAGTCATCAGGCACAGTCTCAGTCATTTTCAAACAAGTTGACAGATTGTCAGTTAATTGGTTGACTATGGAAAATGAATGTGACTGAAAAGTGTGGTTCGACCTTTATGCTACTCGCTTTCTTTTGAATAGTTTATCTAACAGCAATCATCGAATTTATTCATTATCAAAGTGTACACGTTTCCGCTGTGATCTGCTGAGGATAGATGAAGCCGAAGGAAATGATCATGTGAAGCTTGTGGGTTGGTAGCTTGTGACTAGACGGTAGGAGAAATAAAGGGTGTTTCTTTCCCGTGATAGAAGTTCAAATTGAAATAAAGCACGGAAAAACGCTCTAAATTCACAAGAAATTATATTCATTAAAAAGAGTCTGGCTGGTCTAGCGGTTAGTGCGCGCACCTTCGGTGCACAGGGTCATGAGTTCGAATCTCACCGTGGATCATGGTATTTTTCGAACTCACGAGCTTGTGACGGACTATGATCTCACTCAGATGTTAAACGAGTACCCATTTATGGGGATAAATAACACTGCTGAGCGTGATGCTGATCTCATTACAAAAAGCAGATAAGATCTTAGAAATAGTCCAATGCTGGATTGTCGCGCCTGTTATTTATTTTTATTTTTTTTTAGAAAGAGGAGGTTTTGCCGTTTATGTTTGATCATGGTTTTTGAACCAAACATGTGGGGCCAAATTTGTAAAAAAACGAAACCGAGGCTAATTTCGGGCGAAGCCGAAATTTGAATACGCCTCGCATTTGAATGCAACTTTAGCTTCTTTTGCATTAACAATGTCTACCTATGACGTCTATGACGTATCCGATACCATCTGTTCCTGGCTGCGTTGAGGCTAATCCAGGACAAAACTTGGATGAATTTTGGTTAAGATTCAAAAAGAAAAAACAGTTTTTCTTACATAAGAACCTAATATTTGAGGGTTGGTTTGTATGACAGCCCTATGACGTAATGTTCCGATTCCATCCATTCCTAGATATGTTTTGAGGCTTTACCATGAACATATTTGGGTGAAGTTTGGTTAAGATGGGTTCATAAAGAAAGAAGTTTTTCTTAGAAGAACCCAATTTGCAAGAGTTTATTTGTATGACATCCCCATGACGTAGTGTTCCGATTTCAGCCGTTCCTAGATATCTTTTGAGGCTTTACTAGGAACACATTTGGGTAAAGATTGGTTAAGGTCGGATTAAAATAGAAAAAGTTTTTCTTAGAAGAACTTAATTTTCACGGGTTGTTTGTATGGCAGCCCTATGACGTAATGTTCCGATTGCATCCGTTCCTTGATATGTTTTGAGGCTTTATTAGGAACACACTTGGGTGAAGTTTGGTTAAGATTGGTACATAAAGAAAAAAGTTTTTCTTAGAAGAACCTAATTTTCAGGGGCAGCCCCATGACCCCATGGTCGGATTCCATTCGTTCCGACATATATACAGCGTACACTAAAAAAAAAAACTTGTATACAAAATTTCAGGCCGATAGCTTCAAAACTGAGGGACTAGTTTGCGTTGCAACAGACGGACAGACAAACAGACGGACATCGCTCAATCGATTTCTCTCATACTGATCAATAATATATATACTTTATATAGTCGGAGGGGCTTCCTTCTTTATACCGCTCCATGGTTTCGCGTTGCTCGACCTGCAGTGTAGGCACATCGCCCGTTTTGGCGATAATATCTCAGCATATTTCTACAGGCAGCTCTATCTTGGATCGTGTCATCGCCGAGACCAATGCGTTGTTGTTGCTTTTTCATTTGACACATCCAGGTGTTCTTCGGTCTGCCTCTGGCCTTGGGTCCATCAAGTGGAACTTCCATTGATATCGCTTTCTTTGCTGGGTTCTCAGGCGGATGCCGTTGAACATGGCAATACCAATCCATTTGTCGGTCTTCGAGCTTTTCGGTGATTGGTTGGTCTATGGACAAGCTGCCTCGGATGTAGCTACTCTTGATGTGGTCCCTTTTCGTTACACCAACTGACATGCGTAACATTTTCATTTCAGTCGCTGTCATTTGTTTCGCGTAACCTTCATACATGGTCCAGCATTCTGATCCATACATGAGTGCGGGGCGTACAACTTGCCCTTTAGCTTCAGTGGCATTTTCTTATCGCAGAAAACTCCAGAGTTTTCTCGCCACGTCATCCACCCAACCTTTGTGCGATGTTTGATGTCATCATCGCATGTAGCTCCGTTGTTCACCATCGAGCCAAGGTACTTGAACTTGGTACAAGACTTAAGCTGCTCTCCTTTGACGTACATTTCTGGTATCGGTGCATCTGGGTCTGAGAATGGGCAGCATAAGATCTCAGTCTTTGTTATACTTACCCTCAGTCCATGCTCCTCCAGAATGTCACACCATTTTGTAAGTGCAGCTTGCAAGGCAACGATGTTTGGGCTACTGAGAACTATATCATCGGCAAAAAGAAGAGATATTTCTAGGCCGTCGGAGATACGTGTTAATAAGTAGCACATGATGATGATGAAGAGCAACGGACTCAATACACTGCCCTGGTGTACTCCGACATTCACCGGAAATTCTTCTGATTCACCGGCTGTGCATCTAACCTTAGTCGTAGCTCCATCATACATGTCTCGTATCATCCTGACATATGCCTCAGGGACATTAAGTGCTCTCAAGGCCAACCATATCAGATCACGAGGTACTCTATCGAATGCCTTTTCCAAATCGATGAACACAAAGTGCAAGTCCTTTCGTGCTGCTCTATACTTTTCCATTGCAATACGAATGCACTGAATCGCATCGACTGTAGATCGACCTTCAACAAAGCCGCATTGATTGTCATTCAACCGCACAATATTTCTCAATCGGTTGCAGACAACTCGCTCGTAGATCTTCAGTGTATGAGGTGTTAACTTTATAGCCCTATAGATGTTGAGTTTGCGTGAGTCTCCCTTGTTCTTATAGAAAGGAAGAAGAAAATTTTCCCTGAAAGCATCAGGCATCGGTTGCCCGCCTTTGATTTTGTTGAAGAGAACTGTGAGCCAACTAAGCCCATTTCCTCCATTACCTCTTCCTCTGAGATATCTTCAATATTTGTGGTATTCGGCTCAACATCTCGAAAAGCTGCTCGAGGAAATTCTTCATTTAGAAGTTCGTCAAAATACTCTCGCATCCTGCTACAAATTGCCGTATCGTCAATCAGCAACATTCCTTGCGCGTCCTCCACGTACTTTGGCGCCTGTATTTCCCGAGCGTTCCTTCTCCTTTGGGCTGCAACCCTAAATATCCGGGCGTCATGCTTAGGTCTCTCGCGCAAAGACGGTCCTTCGGTCGCAGTCTGAGTTTCTAATTCTTAGTAGAATTTCTCAGCTGCCTTCGCCTTTGCTTGAGCTACCAAGCGCTTTACGTTTTTCCGGCATTGCACATAATTTTCGCGAAGTTGAACCCGTTCGGTTTCACTGCTTGACTCACATTTCGTCCATGCCTTAAATGCGTTCGATTTGGCTTGCACTGCTTCCTTAGTTTCGGTGTTCCACCACCATGTTTCTTTCTTCGTGTGGAGTGGACCTTTCGAAACTCCAAGTGCCTTTTCCGCCTCACTTACTGACATTTCAGCGAAACTACTCCACATTTGTGTTGGACTGTGCTCGGGGCAGTTGGTGTTGTTTTGAAACCACTCCGTCATTTTATCAATGAATGGAGTCACTACAGGTTCAAAGTTGTCGTTTGTGAGATTGTGCCACTTGATTTTTTCGACTGGCTTGGGAGTTCTTCTATTTCTTGGTCCTCCTGCTTTCAAAATAAATTCTGACAGGAGCAAACGATGTTGGCTGACGACAGATTCACCCAAGATCACCTTGCAGTCTTTTACCCACCTTCTCATAAAATCGAAGCAGAGGTGGTAATCGATCTGCGTTTCGTGTTTCCTATCTCCGTGTCCACTACTGTAGGTGATCAGGTGTCTCTCGTTTTTCACAAACCATGTATTTAGGATGACCAAACCATGCGATCTGCACATGGCCAGAATAGCTTCACCTTCGTCATTTCTGACCGTTGAAGGGCTACCCTTTCCACCATGGCAATCCTCGTAATCATAATTTGATTCACCCACATGGCCATTTAAATCTCCTCCCAAGAACACCAATTCGGTATCTGGAATGGTCTGAATCAGGGTGTCAACGTCGTTCCAAAATGCCTCTTTTTCTTCTGGTGGCAGTCCCACTTGGGGAGCGTAGGCACTTATTACGTTCCACACCCTTCCGCAGATAACCAATTTGATGCTGATCAAGCGATCACTTCTCTTCGCGACACTTATTATGCTGCCAAGTAAAGGCGACGCCAGAATAATGCCAACTCCGTTTCTTTGGTTTGTAACTCCATAGTAGTACAATTTGTACTTCATGGAATTCGTAAGAAACCGGGCTCTGTCGATATGGGTATTTCGCCACTGCGTCTCCTGCACGCACATATAGTCTATCCCCCTCCGCTTCATGATATCCTCAATTTCCTCGCTCTTTGACGTCATGGAACCGACATTCCAGCTTGCAACCCTCAGCTTCTCCACAATGTAATTGGACTGCCTTATATTGCTCGCCCCCGGAAACCGTCGAGCTCTGGCGCGAACTAGGTTCGCCCCGGGATCACTCAACCGCATAGCAGAAGTAGTGCCCAGCGGGGTAGTGCTTATATCTGCGTCAATTTCCATAAGGCCTTCCATTCTTTTACACCTTTTGGAGAAAGGTTGTGTATTTTGGCACTAGTGTGTGGAAATAAATAAATTTATGGACTTTCCTTTTACGTCCGCCGGCTCTCTCCAGACACGGCAACCCATACACACACACACACTAATCTATGGGAGATCTCGTTGATGTTAAAATGTGCCTCAGGCTTCAGATGTCATGGTTGCCTGCGACCTTCGCATACTAGCGGGCAAGCACCCTCTTGACCATGCATCCCTCGGCGCATGCTGATCCACCTTGGATTAGGTCCCTTTTTTAGTCGGGAAAGGCGGTGGCATTATTCGCGACCCATGCCACAGGGCAATTGATTCAAAACCGCACGATATCTTAAACTATCTAATCAGCCCTACACATTTCAGATTACGTACAAAATACACGGTTTCATCCTGTTTGAAAACAAAAAAATTTAGAACCTTCATGAAAACAAAATCATGTTTTCCAAAGTCCCTCGAGAATGAGGAAGTATTACTTGCTTTCTTTGAGAAAATATTCCTTCTTTCAGTAAACATTTCAAAAGTTTCCCGCCATCTAACATAACACCGAAGCAACATTTGACATTTCGCATCGCATCACCCTGTAGCGAAAATGGCGTGTACTGTTTGCGTCTAACTTTCGGGGCTCCGGTTGTTTTTTATAAATTACGCGTGATTCGCTGCAATTTTTAACATCAAATTTCACTGTTTCGTTTGACTATGACTACACGTACCCGAGTCACCAACTAGAACTACGCGAACTTTATCAATTTCAGCCATTTCTCAACATCGGCGAAAATCCCAGAAACAGGTAAGCGGATTTCTGTTCACATACCCAGATGATAGTTTGACAAGTTCCCGACCACTTCGCAACTGGCATTCAACTGAAGAAGGGTTTCTGAATTCAGACGCGAGGTGAGTTGATGGCGCTTTGAGCAGGAGGGGAAATTATCAGATGTTGTGCATAGGCGTAGGTTCGCATTGTGGGGATTTTAAAACTCAAAAGTATTTTTTTTACTCTGTACCAATTTTTATTCCAAATGTTTTTTTTTTTAGCCTGAAATATGTCAAGCGGCGAGACAAAATATGTTACCGAAGTTCCAAGTAGCCTGAAGCAACTGGCCAGGCTAGTAGTCAGAGGATTTTATACAATAGAAGATGCCTTAATTATCGATATGCTGGTCAGAAATCCATGTGAGTATAAAAAAAATATGTGCATATATCAATAGATTTAATTTTTTACTTCCTGCCCATTTACTTGTAGGCATGAAAGAAGATGATATTTGTGAACTATTACGCTTTGAGAAAAAACAGTTGCGAGCTCGAATATCAACTCTCAAGAATGACAAATTTATTCAAATACGTTTGAAAATGGAGACTGGACCGGACGGAAAAGCTCAAAAGGTTAACTATTACTTTATTAATTATAAGACATTTGTAAACGTCGTAAAGTATAAGCTGGATTTAATGCGAAAACGTATGGAAACGGAAGAACGCGATGCAACAAGTCGGGCAAGTTTTAAATGTCCCGGTTGCAATAAGACTTTCACGGACTTGGAGGTTAGATCGAAATATATTTCATAATAATTTATGATTGCAAAGGAATTATATTTAGGCGGATCAACTTTTTGATTTTACAACGGAACAATTTCGTTGCACGTTTTGCGGATGTGTGGTTGAAGAAGATATGTCAGCGTTACCAAAAAAAGATTCTCGTCTATTGCTAGCTAAATTTAATGAGCAGCTACAACCATTGTACGATCTGTTGCGTGAGGTTGAAGGTATTAAGCTGGCACCTGAAATATTGGAACCAGAACCCGTGGATATTGACACAATTCGAGGGTATGTAGACAGAAATATGTTATTCATAATTAGAGTTGTAATGAAAATTGTTACATTATTTATAGAATTGCCAAACCGCTACATCGACCCGACACACAGGCCTGGTCTGGCGAAGCGACTCGCAATCAAGGCTTTGCTGTTGAGGAAACACGCGTTGATGTTAGCATTGGAGACAACGATACAACGGAAGTGGTAAATTCGCGCAAAGATAGACCAGTCTGGATGACAGAGAGTACTATTATCACCAACGAAGAATCACTTAGCAATGCTGATTCAATATTGGACCAAGCTGCGCAAACATCGGCACAATCGACGACATCAACAACAGTTTCCACGAATCCTCGCGGTCGTAAAGAAAACGAGGATATCATGTCCGTGTTATTGCAACATGAGAAACAACCAGGCAGAACAGATAATATGTTTAAGGGGATTAAAGCTTCGTCCAAGGGTGGAAATTCAAGTGATACGAGCGATGATGAAAAGGATATTGACAATACGGAAATACGTGAGTATGAATTGTCATTTTTAAGTTCATGTTTATAACGTGCTTTTTTTTCTCTATAGCGAGTGTCGATTTTATTAATTCCGAATCAGAGGAGGACGTTCCAACGGTGCATGTAGCCGGTCGACCATATCCTGTAGATGAGATTAACGACAAACTGATAGAGCAAATGACGCAACAAGAAAAAGATAACTACATCCAAGTTTATCAGGAATACTATAGCCACATGTATGATTAGTGTTTCTCTGTATGGTACTGAAGTATATCGAAATTTTGTTTAAAGAGATGTTATATATTGCATTAATGAAATATTTGTTTTTTATTTTCCTCGATTGAAGCCATGGAAATTTACAATTTTGTGAATTTTATCAACCAGACACCCTGTGGCGATGTGGTGAATTTCAAATCAGCACAACAGCTGTAGATCAGATTGCATATGTCAAACTCACTGAAACGTAAACAAATTCGCCTTGAAATAGAAATAAGACTTCTTTTACATTATGGAGGACAACAGAATGTGAGTTTCTCTTATTCATTATATATTACCGCGGATAGGAATTCAGACATTACGATTCACAATTGCCAAGGGCAATCAATTATGTTCGGATAGCTGGTAGTTTCCAATAGGGAAGAAATAAAAGCGCATCCACCAGAAGCAGTTCTAGTGCTTCTATCGGAGTGCTCTTGTTGCCTTTGCTATAGTTATGATGATATGAATTATAGGGGCAGTTTTGGTTAAGCAGCCTACAGCGCGGCATTACTTTTCATTGACTTCCTCGTTACGCCGACGGTTTTGGTTTGCACAACCCGCTTCACTTATTGCTGCAGCATAAATCACTAGGTTTTATGGTTTATTGCAAGCTTATCTCTAGAAAAAAATAATTTTAATTAGTTTCGAATGTTGCTATCCTCGGATATCCATTCCGAAGGTTCTACTGGTCACTGTCCTACTGGTATCGACGCAATGTCCTTCGCATGTAATACGCAGGATCTCCAAGTCAAGAGGAGGTACACACATCATAACGAGACACGGCACTTGGCATAAAGATTTTTTCTACCCCTGGTAAGGGCGGATTCCATAAGAGCTACTGATCCATATGTTGAACAAAAGTTCGTACACCTTCTGAGCGGTTCCTTATTCAAACTCTAATCTGTCTTAACGACACGTGTAATCACTTACCTATATCAACAAATTGGTCCCTCATAGCTGTGAATTGGAACCTAAAATTCATCCTCGCCCTCATAGTTATGCCCGAGTATTTGACTTCGACGGCCTCGTACTTGACCGTTAGGGCAGCCATACACAGAATCCATGGATTCCCGGAGTCCAACGAAACTCAATATAATAAAAAATGACATTTGCCCAGCTGCCATTTTTTTTATAAATAAAAATAAATGACACATCGCCATAAAAATAGTTTTTTTTTATTTTTGCCCCCGTAAGGGGGAGAATAAAGGTTGAAAGGCTCCGGCCGATTCCTATAACCTTTTCAGTTGTGGCATAACTGCGGACCTTATAGCTATGCAGGAGGAGCTTCATAGGGTAAACGGCTCCGACCAATTCCTGTTTCTCTACGGGGCGTTACTTTCCCGCATCATCCGAGTAACCGCTGCGCCTGAGTGCTGTATTAACAACTTCAGCGTCTCAGATTACTAAATGAACACAGACAAACACAACCTTCCTGCATCGAACCTTCAGGGCTCCTGCCGGGGCTCTTGCCAGGAAGGCATATTGGCAGCTTTTGGCCGTTTTGCAAAACAAAACGGGTGTGGTCCGCCCCGTAGAGGCAGTTGCCGTAAGACCACCATCTCTGCGTCCAAATCTTCTGCGACTTTTCTAACCACTTGGTGGGAGGACATCAGATGGGAGATGGATATACGTATTGGCAACAATTCTGTTCCTACTGTTAAAAACCCCAAAATTCTCGGGCTTCACCTAGAGAACATGATGACGTCTGCGAATCATGCAGCTTCAGTATGTGAAAAAATGCGCAGTAGGAACAACATCCTAAAAGCTCTAGCCGGTAGCACCTGGGGCAAAGATAAAGAAACCATGCTAGCTACTTATAAAGCGGTGGGTCGAGCGGCCGCTGATTATGCAGCCCCAGTTTGGACACATAGTTTATGTGACACAAACTGGTCCAAAGTTCAGGTCTGCCAAAATGCCGCTCTACGCATCGCGACAGGTTGCCTTCTGATGTCTGCCCAGGATCACTTACATCAGGAGACAAAATTGATGCCAATACGTGATCACAATCTCCTACTCTCTAAACAGTATCTTGTTGGTTGCTACCGTGAGGATCATCCCAATAATCATCTCATGGACCGAATTCCTCCACCACGACATGTCAGGCGTGGTTTACGAGACCTTGAGAGAGAGGTTCAGGGATACAAACGGGACCCTTACGATGAAGTTACATACCGAGCCGCCATTGCAGCGATCCACACTGAAGAAGTGAATCGGTCTATCGCGAGTTTAGGTGCGAATAGAGTCCTCTCAGAGCGCCCACCACCAATTTCGCCTGAGGAGATTAGGCTCCCGAGAGCCACCAGAGTAACACTAGCTCAACTTCGGTCGGGCTTTTGTTCACGCCTTAATTCGTACCTTTCTCGCATAAACCCGGACATCCAAAACATCTGTCCAAACTGCAATGGCACTCCTCATGATGTGGGCCATTTGTTTCAATGCCCCGCTGCGCCCACTGATCTTACCCCTATATCACTGTGGGAAAACCCTATCGCAGCAGCCATGTTTTTGTCCTTAGACCTCACGGACACAAACATTGACGAACCATAAATCGTACCCACATAGATGCACAGAGGTTACACACCTTTCTGCACCGCTACAAGAAGAAGAAGAAGGTTACTAAATGTAATAGGGTGACAAAAACCAAATAGTCAATTACCGAAGCATCACCTCCGAGACCTCTCCATGATGGACCTCTTTCGTTTTACGAATACTATCATGGTTAAGCGATGGTGCGACAACTCATCCTTGGAAAAAATTCTACGTCAAGAAACCTGGAATGAAAGCCTCGGATTGGACGGATAAAACCCAACGACGACTTCGCAAACGAACAACTGAATAGGCCAGGGGCCTTAAGGGCCCTCTTGGATCAGGTCGAAAAATATAAGCTGAGCATTGTTGGACTCCAGGAAACAAAATGGCTTAGTAGCGAGATTGATGACCGATATTCGTACACAATTTTCACAAGTGGAAATCTTTCGGGCCACAGGAAGTTTGGGAGTGGCGTTCATTGTAAACAATCAACTTAAGCCGCATGTTATCGACTTCAAACCCATAAACGAGCGGCTGTGTGCGATTCGCATTAAAACCCGGTTCTTCAATCTCTGGCTCATAAACGCGCATGCCCCCACCGAAGTCAGTGAAGACGCGGTTAACGACGAGTTCTATCACCGCCTAGAAAATCTCTTCGATTCACTTCAGTCAAACGATGTCAAATTGCTGCTGGGGGTTTTTTACGCCAAAGTTGGAAACGAAAGTTGGCATAGGGGGATTAATGGAGGGTACAGTCTCCATGAAGACTGTAACGACAATGGCCAACGACTAATTGACTTCGCGACCAGTAGAAATATGGTCATTAGCTCTACGTGTTTTCCGCATCGTCGCATTCACAGGCAGACCTGGAGATCTCCTAATCAACATACCGTCAACCAAATTGACAATGTCCTCGTCTGCAAAAGATGGGCATCGACCATAAATGGATGTTCGATCCTATCGTGGAGCAAATATTGATTCTGACCACTATATGGTGAAGGCGACCTAGAAGCTGCAGAATTTCTTCGGTGCATCATTCGAGATTCAACCCGGCAAATTGTCGGATGGTGCCACGGTGGTTGCTTATACGACTGCCCTTGAGGAGAAGCTGACGCCCTTGCTAAATAACATCAGCAACGAAGGCGCCCTTGAGATCTGGGATACACTCAAAGACACCATCGAAGGGGTAGCAGAGGAGGTTGTGGGTTACAAAGCCCGGAGAGCCCGAAATTATTGGTTTGACGAGGAATGTTAAAATTCGGTAGATGCGAAAAACGAAGCATATCACCAATGGACCGAACGCGAAACTATAGCCAAAAAATAAATATGACAAGCTTAAACGATTTTCGAATAGGTTAATTAGGCGTAAGAAACGTAAGCATCTTGACAGGCCTGTAGAGAGGCTGGGGGGAACGGGGTGATTCCCCCCGGGCCCGGGATTCCAAAGGGGGCCCGGAATTGGACACAAAAGTTGTGCTTTAGTGTTTTTTTTTACATACAAATTTATATTTTGAGGTCCTTAACTAAGGAACCTTATTAGAACTGTATCTAGCATTTAGTATTACACATTCTGCACTAGGCTTGTGGCCCCAAGTCTAATATTGAATTGTTAGGACTGGGGCCCGAATCATCATATTCAATCAACAAATCAACATGATCGTTTCTTTACTAAATGTCTAAATTCAATCTGCCCTCGCATTTTGAAAGTGCATGTATAACTTTTTACGTAAATAAATTAGAAAATTCGACTTCTTCATCCATTAACGTAACGTTTTTCAAAAAATGTGTGTTCAAAGTAAAAATGGAAGTGACATGATTTTGGTCACTTAAATTCAGCGTCCTCTCTAAGAGGAAGCAAACCGGGCGATCGCCCAGGGTACCACATATTAGGTGCTGCATTTAGAATAGTTAAAAGGCTAAGTAAGATCTGCGTAAATTTTATGTCTGTGATGCTAGCACCCGCCCTACTTTCAGAAAACAATGCGCGACAATTCGCTGCTATGTGCTAATTCAGTTATTCTTTAAAAAAAAGACACTAATTTGAGAATTACTCGTATGTACTAATTTCGTCCTCCAATTGAAAATTTAGTTCCTCTTTCTTTTCACCAGAATAAAGGACATTGCATGATCTCCAATTTTTGCCGAGGGGAGGGCTACCTGATTTTCGAATAGAGGACGAAATTATAGCACGTACAATTTTATTGTTTCATTGAAATGCGATTTGATTTCCGGAAGATCCGATCTAAAATTTCTGTTTAGTCTGTTGTGTTACAGGAGTAACTCCCGAGGAAATTCGTATGAAATAAGAAATAGGGAGTCGCATAAATGCTGATCACACAAAGGCATTCATTTCATCATTAATTTTTTGGAGTCATTTTCCTTTATTTTCATAGACCTTTCACAGCATAATTTGACTTAAATTTGCCAAACCTTCGCGTGGATGGATTTCTTCAGTTGATTGCATTGATTCATCTAGCATTTTTTTCAGCAAGGTGAGGAATCAAACCACACATAACACATTGTCAGAGCTCCTAATTTGTGTTCGGGAATGCTAATATCGGAATTTGGCTACGTCTTCTCTATTTAACTAGGTCTAACCTTATTGCATTTATGAAAATAAGCCATGCACGAAATCCGGCTAATTGAAGTTTTTTTTGGCTGTGCAGTTTCCAAGGAATTTATGGAAGGCAAATGCAGGAAACTGGTAATGAATGCGAGCACCATTTTTTGAAACAATATTTTTGAGAGCAGAGTTTTCTAAAAATATGTTGAGTGTTTCAGTGGAAAACGAAATTTCCCATTTATTTTCGATTACATTAAGCTTTACAAGATTTAAATTTGAAATTCCAAACAAACTCTATAAGGCCTTGCTGAGCTGTGGTGAATTGCGCTGCATAGTATAAATGATAGCTAGACGTTGTTTTGAACCCCATTGTGACCATGAATTTGTGTGTTGTCTCTAAAAAAATGCTCCTACGTCAGCTGGTTTCACTATGTAAATCGTTTCGGAGCAACGACCATGATCTGCCACAAGCACTCGACAAGAGGAAACAATCCTTGGAATCGATTCTACAAGAACGATGTCCATCCATACTATCTTTACTATCAATTTGCCTGGTACAACACCTAAGGGGCGGCAATTTGTCCTCTTGCCCGGGGCGGCGTAAGTGCTAGAGCAGGCGCTGCTTAAATTATTGAATCTCCATTTCAATCTATCTATCAATCATTCGTTTTTCGTTTCCCAAAAATTAGGATAGAGCCACTTCTTCTCTTCTCAATACCGTATAGCCCCATGTTGAGCCATGGTGCGTTAACTCAGCCGTTTATAGGCAATTTCGATTCAACGTTACATTGCATATTATTTCGGAGTGTCTGTAATTTTGCAAGCACTATATATTTCATATCCGCACATGTACGGAAAATTCGGACCACGCCAAAATTCCATCTCCGGATCTCTAGATTACTATAGCATCGTAGAGTGCGACTCAACCAAGTGAGCCCCTGAGCGCCACTGTTTAAGAATAATAAGATGCCCTACAATTCAATACAAAAAGAGGACGGGAACGAAATCAGCAAATTTCTTCAACGAACTTCCAGAGCTCTGCAGATGATTTAATATGAATACATCATCAATATACGATGTCATACATCAGTATCCGAAAAATGTGCGGCAATTAGAATTTATAATTGTGCAATTCTTGGAGACAACAGTTTACGTAAACTCAGCTAAATTTCTGGTGCAAGTTAAGGCTGTTTTTCGCAAGATATTTTTAATTTGAAAATTTGAAGGTCCAGTGATTTGTCTGATAAATTTTCAAAAGTTTTAGGACAGAATTAATTTTCTGAGTGTACTGAACGCTTATGTAGAGGAGATGGTCAAAGAGGGACAATAAAATAAGCATAATGTATACCTACACTTTGGAAAGTGTATCTCTTCTTGTCTACAAAAAAATCTTAATTTCCAGAAAATTGTTTTTCATAGTCGCGATTTATTCATGGTTCAATAAATCTTTCTTACGTCTTATGAATCCCTAAACCTCGAAGACCAAAAGTAGGCTCAGGAGAGTTATTTATCTCCATAAATAGGTACTCGTTTAACATCTGTGTGAGATCATAGTCCGTCCACATACGTGATTTATAAGGTAAAAAATATAAATATACAATTTTTTAAGAACCGAAATGTAAAAAAAAAATGTTCTTCGATTTATAATTTTTTATCGTATGGAAGGGGAGGGCCCGGAATCATTTTCTATCCACGGCCCTGCATCTTGACGATCAGTTGATGCAAATAAACCAAAGACTAGCTAGTAGGAACAGTAGACAAGCGTACAAGCTAATTAATTCGAATAAAGGTGGATACCAACTCAGGACCAGCCTCTGTAAGGATAAGTATGGCAATATCATTAGTGACACCGATAGCGTTGATAAACGCTGGGCCTCACATTTTAAGGAGCTCCTCAATGATCTACCGAACAACCCCACACAAGAAGTTCTGGAGCTGATGGCTGAAACAGGCCCTCCCGTTCAACCCCCAACAGTAGAAGAAGTTGATCTCGCCATGTAATCACTAAAACATAATAAAGCCCCGGGCGCTGACGAGATTCCAGCTGAACTGCTGAAGCATGGTGGGGAGAGCCTTGTTAAGGCTAGTATAACCCCGGAAGATTGGCGTAAAAGTATCCAATCCACAAAAAAGGGGATTAGTTGCAATGTGAGACCTGGTCGTTCGACGATAGATCAGCTTTTTACAGAGAAGCTTTTACTCCAGAGGTGCTGGGAATACAACATCGACGTATACCAAATATTTGTCGACTTCAAGCAGGCATACGACAGTATCGATCGAAGCGTACTGTACAACATTTTGCTTCATTTTGGAATACCGGCTAAGCTAGTGCGACTCATAAGGATGACGATGACTAATACCGTCTCGCAGGTCAGAGTTCAGAACAGACTCACTGACCTATTTGAATCTCGTACTGGAATCAAGCAAGGCGCCGACGCTCTTCAACCTGGCTCTGGAGTATGTAATACGAGCCATGAATTTGGACATCAGCGGAACGCTACTCATTAAGTCACTCAACTAGTAGCGTACGCCGACGACATCAACATCATGTCTCGAAGATTGGGTGATGCAGAAAGCCTTCTCCATAATCTCAATAACGCCGCCAAAGAATATGGGCTACATATCAACGAATCTAAAACTAAGGTCATGATGCAATCAAAACCTAGAACGCCAGTAAATCCAAGCATCACAGTGGGGACCTGAATATAGGGTATGTAGACAACTTCACTTACCTGAGTTGCAATTTGTGAAAGGACGCCAACGAAACAGATGAGGTAAAGCGACGGATACAACTAGCTAATAAGTCTTATTTTTCGGTCCTCCCAATTATGAATTCAAAGCTAGTGCACAGGAAAATGAAGGTCCACGTGTATAAAACCATCATGCGACCTGTTCTATGCTATGGCTGCGAGGCACGGACCCTAACTCAAAACTTTGAACACCTGTTGGACACATTCGAGCGAAATGTTCTCCGAAGAATCTTCGGGGCCGTTCGTGAAGGAGGTGAATGGCGCATCCGGTTCAACCTTGAGTTGTATCAGCTGTATGATGAGCTACAGGTGTCGAAAATCGTGAAATTTCAGCGACTGCAATGGGCGTCCCATGTACAAAGGATGCCGCATGCCCAAAAAGGTGATGAACGCGCAACGAGTGGACGGAGCCAGATTGCGTGGACGACCGAGAGCCCGATGGGAGCATTCTGTATGTGAGAACGCCCACCAGATGCTAGGTTTTCGGAACTGGAGGACAATTGGGGGTCTTCAATCCAGACGGCCAGGGCTCGACGTCGGGCTATCGTGCCATAAAGAAGAAGAAACAAATTGAAAACCCATATTTTATACTCTAGTGACCCGTAAATCGAAGGCAGGAAAGGGGTCACCCTAGATTGTTTTCGTTCACTTAAAGAACGAATTTACCGTTATTCCAGCCATTAATCAAAATTGTGACCACCGAGTCGTTGTCAGGGCGATGTTTGTTTATGGTAGAACCCACGCAACGAGAACTTTCGCATTTAATTAATGTTGATATGCATTCGGGCACCATCACATTTTCCGTTCAATACATGAAAATTGGGCACGCGATTCGGCGTATCGGAGCAAAGGTTGTCACTTTTCAGATCAGAAAACATAAGCCAGTGAACAGGTTAAATACTACTACTTCGCATTGGTGTTATGCATTTAATTCAATAAATCGACGTTTTGGAGGACGGTGCATCAGATAACCGCTATTGCTTCGGACATGTTAGGAGACAGTATGGGCAAATTGCAACGGCTGAACAGGATGACACGATCTTTTAGTCACCGCAAACTGTCCAGGAAGTGGTATTAATTCAAGAGCTTTGTGATTTTTTACAATTTTCAATAGTGCAGATATGTGGAGATTACGCTTATCCCCTAAAAATAATTGGGTCATTTCACTGTTGAAAATAAATCCTTCTGAGTCAGTTGGGCAGCGATTCAATTGTGTTACTAGTTCTAAATTTAGAGAAAATAACCAATTTATTTGGGAAACCGGCTTCGGTATAACTAGTACGGACTAATTATCAAACAGCAAATACAAAATTACTACAGTAGAACGTTAATTAATTACTACTCAGTAATGTTTCCAAGGATGGCTCCGATAGCCAAAAGCTAGAATCTAGTGTCGATAGAAAAATTACTGAAAGATTCTAAAAAATCCTTTCTTGGTAAACTAAAAATGTGAAATACGAGTGATGAAACGTAAAGAATTCAAATCAATTTAGTGATGCTGATTAGAAGAAATTTGGTTCAGACTCTTCGATTTTCATCTAATTTGCAAATAATAGGCACGTTTTATTGAGTTTATCCCGTGCAGGTTTGGGTAGAACTTCATACAAAAAAATGACACTTACCCAGGTAAAGTTAACCCGTGCAACTACCCTACACGGGGTAGAGCTCAAATGTAGATGGCGGACGCATAGGGGAAATATGAGGGAATTTGTTTTTTCAAACCAAATGTGAGAGTTTTTCTAATCATGAGAAAAGATTTTGCAAAGAAATAATCATCTTTTGTGATAAAATCCACCACATCTAAAAAATAAGCCGACGAAAGCGAGTCAAAGATGCACAAAAACTGTCAAATGTCAGCTGTTTGGTCTTAACCGGGATGTTACCCGCGATCGTTTTTTTCGAGTCAGACTTACACGCGATACGAAAAAAACGTCGCTAATAATGAATAAATTTGACTGCACTATGCACAATAAGGCCTCTGATTATTTTGCAGTTAAGTTTTGGCTTACACATTTTCACTATTAATCTTTGTTAAACAGGGGTTACCCCATCACACTGAAGCGCTTAGTTTTACGACTGTTGGAGCACTAAGTTTTACATCGTTGGAGCAACGCTAATCGTTTTTACTCTTCAAACAAACTGAAAGTTCGTAAGTGATAAGTTCAAATTGAGTCAAAGTTTAGTGCAATAAAAATCACTAACACTTTTCAAAAATTTACTCTCCGAACGTTTGCTAAATTGTAAGTGAAAAGTCGCTGGTGCAATAGGGCCCAGTATACCCGTAATTCGTTCGTCGCCTATAGCTATGGAATACCCTGCCTGCATTGCATTGCATTTTTGTATGTATTTAATTCGCTTTGTTTTGTTCCAGATCAACGTCAGACGAACCAAGTGACACAGTAAAAGCATTGTCCAGGGGTATGTTACAACTTTACGAACCGCATCTATCCAAAGTTAAACAAGATTTACGTGAATTATTGTATGTTTGTATATTTTGTATTGCATCCTTACAAATTACTATTAGTTCTTCATTGTCATTTCAGAGCGAAGCAAAATAAAATCTATATTGATTTTCAATCGGAAAAATTCAACTTTGTCGACAGTAACCTTAACGATTTTGAGAATATGGTACGCCAATATACACATGTGTAATCAAAAACTATTTTCACTATGTAATTTACCAATTTTAGGTTCAAAAATATAAACTTTATAAGGATAAGCTAGTAAATATCAAAAAGGAAATGGTCAATATTCATTATAGATCAACAGCGTTAAAGGTGAGCGGATCATATTAAAATCTAATAAAAATATCGTCTGATAAAAGCAATGCAGAAGAAAAAGAAGGAAACGAAATATCTGAAAATAAAGGGGACAATTTGATTTTTTTCATAGCTAGCAGTGGCGTTGGCAATTTAGTGTCTGGGGCTAGTATGGTTTAATACTTTTTGATTTCAACTTTAGGCCAAATAAAATGATTTTGTCATTTTTAGACTTTTATCCTCAGGGTGTCCCGCAACCGATTCTTCATAGACCCATGGTAGACTGTACATTTTTATGAAAATTGCCGCCAAAATAATGCCCCTAGCTTTTACCGTTATGCTGTAATTACATTTTTTGTGAACCTTGTAAAAAACACAACTTTCTGCTAAACTGAAACAAGTTTTAATATAATCTTTTGAATGTATACAATAAAATTTCTAATAAAATTACATCTTGAACGTTTCGAAGTTCTTCGTATCTTCCGAGATATAACTGTTTAAATTTTGGAAAGATGTTCTGTTCAATTTTTATGCTTAACTCAATGAATAAGAAAATCTGAAAAGGAAATGCAAATAACCGCAAAATACACTAGATATGCGATTTTTTTTCGGGACCAAAATATTTTCTATGGTAACTTGATTTTGTAACTTCGATGACATTTCTCAAACGAATTTTCTATGGAAAATTTATTGTAAACAAAATCATGCACATGCGCAGCTTAATGCTGTAAGTTCGTAGTAGGGGCGTCGGAAAAATGGGGGCAATTAATACGAAATTTCAAAATTATTAGATGCTTAAAGTGAATTAATCAGCAACGTTCCTGTTGCATAACTGTTTACCAACAGCATCAAAATTTACACTATTGTGAAAAGTACATTTAAATGGGATTGCAAAGCGTTGCGTGGTATAAATTCGTTTAAATACAAAATTTTAAATAGTGTGTATTCCAGTGCATTGCGGATTGCGGTTGAATACTCAAACCAATGAAAAAGCCAAAAAGTACTAAACCACACCAGCCCCAAACACTAAATTTCCTACGCTACTGCTAGCTATACAAAAATCAAATTGTCCCCTTTATTTTCAGATATTTCGTTTCCTTCTTTTTCTTCTTCATTGGCTTAACTTAAACTCATATTTCCTAACGGTACATTGAAGTGGAAATTCTGCAAAGTCGATAAAATTCGGCGTATTATCTGAGCATTATTATTAATTAACAAGAAACACAATCAAAAATAAAATAAAATTCATTAAACATTCTCAATAAAACAAATCCTTCATGTTGATGAATAATTTGCGCATTTTACCAGTTGAAGAAACTGCTGGAAAGACTTCTTCCGGTTTGGCTTTCATATCACTAAATGCTGTTTGTATTTTTTCCTGCAGTTGCTCCCGAGAGATGATCGGTTGACTGTAAACTTCATTTTTAATTTTACCCCAAACATAGAAATCCAAAGGTGTTAAATCCTGCTCCTGGTAAGCCATGTGACTGGCATCTTCCTGTCTATTCTTCTCGAAATTCTTCGTTCAAATAGTCTAATCGCCCTTCCATTATGGGCTGGATATCCATCCATTTGCCACCAAAGATTAATTTGTTGGGTAATGGGCAAATTGTCCAATATTGGGGGTACTGTTTGGTCCTCTAATATTTGACGAAAATCCGAGGAATTCAACCGATGCAGGAGAAAAATGGTTACCAGTTTATCCCCAAGAACCCTTCACCAAACATTTACACTAAATTCGTGCTGATACGTGGACGTACGTACAGTATAAGGGTTGTTGGAACTCTAAATGTGACTTCGAGTGCAAGTCGCCTCATCCATCCAAAAATTTGTTTTTCGGGAAATTGCGGTCGGCTGCTTTTTTTTTATCTAAGAACTATCTACAGGACGTAATTCTTCTGGCATAGTCTGTAGTGAGTAGGTCTGCACTTCCAGAAGGGCAAGGGCCGTAAATTCCGTTGGTGCAGAAAGACAGTCAAATATATTGTCCACGTTGTGCGGTTTGGTTCCGCAAGCAGGCATGTGTTTGTAATGATGTTATCTATCTGTGATAGATAGGAATTTAGCATTGAACGTAATTGAGCCAAGGTGATTCGAGTGGCTCTAGGAAGTTGTAGCTCTCCAAGAGAAAAGGCTGGTGATTCGGTAACCAGTACGCGATTTGCAGATAAACTTCTGATAGATTTCCGAGCTTCATTAGCGTGTATGTCAGTTAATGCCACCTTGCAGTTAGTGTTATCGAAGGAAACTTGTTTGTATCTTTTTACTTCCCTTGCCTTGTCCCTTAGTCAGTGGCGGCTCCTCAGATGAGGCAACTGAGGCGGCGCACAGTGGGCGAAAAACCCGAATTTTGGAAACAATTATAAAAACAGGTCAATCTTAATGTATTAAGTTGATGTTTGCCAAAAATTGAGTTGCTCCGACCAAGGACACGCCTGATTCGCCTACTAAAACTTGTTGAAGTCAAAACGTCCATAGCTCCTCTCCAGGGGGAAGGAAGGTGGTAAATTTTGGCTGAACGTCAAGACAGAGTCCCTTTATACTCTCCACCAAAAACTAGTTCAATAGGATGAAAACTACGGTTATCTCCGGTTCAAAGGACCGAACATATTTTACAGTAGATATTCAATATTCAAACTCGGCACGACTCGTCGCAAGTTTATTATTCAGAAGAAAATGATAAGAAATATTCTTATCGTAGAATAATAAACTAACAATGTGGTATGGCTGACAACCGTATCACACTCCGAATTCAGTTGTCTTCGTAACGTTGATGACTACACACGGTAGTCATCAACGCACCATGCTCCACTAGGAGTTACGGTATCAAGAGAGATTCAAAAATCGTGTCTAAAACAGCCAACATGACATAACACAATGGGTTATAAAAGTAGCCTGGGGTCCTGTGGGGTTATGATTCTTACATATTAGTAATCTTGAGACTTTCTGGAATAATGTAGCATAAACAGACGCTTGGAGGCACGTGGAGGTAGTTGTTAACACTCAATGTGAAAAATCCAGTTATGGTCAATTTGACCTTCAATGATTAAAATCAAATAATTTTTTTTTCCAATTTTTTTTTTTACTTTTTTTATGCTAACATATTAATTATAATCTAAATATTGAAAATAAAATCATAAAACAAAGTTTTATCCTAATTTATAGTCAGGGTTTTCATTGAAACTTGATTATGGAAAAATGTGCAAAAACTGCAAAATAAATTCTCTACACTTTGAGAGCCGCTGACTTTTATCTATGAAAGATATCGGTCCATTTTTTTTGCAGAAAGAATCTTCATAAAGTTTACTATAAGATAAACTATTCACAAAAGCTCTACAATAGTATCAATTTTTTGAATTTTTGCCTCTACGGCACCACTGTGCGGCGCCTCATCTTCATTTTCGTCGAGTTATACATTATAATTTATCACAAAACATAATTAATCTTATATGGTAAAAAAACCCTAAATATATCTTTAAACTCGTTTACAAGTTCCTTTACACAATCATAAAGTCCCTAAAATATTTTTTGTACACCAATTCATACATGAGGAGCCTATTTTCAAAAGCCACCATCTCCAATTTTTAAAAATTTTGAGTTAATGATGTGCCGATAGGTAACTAAATTATCTATAAGCTTCCGCGATCAGAATCCTTGATTTTCAATTAAAACCCCTCTAAATTTAGTAAAGCAAAATGCGGTTATTTACAAAATCCGCCATCTCCAATCCAGTTTGGGTTTCAAAATACGCCAAATCCATCTTTTTCATATGGTAACAAAAAACGCCAACTCCTGTACAGTATGGTAGTTTAAAATTGTTCACTATCAAAAACGTACATATCCATAAATCAAATTTTAGATTTTCTGGTGAATCCGATTAACAATAAATTAATTATAAGTATTGGTACAATTAAAGACCAATATTTTTGTAAAGTGAAATATAGAAAAACGTGATTAACATAATAGCCAAGTCACATTGTCCCCGGGATTCGGATAAAAATTAAGAAATCCATTCTCAAGTTTCAATTCCCATAATTTTATAAGCAAATTACTCCAATCACCTACGACATTTTTGGGTTGTAACGAGTTAACTAGCCCAATGTAATCGAAAGCTAAGATTAATTAGCTTGCAATTTATTGCCTCCAGAACAGAACTGGATAGGCTTAACGTTTCATGAACTTTTTCTACCTGTAATCATTTTTCCCGTCAAATTTATGTATCGAAGTAAACATTTCTGTTCTGGAACCAAAGAAGTGTAAATTTTGAATTTAGTGGCATACGATTCAATATTTGATGCGTTTCAACATGATTTATTTATATAATTCACTGTAAGGATCGCAATCAATTCCCAATAATTTTAAAATGTTTTACTACTAGGGAGAGAAAAAAATCTGTGCATACGAAGTAGAAGTACTTATGTGGTTCGTTCTATAAAAGTCCATCAAATAAAAGCCTCTGGGAGGACAGAGCATATCGACTTAATGCTTTGTTTGTGCCTAGTTAATGTTAGCAATTACCAAGGACGAGGCATCAAATAATGCAATAGAAAGGTATTGAAAAAAATCGGAAGATTATGGCGTGCTAAAATTGTAAATTAATGATAAAAAAAAAGGCCAAAATGCCAAATCCATACGCCCGAAGAGGTCCAGTTCAAATGTGTCAAGAAACGGGTTCCATTGCTAGTTTTAAAAGCAGAAAGACGCCCACCAGCTGCTGGGCTTCCGAAACTGGAGGACAAGGTCACCTAACCGCGATAATTGGAGGTCAACGATTCAGGCAGCCAAAACCCGACGTCGGGCTATTGGCCACATTGATGATGATGATGATGATGGACATGCCTTTTTGCCAAATTCAAATGGATGGATAATGGGGGTCCTTGATTGGAGCGACTCAATGTTTTGCTCAAAACTATCTTGAACTTATTGTGGATACATATACGTAGTTATGAATTGTCAATGCATCGAGTTCTTCTGGCTTAAATTAAGCAAAACACATCTTTCACGGTATCGTAGGATACGAAAAAGAAATATTTCAATTTATATTTGACGTTTTTAGGATTTTTATGGCTTGCTAAAACTCGTGCTTAATTTGACATATAATGTGTATAAATTATATTTTCTCAACTGTATCCCGTAACTCACTTTCGAGTCATTGCTCAACGATTCAGTCATGTATTTACTATTTCGAGCTTTAATTTAGGGAGCTTAATTTTCCTAGAACCATCACATGAAAAGGTCTCTAGCTTTCTAGTAATGGTGGAGTAAGGCTGAATCGTATGGACCATCGGGGCTAACATAATTTAATTCAATTGCCTTCAAATCAGATAGAAATACCAACTTCCGCCCGAATGAATTTCGTTGTCGTTTCAAAAACCATAAACTTCACTGCTTACGTTTATAAAAAATCTCATTGAATATCATTTTTTTTCACCGTTTTCTGAAGCTCTCATTGACTTTATTACGAAAAATATAAGGGAGAGATAATTTAATCGTTTCTGTTTCTTTTCTCATTGGGAAAACCGACAGATCTCAACTTTTATGACGCTGAAAATTTAGATTTTTCACTATCAAAATCCGCCATATTCAGAATGCTCACTTTCAAAATCCGCCATTATTACACTTCACTTTCAAAAACCGCCAACTCCAATTTTCAAATTGAAATAACTCCCTTATTTAACGCGGGAGATTTTTGAAACTCAGTGAATTTAACAAACGGGCAATAATAGAAATGTAGAGTTAAACATTTGAATTGTACATTAGGTAGTATAGCCGTAAACCGTTTTTCTTGATTTAATCAAATTGCTTTGTCGTGGAGATGGCGGCTTTTGAAAATATGCCCCTCACATGTGAGGCGATAATTTTTCCGCCGCACATTCCCGAACAACAACTCAACACGTATCAAAACATTCACCCGATTCCCTAAGGGAGAATGTACGGGAAAGCAGTTGCCAGTGAGGCGAAACAGAAATCGCCTGAGCGTGTGTATCTGAATCGAAACAGTGCGACGATTTGTTATCGCTTTGTTGTACGTATGCTTTGCGCATTGAAATGCTCTGCAAAATGAAGTTGAGATAAGAACTTACTGAGCATAGTTTCGGTTTTATATTTTAAGTGTTTTGGTTGAAATAGAAAAAGGAAAATATTAGATGATGTCGCTTCTTGCATATGATTTGAGAAAGGCCCGATAGTTGTGTGATTTTTGTCGCTGTTCATTATTTTATTACATTTTAATATTTTGACGCCCAAACTTTTCAAATTGATTTTGATTGTTCTTTAATTTATGCCGAAACGCCAAATATTTAAAATGGGATATTATGATGCATGAGATTTCGGTCAGATTTTCTTAGGAGTTGAAATTGATTTTTCTACACCATTTAACGAAAACTGGCCCCTGCTGATGATATTCAACTGGCCTTTAATTTCAGATTTTTAGCTCGTCTATGTTCAGTGCTATTTTTGTCCCTCAGATTGAATATTCCACTTGCGATTTAAAAGAAATATACCAAGAGATCAATTTGTGTCGTCTGTCACTGTTTTTCTTCAGAGCAAAATCTATAAACCTTTTTTTTTATTTCCTCCAATCAAATTTAACAAAATATTAACAGTGGTTAAATTTCAGTTCCAAAATGAATATTGATAAAATAACTTGAATGACAGGGAAATATGAGACTCGTTCCTTACAAGGTCTCTAACTAGGAAAAGCAAAGATGAATACTATTTGTCACTAAAATCCCTTTCAGATGGAATAAAGTTAAATTCCGCTACCTTCCCTGTGCCCCCTCTGGCTACACCCATGTTGAATAAAATTATTCCCCATCAATGTAACCATCCCTTTCCAATGTGTTTTTTTTCGCCTCATCTATTTCCATAGGCACGAGCCGCCACTGCCCTTAGTGAACGTCTAACATGACGTGGTGGTGGGGTGTTGTGTGTTGTGTCCATAAGATGATCGCTACGATAGCATCCAACTAGGTACTATTTCGCTAGTAGATCATCATTTTTGTCTCGTGGTGAAGATGATCCTGAGATGTCATAAGAACGCAGCCGGTGATGGTACGTAGTGCTACATTCTGAAATGTGTGAATACGTCTTCATTGCGTGTTACTAAGGTTGACAGACAGCAGCTCTATAATTCACCGTTGATCGATCAATAGCTTTGTGAGTAGTAACCAAAGTTTCCTTGTTGGTTCCCCATGTCCTGCAAGCTGGAGCCTTAAGAAATTTATTTCTGCTTTTTAGCTTTTCATAAATATTGGCTGCGTGGCTGTTGTCGATTGTGACGCCTTCGTTCCTACAGCAATCGAGTCTACGCACCGGAACGATCCATGCATGGCTGCATGCATTGCTAAAACACCCTTCAACGCAATAGGGAAAAGAAATACAGATTGTTTTTGGTAGAGTTTCTAGCCGAAGCGGTCCTCTTCTTGTGCTAAGGCTAGTAATTTTGCTGAACATCTACAGAATCTTTTCTGATATTTAGGTGTTAGGTGTTCTTCCAGTCTCTCGAAGAATTCTTAAAAGTCCTGTTCGGTATCCTTCTCTATGACAAACGTCGTTGGTATTCCCGAACTGCTTGTCGGCCGTTTCCGCCAGCAACACCCACGATCCGTAAAATCAGCCATAGCAGCGATATTCAATCAACTCAACTATTTTAAAAAACAAAACCCTTCTAGAGTTTAATTTCAATAAATCTAAATTTATTAGTAATAATACCCAAGAAACAAATATGTAAGTATATTCTTTGAATGGTTGGTGTCTATGAGCTGCGGATTTCCGCTGACTGCAAAAAAGTTTGGCAAATTTTTCGGTCTGTCTCAAGTTTTCGTATCGAATCATAGAAATAGAATACGTACTTCTGGATAGGACTCAAATTTAAAGTGCGGTGAATAAACATTATGTCTAATGAAATCAATTCGATGCATCCCATGAACTCTTTAAAAAAATCTTAGGGTGCGCGCTCCTGTTTAACCCTTGATGAGAATGGGACATCAACTACGCTTGTTCTCCAACACGTTCTTTTCTGTTCCATTCGTTTTTATGCAACTTTGCTATCAACCGATCTACATGTGAGTTCCAATCTGTTTAGCAATATTTTTGGGAGCTTTTCGGCGGGTATAACTTATTCATCGCCAATTCAGCATTTTGATAGAAGTGTCTCAATCCTGGTCTGTAACAGTAAGGATATTTTTATTCTAAATAATCTCCAGTCAGCGGGCTTGTAGGATGCGCCGTAGACACAGGTTTACGAAAGTTTTCAGGTTATCTCCTTGAAAGAAAGCGTTTAATGTTCTGTTCTTTTGAATGCTTGGGTTCGGCTCTTTTCTGACGTTAGTTTACTATACAAATAAATAACTGGTGTGCTCCGTTTCCTTTAAACTTTCGATAACAATAATTCCACAGGCTGTCCTATTTATCGAAATATGTAAAAAGTCGGCTATCGTTCGATAAGATGAAATGACAAATTTGGACAAATAAAATCGTTCCAACCACCCTTCTATAAAATCTGTATAAAAAATCGTTCAGCACGAAATTCTGCTATTAATTTTTAATAGCTTTACTCCAGTTAAAGTAGTAATGTATTTCTTCTTTCCAGAAACGTGCACTTCACATTCAGTCATGCAAGGAGAAAGAGTTGGCAGCAAAAGTTCAAAAACAACAGCAAGAAGAAGCGCTAATAGGAAAACAGTAAACTACTAGCCAATAAAATAAAATTTAATAGATATAATCAATACCTTTGGTAAAGTTTTATTCAAATCAACTAAACATACGAGTAATATTACATTATACCGGACAATGTTTACAAAATACTTTGTAAAGGTAAAAAAAATAGAACGTACATTTTTTGTAAAAATACAAATAAAATACATATTACAAATAGAGATCTACCATCTTGTGTGACCCATATTACTTATTATTTGGATAGTAGCCAACAGCAATAACAATTACAGCCTTTTAAAAGTAAGGCACTACAGTTTTGTCTTTTTTTGTATCCATTATTAGTTGCATCGCTGAGTGTATGTCTATGTAACTGTATTAAAAATCTCTTTATCGAGTATGTAATAAATAAATAAATTGCAGTCTAAAAGAAATTAACAAATAATGACAAGGAATGCTTGCTACACACTCTTTCTAGTTTCTAGAAATTATTTCTTGATCATCAAGCATGTGTATTGCATCGGTTGGGGGCAAATAGCTTGGTCCAAGACCTAAAAATAAAAAGTAAAATATGTAATCAAAAATTATTATTCGATGAACGTTATGGAGACGAATGTTAGGATGTTTCTTTAAACACTGAATTTCATTGCGAGAAGTGTTATAAAAACATATTTATGACTTAATTAATGCGAAGGTTGAATTCATCATAAAACACCGACGGTTGTATTCATTTGATACATTCCGACAGCCCATTTAATCAAATAAATCTTATATTTTATGCAAACAAAAAGACACAAGATACTTTTAGAACATCACATGCATAAAACACAGACACACAACACAAAATGATAACATGAAAAAAAAACCTCATGTCGATGATTGGAAATTTCAAATAGTTAAATTGCAATCAAACACGGTTCCTATTTATAATTATTGCAAGACTGATCACTGAAGATTTTTTTTTGTGTGGTTCTGATAAGAGCTCTAGGTCTAGTGATCTGGTTACTTGAATGTTCTTACCAAGAGTCATTTCATATGGAATTAAGATTAGCCAATCTTTTACACAACGAATAATAAAGATAAAAGGACGTAAGCGTTATCTCGATGTGTATTCGCATTGAGATGAATAATATAATGTAATTCCTTAACCAACTTATCGACAGTCATCGTCATATTTTGAGAAGTCAAGACAAAATTGGTTTATGAAGTTAGGTGCTCTATATACTGTCTTTAAAAAAAAAAATATTGTTGGTTTATATTAATAAAATCAGTAAAAAATGTGTTTTATTCTAAAAAACCAAGAGTTGAACAATAAGTACATATACAATGCATTCTTAGAGTCCCTGTCTAAATGAAACAATTGGAGTAATGTAAATATAAGAGTGGAATCACAAATGAAAAAGATGTGAAGATGATCAAGAACGTTGGTGATGAAAGGTGCTGTTGACATGAACATTTTGATCTATGGCTGGAAAATATATTTAAACGAGACCGAGGCTAATTTCGGGCGCGGCCGAATTTGGATACCCTTCACTCCCCTCGGGCTTACATTTTTTTCGGGCGTACCTATGAATTGTGTTTAATCCTCCCCCTTTATTTTTTTCCTTCCGTTTTTCCGTGGCGCCGATAAAACAATATTTGAGTGAGACTTGCTTGAAATAATTGGGCAAATAAAAAAAAAATCTCTCAGAAAAGTGTATTGGGGAGAAGCGGGGGACATGGTCCCATAGTACAATTCCATTTGTTTTTACCTTTTTTGTTGTTTGGATAAAGACACATTAATAAAAGGTTTGGTGAAATTGATGTTACTCACAAGAACCAAAATTGGGGAGGAGGGTTTGTACCACAGCCCCATGACCCCATGGCTCCTTTCCAGCCATTTTTACGTATGTTTTGTGGCATCAACAACACATTTGTATGAAATTTTGTTGAAATTGGTGGACAAATAAAAAAGTTTTTCTTGGAAAAATGAGTTTTGGGGGATTGGGTTTGTGTGGCAGCCCCATGACCCCATAGTCCGATTTCATTCATTTTTGCATATCTTTTGTGACATCAATAGAAATACATTTTCATGAGGTTTGGTGTGAATTTGTGGCCGAATAAAAAAGTTTTTCTTAGAAGAACTTCTTCTTCTTTTTTTTAGCGATACAGGAAGGTGTGAACGCTGTGGATCTATATGGATTCGATTTATAGTTCGTCGTCGTTATCGTCTTAGAAGAACTCAATTTGGGTGTCGAGTTTGTGTGGCAGCCCCATGACCCTATGATCGGATTCCAATCATATGTTTTGTGGCATCAATAGAAATACATTTTCATGAGATTTGGTTGAAATTGGTGCCCAAATAAAAAAGTTTTTCTTATAAGAACCTTATTTGGGGGCTTGATTTTGTATGGCAGCCCCATGACCCCATCGTTCGATTCCATTTATTTTTACATAATTTATGTGACATCAATAGGGATCCATTTATATGAAGTTTGGTTAAGATTGGTTCATAAACAAACAAGTTTTTCTTAGAGGAACTTAAGGGGGGGGTAGGTTTAAATGCTCTGTAGCTTTTATAGCGCCCGAGAAAAACGCGCTACAACAGACGGACAGGCAGACGTCTGCCCAATCGACTCACCAAGTCATGCTGATCATATATGTATATTTTCTATATGGTCGGAGATGCTTCCTTGAATGCGTTACAAACTTCATGACAAAGTTAATATCCCTTTCACTCTAAGAGCGAAGGGTATACAAAAAAAATGGCCAAAGCAAAAAAAGACGTCGGGTGATGGCTAGGAGATGGCTGCTTATAGGCAGAGGTGGAAAAGAAGCGTAGCCAACACCCTATGCCCGACTAGGGATTAAAAGGAACCAGAGAGAGAACCAAAGTCGTTCTTAGATAAAAAATTGTGTTATATTCTGGGATGAGGGCAGATGAGGTTTTTTCACGTAGAGACAAATTTCCGTTACGAAATTGAATCGTTCTTGACACATCCCGATAGGACAAAAGCCATTCATCAGTTTCGATTCGACGAGTTCTGTGCAGTGTGCACCTTTTCAGGACACCACTCAAATCTAACTCAGATTATCGGGAGGGGCACAAGCGGAGGCCCATGTCAGTAAAAGTTTCAAACAAGAGTAATTTTTTAATTGTTGATGTCTTACTCTAGAACAGGGATGTCAAACATTTTTTTTTACGCGGACCACATTGTTGGTTTACAAGTCGATGGCGGACCAAAGATTTTTCATTATTTCTAACGTAGGGAAAAAGCATTTCTGAGAATATAAAAATTCATAGCTACTTAAATAACATTGCGCCAGAGAAACTTACTTATTTGAAAAAACTCCCGAGCGGTGTATTGAGCGAATAGAGGGGTGGGAGGGGCGCATCTGGAGGAGGGAGTCCCAAGTTTGTTTCCCATTCTAGTCAGTTGCCATCATGCTCTGGTCTAGAGAGCAGCGGGTCTTCGCCGTCGAGAGCTTTTTTTCTAACGGTCGCTGACTGTTGCTACGCAACGTGCCTTCCGCGCTCGCTTTGAAATTCCTCCTCACAGGCGCATTTCGGGAGTGTGGAAGTGTCGCTAAAACCCAAAAATGGACATCAACGGACCACCAGAGCTCCGGAAATTGTCGAAAGACTGACTAGTGTTTTCCGCGAGGTTTGGGTTACCGTTTTCGACGAAGATAGCGTTTTGCGGAGTGGAATAGATTTTACAGTATCGACCGATAGTAAAATATTAGGGAATGTTGGTGTAACCACTAGAGGTCGCTTTTTGCCTAGAAAGCCAGAAGTCCCGATTAGTGACAGCTACGATCGTTAGGCCTCTTTCAAAAATCGCGGCGCAGATTAGTTTACCGGCCAAGAACGTACTTTGTTTCAATCAAGGGATTAATAAGGCTGGCCAACATAATCGAGTTCTTCGGAGCTATCAATTATACGGATACACCTGTTTCGCGTTATGTTCAGGAATAAATTGGATTTATGGATCGAAGTGGACGGTCGATGGAAGTCGTCTGCAATCTAATTTTAGCATCCTGGAAAGGGAAGAGTAAGGCGCCTATTATACCAAGACTGATTGTGTCCATAACGTGGAGACCTTTTTGTCCTCCTAACGTTCTGCAATGCTGAAGGCATTGTTATGTTGAATCCGCACCACCAATCTCTCTAAATGCAACTTTAAAAAAATATTTATGCGAAAAATTGCGGAAGCCTCGACTAAAAGTTTTAATAGAAATATGTATTTCGATTGAGCCAATAATGCGATTTTCCCCTTTTTTCAAGAAAATTTATTCAAAATTTTGCTTAAATAAGCCGCATATGAGCCCTTTTCCCCGAAGTCATTCACGGGCCAGATTGTGACTATGTTGGCCAACGTTGCTCTGGAAGCATGCACCAACAAGAAGGACATATTGAAAACGTGTCGGAGGTGTAGAGAAGATTCCCAGGTTCAGAAATAATGCGCGAACAAGCCAAAGACCTGAGGATAGCAAGTTTCTTGCTTTCCGGCAAAATGGGGTTGGCTACGATATCCCGCCCATCATATTCCCGTTTTTCCTGACATTAATTATCCCGCCAGTTTAAAACCCCTCTCAATTGAAATCCCGTCTAATTAATATCCCGCCAAATATTCTGACCGAATTATACTAAGTGAAAGTATCGCATTAACTGCTGGAAACCACATAGCAATTGATTTTTTTGGTAAAGGTATGTACCGAGTTCACCGAGTGAAAAACTTGCATATATGTCTCCCGTGAAAACGGTGCGGTGGAGACTTGCTTTTTATTCACTCAATGTAAAGGTATGTACTGAGTTCATCGAGCGAAAAACGTGTATATATGTCTCCCGTGAAAACGGTGCTGTGGACACTGGCTACTCAATGTAAGATAAATGTTCACTCGCGTTCTGATTGATTACCGATGACATCTTTTCATGGTGAAATAAAGTGCGACTGCATTATTTTCGCTGGCGAAATGTCAAAAACCGGTGTGGAGACTTTCATGTGAAGTGAGTACCACCAAGCGAATTCGATTTCACGATCATCAAAATTTTGACAGTATTTGCATGGATTTCACGTGAACTGACGATGTTAGTACCTGCTTTAACAATGAACATATTTTTGGCGGTATTGTGACGGGATTATTTCACTGTCCACTAACGGTATTCTAAAACTGGGGGGTTTTGAGTGGGCGAGATTTAGTTGATGTGGAGGGATTTTCTAATGGCGGGATTTTATAATGACGGAATTTTGAAGTGGCGGGATTTAGTAACGACGGGATAATGTAAAACGGGATTTCTTGTAAAAAGCCGGATTATGAACGGGCGGGATTTTGTTTTTCGGGATTATGTAGGTATCCCAGCCAAATTCTATACAGGTGGCACCCCACTTAACTGAAACCCGCTTTAACCGAAATACCAACTAAAGATGGAAAAGCGAACAGTAGGAGTAACTCACTCAAGGGTATCAAGGCAGCTGCAGAAGACAATGAAGGGTGCGGGTTTGGACACGGTTTAGACGAGCAGACAACACCAACTGGGTAACAAACTGGACCAACGACAAGAAGAAACGCCACACACTACTAACAGTCAATTGGAATTACATGCAAGAGAGGCGAACATTGCCAATAGGAACAACAAGGACTCTGTGACGCTTAAGTGGTAACGAGACACCTGGTCTAAACAGGACTCAAGGCTACATAGAATGACGTTCAAAGTTGAATTTTCATCCTAAATAAAATGTCTCGAGGGCCAACACTACCATAAAGAGGTAGCTGGGATTGGATTTGGCTGAATCAAAGACCAAGGCTGTAATTAATAGACGTAGAAAGAGGACTTTAGCAGCTTTAACGACTGTAGCAGCTCTACCGGAGGACAATAGGATATACGTTAAGGGTATGTCACGCTAATCGTACAAATTCCGATGAAGCGGCGAGTATCATTCTAGAGATATAGTGGCAGAAAAAAAATATAAAACCGAAACTCAGGTTCTTCCGCATACCAAATACAAAGAAGGCGCAGAGAGAGGCGTAAATGCTGAAGGGTAGATGAACATGAGCAACGAAGAACAAGGGGTCACCTGACTAGATGCACAGAAATTTCAAAACCAGGAAAAATACAGTATGACCAAGAATTGCACTTTATTGCTGCCAGGCAGGTGTCGAAAAGCCAGTCTACGCGGGCCATTCCCTACTCTACCTTATAGCTTAGTATTATGCCACCTACGGCACCCTCCAATAATACTAGACATACTCACCCCACATTGAAGGTTTGTGTTCCTCCACGTGACCCGCGCGATGATCGCTCATCGATCGAGAGAACCACCGATTCTGAGCACTTTTAAGTAATAGTTGTTGCTGGGAGTGAGTGCAACCACAGTGCAAATAGTGCTCAAAATCGGTGGCTGAACTACGACCGCGTTAGCGCACCGAGGAACATAATTTCCATCTGTAAGAAGATGGGTGACATCATGGGTATAAGCAGAATTTTGATTGCAGCGTCACGGCGGATATGCAAGCCATCGATGTTAAGTGTAGTCCACTCGTCACATGCCATGTCATTCGGCTTCAAAGCTTTAATGCTCATCACTCGCATTTACTCCTCGACAACGATGAACGATGATATCATTTGACATAACTATTTCTAGTGACAGTTTGATAAGTGAAACCCACTAGGAGTGAATCAAGGCGCTCTCCTCTAACCACCTTCCTATCAAATATAAATACCCTACTAACACTTACAACAAGTTAGCAAAGTTACGGCTATTACTCCCGCGTATTCTTGTACATGTAACATCTATTTATATAAGATAGATTGACAATTGTTGTTCCACAAAGTAGCGGACCCTCTCCTACTGTTTAACATATGCTTGATCGGGATACCAACACCAAGTATTGGACTGAATTTTATGCGAACTACGCACCATAACCTCTGATAACGGTTATGTGTGTCCGTCTAAATAAACACATTTAAAAACTGACTGAGTTTTCAAAAATGCAAAGCCTAGTCAACGTTAATCGCCAAAATCGACTGCAGCTTTTTTAACCACATTGGACGTCCTGGTAAAAGCTAAAAGCACGGGCCGGCAGCTCCTGCGTCAAGGACCAAGAAACCATGCTGGTTTTTGGCCCATTATTGGGCAATCCTATGTTGCTATGTTCTTGTCGCTTGAGACACACTTCATTTCGATAATGTTTTTTTTGATTAAGTTAATTGACATCAATAAGAATGGCTATATAAGCACAAAACCGTTATAAATAATAAAAATAATTAAAAATTCTGTAAAATACTAGAAAGCAGGGAAAAAATGTTTAAAAGCTGGAAGGCTCTCTAGGAAGCGATAGAATGTGAAAAGAAAAATGTATTGTGTAGTATGCAAGCAAGATAGTATTAGTGTAGTAAAATATTCACATTACATAACTCATCAACGTGAATTTTAATATGTATCTACTGTTAGTCATATCATTTAGATCTCAATTTAAACTATGTATTATGAAAAATCATGCATTGACTAAAAAATCTTGTCAACATTATTGTGTCATTTTAATTATAAAAAACTCTTGCTTTTCTGTAGATACATATCAAACAATAACAGTAACATTAATTCGCTCACTTAGTGTTTTGTGTTTCACCATCACCACAACTCGTATCTATAAACGAGTTCCTGCCAACTTTCAGTTATTGTTTTCTGCTTAGTCCGATGCAATGGCATCATTCTTACCCTTTTTCTTACTGAATCGATCCAAAAACACGTAGAAAATGGCATGAATCAGAGCAGCACACAAGGCGGATATTCCAAATATCCTAAAAGTTTTACTGCCGCCCAAATCACGAAATAGAATGCCACCAATAAAACTGCCAGCGGAGACACCAACTCCTTCAAAAATTGCTCCAACAAGACCCTAAACAAAAATACATAACAAACACAAAACATGTAGACTAACGGATTCAATCAATACTATTTTGCGTACTTACCTGAAGAGTTGCCTCCGTTCCGGGTGGCGCTACTATGCTCGCGTACGATGCCATAGTTGCATAAAATATTCCAAAAGTAAGTCCGTTGAACAGTTCAATAGGTAGAACCCACCATGGATTTACAAGCGTGGAGTAGAGGATAAATCGTACACCGAATCCGGCCAATACTAAACTCATAGCATTGATGTGTCCAATTTTTTTCAGAATCCACCCGGACAGAAAGAAGAACGGCAATTCACCGCCAAAACATTGAACGGCCATGGCAAAACCTTGCAATGTTTTCATCCAATTCTGGCTATCGCAGTTGCCGCCTAGATCGCTCAAATCTTCCAGATGCCAAAACAGAAAATTCCATATTAGCGCCGTGCATAGACCGACAAGTATGCACCATACAAAAAACACTATTACCCGTAAATTGAGAAATATTTTTGCAAGATCCTTTCCAATATTGGCCGAGAATTTTGTTTGACTATGCTATGTAGATATGGATACAAAATATTTAAGAGAGATAATGCCGTTTTGATATGCCAAACTCTTACCTCTAATCGAAGAGATACAAAAACATCGAATGCAATAAACACCAACATCATATAAAACACGACAGTGTAGTTTTTAAAATACGAGTCACCCGAAAATAAGTCTACCAGATATCCGGCAAATAACGATACAAGGCCCCAACCAGCGGCGCCCCATAGTCTTTGATTTCCATATAAGTGCGGCCGATCGCCAAGCATCTCGAAGCATATTGCATCGCCGACACTCACCACAACCGCCATAGATGCCCAGCTAATGGTTAGGAACATGAAAAACAACCAAAACTGATACAATCCTGCGGCATCCTTATTCTGGATCTTGCTTTCGGTCAGCACGTCCATAATGTATTGATCCTTACATTGTATATCACAGTGCGTGTTGATCATTGATTTTGTCGAATTCTCCTGTGGGCAATAGAAAATCGCATCTTTTCCGTTCATTTGACCGTTTTTCAAAATGAAAAACATCTCGTCCTTTTCCACTTCGATGTGATCGAGTCGCAGTTGTGTGGTGAATTGAAATGTAGATTTATTTTTGAGCGCATCATCGCACTGATCGTAAACATGCCAGTGCTCGCATATTGTTGACCACATCAACGGTTCAGCTTTGCAATTTAGATTACAGGTGACCGTCTCATTTTTATTGCGACCTTCCAGCGTGCTTTGTATGCATGTATCAAAATCTGCATTTTGTGGTTTGTATCGTAGGTCGGCCGCACCTTTGTTACAATGAAATTCCATCGATGCACTTTTCGGTATGGATGGAATGAAGAGAATGCAAAAGAATGCGATGGCTGTAAGCACTTGAAATATGAGGAACAGTCGCTTTTGTTGATGAAACCTATATACGTATATACGAAAAGTTCTTTGAAATAGATTATGACGATGATTAAAATAATACACATTAATATATTTCACTCGAAATCGAATTTAGTTCGTGAAACCTTCTGTTTCATCGGAGCATATAAATTTAAAAAAATATTAAAAAGTAAGCCAGTCTATCCCCCGTTCTCGTCTATGTTGTAATACATTCTAAAAAATATAAGCCCAGACTGAATCTTTTGTTTTTGGTGTAGTAGTGGGACAAGTGTGGGGAAAGAGAAATACATTAACGTCTTCGTTCATAAATTGTAGGCATCCTGTTTTCCGGGTCAACGCCTAGGGAGAATGCTGCTTCGATGAGATTTTCCCAAAGCTCATGGAAGATGCGTTGATGCAGCAGGATAATCAAATATGTGGTCCACGTTGTGCCGGCTGGTTCCACAAGCATGGCATGGATTAGCGATGCTATTTATCTATCGGAGATTGATACGAGTTAAGCGTTGGTAGTTCGTGTGGCTCTAGGAAGTTGTAACTTGTCAGACGGAATTGCTAATGGCTCGGTGTCCAGTAGCCGATTTGTTGATAGTGGCAATGCAAATATCATGGTTGTCGATTGCGACGCTGAGGTTGGGTAGAGTCTCTATGTCGTGGACGTCGAGGCGTACGTTGTGTGGTCTTACGGCGACTGCCTCTACGGGGCGGACCACACCCGTTTTGTTATTGCAAAACGGCCAAAAGCTGCCAATATGCCTTCCTAGCAAGAGCCCCGGCAGGAGCCCTGAAGGTTCGATGCAGGAAGGTTGTGTTTGTCTGTGTATATGTGTGGGTACGATATATGTGTTTTTTCGTCATATTGGGAGCATTACATCTCGGCGCGGCTGCTCTCAATTTTACTAATTCGCGCCGGTGTTGAAACAAATCCAGGCCCAGAGGTATGGATCAGATCACCTCCCAATCATTATAAAAATTGACAAACCAGCGAACATGACTAAGTCTGAGAAGCGAACGTTTGTCAATCACAAGAAAGCCGATTGGGATGGTTTCAAAGCTTACTCGTCGGCGAAGTTCATCGAGCTACCATCGCCTACCAACATTCATAAGGCCGAGAAAAATATTAGGAACGTCATTACCACAGCCGCGGCACGTTTTATTCCTGCAGGACGTATGGTATCCCGAAAGTTCGGCCTAACTTCCCCACTAGTGCCGCCAGATTAGCCGATGAACGTGATCAGATCAGAAGCGCTCACCCTGATGATCCCAGAATTCAGGAGCTTAACTCCGAAATCGACCGACAAGTGACTATAGGAGGGCGAAATGGAATCAGCACCTCGATGAATGTAACCTCAATGAAGGTGTCAGCAAATTATGGTCTATCCTCGGAAAGAAAAGGGCAACAACGCCATTGAATTTGGCAACACAAAAACCTGCGATCCTCTTCAGTGTGCGAGCCTGTTCAATAAACAATTTATTGAACATCCCAAGTCTGACGGCCTCAAGCGCAAAATTAGAAGACGGACTCGCAGCCGGAATGTTGACACCATACCATCTTTTACCGCGGACCAGGTTAAAAAAGTCATCGAGAATGCTAAAAACTCCAAGGCCCTCGGACCAGATGGCATTTCGATGACCATGTTGAAACATCTCGACCTTCCAGCCATTGAGTATCTCACGGCCGCCTTTAACTTGTCGATGTCCACGCTTGCCATCCCTGAAATCTGGAAAACAGGTCGAATTGTTCCCTGTCTCAAGCCAGGGAAGAGCGCAAATCTCGGGGAATCCTACCGCCTCATTACGATACTTTCTCCTGTCGCAAAGACGCTGGAGGCCCTTATTCACCCCACTCTTGTTGCACATGCGAAGCTAGAACCATAGCATGGCTTCAGGAAGATGCATAGTACCACCACTGCCATCGATGCGATCACTACACGCATTCGTGATGGGCTAAATCAACGCAGTCGTTGTCACAGAACCATTCTGGTGGCAATAGACCTATCAAATGCATTCGATAAGGTCAATCATTCAATGCTCTTAGCAAACCTGTTGAATATGCATCTTCCTGCACAAGAGATCCGTTGGATTGCCAACTATCTAGCTGGTCGGCACTCCTTCACCGAGTTTCGAGGCAAACGTTCTAAGCTCTCCCCCACTCTGTTTAACATCTACATGTCCGGCCTTCCCACACCACCTGAAGAAATCGAGGTGATTTCCTATGCTGACGATTGCACCGTACTCGCCACAGGGAACGATAAGGATGAAATGCGCCTCCGAATTAATCGCTATCTAGGACGATTACCGGCATTTTTCCAAAGCCGAAACATCACCATCTCTGCGTCGAAATCCTCTGCGACTTTTCTAACCACTTGGTGGGAGGACATCAGATGGAGATGGATATACGTATTGGCAACAATTCTGTTCCTACTGTTAAAAACCCAAAAATTCTCGGGCTTCACCTAGGGAACATGATGACGTGTGCGAATCATGCAGCTTCAGTCTGTGAACAAATGCGCAGTAGGAACAACATCCTAAAAGCTCTAGCTGGTAGCACCTGGGGCAAAGATAAAGAAACCATGCTGTTACTTATAAAGCGGTGGGTCGAGCGGCCGCTGATTATGCAGCCCCAGTTTGGACACATAGTCTATGTGACACAAACTGGTCCAAAGTTCAGGTCTGGTTGCTACCGCGAGGATCATCCCAATAATCATCTCATGGACCGAATTCCTCCACCACGACATGTCAGGCGTGGTTTACGAGACCTTGAGAGAGAGGTTCAGGGATACAAACGGGACCCTTACGATGAAGTTACATACCGAGCCGCCATTGCAGCGATCCACACTGAAGAAGTGAATCGGTCTATCGCGAGTTTATGTGCGAATAGAGTCCTCTCAGAGCGCCCACCACCAATTTCGCCTGAGGAGATTAGGCTCCCGAGAGCCACTAGAGTAACACTAGCTCAACTTCGGTCGGGCTTTTGTTCACGCCTTAATTCGTACCTTTCTCGCATAAACCCGGACATCCAAAACATCTGTCCAAACTGCAATGGTACTCCTCATGATGTGGGTCACTTGTTTAAATGCCCTGCTGCGCCCACTGATCTTACCCCTATATCGCTGTGAGAAAACCCTATCGCAGCAGCTATGTTTTTGTCCTTAGACCTCACGGACACAAACATTGACGAATCATAAATCGTACCCACATAGATGCACAGAGGTTTCACACCTTTCTGCACCGCTACAAGAAGAAGAAGGCGTACGTTGTATTCTTGGGCGGCTGTGGATTTTGACGTTGCGCTGACATAATTAGGTTTTTTTCTGACAAAGAAGCTGTTAGTTAAGATTTTTCAGGTAAATTATCATTAATGAGGACACACATAGCGCGAATATCATATTACGAATGTCTGTCAGAAGAAGCGAGTGATTCGCCGTATCAAACGCATTTTACAGATCTTGAGCCACAAAGATGGTGGGTTTGCATGGCTTAGGTTGAATAATTCCAAACAGGAACTGGAAGGTGATTCGATCAAGTGCAGCGATGGTGCTGTGCATTTACCTAAAGCCATGTTGATGACTCGCGAGATCAATATGCGTTGTAAGTATCGGTTGTATCAGCCATTCAAATAATCTGGCCACAAGGGACAGAAACATAACCGGACGATATGATTCTCAAAAGGTTGTCTACTTTATCAGGTTTGGGTAATGAGATGATGCAGCCTTTCTTCCAATACTCTAGAGAGGATGATGGATCGTGTATCGTGTGTAACGTTTACTAGTTTTACGATCTCTGCAATGAGATCGCCAATGCGGGGGTCACTAGGGTCGGCACTACGTAGCTAATCCCTAGTCTGCCAATTTTGCTGCCGATGTTGGCATGGACTTTTTAGGACTTTTTTCCGGCCTGCTGAAATGAAGTTTTTGGCAGCTTTCTGTAATATGCATCTAAGATATTTTTCAAATATATGTACATCGGTGGGTGGGGTTAAGCTAGCAAAAGATTCGCTAGTAAATTTTTTGAAGTCGTCCCGGTCAGCCTTATTGAAATTGACGTATGTTTTCCTTTCAGAAATTGAAAATTAAGCGTGGCCAGTGTTAAGACAATAGGTATGTGATCAGATCCCATTGTGATGACAGATTCCCATAAGGTATGTAATTAATGAATCCAGGGCTGGCGCTGGAAATTTCAGGTGAAATCGTGCCCAGCGATGCTTGTTGATTTATCGTCATTAAGGGGAAGAAATGCGTCCAGTTAATTAACAATGTTTTACCTCTGACATTATTGTCCAGAATCGAGTGCCATAGTTCATGATTAGCGTTGAAATCACCGATAGGAGGGCCATAGCGTCCAGTAAGTAAAGGGCTAATATTGACTCTGTATCTTGAAGGACAGTGGGCGAAATTTAAATGTTAGAGATTTCAAAGTAAATATTGACTGACTTGACGGATATTGCATGAATTTACGTGTTGTTATCGCCGAGTGTTAACAGCGACCCTTATAGCACTGAGTTATGTATAAAATAAGCAAGACCATCGCATCTTAGAATGCTATAGTTCCCGTGGGAGCTTAGCGATGAGTTGTAGCTTAGGTAGGTGGTCTTACGGCAACTGCCTCTACGGGGCGGACCACACCCGTTTTGTTTTGCAAAACGGCCAAAAGCTGCCAATATGCCTTCCTGGCAAGAGCCCCGGCAGGAGCCCTGAAGGTTCGATGCAGGAAGGTTGTGTTTGTCTGTGTATATGTGTGGGTACGATGTATGTGTTTTTTCGTCATATTGGGAGCATTACATCTCGGCGCGGCTGCTCTCTTTACTAATTCGCGCCGGTATTGAAACAAATCCAGGCCCAGAGGTATGGATTTGTAGTGTCTGCAACCAACGTATCGGTTCGAATGCCAGATCAGTGCAGTGTAATTGCTGCAGGGAATGGGTTCACTTTAGGTGTTCAGGGTTACGTAGACAAGGTCAACACTCCTTAGCATATGTTGCGCCAGGTTGTATAAATTCCGGGCAACCCAGGGCTGCTCCCAGCCCACCTTCCCCACCACTGCCCCCTACACCGCCAAACAATATGATAAGGAAAGCCAGACCCAGTCTTACGCCTGGCCCTCCCCCTCCAGCAGTTTTCACTGCACTATCTATATTACAGTTTAACTGTAATGGCATTCACCGAAAAATCGCTGAGATCACACACTTCTTGAGTTCCAACAGAATTCTCATCGCCGCCATCCAAGAGACGTTGCTTCACGCAAACTCGTCTCTAAGCGTCCATAGTGAATATGTTATACTGCGGAAAGATCGACCGGCCGCCACGGATGATTCTCACCCTGAAGGTGGACTCGCCTTCCTAATACACAAGTCCGTACATTACTATGTATTAGATGTAGTTGCTGACGGTACGGGGGAAATTCAAGCCATCTCAGTTCCATCAGGGAGTACTAATATCGAAATTTTTAATATATATGTACCACCTCATTCCAGTTGCCCTTCAGGCTATCGTTTCGATATTGGTCCTCTCCTTTCCGGAGAGCACAGGGTCATCCTTGGCGACTTTAGTGCGCACCATGAGCTCTGGCATTCGGACCTCAACAACAATGCCAGGGGTATAACTATCGCCCAATCACTTGACGCCTCAGAATTCTGTTCACTCAATGAAGACTCGCCGACTAGAGTCGTGGGCACTTGCAGTAGTTCTCCTGACATAACTATTGTCAGTGCCAGCCTAATCGCTGCTTCCCGATGGGAAGTACGTACCACCCTCAAATCAGATCACCTCCCAATCATTATAAAAATTGACAAACCAGCGAACATGACTAAGTCTGAGAAGCGAACGTTTGTCAATCACAAGAAAGCCGATTGGGATGGTTTCAAAGCTTACTCGTCGGCGAAGTTCATCGAGCTACCATCACCTACCAACATTCATAAGGCCGAGAAAAATATTAGGAACGTCATTACTACAGCCGCGGCACGTTTTATTCCTGCAGGACGCATCCCGAAAGTTCGGCCTAACTTCCCCACTAGTGCCGCCAGATTAGCCGATGAACGTGATCAGATCAGAAGCGCTCACCCTGATGATCCCAGAATTCAGGAGCTTAACTCCGAAATTGACCGACAAGTTAAAGACTATAGGAGGGCGAAATGGAATCAGCACCTCGATGAATGTAACCTCAATGAAGGTGTCAGCAAATTATGGTCTACCGTCCGCGCCCTTTCCAATCCTCGGAAAGAAAAGGGCAACAACGCCATCGAATTTGGCAACACTAAAACCTGCGATCCTCTTCAGTGTGCTAGCCTGTTCAATAAACAATTTATTGAACATCCCAAGTCTGACGGCCTCAAGCGCAAAATTAGAAGACGGATTCGCAGCCGGATTGTTGACACCATACCATCTTTTACAGCGGACCAGGTTAAAAAAGTCATCGAGAATGCTAAAAACTCCAAGGCCCTCGGACCAGATGGCATTTCGATGACCATGTTGAAACATCTCGACCTTCCAGCCATTGAGTATCTCACGGCCGCCTTTAACTTGTCGATGTCCACGCTTGCCATCCCTGAAATCTGGAAAACAGGTCGAATTGTTCCCTGTCTCAAGCCAGGGAAGAGCGCAAATCTCGGGGAATCCTACCGCCCCATTACGATACTTTCTCCTGTCGCAAAGACGCTGGAGGCCCTTATTCACCCCACTCTTGTTGCACATGCGAAGCTAGAACCTCACCAGCATGGCTTCAGGAAGATGCATAATACCACCACTGCCCTCGATGCGATCACTACACGCATTCGTGATGGGCTGAATCAACGCAGTCGTTGTCACAGAACTATTCTGGTGGCAATAGACCTATCAAGTGCATTCGATAAGGTCAATCATTCAATGCTCCTGGCAAACCTGTTGAATATGCATCTTCCTGCACAAGAGATCCGTTGGATTGCCAATTATCTAGCTGGTCGGCACTCCTTCACCGAGTTTCGAGGCAAACGTTCTAAGCTTAGGAAAATCAAATTAGGTGTTCCACAGGGAGGGGTACTCTCCCCCACTCTGTTCAACATCTACATGTCCGGCCTTCCCACACCACCTGAAGGAATCGAGGTGATTTCCTATGCTGACGATTGCACCGTACTCGCCACAGGGAATGATAAGGAAGAAATGCGCCTCCGAATTAATCGCTATCTAGGACGATTACAGGCTTTTTTCCAAAGCCGAAACCTCACCATCTCTGCGTCCAAATCCTCTGCGACTTTTCTAACCACTTGGTGGGAGGACATGAGATGGGAGATGGATATACGTATTGGCAACAATTCTGTTCCTACTGTTAAAAATCCTAAAATTCTCGGGCTTCACCTAGAGAACATGATGACGTCTGCGAATCATGCAGCTTCAGTATGTGAAAAAATGCGCAGTAGGAACAACATCCTAAAAGCTCTAGCTGGTAGCACCTGGGGCAAAGATAAAGAAACCATGCTAGCTACCTATAAAGCGGTGGGTCGAGCGGCCGCTGATTATGCAGCCCCAGTTTGGACACATAGTCTATGTGAAACAAACTGGACCAAAGTTCAGGTCTGCCAAAATGCCGCTCTACGCATCGCGACAGGTTGCCTTCTGATGTCTGCCCAGGATCACTTACATCAGGAGACAAAATTGATGCCAATACGTGATCACAATCTCCTACTCTCTAAACAGTATCTTGTTGGTTGCTACCGTGAGGATCATCCCAATAATCATCTCATGGACCGAATTCCTCCACCACGACATGTCAGGCGTGGTTTACGAGACCTTGAGAGAGAGGTTCAGGGATACAAACGGGACCCTTACGATGAAGTTACATACCGAGCCGCCATTGCAGCGATCCACACTGATGAAGTGAATCGGTCTATCGCGAATTTAGGTGCGAATAGAGTCCTCTCAGAGCGCCCACCACCAATTTCGCCTGAGGAGATTAGGCTCCCGAGAGCCACCAGAGTAACACTAGCTCAACTTCGGTCGGGCTTTTGTTCACGCCTCAATTCGTACCTTTCTCGCATAAACCCGGACATCCAAAACATCTGTCCAAACTGCAATGGTACTCCTCATGATGTGGGCCATTTGTTTCAATGCCCCGCTGCGCCCACTGATCTTACCCCTATATCACTGTGGGAAAACCCTATCGCAGCAGCTATGTTTCTGTCCTTAGACCTCACGGACACAAACATTGACGAACCATAAATCGTACCCACATAGATGCACAGAGGCTACACACCTTTCTGCACCGCTACAAGAAGAAGATGATGGTGTAGAAGACGGACTTTGTCCTCTGTGGGCTATGAGACTGTAGTGCACTACACGAGAAAATAAGAATTTAGGGGCCGATAACTCGCACGTACAAACAATGCTTGAAGCATGCTTTTAGGCGTCATTTCGTGCTTCAAGAATACTTGATACTTAATGGCTGATTTCAGACTATAAGACGAAACCGGACGGGTAAACTTGTAAGACAAGAGAGCTTTTGTAGTGGCCAGCAGACAAGCATTGTTCATTTCAAATTGTAAGAACGAGTCTTACGAAAGAAAAAAATCGTGACACGATTGTTTTTCTTTCGTAGGAATCGTACGATCGATAAGACGATTGCATCTACCAATAGTTCAGGCGTTCTGCAAAGACAATTAGCGCGTGTTTTACTTGCATTTTAATCTTGTCGACTCGTCACTTCATTGTACACTAACTTTGGAGCGTGCATGGCAACATTTATACATACTTGCTGTGTGATTATTGTTCGCCGGTCCGTGTTTTGATCGGATAGTGTGAAATGATCATACGATGGTTCTTGTCGTGCAAGTTTACCCGTCCGGTCGTTTTCTTACAATTTGAATTCAGCCAATGGTTGGGGCTTCGGTGTTCGATATTAAATATTGTAAGTTGAATTTGTTTGCGCATTTATGAAATGTTCGGGCCGGACTTAGTTGCAACCTTATTCCTCTCGATTTCTCCATTTCTCAAGGGTTGTTGTTGTTGTTGTATTAGCGGCACAGACAGGAAACGTTTAATTTGTTGCATCATATTTATTCGAAGATGGTGGGCATTCCATCCTCGAGGTCGAGGTTTAGAAAAAAAGCTGCTTCGATTGGTTGTAACCATAACGCAAGTGGTGTAAGTTGCGTGGGAGCAGCTGGACAATCGAAAATGTGGTCTACATCGTGTGGACTGGTTCCGCAGGCTGGGCAGGTGTTTGCAACTTCATTATTTATGCGCGATAAATAAGAATTTAGTCGCGGGCACCAACCGGATCGGAGCTGAGCTAAGGTGGTACGGGTAGCTCTCGGTAATTGTTCTTCGTCAGGAGATATGGCTGGAGGTTTGGTGCCAAGTACACGATTATTTGTGAGGCTTTGAGTAGCATTACGAACGTCTTGTGTGTGTATGTCTGCAATCGCCGCCTTGTAGTCGGAGTTATCGAAGGGAACCTTTTTGTATCGCTGGACTTCGCGCTCTTTGTCCCTGATAGAGCGTCTTATTCGTCGTGGCGGTGGTGTTTTGTCCATGAGTTCATTGTTCGGGTGATTTGTACGATAGCATCCGACTAGATACTGTTTGGTAAGAAGTTCGTTGTGGTTTCTCAAAGTCATCATCTTAGTCTCCTGGTGCAGATGATCCACTGAGGACATCTTAACACAGCCGGTGATGGTGCGAAGTGCCGTGTTCTGGCAGATTTGTATGTGGCCCCAATTTGTGTTGCAGAGACCATTTGACCACGTCGGTGCTGCATAATTTACTAGGGGGCGACCGATGGCTTTATAGGTAGTCAGAAGTGTTTCTTTATCGGTGCCCCAAGTACTACCGGCAAGAGCTTTAAGAATTTTGTTTCTGCTCCTGAGTTTAGAGCAGATGTTATCAGCGTGTGTGTTAAATTTGCCGGAGTTGTCTATCGTGACACCTAGGATCTTGGGAGTCCGAATAGTAGGGATGACGTTTGTGTCGATAGATATCGGGAGTTGCATATTGTACTCCTGGTTGAAGCTGGTGAATAAGGTGGCGGAGGACTTTGGTGCTGAGAGCTTCAAGCCTTTACTCACAAAGAAGTCGTTGAGTGTCAGCAGGTATTCATTGATGTGGTCGCACATTTCGGGAATGTCGTTGCCAGTCGCCATGATGGTACAGTCGTCAGCATAAGAGATGATTTCGAGTCCCGTGGGTGGTGTGGGCAGTCCTGACATGTAGAGGTTGAAGAGGGTGGGAGATAAGACTCCGCCCTGTGGAACGCCTTGTTTAATTTTCCTGAGTTTGGACTTCCCATTCCTAAACTCGGTGCAGGATTGACGACCGGCAAGATAATTCGCGATCCATTTGTGAATATACGGAGGAGTAGTGTTGCGTAGGTCTGTCAAAAGTACTGTGTGGTTAACAGTGTCAAATGCTTTTGACAAATCGAGAGCTACGAGGATAGTGCGCTTGCAGGGTTTCGTCTGATTTAGTCCATTGAAAATGTTGGAGGTGATCCTGTCTATAGCGGTTGTAGTGCTATGCATTTTCCGGAAACCGTGTTGGTGATTGGCAAGCTGGACGTGCTCCAGGAGTTTAGGCAACACTAGTGCCTCAAGTATTTTGGCCACGGGGGACAGTAGCGTTATTGGACGGTATGATTCTGCTAGAGTATGATCTTTGCCTGGCTTCGGTATGGGGGTGATACGGCCTTTTTTCCATAGCTCGGGTATGATGAAGGTTTTCAGCGACAGGTTCATCGTAGCAGTGATATACTCAATGGCCGGAGAGTCGATGTGTTTGAGCATAGTCATGGCAATGCCGTCTAGTCCGTACGCTTTGGAGTTTTTCGCATTTTTGATTGCAAGCTTGACTTCGTTTGAGGTAACCTGGAGGTGTTGGTCAGTGGTGCTGTTTCGGATAGCTCTGGTAATTTTGCGCTTGAGCTTATCTTTTTCGGGATGTTCGACGAATTGTTGGTTAAATTTGTGAGCGCATTTGTCGTCGTTGTTGTATGTGTTATCACCGAATTTTATAGCTACCTTACCTTTGGGTTTTGTGGGGTTTGATAGTGCACGTACCGTTCTCCAAAGGTTGCTTACGCCGGATTTTACGTGGCATGTTTTTAAATGCGAATTCCATAACTGTTTCCTGTGGTCGTTGACTTGCTGGGTTATAATGTTGTTGAGATCGCCGATGCGAGGATCATTTGGGTCTGCTGTTCGGAGTTCATCTCTCGTTTTTGCCAATTCTGCAGCAGATGATGGGAAATGCGGTCTCATGATTGGGATGCGGCCCGCTGGAATGTATCTTTTGGCTGCATTCTGGATAATCCGTCTCAGGTTTTTTTCAGCAGTACGTACGTCAGTAGGGGTTGGAAGGGCAGAAAACGCTTCATTTGTGTAGGTTTGGAAGCCAATCCAGTCGGCTTTGCTGAAATTCGAGTATGTCTTCTTCTCAGTGTACGTAAACTGAGACGGTTTATCAATCGTGAGGACGATAGCCAAATGGTCTGACGAGAAAGTTATGAACGGTTCCCAAGTAATGCTGTTTATGAGCCCAGGGCTGGCGATGGATATGTCAGGCGAGCTTCTGCATGATCCTGCAATGCGGGTTGGTGAGTCGTCATTCAATGGACAGAAATCGGAATCATCTAGTTGGTTTGCAATGTGGTTGCCTCTGGTGTCGTTGTTGAGGTTTGAGTGCCATAAATCATGGTGAGCATTGAAATCGCCCAGTAATAGGCGATATCGCCCGGTGAGTAGGGGGGAAATGTTGGCCTGGAAACCAGTGGGACAACTTGATGCTGGTGGTATATAGATATTGAGAATATCTATATCAACATTTCCCGACCTGATTGATATCGCTTGTAATTCTGTTGTGGTATCGGCGGCAGCGATGTCGATTAATGAATATGGCAGCGAGTTGTGTATCAGGAAAGCCAAACCTCCTCCTGAGCCAGTGGGTCGATCGCGTCGGATGATGTTGAAGCCTCCGTAAGAATTTAGCGATGAATCGGCATTTAGTTTGGTTTCCTGGATTGCAGCAACTAGTATGTGATGTCTGTCCATAAAGTCAGTGATCTCAACAATTTTATGTTGTAGACCATTACAATTTAGTTGGACTATCTTTGTGGTGGAGTAGTTTGCAACTTGCAGTGGTGGTGCTGGTGTAAGAGTGTGTCGTGGTGCTGTGTGGTGTGCAGAGACTGTGGGGGTGACAGGTGATGATTGTTGGCCCTGATTAGTGGGTTGTTGTGAGGTCGATGAAGACTGTTGGCCACAGATTTTGCAATTTGGTGCTATGAAGGTGCTGATCGTTGTTGTTGATCGTAAGTCCGTCTTGTTGAGCCCAGAACAATTTTTGAAATGGCACCATTCCATACAGCATGAGCACTGCACTGAGGATTGTACGTTGGAATAAATCCTCTTACCACAGACGCAGCACATCCATGGACCAGGATTTATTTCGATGCCGGCGCGTATAAGTAGAATTTGGAGCAACTGGGCCGGCATGGGTTGCTCCGATAGTGTAAAAAAGATGTTGATGATGTGATGCAACTTTTGTTTCCTGTATGTGTCGAGGGGGGTGTGCGGCTCTTGGCCATGCATAAAATGCATGGGTGGTTCCGGGGCGAAGACCCGGCCGCGATAGGAACATCTGGAACTTATGTTTGACGGGATACTTAAGATACGTCTGTATCATGTAGCTAACAATTTCCCTGATTTCCTTTTATAAGTTATAGATTGCATAATACAGAAATTATCTACAAAACCATGACATATCCTAAAGAATAATTGGTTAACATTACTAATCTCAATACCATGAACTTCGCATTGGATCTGATCTACTTGAAAAGAAGAAGATCAATTAACCCATAGGATCTCTCTTATTAGTCTCAGAGAAGAACAAATTTTAAACTGGGATGAGTTATCTGCTTCGCCACTATAGTCAGTATAGCGTAATCTAATATGTACCTTGATAATGTAACAATGTAACTTCTTGGTAAATTTGTCATTGGAAACCGATTATAAATTCAACAATTACCTGTCAGCGATAATTCCAAAAAGTGGCTTAGCCAACAGACCGACTACGGGCAAGATTGTGTAAATAGTTCCCACTACCACTGATGAGAATCCTAGCTGTCGGGCATATACAGGCATATAGGGTACTACCGGTGCGGTTCCTGATATATAAAAAAATAATCTTCACTGTCTGTAATCCGGATGGTTGTCTCCGAATTTATCTCACCAGCATTGTATAGAAAATAGTGCGCCTTCATAGGCAGTAGCCGCTTATCAATTTTCGGCCTCATTTTGCCAGCCACTTCACTCTATCGTCCACGTTTTTTACACTACTGTATCCGCAGTGATAGGGAGGAAAATATTATTAGCCAAGCCACGGTCTACGGCAAATGCTCGACAATCACTGCATTATTTATTAAAACGAAGAAATCTTCGACTGTTAAAAGTATCCGCGTCGCACACGGAACGATACACACTTTCAAGACTCCAGCAAAAGATTGCACTTTGAACTGTCAAAATACGCGAAAGCAGTACTAAATGCTTTTAAACTTGCAGAATAATATGTGTACAATTGTACTTTTTGTACTGTACAGCGACTGTCATAGAGAATCAGCTGATAGTGTTGTCGGCCTGGGCTTTGTAATCACAAACTGTGAAATATTTTATTATGACAACGCAAATAAAGGTTGACCCAAACTGTAGCAATCATATAGTAACACTAAATCCGTTTATCGTGTGACATTGCTTATAGAAGTTTTTTGATCCGATAAAAACTCCTTAAAACACTTTTCGAAAAGTTTATAAAGTTCTTATATAATCAATTCACGACTACATCCAATAAGACTTCGATAACACTTCTCTAAACGTTAACCTAAAAAGATGCTCCATTAAATACTTCTTTGTAGTCTTTATTGAATGACATTTACACACATGCAATAGCCTGACTCGAAATCAACACACACTCATGCATATAATCTTCTATAGCACAGTATCGGTTTCATTTTTATAGTGTGACATTCGTGTGATCATCCAATAAATTGTTCAGCGTAGTTTAATAGAAGGATGGACTATGATTTTTTTAAGAATTGACACTTATGAAATGCTCTGGAATATCACGTTACTTGAATTGAATTCATTGAAATATTGCATGAAACCAACATTTCCTCACTCATTGAATCAATTAAGATAATCTCAGCGCAGAAACTGGCTGCATTTTATTGATGAATGTGTGAATTTAATTAGCTTCAACGGATTGACATATAAAGAAAAAGGTGCATTGCGATAAAGAAGTGTTGAGCATTTCGATAGAAGCAACGAACCACTAGTAGTGTTTACGAGCAATGATGACTATTATTAGAGGTTGGCCGAGTGGTTAAGGCGTCGGACTGGCGTACGGCAGTCGCTGGATCGACGCTGGCTGCGGGCATTTTTTTTTTCTTTTTGCAAACGCGAGAAAATGATGACAAATGATGATGATGTATGTCTTTTTCAAGCGTAATTCAGTGCTACAATAAGGTTCCATTGGAGCAAAAAACGGCGCCAAATGCCATTATTGGACTATTATTCAGCGTTTATTCCCCTATTATCGTTAGAAGAAAATATTCTACGAAGTTTTATAGGGATGAAATTGTTACTTGGGACTTTTGTGTTTCCGATATTTTCCGCTATATGGCGGACTGTAAGATAAGTGTCGCTAGTGTCGATAACAAGAACAAGAAAATTCTTCTTGCGAAGCTGATAGCGTAATGTTCCACAGACCCGATTTTTTTCTTTTGATATTGACAATTGGTATGACAAGGCTTCAAATATTCAGATAATGAAGAAAAAAACCTTATGAAGGCATTTATTACCTTACAACAGGATGACAAAGTTGGCATCTAATAGATACATTGCGTCTATTCGTGTTACATTTTTTATTGTGACTAACGGAAGGTTAATGTTGGCTAAACATAAAAGAAAGACTCTATTATCCTCCCTACCAAAAATTAGTTCAATCAACTAAGCAATACAACTCTGAAGAAGTATTAATTCATGAATGAATGATTGTACAGAAATCATTTATCACAATTATATTGGGGGGAGGGGAGGGGGGGTCTTCAACATCAACAGCTTTATCAAATTATGGCCCGGTTTCTCACAACTTTTATCTAATGGTTAGTCTTATCGTATAGAGAGACCCACACAATTTTCAGAAAGTTTTTCCATTATATTGAATTGATTTTTTGTTTATTTTCAATAGTTATGCTATATTTTGCTTCATTACTCTATCATCTGAGATTGAAAAAATCATTGCGCAATTTCATACAATGGCGTAAATAAGCAAACAATAGCATAAAATGTTCACCCAAAATTCGTCCTCAAACTATTATGTACTATTATTATGTAGCTTTTAAGTTTTTAACAATAATCGAGAAGTTGCTCATTGCCGTTTTCAAATAAATATTCAATTCGCTGAAAAAAGATCCACAAAACGAGTATATCATGAGGAAATTTATTTAAAAACTCGTAGATAAACCGTAGGGGTCGGTTTTCGTTGCGAAAATTATTTATAATAAAATGAGTACAGAAAATTAGGGCACTCAATATTTTCTTTTAGTAAGACTAGAAAACTCGATACTTCGGAAACTCCATAACTGGAAGTAAAATACAAGCCATTGATCTTATTGGGTTTAGCGCCCTTTTGAATTGGCCCTGTTCGAATGCACAATCTGCACATACTAGGTGTGTTTTTTTGGTTATCCCGTGTAGGTTTGGGTAACGAGACTCCATATAAAAAAATGCCAGCTGACCCACCTGTCATTTTTTATATGAAGTTTCGTTACCCAAACCTACACGGGATAACCAAAAAAACATTCCTATTAATGTCGATGTGAGCGTTTGGAAGATTTACAAGATCCACAATTAAAGCTTTGAAGCGCTCTTACAATTATTGGAATTAAATGTAATTCGCCTTATTATCCCGAACCTTAGGCGATGACTTAAGACAGTGGCGTGACGTTTCCTAAACTTCTGTTCTAAATTGAAATGAAAGCCTCTCCCGTTCAAATTTTTTTTTACACAAAATTAAAGAGAAGCGGCGTGTTTTTGCCGCATTGAGAAGTATCCTACATAATCTCTTAATAGTTGTTGATCCTACACATACACTAAAAGCAACTATCCTAGATTTGATTATCAGCTAGCTTACATGAAGATCTTTCATGAAAGTGGCCAGTTAAACTACCAACAGTGGTTCGTCATGGCTCAACTTTTCGCAAGAACCTTCAAGAGAACCATTCGTCCTGGAAAATTAAATGTTTATTTATATTCTTCTTCTTCTTTCAATAAGTTTGGGGTCATGGTTTTTTTTATTATTGATTGTTTTCATGATGGATGATTGTTTCATTGCAAGATTGAGTTTTTGCGGCTCCTCAGTTCCAGTTAATGCTACAAACGAAGACCAAGCTTCTCCTTACACCAGAGACTTTTTTTTCGAAATTTCAATTTGGGTCACTAACGACCTCGGGATTATTTACTTTAGAATTTTTATATTTGGCAGAAAGCTGGCTAGAAAAACGAGTAGACGAAAGCGCGATGTGCTGTGAAAGAGACGCATCCAGCACCGAAATTGTTAAGTTAACGAAAGTTCATATTCACCAAATACAGCATTTCTGTTTTTTTTGGTTTCAAATAAACCAATCCAAGATGATCTTGCCCCATAATTTGAAAAATGCGCACACGAATTATATTGCAACTGTGGCAAATAACTATCAGGCAAAGCCAAATACTTCTTTCTTAACTAAATTTCGTACTGTAACACTGCTTTATACTCGTATTTAACCACTAGCAAATTGTTCGTAAAACAGAGAGGAGAATTTTTACAATACATAAATTTAAGCTTGCATAATCCAACGACTTCTTGACGAGTTTTAATAAATTTCATAGAGGTTGGTTCAACACTCAATTTTGTATTTTTACACACATTTACATTTTTTATTTTTACACAATGTGCTGATACATACAGTGGAATCTCCATAATTCGCCCCCATCTAATCCGAAAGGGTTGGATACGATATCCCCAGTCACAAAATCCCCAAACCAAAATCCCCAAATCAAAATCCCCATAATCAAAATCCCCGAAATCAAAATACCCAAAACCAAAATCCCCAAACGAAATTCCCCATTCCCCATTTGAGGTGTGATCTAAGAACGCGCGCGCTTTCTAAGATCACACCTCAAATGGGGAATGGAGATTTTCTTTAGGCTATTGTAGATGGTAAATGATAGATGTTAAATGGCAGATGATAAATGGTAGATGGTAACTGGTAGGTGGTTAATGGTATAAGAATGTGGTTAATGGTAGACGGATGGTAGCTTGTAAATGGTTGATAGCAGATGGTAAATGGTAGATTGTAAAATGCAAATGGTGGATGGTAAATAGCAAATAGTAGATGGTAAATGGTAGATGCTAAATGGTAGGTGCTTTAGACTATTGTAATTGACATAGTCCTAGTATGCAATAAAAAAATCACCGTCGTGGACTGATATACAATGAAACCTCCCTAAGTTGACCACTCTGTAACATGACCACCTCTTTAAATTGACAATCTTTTTTCCGCCCTTGTAAATTCAACATTACGCTAAACGAGTTTCTGTAAGTTGACCACTCTTTCTATCTTGACCAAAAATTGTCCGCCCTTGGGTGGTCAACTTGTATATGGTAATCAACGGCAAACTCTATGAAGTAACACAGAACAAAATCAGATAATGTGCAGGCGATTAAATATGCGATCGGTTCCAACAATAAGCCAACCAAGTTTTCCGCGAATATTCGTTCGGATGAGGACATGTCTCGACGATGTTAAAGAAAACCTAATATGTTTAGAACGATATATGCAAACTTTTATTCAATATAATGTACTCGAACATTTTGTTTGTGCTAATCAAAAAAAAAAAGTTAGTATCGATTTACGACCCTCCTAGTGCAATTTACCATCTACCATTTAACACCTTCCATCTACCATCAACAATTTACAGTCTTTCATCAACCATTTACCATCTACCATTTTTTACTACCATCCATCTACCATTTACCAGCATATTTCGGGTGCTTGGGGATTTTGTATATGGGTATTATGATTATGGGGATTTTGTAAATGGGTATTATGATTATGGGGATTTTGAATATGGGGATTTTGATTTTGGGGATTTTTCTACGTTTGGGGATTTTGTGATTGGGGATTTCGTATGGTTCCCAATCCGAAACACCTCAAAATCCGCCATCCTCACTGAATCGGCTCAGTCTCAGTAATCCGGCATTTTTCTAATCGGGAGCCTCTATAGTCCGGCATATTATTATTCAATAATAAGGTTCGTTCGTTTTACGTACATTTTTGGGTAACGAAAATTCACAAAAAAAGCTACTGCTTAAAAGGTCAACTTTCTAGTAGTGTAGTTACTACGTGATAAACCTAGTACATCACATTGCAAAATATGGTGGAGACAAATTTTTTTTTGTTTCTCATGCTTTTTGGGGTGCTGAGCACGAATCCGGAGCTTCCCACCAAAATTTCGTGGCGGAACAGGGTCAAAATTGCGAAAAACCCTAAAATTTTTGCTGTTTTCCCTTTATTCGGCCCCTAATTCTGAAACTATGTATTTAGTTCAGCGAAAAACTCTCCAGGAATATTTTAGAGAGCACATAATTACGCGTCCAAAGAGACATAAATACAGTGCGTACTCGATAATCCGGACTATTAAAAACCAGGGTCGATCCGGACTACAGAGGAATTCGGACTAGTGGAAGCCTTTAATTTGCTCTAAATTTCGTGGAAATGGACGAATTTAATCAAATTGTTCGAAGAATCTGTTTTGTATTTTCGAAGAATTTCACTCTGTTATTCTAGATTTTGTTTTTTCCAAGAACAAAGAAAACTGTTGTTTTTATTTCGGACGATAATATCACTGTAATTATGAGAAAAAAGTCAGATTCGGATTAGAGAAGCTCTTGAAATTCGGACTACAGAGTGTACAATGTAATCTTTGAAGTGATCCGGATTACTGGAAATTCGAGGTTTCGAGGCTTCGGATTATCGAGTACGCACTGTACTATAAATCCGTAGAGCGGTATTAGTACAATGGATAATTTAAATTTGCCATTTTTAACATATAGTTCCATTTTTTAAATAAAATTTTGAGATTGAACGGTTTTTCATTTTTGGTCGCAAAAGTTGCATTTTTCTGGTACATTATGTATTTTGGAGTGCAGAACCTGAATTTGTAACTTCCCACCAAAATTTCGTTGCAAAACAGGGTCAGAATTGCAAAAAACGCCAAAAAATGTCTATCAGTTGTAGCAATACCGCTTAAAACATTTTAATGATAAATGGCGCGTTAGACCCGAAAATATGTTTTCTCTAATATTTTCATGGACAGGTTTTCGGAGAAATGTTCAATTTCGGAGTTATAAACAAAAAAACGGGAAAACTCCGAAAATTTTGGGGTTTTTCGCGGTTTCGACCCGGTTTTGCATCGAAATTTTGGTGGGAAGCTCCGGCTCCGGGAGCTCGGCACCCCAAAAAACATAAGAAACCAAAAAAAAATTTTTCTCCACTAGACTTTGCAATCTGAAATCACCTAGGAACTACACTATAGTATGAAAAAATGAAAATGAAAAAAAAAAAATTATTATTGAATGGTCGTGCGCTTTACACAAGATACGCATAAAACGATACTGGTCATCGTAGCAGTTAGTCTTCTAGCATTTAGTTCACCCAAGAATAAATCGAAAAATTATTGATTCCCTTGTCCAAACAAAATTTGAAAATTTCTATTCTATTGGTGAAGTAAGATGTCAACCTATTTTTTCCCGTACCTAACCTTTAAAGTGAAATATGTATCATATTCTCGACCTGGGAGGACGCTTCTTATTTGAACACTAGCTGGAAGAGTTGTTGTTATTTCGTAGTGTTGAACCTGTACGATTTAAATGATCAAATAAACGCACCAATTTAAACAGTTTTAAAACTCCTCCCACATACTTACGGATTATGCAGTGGTCAGCTCACAGAAATTCCGGACTACAGGAGGTTGATCCAAACACTCTACAATTCGGCAATTTGGTTAATCCAACAATTGGTTACAAAACGATTGCCGAACTATAGAGATTCTAATGCATGTATTGTGTTTCTCCGACCTGTCTGCGGGCCGTACAAAACCGCCGCGAGTTTGACATGCCAACCTTACACAAAATTGGTGGTCTCGGAATGATTCATAAATCTTAGATTCTGCAGCTGCTTGTTTTTTTTTTCAGAAATTGTTTTCGGCTTTGAGGCCCTCCCTCTGGCTTGGGGCCTGTGTTCCGCTAAATACATGGAACACCGTGCATTACGCCACTGACTTAAGAATTCATAGACGTACTTACCTTTACACAACTAAAATTTTTACCTTTGATTGAAGATTATTCTTTAACAAATAAACAACAAAAGAACACATTCTTGTATATAATCATATAATATATATATTTAATTTCTCTTTTTTGTCTATTACATCAAAAGTGCGCTATACACAAAAATGTATATACGTTATATTGTAAAATATCTGCACTGATTTATATATTTATATAATCTACATGTGATTTTTTTTATTCCATGTTTGTGTTTATAATCTACATATATATTTTTCTACAATTGTTTTTTTTGTCGTTTTTTTACATAATTTATATATTATATTGTTCAATTATGTATGAATAGACTTGTGATAATAATATGCAAACTTTTATTAATACATATTTAATTTTTTTTATTTGGGTTTTTTGTCTATTAAATAAAACAGTCTACTTACAAGAGCCAATTCTATTATGATAACTATATTATCATATTTATAATATAGATTATGTTATGATTTAATTGATACTTTTTGTTATTTTTTTTTTACTTTTGTGTCTACTTATGTTGACAATAAAATATTCGGAAATATATTTATACATAGGTTTTTCGTATAAAATAAAATGATTGGTAAATGTATTTAAAAAAAAGATGTCTCTTTGAAAAATTAAATAATTTAATTATACACATCTAATCTGTCTTATATTATAGATATAAGAAATTGGATTTCTTTTTAATAATTATAAACTGTACTTATACACAGCTACAACTTAAAATTAAATTAAAGCTTATTGACTATACAAATTAGTCTTATTTACTATTATAATAATGTCTTATCAAGTAGTTGGGTTATTTTAAACTTTAATGTAATAATTATATGCACATACATTTCTCAGCATTTTCATTCAAAGAAAAAGAGAATTAATCTTTTGTTAATTTACATACATTACTTTGTTTCCCTTTAAATAAATAAAATGAACTGTTTTGTCGTTAATTAGGGATGTCTTGCACGAGGTATATATTTATTTATAAATGAATAACCTTGATTGTAGGTTGGTTTCAATAGAAGTCAAATTTCAGTGTTTCATTTTATTTACAGGAATGTACAAATGTGACTGAACAAATGGACAAATGATAATATTGAAAGGAAACTATCAAATTATTATGTATTTGATAAAAAAAGAATATAAAATTTTTATGGATGACCAAAATATAAATTTTTTTTTTCAAATGTCTAATTTCGTTTCCAGACTTAAAAAATATTTAAAAGAAAATCTATTTCTTAAGGTACACTGATCGATTATTATTCATCTCACCGAATTAGAATTAGAAGAATATTTATTCACAGCTTAAAGTACATGTCATTAAATTTATATAGTTTTTTTTTTGGCAACATAAAATATAACATTTCAAATAACAATTTATAAATTTGATTCTTGATGTTTTTAATTCCTTCACTTAGAAAGTACGCAATAAAAAAAGACAACATAATAAATATATATGTACTTATAAACGTTTCCAACTACATATTAAATTTTCTTTTTGTACAATGCGCACATTTCGTGCATATAGTTGAAATCTAAATGCATAGAAGACATTAAAGACACATTAAACTGTTGCTATTATCGTAAGATACCGGTTAAATTAAAAATATACGTTAAAAGTCTCAAAATTACAGCACAGAGGCGCCCATTTTTTGTATACAATAGAGACTTGAAAGTAATATTTTTGTTATTTATGTACATCAAGACATTATGATTCATTATTTTCGTGATTTCTAGAATGCCATATTTTCATAGATACGTATTTGGTATCTGTGAACGAGGTAATATTTTTTAACCAATTTTATCAGATTTTTGTTGTTGTTGTACAAGCAAGTTTACTCTTATTGTTGTATTCAATTATGTAGTTTTGAGTCCTATTTAATCAATTAGTCCAATCATTGATTGGTGTAATCAAAAAATTTTATTAAGTGCCTGGAACCTGAAAATTAATTACAATCTATAAAAATCTCATAAGATCTGGGTCAAAGCCATTACAGCATGACTGTCCAACCCGCATTTGGCCCGCTGCCTTCTTGGATGCGGTCCGGCACGGAAAGTACAAAAAAAAAACACGATACAAAACTCTAAAAGACCAAAAAAAGACAAACAAAATTCGACACTTATAAAGGAAAGTTTCACAAGGGCAAAATGGATGAATTAAAGAACAGCCTTACGTGTCAACAAAATATGTTCAAAGACGTTAGAACCCAAAGCCAATCGGTTGTTAATGCGAGTTTCGTAGTGTTCGGTCACAAAAAAAAATCGAAGCCTTTCTCCGGTGGCGAATTTATCAAGGAATGCCTGGTAAGCCGCTGCTGATACGATATGAAAGCCGACTTAACAAAAATCTGCTTGTCCCATCAAACCTTTGCCAGGAGAGTCGACGATAAAGCGGGTTCTTTTGAAGGCGATTTTAAAAGTAAAGCTACAACTTTTAAATTTTACTCGTTGGACATAAATGAAACTACTGATTTAAACGGTACCTGTCAGTTTGCAATTTTTATTAGAGGACTTGATATTACTAGCTAGCCTCCTTGGTTCCATTTAAAGACAGAACCACATCCAGAAATTTATACAAGGCAGTGGAAAACACATTATAACAGTTTTCATTATCTTTCGTTAATATTGCTGGTTTTGTCACTGATGTTGCGCCAGCTATGATAGTCCAAAAAGAAGATCTAGCTAAATTAATTGGCGACAATGCTCTGTCGATGGGCAGCACAAAAATTATGAAGTATCACTGCATAATTCATCAGGAAAACTTATGCAGGAAGCGGTCGTGTTATGCGAATTGTTGTCAACTGTGTGAATTTCAACAAATCGAGGGGATTAAACCAGGAATTTTTGAAAATTCCCGATGCAGAATACAGATACTTATTATACTTCACATAAGTTAGATGGCTTAGCCGAGACCAAATGCTGAAACGATTTTATGACTTAATGAATGAAATAAGCTCATTTTTAAATTCGAAGTCTAAATGCCCTCCTGAACTCGACGATACCAATTAGCGTGCATAGATTTGGCGTTTTTGGTTGATTTTACAACTCATTTAAATGATTTGGATTCTCGACTCCAAAGAAAGAATCTGTTGATAAATATCATGTTTCAAACAGTCAAAGCGTTTCAGTTGAAATTGAAATTATGGCAGACGCAGATCAATGGAAATAACTTGGCACATTTTAATACGCTTAACAAGCATCATCCGAAAGAACCACAAAAATATGCTATGATTTTGCAGGAAGAATTTGAAACCAGGATTCAGGATTTTCGCACAAATAATCATATTTTTTGTATATTTGCGACTCCATTCTCAATAAATATTGAAATGGAGTGTATAGAACTGCAATCAGATATTCAACTCAAAGAAAAATTCGAGCAAGTCGGATTACTAGATTTCTACAAAGCTTTGTAATGTCTGCATTTCTATTTTCTTTTTGTTCACATTTTCTGAAGCACCCTATTTCTATTGAATTTCAAACGTCATCATTCCTGTATTAGCACTAACCGCACTAGAATTTTTTTTATGCATACCACTATACATTTAACTTAATTTTTTTCTTGGTGCTCATATTCTGAACCACCCTATTTCTATTGCACTAGCATTGCATTAGAACTAGAATTTCTAGTATACACATTTTTGTAATGCATGTGCATCGATGTGCTATGTCGACAACGACGCCACAGTGGTTCAGATTCACATTCTAGTGGGACAAAAATCAAAAAAAGCAAGTACATATTAGATTTTGATAATTTATGCTTGGGAATGCATTTATACTCAACCATAGAATTGGGAATTAACAATTATATCCTTTTTTTGTGCAGTGGCGTCCATGTCAAAACGACCCGAAAAGAGGGGGCAAAAGTAGCTATTTAGAAAATCACACAAAATTGTATGGCAAAAATTGTGCTTTTCGTTGCAGTGTCTGTGGTTTTCCAAGTTTTTCATTTCAATTCATAAAACTGAATATCTGTAGAAGGCGGTAACATAAATTTCAGTTCTATTTTTTTTCGATATGCGTACTGTGAGTATGTTTACTATTGGCCTTTTTTACAGTACTTTTCTTGTTGTAACCTTTTATGAACCTGAGTGAACCTCATAAGGGGGTATTCAATCGAAAGCCCTATTAATAGACATTACTTTAAAGAAAAAATAATATCCCACATTTGATCACTTTCCGGGATATAGCTAATTTTCCAAATTTCGAATTTCATTTTAATAAAAAAGAACGATTTTAAAAAGCAAGTAATATCAGAAGTGAATAAGAGAAACCCATATTTTTCTAATTATATCTTTAACTCATTCCCGGACACAACGCCAAAATTTGACACGATTTGTATGGTCAAATGCTCAAAATTGGACGTCTATAGACGTTGTGTCCGGGAAAGTGTTAAAATATGCATAAATTTTGCAGAAAAATATATACATGATAATAATAAGTAGATAATGAAATGCAAAAACGATATAATTGAAAATATACAGCGAAATGCGCAAGTAATATGTATTTTACGCCTTTGTTTAAGGTGGAATTATTAATTTGATCCATTTTCATCCATCAATTTGAAGAAGCCTATTTATTTATCTATTATTACATTCCGAAAACGAGTATTTTCCGTAATTAAAAAAAAACTTAGTATTATCGAGTGTATACTTAACTCCATGCAAGCTTCAACTTTTTTTTTATTATATATGAGGGGCAAATGACTTCGTACTATCGAGTATTTAGAGATATTGACATTCGAAATACCGGGAGGCAATTTTTATTAACATTTTGCCGGTTTGAGACGATTTAGTTGACCGTGACTGAAAAATATATTTTAGAAATTCGTGTTGGCCTACTTATGAACATTTGGAAAATTAGCTATATCCCGGAAAGTGATCAAATGTGGGATATTATTTTTACTTTAAAGTAATGTCTATTAATAGGGCTTTCAATTGAATACCCCCTTATGAGGTTCACTCAGGTTCATAAAAGTTTACAACAAGAAAAGTTCTGTAAAAAGGCCAATAGTAAACATACTCACAGAACACATACCGAAAAAAAAATTAAATTGAAATTTATGTTACCGCCTTTTACAGATATTCAGTTTTATGAATTGAAATGAAAAAGATGGAAAACCACAGACACTGCAATGAAAAGCACAATTTTTGCCAAACAATTTTGTGTGATTTTCTAAATAGCTACTTTTGTCCCCTCTTTTCGGGTCGTTTTGGCATGGACGCCACTGCACAAAAAGGATAAAATTGTTATTTCCCAATTCTATGGTTGAGTATAAATGCATTCCCAAGCATAAATTACCAAAATCTCATATTTGCCTTTTTTGATTTTTGTCCCACTAGAATGTGAATCTGAACCACTGTGCGACGACTTGTCCGTACATTATACATACAGACAGGTTGTTGGTGCAATGTATAGATTTGTGCGGGTCGGATGATGTTGCATGGTACCATTTGCATACAGTGGATCTTTATTATAGGTAATGTATGAGCACAATTGAATATTATAGGATGATGCAGGATATACGGTTCTATTTTTTTGTATGGGTGACTTATGTATAGAATTTTTGGCGGGAACTTTTCTGAACATAGGAGACGGAGGAGGGTGGTGGAACTACCAATGCAGGGAGAGATGAGTTACCCATGCTGAAGAACTCCTGTTCTAGATTAGCTTCCGTTGCGTTCGGTCCTCTGGACAGATCTTTTATAGATCTTTAACACGTTAAAGTTAATTTAATTAACTAGAGTTTATTTTATTTCCATTTATATTATTTTTGCATAATCTGCTAGTTGGTGTTTTTTTGTGGCTTAATGCAATGTGGTTAAAAGTTGAAAGTGCGGAATAATTAAAATACATACTTAAAACCGTGCACGAAAACCGCGTGGCCAGTTTTTTTTCGCCGCTAGTGTGAATTAAATCGAGAAAAAGAAAACCAAAAATTGAAATTTAAAATCGTTATAAACGAACTACTAAGCTTAAACCACTATATCTTAATTTGGATTATCAAAAATTGGAAAAATTTACACCGCTACCTGGTCGTTTCATTTCGATGTCTTAAATCCGGCCTACGATCCATGTGCTACCGTTAACGTATTTCTTTAATATATCTTTCTGTAATCCTGCGAGCGACCACGTATAATTTGATGTTTTTTTCTTCTTTTTTTGTAATCGCATTTAAATTAAAATAAATTAAAACATAAATTAGTTGTGTAATCCCGGTAGCCATCGATGCAAGTAAAAAAATTAATAAATTTGTTTGTGAACTGACACAAATAATTCCCCATTCCCACGGCTGTTCGGAACAGGTAAGTTTATGTCTTCTTTTATTTCTTTTGGTTAAATCATGCATGCATTTGTGGCGATATATATATTTAAACATTAGATTTTTTTATGGATAAAAATGCTCTGGTAATTTTCTAATTTCTCATGGTTAATTGTGAAATTTATTAGTGAACTCTTACGGGATATTAATACAAAAATTAATGAATGAGTTGGTTCTTATTTAAGATAGATTTTATTAATCAATCATGAACCGACAAGATGAGGATCTTGTCGGTTCATGATTGATTAATAAAATCTATCTTAAATAAGAACCACGATTTTTTTCTGAAGAAATACCTCTACGGCTTCTTTTTCAGAGTAGGATGATGTGAAGACACGAAAACAACTCATAATGTGAAATAGGGAGGTCCTTAACTCTAGGCCAGGACCTTTGGTTGCGGTTGGGTGTAGATGCCCGGAGTCCATTCCATCTGGGCTCATCAAAAGAAAAATTAGTGGGTTGATTGTCGCTGGGCTGCTATAGCAAGTATACTTATTGTTTTATTTACCGTTTTTTTTTCATCTATTTTTTTTTGTGGCATTTTTATTTTTGAGGTACGCAAATAATGGTGTATTGTTGATAATGAGCAAAGCTACAGGAAGGCAAAAGAACTCTCCCAACCTGCCGAACTGGCTACTGCTAGCGCGTACCGCCGCCTTCCTGATGGCTTAACTTGTCACCTTTAGTTCACGGGAGCACGTACCTTTGTGAGCAGTTGTTTTCAAGGCTTAAGAATACCAAATCTAAGAATAGCACTACTATCACAGATAAACACCTGGAGAATGCACTTAGAATTGCTACGTCTTCCATAGAGCCTGGAGTGGAACTACGTATCTCGAATCGAGTCACTGGTTTCGAGTATGTTATGGGAACTACATTGATTGCAATTGCCCATATTTTATTTAATGTGTATTGTTTATTTTTAGATTCCAAAAACATTTTCGCTTGAGCAGGGAAGCATTTAAGTATGTTTTGAATAGAATAAACATACCCTGCGGATCAAAAGGAACTGTAATAACAAACAACCCCCCCCCCCCTCCTAATTTATTAGCAAGCGGCTCCTATCAACTTGGTGTTGGACATAATTTTTTGCTAGGCATGGCACAATCAACAGTCTCAAAAATCACAAACGAAGTGATAAACTTTTTTTTTGGTTTGTGGTGGGGCTAAATTGGGCCAAGATCTATGACATCTAGATTTGCGCGTGCTGTTCTCTTGATATGACTCCTCTTGCGTTGTTTTTTTCTCTCACCCTTTATTCTTTTCACCCTTTTGATCTCGAAAATTTGGCATATGAAAAAATGTAATGAATATATCAGGCAAGAACTCAGCCCCTTTCCCGACTAGAGCTACAATGATCATTCTTAATCTTAAGTGACTCCCAGACGAAATGAGTTACTAACTACTAGTCCCGCCATTTAGCTGCATGTTCAATTAGACAAACATCTAACCAGTAAGTGAATATACGCTACAATTATTTCTCGGTGAATTTTGAATTAGCGGCTCAATCGACCGACATGGAATTCAGTATGAATGTGTAGATTAGATTCACATTAGCCGAATCAGCCAGCCTAATCAACAGAACCAGCAAAAAACCGATGACCGATGAGAGAAGACGATGTGCCAAGATGACCCGAGGATGAAAGTGGTTCTCCTTCGCTGTCATCTTCATTCTGTTTCTTGGCCGGCCAAATAGCTTCATGCTGGTTTTCCCGTTTTGAAAATGTCCATATTCTTGATGCATGTAATGGCAAACTCATGTGTATTGTATTTTCTTTACAGATGGTGAGACGAAATGGACTAGGTGAGTATCGCACTTATTCAGTAATGGCCAGTAACTCATGCGTTTTAATTTGTGATTTTAAAAAGAAAACAATCGAATTGTTTTTTAAATCTCGTCCTGTGATAGAAAAATTTGTGTATTTTAATATTTTGTAATTGATGGGTGTTAATAGTGTTAATAATGTTATATTTTCTGATGTGTGGTGTTTTCTTTTATGACGTCTATATGTCACCCTTTCAAATAATGGATAGGTATAGTGTGGCGATGATTCCATGAATGAACTAGAGACAAATGGAAGGTAAGTAACACGTACTTTTATATACACTTTTGTTTCTCTTTAAAATACATTTCTTAACAAATTTTTTTACGACTTGCAAACTATAATTTTCATTTTGATCAATTTTATTAATAATTTTAGATGAAATATGGATTTTTAGCTTCTTCTTATACAATTTTATTCTGGAGGAATAAAGATCCAAAAATCATAAATAATTTTAGAAGCCTACTGATGAGTACATAGGGGTAGGGACGAAACCGGTCTAGGCACCCAAATATTAAAATTTTACAGTCCATATATAAATATTAATTTTCTTTTATATATTATATATATTGTCCGTTTTGCCGGTCTGTCTGTCTGCTTTTTGTCTGTCAGTCTGTCTGTTTAATTATTGTATTTTGTCGGTCTACCCAACTGTTCAGGGCCGGTTTTAGGGTGGAGAGAGATATTAATTCAAATTTGTTGCATTATGTGATCGTCTTCAAGACATTTAGTTTATCATCTTAAATTCGATCATTGTTAAAAACCGGTTGGTTCGTGGCCAACTTACTCACAGGTTACATTATGCGTTTCGTTTTCAAATCAGCAACATTTAAACATTCGTAAAGTTACAAATTTTATTTTATTTTTAATAGAAAAACAACCTTTCCCTTCGTGATTCACATTCTATCATTTTTTCTAAGTTGTAATGTTTTCTATTTGTTAAGTGATTGTTTTGAAGTTTTTAAATTGGCCCAATGGCAAGAAACGGCAATATTTTCATTGGGCTAAAATTTAGTAATATTATCCAGAAAATCTCTATATAAAAATAGACGAAAAGCTAATGAAGCCAAAAAATACATTCTCCAATTAAAAAAATACAATTGCCGGTCTGTCTGACTGCTTATTTGTTTATTTATGTTTGTTTGTCTGTCTGTCAAGTTGCTTATTTATGTTCTCGGTTCATCTGACTGTTTGTCTGTTTGTTTATTTACTGTATGTTTGTCTGCCTGTTCAATTACTGTCGGTCTGTCGTTTTATTTAGAGTTTAGGTCTTTCAATTGATTCCAACGTGTTAGGCTGGCAAAGTCACAATGGCCGCAATGGAATCAAATATAGATAGGTTCCCTGTTTGTAGGTCACAATTAATAGCTCTACAGTTAAGATAACTACTGTAACGCCCGCATTATGTGAACCTTACGTCCACGCTCTCTATTGGTTCTCTTTTTTATAATATCAAGCCAATATTTTAAATACATTTAAACAGGGAGTTAGGTAATTTTTGATTGAAGATATCTCGTTTGTAACATTATCCAGTATTAGTGTATATGATGAGATTTTCTGATATTGAAGATTACACGTTCTCAGAGAGCATTCCCATTAAGAATCTGTGGTGTCAGACATAATTAATGTTTGTTCAGAAACTCTGTTTGCCTGGTACCAATATAATAGTGGAACTTATGCTAGGTCAATGGATACTAATGCTAACGATATAATACAAAACTTTTTAGGTTGTTTTGTGGTTCCCACCTAAAATTGTTTAATATGTATCACATCACCCCTGTTAGACTAGTATTACAAACAATTCTATTGTAGGTTGATTCTTTTCTATTTTAGTTTAGATAGGAATGCGCAATATAGATCTCCTTTCTCTAGCGCTTGGACATGAACCACCCGAAGTGAGTCCAGATAGGTTCCTTCAGATTATACATAATATGTATTACAAAACATAAAATTAAAATAACTGAGTATAAGTATGTTGACCGCAGGTAGTATTGAAAGAGAATACATAACATAGATATCTAATATTATTTTATATAAAATATGTCTTGTGTTGATGATTAAGTATTTTCGAGAATTAACCTTCAAACAGTTTCAGACAAAAACCTACGAAATTTATTTTGCGACGTAACAAGCCGCCATGATAGATATACATATATTTATGTTGAAGTCAATGATGCACACTGTTTCTATTGAGTGTGTACCTAGTGTTCGCTTTTCTTTTAGAATGCACAAACGTTCTTCTGGCCAACCTATCAGCGATCCTTTGTTATGTGAGAAAGCTTTAGATTTCAACAAAAAATAGAGGATGATCTAACATTTTCTGCAAGTCAAGGGTAAGCTTCATGTTCATGGCGAAAACCTAAGTGCTGACTTTTCATCTGCCGCAGCATAAACTACAAAATTTTCAGAAATTATAAGGGAAAACGGTTACAATTTGGAGCTTTTTTATAATGGAGATGAAACTGACGGTGCCTTCCAATGGCTTGAAAGGCAGAAGAGGATTAGATTTTTTTAGATTTTTTTTTTTTTGAGATTTTTGGAAATTGTAGGAGTTTCTGTGTTACGGGCAGATGCGTGAATTTTTTTCTATTGTTCATGATGACGGAAGCAGGAAACTCATTCAAAACCCACCCCGTTACTCCCAGCAGCTGAGCTGGTCTGCGAGCACGCATCACCGTGGGTTTCCTGAGAGGGTTTTTTTTTTACTTTATGTGACTTGGCCTACACGGCTACATCAATCCCTCGTCTTCCAGAGCCTCATCATTACAGAAGTTAAGGCATCTTTGGGCTGGTCCCTGACAGTCGATGTATCTTCTCGTCGACCATTCCGTTGCAACACTTATTGCCCCTTCCTTGTAAATTGCGTACACAGTGATTTTCATTACTTAAAATCCATTAACAACATCTTAAATTTGAATAATGAAGTTCTGTGTAAAGGATTGTGACAGTGATTCACTGAAAACTGAAGCCGAAATTTCATTTTCCAGGCATGTTTTGTATTCTTTCGTACCCGTGGCACAAAGTGGAGCCTTTTTAATAGTGCACCACGGCGTATGGTAAAGTGATAACGTGTAAAGTGTTGAAAACATATCTGAGTGTCGTTGTATTATTTCGCGTGTGGGGTACGGATTTCTGAATTTTTGATCTGATCTCGTGAAAGAATTTACTAATCCGAAAAATTTAATTAGTGACAGTGAAAGATGTGAGAAGGTTTGTATTTGCATATTTCATAAATAAAAAATGATTTTCTCGTCTTGTCTCGTTCTCTTGCGCCAATTTTCAGTTTCTCTGAAACTTTTTTGGTGATTGTTTATGATAATAATAAGGCGCAGGGAATTCGAATTGCGAACTAATTAGAATATTCTCTGACGTTCTCTTAAGTGAACGCTGTACATTTAATTGAAAGGGCGTTATAAAATGTTCATAGAATATCATGGCACTACCGAAGGCACTTGATAAGAGTGCCATGTCATATGCATTCGATCGAAACCGGTCGAATGTCATTTTTTGCACTCTCCGAGTCGATCTGCCTGTAAATAAGGGAATCGCTCGGAGAGCTTCATTCTTAAAAACATTGTACTTATGTGTAACATTGTACTTATGTAGTAATTTGAATTCTATCATATACTAAAAGTTGCAATTGCATCTAACTGCATTCCATTGCAAAATGTTGCACGTTGCTTATATACATTGATGAATGTCGTTAGCTGATCGTACTGTCATCGTGTTATGTCATTCCGTGTTTGTTGACATTCGGTGATGGTGAGCTATAGTTTTTGAAGATATTCCAAAATAATTTTAATCATCATTCTCTATGCAGAAAATCCTGGACGGTAGGACGGCGCGGCGACGATGGACAACGACAAATCCTGATGGACACTGACGTAACGTGCGAATTCAATGGAGTGATTTCAGATAAGTACAATTATCTTCATGTGAAACCATAGATTCTTTGTGGATCTATTTTATTCATTTCAGGTCCTGATGTTCTGAAGGCGATAGGCATGTTCCCCCGGACAGACCACAGGCTGAACATAGTAATATAGCATAACCAAAATTATGTGTCAAAACAAAGAGCGACCATGCTAACGTTCAGTGCATGGCGCTAGAAATACAGGGTGGCGCAAAACTACCGTTATGGTTCAAATGCTTAATAGCTTTTTAATTTAATTTTTATTTTTTATTTTTATTTCAGAATTTAGTGAAGAAAACTTCGGGAATTTGAAATGGAACAGTACACAACACAGCAGCGATCAAAAATTGTTGAATTTTATTTTGAAAAGCAACGGTCAATTGTTTTGACGCAGCGTGCTTATCGTCGTTTTTTTAATGTGCGTACTGGACCTTCAGCACCAACAATAAACCGCCTGGTTGCAAATTTTCGACAATATGGTACAGTAGGACACCTTCCATGTACCGGAAGACCTCGTACGGCCCACACGGAAGAAAATATCCAACGTGTTGTGGATAGTGTGCAGGACAGTGGAGAAACATCGACAAGAAGACGTTCGGCACAACTGGGGCTATCGCGGAGGTTCCTTCAGAGGATTTTGGCTACATTGCACATCATCCCATATAAGGTTCAGCTTGTGCAAGAATTGAAGCCGATAGACTACCAACAACGGCTTGATTATGCCATTTCGTTCCGACAAAAAGCAGAAGAAAATCGCTATTTCATTCACAATTTGATAATGGGCGATGAAGCCCATTTCCAATTGAATGGTTTCATAAACAAGCAAAATTGCAGGATATGGGCTACGGAAAATCCAAGAACAGTTCATCAGCAGTGTACTGTTTGGTGCGGCGTATCGTCTGAAAGGATCTGTACTGGCTAGTACTACAAGTTCTCGGTCTTTCCGCTGTACCGGTACCGGTTTGGGAAAAACTTGCCGGTTTGCTCAACCCTGGCGAAGTGTTCGTTCCAGGTAGGAAGATGGAAAGTGACAGCTGGGAAGAAAGAACGAGAATTGGTAAGTACAGTTAAGTAGGTACGGTTTTTTTTTGAGTGGTGAAAAGGCGGTCGACTCGTGGCGCGGAAGAGAAACGTGGTTTCTTCTGTTTTGGATGCTCGTGCCGGGCGGATGCAGTTGGAGATTGCAAAGTTGACGAGAAGAGGAATATATAATGAAGTGTTTTAAGAAAAAAATAAATGTCTAGTAGTGATTATTGAAAGTATCGAATAAAAAGTTGATCTTTCACGTGTGCGCGCAACATTAGGGGAGAAAAAGTGTTCGATTTTTTCTTGCTCTCGTATCATTGCTCTGATTCAAACTGTTATACAGTATCGAGCTGCTGCGGGACACGTTATCACTATGTTGCGAGTATATTGCAGATCTTATCACTCGTACTGATCGAATTGATATGAATCTATTTTTAGTATAGTAGAATGGGAGTAATGATGCGAGCAAGAAAAAAAAAAACTTTATATGCATGTACGAGCGAAATAAATGTACCCGATAGTGCATTATGATGCGTGTGCAATTTTGATCGACTAAAATTTGAGGGGTGGGTCTTATCAAATGCAGATTGAAATTTTGAATTTGGTGGTGGGTGGATAGGTGTGAGGGTTAATGACCTTTTCTTTTACATAAGATACGGTAATATTTCTGTTAAAAATTTACCGATTTTTGCTGAGAACAAAGAATTTTGTTCAGAACAAAGGATTCTGGTCGGGAGATTTTTGATTGGGATAGAACTAAGGGGGAATTCAGTTTTTGATTCTGGCGCGGTCCGGACGTAAAAATCCCGGGAGACACAATTTTGTATAGTTTTTTTTAGAAAAGTTATAGTTTTTCTTTCTTGAAAACTTAATAGTTTAAATAAGGCAAAATATCTTTAATTGAAAGAAATTGCTTATTCCTAATTAAACTTAACATTCGAAACTACGAATTACGATCTTTGTGAAAGTGGCAAGTGATGTAAATGAAATTGTGTGTGACGACGACCGTATTAGCGGTCCGCCACCCATTCTGTGCGCCTCATTCGGTGTGTGACGACGACCGTATTAGCGCTCCGCCACCCATTCTGTGCGCCTCATTCGGTGTGTGACGACGACCGTATTAGCGCTCCTCTCGGCATCGTGTAAGAGAGGAAGAAGTAAGTTCAGTTAGGTAGATTCCCTTTTGGTTTTTTTTTGTGATTTTTCACCGCAACTATGAGTTATGGCAATACCCTGTTCGCGTTTAGCTTACGTGCTTCCTGATGTGATCCGTTATGGGGTTCCTTTACTCCTTAGGGAGTCTTCGCTCGCACAGGCGAGTTTGCACGTGGGTAACTTTGTTGGTTCGGTTTTCTTTTCTTTGGTTTGTTCTTTGCCCGTTTACAAGGCGCATACAATAAAGTGAACAAACAAGTTCTGGTTATATACCGAAGAACGATATGAAATTAAAGGGGAAAGATACACGAAGTACTCCTTGCACATAAGAATGCGCAAGTAAATAGGATTGATGATGCGCGCGCTTAACAGAAGCGAGCCCAGTAGATACATTGAATATGTATATTAGTCAAACATAATAGGCCGCGGAAACGGCGCGTGTATCTATATTCGATATAAACTTGAAAATTAAATCGGGTGAAGATTAAAACACAAAAAAACAAATACGGGTAGTGATTAAAATCTTAAAAATTTGAAATTTTGAAATTTAAAAATTTTTTAAAAATTTGAAATTTTAGAGTTTTAGAGTTTCAAAATACATCGAATAATACGGTCTCGTCACTGAAAGTTCAATATAAGTGAACAAGAATGATGGATCCAATCAAAAAGGTGAATCCCATCATAAGAAAAGTCCCTGAATCAAGGTGAAAAATGTGTGTGAATGTGTCCACCCAACATAAAAGCCCCCACACCCCCTACTTGAAGGGAGAAAGTGGACACAGTGCAATTACCTCTGGTGTATCCCAGTGAAGTGAGTGAATGCACCGTCCCCAAAACGTGTGTGAATAGGCCCACCCGACACGAAAGCCCCCACACCCCCTCCTTGAAAAGAAAGAGTGAGCACAGTGCAGTTACTTCTGGTGTATCCCAGTGAAGTGAGTGAATACATTGTCCCCACATAAAGTCCCCTACACATGCTCAGATAAAAAAGGAAAAAATAAAAAGAAAAAAGTAGTTA